>MU008157.1:0-600000 GCA_010909165.1 Anthoceros angustus
CTCACGAGCACTCCCCGGGTTGAGATCCCCACGCCTCGTGGCTGGTTGGAGACGTCCCAATTAACTGAGGCGGTGTGCGAGACGCCCTAGGAATGGTCGAGAGCTTGCTCCGCACCGGGAGGAGGAGGGCGATGTTTGCCGACAAAGGAGGAGGAAACCAAGGGATTGGCGCGGTCCGAGCTTGCTCAACGCCTCGCCGTGACGCCTGGTTCTTCTCCTTCCCTTTTCTCGCTAGTTGTGTTCAAATTGAGGGTTGTGGATGAGTGGATGCCTCAAGGCGTAATCGAGAGAGAGAGAGGAGGAGAAGATCTGGGGGAGAGATTACAATCAGACGCTGGCGCGAGGTGTGAGTGGGAAAGAAAGAGAAGAACGAAAGTGGAGAAGTCATCAATTGGTGTGAAGAATCGAATCAAATGGCCGTCAAGGAAGTGCGATGGGAACGGTGGTTTCGGAGGAAATAAGGAGGTGTGGCGCCTGTGTGTGTGTGTGTGATGTGAGTGAGGGAGGTAGGAACTGGTGTGAATCGTGTGTGTGTATGTGGGGTAGAACAACATCCGATCCGGGAGGGGGACAACCCCGCATGATCCGCGCGCTGATAAGTCGCTAGGGTTTGGTGTGGGACCCACCCTGGTCGCACTACCCGTAGTGGTGCGGACCACCGAGTAAAACGAACGGTCGGGGAGTATCCGTGGGTAGTTGGACAAGAGGTAGTAGTGAGTTGAGATAGTGAGGGTGGTAGCAAGTAAGCCCCGACTTAGGTGAAGGGTAGATAGAAGATAGCGCCTCGCACAAACCATTCCCTTGGGAGCGAATCCAAGCTACAACGATATTGAGGGTGAATGTGGACTCACTGTCTCGGACACGAGTTTACACCTCCACATTTTGGCGCTGCTCGGGAATGAAATCACCGCCAAGGACGAGGTAGAACTAACCATAGCTAAGTAGAGTCTAGCATTACTAGATTGATAGATGGATGCCTCGTGGAGACAAGCGACTGGATCCGACTGGGGAAACGCTCGCAAGACGGCAACGCCAAGCAATGGAAAGATTGCAGAGAGTTACGAGGAGGGCGGAGATCACACTACCGGACGAGGAAGAGGAGCAGGAGTCGACTCGAACTAGGGATCGGATCTTATCCGATTCGCATTCCCAACTCTCGACTACGTGCAGACAAGGGGCCATTTTCGATCCCACCTTGCCTTTTGATCTCCGTGCCTAGATCACCGCGGGTCCCTCAAACTGTGGAATGTAGAGGCCCCGATAGTGAGGCTAACTACTAGCTGCTGGAAAGTACTACCACGGTAGTTATGGCTGCAAGACCTGCTTGTTACTACTAAGTCTTACCCGCTGTATGGAGAAAAGAAGGGCCATGAGGATCCCGACGAGTTTGTCGAGCTGCTTTTGAGCACCGACGCCACAACCGTGAGGATGCGAACGTGCCCAAATGCTTTATGGAGTCTTACGCGAGCGGCCAAGTGGTACAAGCGGAGTACATAGCTTCTTCCACACCCCGCCTACCTTTGGGGCCTCAAGAGAGCTTTTGCGAAAGATCTGAGGGGTCAAGTGGAAGGGTATGTCCGTCCAAACTCGAGGGATTGCGGAGAGGAAGAAGGAGACCCCGCAGCTATGTGGAAAGGTTCCACTGCGGACCGCCCGGACCTCACTGAATTAATGGCCATCCACTGTTCGCAAGAGGTCCTCACGGAGATGGGGAAGCATGTAACGGCTCCAGCCGAGAAAGATCCGGATCGAAAGCAATCAAAGCTCGAATTCAATTACGAGGAATCCAATGCGGAAGCGCAAAAGAAATCGAACAAGGGCGTTTCAAGGACAAGAAGAGATCCAAGAAGAAGAAGAGGTACCGGCCCCTCCGATGACAACGCTCCACGGAGAAGATAGTTCCGCAGCATTTCCTGAATAGTTCCATGAAGAAGAGACCAATGAGGATTCTGAAGTGGGTTCGGTGGGTGAAGACGAACCTGGAATGCTCCGTGGGGTGTCCGAACCGCGAAACCGGACTCGAGGTCCGACTCGACTGAGACCGACCTCGAGGTCCGGGACTGACCGAGACAGGTCCCGGACTCTGACTGAGAGACCTGACCGAGGTCCGACTCCCTGAGACCGGACTGAGGTCCCGGACTCGAAGGCCGACTCCAAGGACCGACTGTGAGGAGGAAAGGGAGAGAGGATCACCATCGCCCCACCCAAAGTGAGTACTCCGTGGACCCGCAGAGGTGGACCCACCGTTGAGTTAAGAGGAGGAGGAGGACTTGGTGGTCATTAAGGTTGCCGTGCCGCCACCAGAAATTAAATTCGTGTCTCGTGGAGGGAGGCCCGCGATCGCGGATCATCCGATTGCGCGCCGCAACCGGGGACTAGGGATTGGGCCATACACGCTTTGTGGAAATCGAGCCGATCACACTGGGAGTGATTTTCTAAACCATGGTCACAAAGAGGCCACATTTACCCTCTTTATCGTTGTAGACTTGAGATTCGTACCCAAGGGAGTGATTTCGTGTCAAGACAACCAAAACATAGCCAATCCAACCAAACAACATACAAAACATCTAGCGCCTGCACAAGCTACTATCCTAACAACACTGGACTGGCTATCTTAGCCACGCGACTGTTGCTACCTTAGCAACGGACAGCTTGCTATCTTAGCAACCACCCTCTATTTTAGAGCCCATCTCGGGTTCAGGCTATTAATAGAAGGGGGGCCCACGGGGTCCAAGTGGGTAAGATTGGACACCTCTCTTATCCTTCCACAAAGTCGAGATCCACCAATCGGGTTACCCGATCACAACCCACCTCCTTACTAACACTTATCTCTCTTTCTTCCCTCCAACCTTTCAGCTTTCCTCCCAAGCTTCATACAGTCCTCCTGTGCTCTCCCCGAGGTACCTCTCCTCTCCATACTCCCCAAGTTCCTCTGCAACCCCTTCCGCTCCTTGTTCTCACACCTCACGGCCTCATTCAATCTCCACTTTCTCACAAAACATCACTTACAGTCTCTCCAATCCCTCTTACTTCTCTCCACCAATCGAACTCTCCATGTCAGATTTCCACTCCTCTCACAGTTCACTTTTCGCTCACATTTTCCAAGCATACAAACCCAGGTTCCGTCTCACTTCACCTTCTCTTCCACCCACAGGCTCCCGCCTTGTCTCCTTTTCCCACATGACCTCGACACCGAAAACTCAAACACAAGGTGAGTACTAGACAAGTCAAGAGAATGAGTAAGAGAATGGACAGCCTCCCGGCTTCACAACCCCTTCCTCTTATCCTTGGGAACTCCCCAAGGAGATCACCAGTTCCCTCCCTTGCTTTCCACCACTCTTGCGGATCCGGTCACACGATGGGCAACTTGGTAGTCTTCGGCTCCTCCTGTGACAGAGAAAGTTAGACTCAGACTGGATCCGTACCCCCAAACCCCGTGCTCACCCCCAAACACCGAGACTTTAGGCCAACATTGCTTACATTTCATCAAGAGGGGCCTCTTATACCCAAGATCACCACAAAAGTAGCTTGGCTACTGCCAAAAATACCAATCTCCTAGCCTACCTCCTAGAGGCCTATCTCTTAATTCTATCCACTATGAGGGAAGATTAGTCTATAACACATGGGCCTTCATCTATTCAGGCCACTTACCCTATTATCCCTCCCCGGGCCTCCTAGGCCGCCTAGCCCATGTTCTCCTCTCGCCTCTTGGCTGGTTGGGCAATCTCTCCCACAAAATCTCCACCTCCTCGAGGACTCTCCCTCTCTTGTGCTCGCAGCACTACTCCTCCTCGGTGAGCTCTTGAATCTGGATGGGTAAAGTCTCCGTAAGAGTCCAACCCATAGGTAGGATCCGGCCGCCAAGGCATGGATCAAGTACCTCCATGTCCCTCTGTGCCCACAACAACATAAACTTTCGTGACAATCTTCTCACCAAGGAGAATCCAGCATGATTATCTTGATAAGCATCCTCAATCTAATGCACCATTGGGAAGTTAGACTTAGAGCGGTGCTTACCCGCCCCCGGCCTGCTTTGTCCTCCTCCGATCTTCGTTGCCCTTTCTTCCTTCCGTGGCTTTGGTCTTGGAGCTTGTTACGTTGTTGCTTCCCTAGCAGTGCAGTGTTGCTTCCTAGCAACGGCGGCGGTTGCTTGCTTAGCAACCTCCTCTGCTAACTCGAATGATTCTTCCATAGGAGCCTCCGCCTCTCCACGGTGGCCTCCTTGCAATCCCGGCCCTCTTGGCCTCCTTCCAGCCTTTCCTAGCCTCCCCTCTCCTTCTGGCGCGTGAGGCATCCGAGGTTTCACTGCACTTGTGCATCCGAAATAACATCTGCAGCTCTCCTATGGTGCTGTGTGTCGGAGAGCCGAGCCATGAGGGCTTCTGGTCCTTAGACTCAACTCCTGGACCTTCCCTATTTCCACTTCCAAGCGCTAGGCGTCCCTCCAAAACCTCCTTCTCCTTCTTCATCTTGGAGCTCCTCCACCGCCCCTGTTGCTTCCCTTGCTGCTACTGTAAACCTAACAAGGAGAGGACGAGCTATCTCGATCTTCCATCTCGCCCGTGCCATGAAACCAACTCCTGTAGGTGATGTTAGGTCCCGGACCTTCGGAATGGGCTCCCTCCTTCCTATCCGCGACCGCCTCACACACTTCCGGGTATACTTGAAAGCCCCGCTGAATGTAGTCTTTCTCGGATCACGTGCCCAAGGTTGGGCTGATTCCTCCTGTGACTGGTTTCCCCCTGCTCCGGGATATTGGTGCTGCCCGCCTTGCCCTTGTCTTGCTTCCGTCTGTGTGAGCTCCTGCGCGCTCTTGTGGCTCTAGGTGTTGTTGAGTCCCCGTTGCTCCCGGCTCCTCTTGGGCCTGCTAGCCTTAGCAACAGCAAACCGCCACTCCACCACATTCCTTTCATGGACACTTGGACTTCTCACCTTCACTCCCCACCGGAGATGGCCTCTTCCTCCGACTCCTCTTTGGGCTTCCTTCTTTCAAACACCGGCCTCCGAATGAAAGGTGAGACCATCTCCATTCCCTCCAAAGAACTGGCATGGTCAAAACGTGGATTAAGAAGGGAGATAGAGCTGAGGGGCTAGGTGATGGTAGGGTCAAGTGGTCCCTCTCCTGCACGTGTCATAGAACATCTGGCCCAATCTATCTTGGACCCTCTCACCACCTCATAGAGAAAGACAAGAAATGGTGAATGTGCTCCAGCTTCTTAGTGAGCCGAGAGCACAGGATCCACTGGCTAATCCACATGGGTCTAGCTTGTTGGTGACCCATTCTCCACTCTAGACAATGTGGGAGCAATGACCGCTTGCCTCCCGACTTTTGAGAGATGGTTTCTGAAAGGGTCAATGATTATCCCACATTCCTCTTGGTCTCTCATAAAAAGAATATTCCAGCGGGGTTGGTCCTCACGTTGCCTTCCCAATGGCCTTCTCCCTCATGCGCTCGCACACTCCAAAACCAACGTAGGGCTATTGTAGCACCACTTTTTGTCCATGAAGGACGGTGATGCTTAGCCACTAAAGACCCCTTCACTCTCCGGTGCCCCATATTGGGCCATTGATCGTAATGGCCTCAATGGCGGCCGGAGTTCTTCTTAGGTGCCATGTCCTATGACACTTTAGAGCTTACAGGAGCCCCAACACCGCTTCTGGCTCCCATTTCCGTGTTCGACTTCAGACCCGGCTCTCTGAATTGAAACCCCACCGCCAATACACCTCCGCCTCGGCCACTGTCACCCTACCTCGGTTGTATGAGGCTTGGAGGTGTATCCTGCAACCACTAGACCCCCTAGTGCGCTTTTCCCCCGCGACCTCCCGGTGCGTGCCTGGGCACACACTCTTTCTTCCTCAGCAGTTCCACCCCCTTCACTGCCTATCCGACTTTGTTATTTCCTGCACCACGCCACCGCCTCTTCTGTGACACGCCCGATTACTCCCACCGCTGTTGAGGATTTCACCGCGCCCTCACCGCTTTCCCATTGCTGCCAGCACTGGGCGTCTCTGCCGCGCTGGTGCCATGCCCGCTTCCCGCCCTCTCAATCTCCGCCGCCAAACCTTTGGTCTCCTCTTGGCCCGCCGCGCCACCGCGACACCTCGCCTTGCATCCGTCCGCTCGCTCCACCACCCACGGCTTTGAGGCGCGGCGCCTCTTCACCGCTGGATTCGATGCAAATACTCTTCCGCCATCGGACTTAATTGCCAATAGGACCCCCTTACTTCCGTTTGGGTATTCCTTGTGATTCCATCGATTGGATTTTCAAGTCATTGAAAGAAACTCCAACTTGGTTGCTACCATAGCAACAGGCTCCGAGTTGTGGTCATAGCAACAGTCTGTTAGCAACGGCCCTAGCAACGCGTAGCAACGGTCGAGCCCAACCCTCCGAGGTCATCGTGATCGTGACTAGACTCTCTTCCTCCTACTAGGCTCTAGTAGACTTTTCTTTATTTCCTAACCTACTTCACACATTCCAACTCCACACGATTCTCGCAACTTAAACACAAAACAAAAACACTCCTTTCAGGGGTCGTACCCATGTGGTCACCACATACTCCCTTCTCATTTGTTGCCCCGCCAACTTATTGGTAATACTTCTTCACGCGCCAACCATTGACCGGTTGTAGTCCATCAAGTTGCTGTATGGATCCATTGTCGAACACTTGCAGCACCACAGGGACCCATCCATCTAAGATGCGACTTCAAGTGCATGTACTGTCATACAAAGAACGCCAAGTCCCCGAACAACGTACTCTTGTTTTGCGCCATGCCATTCCTTCCTCTTCTCTTGACGCTCAGCCAAGGCTTGTTCCTGTCTCCATGTGCTGAACAAAGCCTATGAGCCTCTCAAGGCTCTCCTCCGTATCATCCTTATGCTCTTGGACTCTCAACGTTGGCACTTCAAACTCAATGGGCATGGTGGTGAGTGCCCATAGGTGAGGTAGTAGGGGTCTGTTGTGGTCACCTTCCGCTGTCCCATACGCCCACAACGCGAGTGAAGCTTCGGTCCCAATCGTAGGTGGTGATGGTCAACTTGTTGAGGATCCCGCAAAGCAATCCATTAGCTTTCTCCGTGAGTCCATTCGCCTTGGGGTTGTGGTCTTCCTGGCTGATGTTGAAGTACTTCACCATGTGTGAGATCACCTCGTTGATGAAATGGGTCGCTAACCAATTCCAACGGGCACCGTACCTTGTAATGATGTACTCAACAAGAACGCCACCACATTTGTGTGTCCACGGGCAAGGCTTGAGCTTCCACCATGGGTACATGAGTCCGCTACCGTAATATTGATTTTGCTCTTGGTCTGAATCGGCCCAACGTCAATCCCCACTTTTCAAAGGCGCCAAGGATAGGGACCAATGGCCCTGGTGGTCTGGTTGGCTTTCCCAACCCTTTGACATGCATCACAACGCTTGATGAACTCCCTAGCATCTATGTGCAAGGTTGGCCACCAATACCACCGCCTCAAGATCTTCTTACAGTCACGTTGGCAGCGTAGTGACCTCCACCTCCTCCTCATGCAAGGCGCCGAGAACCCGGTCCTTTGACCATCCTTGACCCACAACCTCTCAACTCCATCCGGCCCTACCATGCCTTGTCTCCGCTTAACAGTGCCGAGAAGTATAGAAACAACCTCTCATTGTTGTCCAGTATCTGGCTAAAAGCGAAAGACCTCCTCATAGGTGGCTCGAAACTTCTCCCTCCCTTCTCATTTGGCTGTACCTGCTTTCCGATCAACTTGGCATTGGGCCTAGCACTCCTCTTCCTCCTCGAAGAAAGCTTCATCCAGGAAAATGATCTTCTTGATCACGCTCCACCTTCTCCGTCTTCAAGCGGGACAAGTAGTCGATTCACATGCTTCTTCCCCTCACGTGTCTCCACCGTGAATGTGAACTCTTGCAATGAAGATCCAACGAGCTATGCGACGAAGATCCGCCTTGTTGACAAGATGCTTGAGAGCAAAATGGTCAACATGGAACACAAAACTCATAGGAGAGGAGATAATGACGAAACTTTCTCGAATACACCATCCCAAGGGCTTCCCTTTCGATTGTTGTGTACTTGCGCTCCGCATCGGTGAGTTGCCGCCCGTAGTAGATTGGGTAGTCCCTCTTCTTGTCATCTGGCTCAAGGCTACCAATGGCGGAAACATCTACGCACATGGAACTTCTCCCAATCCGGTCCCTTGAGGGTTGGGTGTACCAACGTGGTCCTCCTCTCCTCCCTCTCGCCCCACTCTTGATCCTTCCTCAACAAGCTGGTCAAAGGAGCATTCCTAGCAAAGTTAGGCACAAACGCGTAGCCACCATGCCAGGAACCCCGAGTTCCTTGAGAGTTGTTGGAGCTTGGCAACAATCATCTTCACCTTATCGGATCAACCGATGCCTCGTCAAATTACGTGCCCCAACAAAATCCCTCCGCATGCCAAAGTAGCATTTCTCGGGATGTAGGCAAAGTTGAGTTTCACGACACCGCCAAGCACCGGCAAGTGATCCGGTGCTCCTCCACACTCCCAAACACAAAAAATCATCTAGGAATACCTCCATGAACTTGTGGAGATACTCCTTGAAGATCTCAACCATGCTCCGCATGAAGGAACCGCCTCGAATCCGAACGCACTCCTCTTGTCGCGAAGGTCCCCCAATCCGTGAAGGCGTTAGAGGCAGTCACTCTCCCTCAAGTGCATGAGTACCCGCCCAAGAACGAGTACACATCTTCCGACCACCAAGTCCGGGATGTTGTCGAATGGCGAGGGAAATGGTCCTTTTGGTTGCTTTGTTGAGCTTCCTCCGCCTTGGCATACTCGAATCTTTCCGGTCGCTTCTTGAACCACAACGATTGGAGCCACCCACTCCGTGTTGACGATTGGATAGATGACGCCCGCCTTCAAGTACAATTCAAGCTGCTCCTTCACCTTGTGAGTACTTTGGGTTCACTTGTATTGGGAATGCACGGAGTCGCTCCGGCTCCAAATCGATCCTATGCTCCCCACTTCTTGGGAATCCCTTCATATCTCACCTCGAAGGCAAACACGTCGATGAACTCAAGGAGCGTTTCATTCCTTCTTCCAACGCTGGTTCCAGTGCAAACTTCAGACCTTCCGGGCAATACCTCCACATCCTTAATCTCGCTTGTACCCATTCTCGCTCCACGGTGCTGAACTCTCACCAAACCCTTCCTCCGGTTCACGAGGGTCCTCTTCCCTCATCCCCACTCCTAAATAGGTCCTCGAGGTGAATCGAATGGCTCACCGCTCGACTCCCCGCCCTTCCTTAGCAACTGCTCGTGAATCCCGCTTCCTTAGCAACCTTTTTGAGCCGATGCTTAGCTGCCTCGTTAGCGGCTTGTCGCCTCTCCTCACTGGTGCGGTCCTCCATGAACCAAAGCGGTCCACCAAATTGAGGGAGGGGATATCCTCCTATACTCTTCCTCCTCATCCGACCATGCGATATGTGCAAAAGGAAATTTGTCCAGTTCTCCTTCTTCCTCCAGTCGATGTTTCTCCACCGATGTGTATCCTTCCGTAGGAGTCTCCCCACGAGGTATCCTGCTCCAACTCAAACAAATTCGCCTCCTTCGCCTTAATCCAATTGGCTTAAAGCCACTTCCTTCCCCAAGTCATCTTGCATCTTGAGCCATCTGCGGTCCTTCCCAATAGGATGTCCACAGGCGCCTTGTGGATAACCACATAGTCCATGAGATAGGGAATGGTCCCTATGATGGTGGTTACTCCTTGTTCTCCTTGCATTTTGACATGTCACCAATCTCGACCTTTGTGGTATGCTCAATGTCCAACCCAAGCTTCCTTGCTATCCGTCATGATGTTCACCCGGATCCGATCCGGGAACCCGCTTGATGACGACCCGATCTACTTGCCCGGCCCTTGGTCTATCATGGACACTAGGTTGTCAGGAGTCAGCACCCTTGGTCTGGCTTGGGCAATCGCCTCTTCCTCTGCGCTTCTTGCAAGGCCCTCCGAACTTGTTGCTGTACGGGTTGTCCTTCAATAGTTGACCAAACGTGATGGCAAATTGCGATCCATGATGGCTTCAAGGTTAAATGGTCCTCGATCCCCTCCTTCTTCCCGATCGGTTGCCCCTTTAGCAACAACGCGGTTGCTTGCTTAGCAACGGCCGCCTTAGCTGGTTGCTAACGGAGGACTTCTGCGGTCTCGGATCACAGGCTCGGCGATTTGTCTTGGTCAATTCCTCCTCTATCATCTCCATGACTTCCGACGTCCGGTGGAAACTCGGTTCCCTCTCCTTTTCGGAACTTCTTTTCTCCAGATGGCCCCGGCGATTCACTCCTTGATTCTTCCTTCTCGGGGTTCTCCTTCTCAAGTGTCTCCTCTAGATCCGTTCCCTCCGGGCTTGGAGTGCTCTCTTGGACTTTGCGGTGATTGCACCTCCGTCTCTTTCTTCTTCCAGACTTCCTCCTAGCTTTTCATTCCTAGTGCGCCTGACCATGGTCACCTCTCCGTAGTAGTCTCTCCTGCACCCCAGTCCATCTAGCTCCCGCAACACCATGGCTTCGCATCCTCCCAAGACCATAAGGGCATCCTCCACGTGCATGGCGCCAGCCTCCTTGGGATGCTTGCTTGAACCCCGCCAGGGTGGTTGAGCAATTGAGCCTTCCTGGGCAAGTGACACTCCCGCCACATGACCACATTGTTTGCGGTCTTGGCACGTTCGTAGTCACCATTGGCTGTCTTGTCGATGAGCTATTTGCATAATGACCAAAGCCCCTGGTTGTAGCACCGAACCACACCGTTGCTTGGTTAGCAACCACAGGCACTTGGTTGTTACGAATGCCACCCCATGGAATTTAGCATCGATGGATGGGCAGTCTTGGGTCTGTTGTCCTTGGGAAACCTCACGGATCGGTAGGTATCCTCCTCCGGCGATCCTCTTCCTCCTCCTCGTGGCGAGCATGTGCACCTTGGCCAAGTTGGACTTGGTGTGGCTGGCTGGCCACAAGTGGAACAAAAGTTAGCCTTTGGATGCGCTCTCCTCTTCTCATGCTCCTGTTGAGGTGAAACTTCTCGAATTTGCTCATCATTTCCTCCATCTTCATTTCTTGTTGCACCTTCTTGACTGCCCTCCCTCTTGACTTGTTCCACTTCCTTCTTAGCACTAGCGACCTCTTGTTTAGCGCCAGCTCCCTTGATCCTCGAGCCTGGTTTCTTCTTAGCGCCAACCTTCTTCTTCTTCCTGCGTCTCGTCCGAGGATTCTTCCTCCGTCTTGCCATCCTCAGGAAGAGTCCTCCACCGAGTCTTGAGGAGTCACTCTCCTCGAAGTTCTCCTCCTCGACGAAGATCCCTTGTCCTTCTTCCCTCGCTTGGACTTCTTCTTCTTGCTCTTTCCTTCTTGTGCTTCTTCTTGTCCAAGGAGTTGGATTCTTCGTAGTTGAGTGCCGCCTTGATGGCCTTGTCACGTCTTCTCCGCTTGCCTCACATGTCGGCCCATCTCGGGATCTAACCCCTTAGCAAACCACCGAATGGCTAAATCGAGTGAGGACCACTACGATCACGCAAGTTAAGAAACCTCTCAACATAAGCTTGCAAGGTCTCCTTCCTTCTTCTCCTCAAAACTCCAACTTTGACAACACGTAGCCTTCTACATCTATTCCTGAACCTCTCACAAAAGGCTTTCTCGTTGGTTGCTGGGGTCTTGATGCCTTGAGGTACTCCCTCTTGTACCACTTGGCCCTCCGAAGAACTCCGTAGAAGAGTGAATCTGTGATCCCTGATTTGCAATGGTTAGTTGCTCAAAGCGTTCAACAAACTCGGATCTTCATACCCTTCTTCTCTCCATACGGGTATGGCGCAGTAGTTATTGCAAAAGGAATCAAGTCGCCATGATCGTCACTATCCGCTTTGTTGGTCTAGCAACAGGATCTCTGAGCATACTGTCCAAAAGTTCTTGAGTTCACCAGTGCACAAGTTCGACGGAGGTCGAAGACAAGGATGGGTAAGGACTGTTGCTTGCTTCTTGGCTCCTCCCCAGTACGTTACTTTTGTGCTCTCCTCGCTCTCGGCGCAGCCCTTCGCCTCGCTCCACGGGAGCGTTGTCTTCTTCGGAGTCTTCTCTTCCGGAGTCGGAACTTTCAGACTCAATGGGTAGCATCCATGTATCACACTCAAGACTCCCAATACACTACTAGACAAGGTTAGTCTACTCTAAGGTCTTGACAACAATGACACTCCCCGGCAACGGCGCCAAAATGTGGAGTGATTTTCTAAACCAAGTGGTCACAAAGAGGCCACATTTACCCTCTTTATCGTTGTAGACTTGAGATTCGTACCCAAGGGAGTGATTTCGTGTCAAGACAACCAAAACATAGCCAATCCAACCAAACACGGACATACAAAACATCTAGCGCTAGACTGCTACTATCCTAACAACACTGACTGGCTATCTTAGCCACGCCTCGACTTTACCTTAGCACCGACAGTTGCTATCTTAGCAACCACCCTCTATTTTAGAGAGCGGGCCCATCTCGGGTTCAGCTGGCTATTAATAGAAGGGGGCCCACAGTTGGGTAAGATTGGACACCCTCTCTCTATCCTTCCACAAAGTTAGATCCACCAATCGTGGAGATCACACCCCCCACCTCCTTACTGTAACGCCTTCGGATCTCTTTCTTCCCTCCAACCTTTCAGCTTTCCTCCCAAGCTTCATAGGCCTCCCGGCTCACAGAGGTACCTCTTGCCTCTCTCCATACTCCCAAGTTTCTCCAACCTTCCGCTCCTTGTTCTCACACCTCACGGCCTCATTCAATCTCCACTTTCTCGAAACATCACTCAGCCTTCTCCAATCCCTCTTACTTCCCCACACCAATCAAGAACTCTCCATGTCCAGATTTCCACTCCTCTCACAGTTCACTTTTCGCTCACATTTTCCAAGCATACAAACCCACAGTGTTCCGTCTCACTTCACCTTCTCTTCCACCCACACAGGCCCCCGCCTTGTCTCCTTTTCCCACATGACCTCGACACCTGAAAAACTCAAACACAAGGTGAGTACTAGAAAGGAAGGGAATGAGTAAGGAATGGACAGCCTCCCGGCTTCACAACCCTTCCTCTTATCCTTGGGAACTCCCCAAGGAGACCACAGTTCCCTCCTTGCTTTCCACCACTCTTGCGGATCCGGGTCACACGGATCTGGGCAACTTGGTAGTCTTCTCCTCCTCGTGGAGACGGCTAGATTACAAGACATCCGGTACCTAAACCCCGTGCTCAGCCCCAAACACCGAGACTTTAGGCCAACATTGCTTACATTTCATCAAGAGGGCGCCTCTTATACCCAAGATCACCCAGCGTCTTGGCTACTGCCAAAAATACCAACTAGCCTACCCTAGAGGCCTATCTCTTAATTCTATCCACTATGAGGGAAGATCACCTATAACACATGGGCCTTCATCTATTCGTGGCCACTTACCCTATTATCCCTCCACAGGCCTCCTAGGCCCTAGCCCATGTTCTCCTCTTGCTCTCGCCTCTTGGGTTGGGCAATCTCTCCACAAAATCTCCACCTCCTCGAGCTGGACTCCTCCCTCTCTTGTGCTCGCCATAGCGCTGGGTACTCCTCCTCGGTGAGCTCTTGAATCTGGATGGTCAGAGTCTCCTCCGAAGAGTCCAACCCATAGGTAGGATCCAGTGCCAAGGCATGGATCAAGTACCTCCATGTCCCTCCGTGCCCACAACAACATAAACTGGGTGACAATCTTCTCTCCAGCCAAGGAGAATCCGGGCACATGATTATCTTGATAAGCATCCCTCAATCTAATGCACCATTGGGAAGTTAGACTTCTTAGGCGGTTACCCTCCCCCAGCTGTTGTCCTCCTCCCGATCTTGTTGCCCTTTCTTCCTGCGTGGCTTTGGTCTTGGAGCTTATGATTGTTTTCCCTAGAGCAGGCTGAGTTGCTTCCCTAGCAACGGCCGTGTTGCTTAGCAACCTCCTACTGCTAACTCAGATTCTTCCATAGGAGCCTCGCCTCTTCCACGGTGGCCCTCCTTGCAATCCCGGCCCTCTTGGCCTCCTTCCACCTTTCCTAGCCTCGTCCCTCTCCTTCTGTGGCCCGAGGCATCCGAGGTTTCCTGCACTTGTGCATCCGACGTGACTCTCCTATGGTGCTGTGTCGGAGAGCGAGCCATGAGGGCTTCTGGTCCTTAGACTTCCGCAACTCCTCGGACCTTCCCTATTTCCACTTCCAAGCCGCTAGGCGTCCCTCCAAAACCTCCTTCTCCTT
This sequence comes from Anthoceros angustus, assembly GCA_010909165.1. Classification (NCBI taxonomy): domain Eukaryota; kingdom Viridiplantae; phylum Streptophyta; class Anthocerotopsida; order Anthocerotales; family Anthocerotaceae; genus Anthoceros; species Anthoceros angustus. The sequence goes on from MU008157.1 coordinate 14,258, forward strand.
CTTCATCTTGGAGCTCCTCCAGCTCCCCTGTTGCTTCCCTTGCGCTTTGTAAACCTAACAAGGAGAGGACGAGCTATCGATCTTCCATCTCGCCACAGTGCGTGCCATAGCTGAAACCAACTCCTGAGGGTGATGTTAGGTCCCCGGACCTTTGCCGGGAATGGGCTCCCTCCTTCCTATCTCTGTCGTCACAACTTCCGGTATACTTGAAAGCCACCGTTGAGCAGTGTAGTCGCTTTCGGATCTCGGCCGTGCCCAAGGGTTGGGCCGATTCCTCCTGACTGTGGTTTCCCACCCAGCTCTGGGATATTGGTGCTGCCAGCCTTGCCCTTGTCTTGCTTCTGCCTGTGTGAGCTCCCGTGCAGCTCTTGTGGCTCTAGGTGTTGTTGGAGTCCTGCTGTTGCTCTCCTCTTGGTACTGCCTTAGCAACTGCTGTTTTGTTAGCAACTGGCCGTACCTTAGCCACGGTCACATTCCTTTCATGGACACTTCGGACTTCTCACCTTCACTCCCAAAGCCACGGAGATGGCCTCTTCCTCCGACTCCACTTGGACCCCAAGTGGCCCCACCTTCTATTAATAGCCGTGCTGAACCCCAGATGGGCCCCGCTCTCATCGAATAGAGGGTGGTTGCTAAGATAGCAATCGGCTCGCCCGTTAAGGTAGTAACAATTGAGGGTCGCGCTAAGATAGCCACAGTGTCGAGTGTTGTTTAGGATAGTAGCTTGTCTCAGAGTCGCTAGATGTTTTTGTATATGTTTGGTTGGATTATTATGTTTTGGTTGTCTTGACACGAAATCACTCCTCTTGGTACGAATCTCAAGTCTACAACGATAAAGAGGGTAAATGTGCGAAAGAAGAGTTAGCAACAATGAGGAGGTTGCTTAGCAACCTCCCTACTGCTAACTCCTAAGAATGATTCTTCCATAGAGCCTCTGCCTTCCACGGTGGCCCTCCTTGCAATCCCGGCCCTCTGGCCTCCAGCCTTCCTAGCCTCGTCCCTCCTTCCCTGTGGCGCCTGAGAGGCATCCAGGTTTCAGGCTGCACTTGTGCATCCGAATAACATTCTGTGACCTCCTATGGTGCCTGTGTGTCGGAGGAGCCGAGCCATGAGGGCTTCTCGGTCCTTAGACTTCGTCAACTCCCTTCCTGGACCTTCCCCTATTTCCACTTCCAAGCCGCCATGGCGTCCCTCCAAAACCTCCTTCTTTCATCTTCCTGGAGCTCCTCCACCGCTCCTGTTGCTTTTGCCGCTCCAGAACCTAACAAGGAGAGGACCAGAGCTATCTCGATCTTCCATCTCGCCTCGGGTGCGTGGCCATAGCTGAAACCAACCTCAGAGGGTGATGTTAGGTCCCCGCACCTGCCGGGAATGGGCTCCCTCCTTCCCATTCTGTCATGACGCCACTGTCACAACTTCCTACTTGAAAGCCACCCTGCTGGAATGGTGTAGTCGCTTTCGGATCACTGGCCGCCCAAGGGTTGGGCCGATTCCTCCTTGACTGGAGGTTTCGTACCAGTTCTCGGATATTGGTGCTGCCAGCCTTGCCCTTGTCTTGCTTCATCGCCTGTGTGAGCTCCTGGGCGCGCTGGCTCTAGGTGTTGTTGAGTTCCCTGCTGTTCTACCCTCTTGGTACTGTTAGCCTTAGCAATGAGCTGTTGTTAGCAACCTGGCCGCTACCTTAGCTACTCACATTCCTTTTCATGGACACTTCTGACTTCTCACCACCTCAAGCCACTGGAGATGGCCTCTTCCTCCGACTCTCTTGGGCTTCCTTCTTTCAAACACTGGCCTCCGAAATGAAAGGTCGAGACCATCTCCATTCCCTCCAAAGAACTGGCATGGTCAAAACGTGATTAAGAAGGGAGAGGGAGGGGCTAGGTGATGGTAGGGTCAAGTGGTCCTCTCCCCCTGCACGTGTGTCATAGAACCCGCCCAATCTTGGACCTCCCTCACCACCTCATAGTAGAAAGACAAGGAAATGATGAATGTGCCTTCCTTCTTAGTGAGTCGAGACACGTGATCCACTTTGGCTAATCCAAATTACTGTGGTCTAGCTTGTTGGTGACCCATTCTCCACTCTAGACAATGTGGAGCAATGACCGCCAGGCCTCCTCATACTTTTGAGGAGATGGTTTCTAAAGGGTCAATGATTATCCGCACATTCCTCTTCGCTCTCATAACATCTTAAGCAAATTGAATATTCCAGCCGCGGGGTTGGTCTCACGTTGCCTTCCCCAATGGCCTTTCTCCTCATGCGCCAGACACCCAAAACCAACGAGGGCTATTGTAGCACCACTTTTTTGTCCATGAAGGATGTGATGCTTAGCCACTAAAGACCCCGCTTCACTCTCCAAGGTTCTATATTGGGCCATTGGACTGACTGTGAATGGCCTCAATGGCGACGGAGGGTTCTTCTTAGGTGCCATGCTCCTGGCCCTATGACACAAGCTTAGAGCTTACAGAGCAAAAGGTGTCCCCACACTGCCTATGCTCTAATTTCACTTTCTCGTGAGTTGACTTCAAAGACCTCCTCCTGAATTGAAACCCCGACCGCCAATACACTCCCGCCTCGGCTGGGCCGTCTGGCCTCACCTCGGTTGTATGAGGCTTTGAGGGTGTATCCTGCAACCACTGCTGGGATTTGGCCGACCCCTAGTGCTTTGTCTTGCCCCGCCTGGCTGACCTCCCCTGAGTGCGTGCCTCCGCCATGGGTCACCCTGCACACTTCTTTTCCTCAAGGATTCCCATGTACCCCTTCACAGCCCATCCGACTTGCTCGCTCATAGCTTTCCTCGCGTACCACACTGAGCCGCCCGCCTAGCCTTTCTCCGTGGAGTTGCACGATTACTCCCCACTCGCTGAGCATTTTACACTACCACTGGCTTACTCTCCGTATTGCCCTGCACGCCTGCCAGACTCAAGCTCCACTGCACCTTCATTCCGCCCGCCGCCTCGGTGCCGCCTTTCCAGCTGCCGCCCGCTTCCTCCAGCCCCTCTCAATCCTCGCCGCCAAACGGTTGGTCTCCTCACGAAAGCGCTGCTATACCGGGCAACTTCACGATCCGCCGCGACACCTCGCCTTGCATCCGTCCGGGCGCTCGCCCCTCCACCTCCACCCGCGCTGAATTCCTGCGCGCGGGCGCCGTCTTCGCTCCGCTCGATTCGATGCAAATTTTCCCATCGACTTAATTGCTAATAGGACCCCCTGTTACTTTCCCGCTTTGGGTATTCCTGTGATTCCATCTGATTGGATTTTTCAAGTCATCGAAAGAAACTCCAACTTGGTTGCTACCATAGCAACAGCTCCCGAGTTTGCCAGGTCATAGCGACAGTCTCGCAGCAACGCTTAGCAACCGCGTTATAGCAACCGGCCGAGTACCCAACCCTCCGAGGTTCGTCGGGATCGTGACTAGACTCTTCCTCCTACTAGGCTCTAGTAGACTTTTCTTTATTTCCTAACCTACTTCACATTCCAACTCCACACGATTCTCGCAACTTAAACACAAAACAAAAAAAACACTCCTTTCCGAGGGGGTCCGAGTACCCATGTGGTCACCACACACACGTTCGGCTGAACTCACAAAAGGAATACTTTACAATGAAGCGGGAACAAGGATATAGAGTCCAAGTCCCATGAATGGTTACAACTGTGAATAACTGTCATTAGGGTTTGCTAAAGTAATTAACCCTTGGTATATAACAATGAACCATAACTAATATAATTATTTATCAACACCCCTCTCATCAGATATACAATTAGCAAAATGGATAAACCAAATAATTGCCAAAGTCGCTAGGGTGTGAATGCCTCATAACGCCGCCGCCTTTCGCCCCGTCTGCTCTTACACTCACTGAGTTGCCTCCCGAGATCGCATACGCCTAAGCCGCTTCAATGGTCAGCCCGTGGCAGCTCCATAGATTTATCAGCTGCTGAAGATGAGGCCCAACAGGAAATGAAGGACGCCTACCAAGTAGCTGTGCCTTCCTCTGGTGGTAAAGAGTCTCTTGGCATGGTTGCCCTCAGGCGCACGTTCTGCAAGTGCCCTGAAAACGCTCCTCCTTGCCCTGTCCATCCCAAGGAAAACATACGCAAGATGTCTGACCGAGGAGCTGCTAGACACTGGCAAAGGTGCCTTCAGGAGGCGAATGAAAGGGAAGCAAGACTGGTGCAGGAGATAGCTTCACTCAAGCGGACTGCTGCAACGACTTTCAGACAGCCTGCTCCCTACAACTACTGGAACGCTAAGACACGGACTGAGAAACTGACGGAGGGGCTAGACAAGGTGGTACTCCCTGAGAACTATCAGCCCAGAGACTTCAACATGCCCCTAGGTCACCTGTACAAAATGAGGAGAGTGGTGACAGATGGAGATGGTGCTAACGACCCTATGATGCCTGAGGTCTACATCTGCCCTACATCAAAGGTGACCATGTTCCGACAGAATTGGTGGAGATCGGGAGGACAAGACGGCAACTTTGTGTCATACTACGGTGAGTCCACAACACGCCGACATTTGCACATTATTGTGGTTTGACTCGCCATCGAACTCACGATGTGTTGTACAAAGGTCCAAAGAAAGGATGGCTGAAGAGGCTGGAATGGTCTGGATGGATGAAAACGAAGACGAGTCTGAAGAAGACAACCCTGACTTTGACCCAAATTTTGTTGAACTCCAGAAGATGAACAAGAGAGGAAAATCTAAATTCCTATCCCCCTCTAGCTCCGAGGGGTCTGATGATATCTGAATTCTGCATCTTCTTAGGTAGGGTGTAGATTAGCAAGAAACTGAACTTGACTCCTACCTACCTGCCTCTCAGACTCTACCATCGCGAGGGGGGGCGCGGACAACAAACGTCCATCGCACCTGAGCAGACTGTGGAGATAGCGTTTTTTTTGTGTTTCGCACCTCAAGCCGCCACTAACAGGATAAGGTCCAGTTAGGTCTCGAGGCATATTGGAATCGCTACACGCGGCATACTAACTGCGTTATGATCGATCGCTGGGTTAACTTATGAATAATGATTCATTAGGTTATTACGTTATTAGGTTTTAAAATGCATACACTCACTTTTTCTTATTGTTTTATTAAACCCTAAATGCGCTTATCTTTTGCCTACCCGCACGCTCGTGCTCTCGCTTTTGCCGCTTCATGAGGATGGTGATGTCTTAATTCCTTTACCAAGGATCCCTCGAGGTGTTTGATCATACACCAAGGAACATGAATTTGTATTCTCTGGAGCAGAGTCCTACACAGGCGCACTCAACAAGCGGAGATTTCCTCTACATCCGTGCGTTGTTGGGGTTTGTTAAACTTGGTGGTGGCCCCCAATAATCGTGCCTTTACCTTCGAAGCTATCAACGGGTCAGTGCAGCAACCTCAAGCTACTTCCTTGACTTAATTTCTTTCAACTCTACTCCTCATTCTCCAACAAATTGCCTCAAGATCCGCCCACCACACAACTACACCTATGCCAAACATAAAATCTAACAACTACAAAACTCCTTCTTGGCACTAAAACACCTAGCACCAACAAGCCAAAGACATCAAAATCAGCCGCTACCCCACTCAAACTCGATCGGCTCTTGGCTCCCTTCATGCGAGCCTCCACTATCCGTGACAAAAAAGCAAGCCATGCCTCTTGGCAACCATGGCATCCTTGCTACAAGCATCTTCCATAACCCTAGAGGAAGAGGGTTTCCTTCTTTTCTTCTCCATCTGCACCTATCATGGCGCCTCATCCTCATACTCCATCGCCTCCCTTGAGCGCCTATCAAGACCCACCACCGCTCCACTCCTTGGGCATCCGCCGCCCCAACACCATCTCCACTCTTGTAATGCCACCTCAGACCACCATCCGGACTCCAGGGCCACCCCTACATCGGTAGGGGCCGGCCTATTCGGTCCCTAAACCTACAAGACAACTCTGTTGGAGGGCATTAGGCCCTCACGCCCACTTACACCAACTCGGATCATCGGTCAACCACTTCCTACTCGAGGTTAGCCCCTTCTACCTAATTAGTTTTCCCTACATCCTACCTCGGAGCCAAGTTCCTACAAGATTTCCCAATTTACGCCAATGTAACCCCAAAATTAGTATTGATCGTATGACAATTCTCTTCCACTTCACTCTAGTTCTCTCGCTTTGCTCCAAATTAATCCCATCCAAAAAGTAGAAGTGCCCAAACTTTTACGTTCCACGAAACCATCCGAGCATTGAGTGGGCGATGGTGAGCCAAGACGCCATAATTTGGTGGGTTGGGAGCCTCAAGATCGTTCTGAGCACATTGAGTTGTGCAACTGATTCAAGCTACAACTAATCTGGGAGATCTCTTGCCGACTCTCTAAGACCACACCAATCTTGAGAAAATCTTTTCCAAGTGCATGAAATCGAGTATCTGACAAAAGCAGGGGAATATCGACGAGCAAGTCAAGAATCGAATATACAAGCTAGTACGTATAATAAAGTATTATTAAGGGAAATGAATGGTATGTACAGTCCGAATGTTGCCACGTTAATCGAACCTCCATCACCTCTACTAGCTAGAGCGAACAATGGTAGCCAAACAACAGAATTCCTGCGTTCTTGCGCCCATGTTCCACAAAAGGAAGCGATCGTGATGGTGCTTGCAACCACCACCATCTTGGTTGTGAAGCTCGCGATGCACCAACCCTTCTTCAATGTTGGCCGGAAGCATGCCGCTACGAGTGGCGCCATACAATAATATCATGAATATGCATTGAAAGGACTACATACATCGAGGTTGTGGAGGATGCATCACACGGTGTCGTATAGACTATAGTCTGAGCTTATTGATGACATTTTGTTTTGGTGATTAAAAGTAAGAAATTTAGGTGTCCAACATAACTCTAAAAAGAGAAGGTATTTCTTTTAGTACAAGCTATAGGCTAGAGCTCATTGATGACATTTTGTTTTGGTGGCATAAAAGTAAAACTTAGATGTCCAACAAATAAGTCTAAAAAGAGAAGGTATTTTTACTACATAAAGTCTTTGTTGCTCTTCATTTATAAAAGAAAAATAAGGTATCTAGAATAGATGCATCCAACAATAACATCTAAAATGGAAGTCACCTAGATTAAAGGTGTTAAAGAAAGAAATCTAAACATGAAATTGCCTAGATTAGAGGTGTACAAGAAAGAAAACTAAAATAAAAATTGCTTAGATTAGGCGTGTCCAAGAAAGAAATCTAGAGATTAGAATGAGAAAATGCTAGAAGGTATTTATAAGGAAAGATTACAAGAATGGAAGTAGCTTCTTAATAAAAGAGCTCTTGGAGGAGTATAAATATTAAAACCACGTCATACATTCAAACATTCATTTGTAAGATTTACCCCCCGGCATGTCTTCAAGTTAGTTGTGGACTTAGAGCTTTGCCCTTTGTATGAGATGTTCGCTTTTTTCTCCTTGAGCAAAAGATATATTAGATTTTATTATGATATGTGATGTAACTTACTTAACTCAAGAGAAGCTCTCGTTTGAAGTATTTCATATATTGAGATTTACTTTTGAACTAGGTCTATTTTTGTGTCGCTTGGACCAAAGCGCATTTTATAATATTTCTTCGTTTTTCTCCTTGAAGAAAAAAAATTATTGACTTTTATTATGGTGTGTGACATAACTTCTTGAACTTGAGGGAAGGTCTCACGCATAACAATAAGTTGCGGAGAAATCTAAAATTAATTAAAATATATATACCAAAGCATTTAGCGCTAGCCACAATGACTTTGGCAGAACCACAAGTCGATGCACCTTTTATAAGACAAGTATGGGGTTACAATCTTGAGCAAGAATTAGACTTTATCCGGTTCCACATTATTGATCAATATCGTATAATAATAAGTATGAATCTGAATTTCCGCATAGTGGTGGTGCCCGTGCGTTATTACATAAGACTATGAATACCAAATGATCAAAGGTAATGTGGATAGACTAAGGTTAATCCAACTAGGGCTTACATTTGCCGGCGAAAATGCAAAGCTGCCTTTTTGTAAAGAAGCGAGAAGTTTGGTATGGCAATTCAATTTTAGAATCAACCTTGACCAAGATATGTATGTCAAGATAGTATAAATCTTTTTTGCATGTGATGGTATAGATTTGATCAACACAGGATAATGGGCATAGATGTTCAATTTGACAGCTATTCAAACACCAACATATTACATAATCAAAATTTGCAATGGATTGGTTTCCACCCAACCTCGATTTTGCCTACTTGCTAAAAACCATCACAGTCAAGAATTACCGAGACAAGGCGAATTTCTTTGTTTTGTAGCTAATTATTTTCCTAATATATTTGACGTCAAATACATTATGTGTTGGACAAGTAGTTTAAGTATATTAGCAAAAGTACTAAGGAGACGAGGACTTGTCATCAAGCGTCCAGATTCTATTGACTTTTCATGTATTTCATAAAATATGTGAAAAGTGGCCCATCTTCAAGATGGACGCTTCATGTATTATAAGGATCAATTATACGGATTAAGTCCATATAAAAATATTTTAAAATAAAATTATTTTATTAATGAACTTAGTTCTATAAACATATTTTATCTTACTATCATCATGCGTATTATCTAGCATAAATTCTTCAACCCTATACGTGAAGATGCATGTGTTCAATTGCTCTTTCTAACTCTACCATTGTCCCCAATGTGGGCATATTGATTTGGGCCCCTTTATCATTTTGATCTAGTTTGTTTCATTTTGGTTGACCCGATCCAAGGTGACCGCATCTATTAACGGGTGCTTTTTGAGCCATTTAGGGAAGTTTGGAACAAGGAGAGGAACTTAGAAGTTTCGAGGATAGGTAGACTAGTTGGTAGGATAGGAGGATGTCCTTCCCAAGTAGGTCGTAGGTCGTATGCACACTTCATGTAGCGGACTTGCGACAAAAGGACTACCTAAGGCAACCCACGAACATAGTGTGTCCGGATTAACAAGACCAGCGGCGCGACTTATCTTAATCGGTATGCGGCGATTTCGATGCACGCCCAACTTCATGATCAAGGCGGTAGAGTGAGCTGCAGCTGATAACTAGCGATTCGCGGCGGCGCTGGGCATCCACGCAAGGCACACCTCCTATGTGTAACGCGGTGCATGCTCGCCAGCGGTGCGGACACACTTCACACCGCGAGATCGATCACGGATGAAGCATAAAGTTAATCAAGTCGACTCTCACAACTTCATTTCCACCATAGCCATACCATTCAGCGGGTTTGAGACGCAGTCGTCGGGAAGGGGCGGTTGCACGCCGCCTCGAAGGCAAGTTCGACCTCCTCGCCACTTTGGAGGTAGCGCGCGGGGCATCAACCAACTGGACTTTCTCGCATCCACGGTCGAGCTTGCGATGGCTTTTCCATCTTCACGATTACGGTTGGCTCTTCCGGCAGTCAGCTTCGGAGCGCATCGAGCTTAAGGCGTAGTATGCAAAGATGCAAGCAAAATTGCGAGCAAGCTCTAGCGAAGCGAGCCGATCGGTAGCCGCATGCACAAACCATCGCGAGGGGGCGCGGACAACAAACGTCCATCGCACTGGCGGTGGAATAAGCGTTTTTTGTGTTTTGACCTCAGCCGCCACCTAACAGGATAAGGTCCGAGTTAGGTCCTGAGGGCATATTGGAATCGGCGTTCGTTAGCACTAACTCGTGGTTATGACTCGATCGGGGTTAACTTACATGAATAATGATTCATTAGGTTATTACGTTATTAGGTTTTAAAAACGTTACACTCACTTTTCTTTATTGTTTTATTAAACCCTAAATGCAGCTTATCTTTTTCCTACCGCGCTTCGTGCTCTCGCTTTCAAGGATGAGGATGGTGATGTCTTAATTCCCTTTACCAAGGATCCTCAGGTGTTTGATCATACACCAAGGAACATGAATTTGTATTCACGTGGAGCGTAGTCCTATTGGCCACAGGCGCACTCGGAGATTTGCATCCAGATGCGTTGTTGGGGTTTGTTAAACTTGGTGGTGGCCCCCAATAATCAGGCCTTTACCTTCGCGAAGCCTATCAGCAGGCGTCAGCAACCTCAAGCTACTTCGACTTAATTTCTTTCAACCTACTCCTCATTCTCCAACAAATTGCCTCAAGATCCGCCACCACACAACTACACCTATGCCAAACATAAAATCTAACAACTACAAAACTCCTTCTTGGCACTAAAACACCTAGCACCAACAAGCCAAAGACATCAAAATCAGCTACCCCACTCAAACTCGATCGGCTCTTGGCTCCCTTCATGCGAGCCTCCACTATCCATCTGACAAGAAGCAAGCCATGCCCTCTTGGCAACCATGGCATCCTTGCTACAAGCATCTTCCATAACCCTAGAGGAAGAGGGTTTCCCTTCTTTCTTCTCCATCCGCACCTATCATGGCGCCTCATCCTCATACTCCATCGCCTCCCTTGAGCGCCCCTATCGACCCACCACCTGGCTCCACTCCTTGGGCATCCGCCGCCCAACACCATCTCCACTCTTTGTAATGCCACCTCTCGTCACCACCATCCGGACCTCACGGAGGTAAGGCCACCCCTACATCGGTGGGCCGGCCTATTCGTCCCTACACTTATAAGATAACTCTATTGGAGGCATTAGGCCCTCACGCCCACTCACCAACTCGGATCATCGGCCAACCACTTCCTACTGAGGGTTAGCCCTTCTACCTAATTAGTTTTCCCTACATCCTACCTGGGAGCCAAGTTCCTACAAGATTTTAATTTCGCCAATGTAACCCCCAAAATTAGTATTGATCGTATGACAATTCTCTTCCACTTCACTCTAGTTCTCTCCGGTTTGCTCCAAATTAATCCTTTTGATCCAAAAAGTAGAAGTGCCCAAACTTTCGTTCCATGAAGCCAGTATCTGGTGGGGCGATGGTGAGCCAAGGGCACTAATTTGGTGGGTTGGAGCCTCAAGATCGTTCGAGCCCCATTCGGGCTTGTGCAACTTGATTCAAGCTACAAACAATCACGGAGATCTCTTGCCGACTCTCTAAGACCACACCAATCTTGAGAAAATCTTTCCAAGTGCATGAAATACCGTATCTGACAAGCAGGGAATATCGACGAGCAAGTCAAGAATCGGAATATACAAGCTAGTCACATTATAATAAAGTATTATTAAGGGAAATGAATGGTATGTACAGTCCTAGAATGTTGCCACGTTAATCGGAACCTCCATCACCTCTACTAGCTAGAACGAACAATGGTAGCCAAACAACCGTAATTCGCGGTTCTTGCGCCCATGTTCCACAAAAGGAGCAGCATCATGATGGTGCGCAACCACCACCATCTTGGTTGTGAAGCTCGCGATGCACCAACCCTTCTTCAATGTGGCCTTCGCGAAGCATGCCGCCAGTGGCATGCCAATAATATCATGAATATGTTGAAAGGACTACATCATCGCCGGAGGTTGTGGAGGATGCATCACGGTGTCGTATAGACTATAGTCTAGAGCTTATTGATGACATTTTGTTTTGGTGATTAAAAGTAAGAAATTTAGGTGTCAACATAACTCTAAAAAGAGAAGGTATTTCTTTTTAGTACAAGCTATAGGCTAGAGCTCATTGATGACATTTTGTTTTGGTGGCATAAAAGTAAGAAACTTAGATGTCCAACAAATAAGTCTAAAAAGAAGGTATCTCATTTTACTACATAAAGTCTTTGTTGCTCTTCATTTATAAAAGAAAAATAAGGTATCTAGAATAGATGCATCCAACAATAACATCTAAAATGGAAGTCACCTAGATTAAAGGTGTTAAAGAAAGAAATCTAAACATGAAATTGCCTAGATTAGAGGTGTACAAGAAAGAAAACTAAAAATAAAAATTGCTTAGATTAGGCGTGTCCAAGAAAGAAATCTAGAGATTAGAATGAGAAATGCTAGAAGGTATTTATAAGGAAAGATTACAAGAATGAGTAGCTTCTAATAAAAGAGCTCTTGGAGGAGTATAAATATTGCGTAAACCACGTCATACATTCAAACATTCATTTGTAAGATTTACCCCGCATGTCTTCAAGTTAGTTGTGGACTTAGAGCTTTGCCCTTTGTATGAGATGTTCGTTTTTTTTTCTCCTTGAGCAAAAGATATATTAGATTTTATTATGATATGTGATGTAACTTACTTAACTCAAGAGAAGCTCTCGCTCAAAGAAGTATTTCATATATTGAGATTTACTTTTGAACTAGGTCTATTTTTGTGTCCGCTTTGGACCAAAGCGTACTTTATAATATTTCTTCGCTTTCTCCTTGAAGAAAAAATTATTGACTTTTATTATGGTGTGTGACATAACTTCTTGAACTTGAGGGAAGGTCTCACGCGCAACAATAAGTTATGAGAAATCTAAAAGTAATTAAAATATATATACCAAAGCATTTGCTTAGCCACAATGACTTTGGCAAACCAAGTCGATGCACCTTTTATAAGACAAGTATGGGGTTACAATCTTGAGCAAGAATTAGACTTTATCCGCCATTATTGATCAATATCGATAATAAGTATAGATACGGAATTTGCATAGTGGTGGTGCCCGATGTTATTACATAGAAGACTATGAATACCAAATGATCAAAGGTAATGTGGATAGACTAAGGTTAATCCAACTAGGGCTTACATTTGATTTTAAAATGCAAAGCTGCGCTTTTGTAAAGAACAGGCGAAGTTTGGTATGGCAATTCAATTTTAGAATCAACCTTGACCAAGATATGTATGCGTAAGATAGTATAAATCTTTTATGAATAGTTGGTATAGATTTCGATCAACACCGGATAATGGGCATAGATGTTCAACAGCTTTGGATACTATTCAAACACCGCAACATATTACATAATCAAAATTTGCAATGGATTGGTTTCCACCCAACCTACGATTTTGCCTTACTTGCAAAAAAACCATCACAGTGGTCAAGAATTACCGGAGACAAGAGAAATTTCTTTGTTTTGTTAGCTAATTATTTTCCTAATATATTTGACGTCAAATACATTATGTGTTGGACAAGTAGTTTAAGTATATTAGCAAAAGTACTAACAGGAGACTGGGACTTGTCATCAAGCAGGTGTCCAGATTCCTATTGACTTTTCATGTATTTCATAAAAATATGTGAAAAGTGGCCCATCTTTCAAGATGGACGCCTATGTATTATAAGGATCAATATATATCGGATTAAGTCCATATAAAAATATTTTTAAAATAAAATTATTTTATTAATGAACTTAGTTCTATAAACATATTTTATCTTACTATCATCATGCGTATTATCTAGCATAAATTCTTCAACCCTATACAAGATGCATGTGTTCAATTGCTCTTTCTAACTCTATTGTCCCCAATGTGGAAACACATTGATTTGGGCCCCTTTATCATTTTGATCTAGTTTGTTTCATTTTGGTTCACCGATCCAAGGTGACCGCATCTATTAACGGGTGCTTTTTTGAGCCATTTAGGGAAGTTTGGAACAAGGAGAGGAACTTAGAAGTTTCGTGATAGGTAGACTAGTTGGTAGGATAGGAGGATGTCCTTCCCAAGTAGGTCGAGGTCGATGCACACTTCAAATGAATGTAGCGGACTTTGCAGCGACAAAAGGACTACCTAAGGCAACCCACGAACGACATAGTGTCACCGGGATTAACAAGACCATCGATCGACTTATCTTAATCAAGATGCGCCAAGAAGAACAAGATGCCCACAACTTCATGATCAAGCCACACAGTGAGTGGCACAGTAGCTAGCAGTACTGGGCATCCACGCAAGGCACACCTCCTATGTAACGCAAGTGCATGCTCGCCAACGGTGCCGCACCGCTCACACACGCTATACGAGATCGCCCTGGATGAAGCATAAAGTTAATCAAGTCGACTCACAACTTCATTTCCACCATAGCCATACCATTGGCAGTTTGTGCGATTTAGTCGCTTGGAAGGGGCACATCCGCTCGAAGATAAAGAAGTTCGACCTCCTCGCCACTTTGGAGGTAGCGCCATTGGGGCGATCAACACGCTGACTTTCTCGCATCCTCGAATCGAGCTTGCGCGGCTTTTCCATCTTCACGCCTGCGGCTCTTCCGGAGCCCGCTTATGTGAGCGATCGCTTAGGAGGCGAGCACGCAAAGATGCAAGCAAAATTGCGTGGCAAGCTCTAGGCAGCGATCACGCGCATGCAAACCATCGCGAGGGGGCGCGGACAACAAACGCCCATCGCACTCGAGCGCATCGTGGAGATAGCGCTTTTTTGTGTTTCGCACCTCAGCCGCCACTACTGTGATAAGGTCCGAGTTAGGTCCGAGGGCATATTGGAATCACAAGCATGCTAAGCGACACCAACTCGTGGTTATGACTGATCGCGGGTTAACTTACATGAATAATGATTCATTAGGTTATTACGTTATTAGGTTTTAAAACATTACTCACTTTTCTTTATTGTTTTATTAAACCCTAAATGGGTTATCTTTTGCCTACCCACATCGCTCGTGTTTTCCTCGCTCAAGGATGAGGATGGTGATGTCTTAATTCCTTTACCAAGGATCCTCGAAAGGTGTTTGATCATACACCAAGGAACATGAATTTGTATTCTACTGGCGTGAGTCCTATTGGCGCATAAAGACTCAACAAGCGGAGATTTCCTGATCCCATGTTGTTGGGGTTTGTTAAACTTGGTGGTGGCCCCCAATAATCGGCCTTTACCTTCGCAGTTTATCAACTGTCAGGCAAAGCAACCTCGCTACTTCCTTGACTTAATTTCTTTCAACCTCTACTCCTCATTCCTCTCAGGAAGACCACATGTGCACTAACCCCGCTCCCAAGTGTCGATGAACGATTTTTTTGTTTTGGATGTGTTAGAATAGCAAAGTGCTTTGAGAATCATCTCGAGTCGTCTTTTATACGGAATGGTCCTTGGCCCTTGGAGATAATAATAATTTTTCGACCTTAGGTTTGACCCAGGGTAGAAATAGAGTCCTTGGGTATTGGGAATTTTAGAATAAAAGGTGTCTATATATGCTAGGGATGCTCACAATATGCCACAGTAGTCAAGGGGTGGTGGCTAGTTCCACCACGGTGGCCGAGAACGGACGCATGCACTGTGGGGAATTTACAACCCTAGTGGCGGAGCGGGACTACCATACCGGAGCGAATCGGGAGAAGGGCACACCCAAGATCATGAGGTCGCGACTTTCCGTGAGGGGCAATGGAGCGGAGTCAGCAGAAGAGGGGGCGCTGCAACGACGCCAGCCAAATCCGCCTCACTGCAGGTGAGGAAGGCGCGACGATCGTGACAGAGGGCGGCGAGGAGAGAAATCGGGCGCCGCAAGTTCGCGAGGAGGCGTGGAAGGAGCGCGCGAGGCGGCTTCGTTTTTTTTCTCTCCACCAACTGCAGGGTAGTCGAGGTTTTGTTTTGGGAAACAACGAGAAGGAGATGGCGCCCGAGCCGCCGAAATCTCACTCACGCAGCGGGGCCCAACATGGACCATCGGAAAGTGAGAGTGGCACTGTGCGTGAGCCGGGTCAAGTTCATGGAGAAGAAATGGTGCTACGACACCGCATTGGTGCAAGAGTGCGCCCGGCAATTAAGGACCAAGTCGCAAGAGGGTGACGCGAGGAAAAGGCCGCAGATCTGGATTTGGCCCTCTTCGAGCAAAGGTATGGGCGAGAAGCATCGAGGATGGGAGCTTGGTGATTGACCCCAAAGAAGACCTTGAGAGCAGCCGCGCATGAAGCCCGGGAAGTGAGAGTGAACAATGGGTGACTCGCCAACTCGTGTCTGTGGTGGGATTGGCCAAATGGATTTGTGTTTTTAACCTAAGGATCATATGGCGGATCACTTCTTGGTTTTTCTTCACGAGGTGGTCAAGGGTACACAAATTGATTGGGGAGGATGATTTTCAAAGAGCCTGTGAGGAGAAGGCGAATTTTACTCTCTCTTCCCTCGGCCCTCCTTGATTTCGCCTTTTCCGATTCATGTATTTGCGCATTCCGGTGTTTAACGAGTTGAAGTCGTCCGCATGGTTGGAAGCCAGGAACTCAAGGTAGAAGAGGAAGAAGAAGAAGGATTCGGCAAGGATTCCAAGCTTGGGAGTGCGCTCGGAAGGTTCTAAGAGGGTGGGGAAGTTTTCCAAGGGTAAGGCAAGGCGACACGAACGGGATCGGCGAAAAAGGGAGGACAGCAGGAGGAGGAACCCAGCCACACCTGTGGTCACCAGTCAAGACTCAGCAGAACGGTAAAGGAGGAGAAAATAAAGGAAATGGCAAGTTGCTCCTCCTGTGCAGGATGAATCGCCGCTAGGGGAGAATGAAGCGGGGAAGAGGCAAGGCGGCACCAACCCCTAGGAGAGGAGGGGTTAACTTCACCGAGACCGAACGAGCTCCGGACATTTTGGCGACATTTCACCGAACCGTCCCCGAGGTGGGGATAGGAGACACCGCGACACGAGAATTGTTGTGGAGGCGGATGGGCAAGGGACAGCCCAATTTGGGGATTTGGTGGTTTGACTTCGCCATGGCACGACGCAGGATCTCCTCGATCAAGCCCATGGCTCTCACTGGCCGAGTGTGCAAGGCCAGGAGAAGTTGCTCAAGGAGAAGTTGGAGAGCCCGAAGGCGAGAGCAAGGCGAGGAGCGCAGACGGAGTGCGGCCTTATGCAAGGCAGAGCGGACATGTCCACTCACAGAAGCTTTAGTAAATCAGTCAAGATGCTACAATTGAAGAGCTTCAAGATGAGGTCTCATGAGTAGGAGCAGGTGGAAGCGATGGCGCCTTGGAGAAAATTCAAGAAGCGGAGAGGTACAAGCGGAAAGAGACGGCTAGGGCCGAGTCAAGAGAGAGGTGGCCAAACCAAGAAAGGCCGAGCAGCCACCGCAGAGCCAAACAACCACCGTGGAAGTAACCACCACGGTGGCTAAACCAGCCACCGCCGTGAACGGGAACCGAGGTGGGGAAGTCACCGAGGAGTGTCGCAGATGGAGGGATGATCCGGAGAATCAACACGCCCAGGATTGTCCACGGAGGAGAGGGTAAGGACCTCAGACGTATGGACAGTACGGCCGGATGAGGATGCTCATGTCCTGCCGCGCATGGTGAGCGGTGCTCACTCTAAAGCATGTGGTTGTTGGGACGGAGGGGCGTAAACCACCGGGTCAGACATCTTGACGCCACGGCTACGCTGGTTCCTTCGAGTAGGAGCGGCGCCTATCCTCCGCAAGTGGTGCCGGAAGAGATGAGCGAGGCGCAGGAGCATGGAGGAGGAGCACAGTATGGTTGTCCAAATGAGGAGGAGCGGGACAATGGACATAGAGGACAAAGGCCGCGTGGAAGGCGCGAGGGAAATTCAGGAGAGTGAGGAGGTGGAGGTGGGGAAAATCGCTCGGATCGTAGGCGAGGCCAAGAGCGAGGGGTCCCCATGGGCCGAGGGCGAGGCAAAGAATCGCGGAGGGCAGGCTGATTTTAGGGGAGTCGCGATAGCCTAGGACCGGGTTTTTTCGAGGGAGGGGAGTTCCATCACCGTAGAGTTGTTGCTTAGATTGGTGGGGCGCCGTGGTAGGAGCTACAATTTTAGACACTAAAAGAGAAGTGAGCCGTTGGACCACGCCATGTATAAGAGACCCTGGGTGTCTCTCAAGGCACGATTTCGTGTGTGAACTTCCGTATCGAACCGAGTGGGGTTGATTGAGACGTCAAGATCAAACGGTTCGCACCGCCTTCGTCACAAGAAGGCCGGAAGATCTCGGATGGTCGAGAGCGGAGTGGCCAAGCTCCACTGGGTAACGGTGGCGCCACGAAAGAGGTAGGATTGCCGCGGACGGCCGAGCGGAAGGAAGGCGAATCGCCCAAGCACCGACCGGGTTTTCCCCGATCCTCTTTCCAACCGCCCACCAGTGTGTTCATTCCATGAGAGAGGGTCCGTGGTCAAGGGGTCTGTGGCCCAAGGGAAAAGGGGTCTGTGGCCCGTGAGACGAGGGAGAGTTCATTGGGAAGGGAAAGGTTCCAAGGGTAGTGAGTGCGCTACTGGGAGGGATTGTGAGAGTGTGTGAGGGAAAATCGAATGCGAGAGGAGTGGAAGCGTGGTGGATCGCAGAAATTCCTGGTGAGGCGATATAGGTATCCGTATGCCCATAGCCCCTAGGTCCGTGTTAGAGAAGCCGTAAGACTCAAAGGCGCGGCGGGCCCGCCATGTGGCGAACCGCCACCGCGGTGGCCGAGTCTACCACGGTGGTGGGTTTGGGCGGTAGCTGGAGAAGGTGGGGTAGTGAGCACGCAGGTCTAGAATCCATAGATTTAGCACACCTTGACACAACACCATTCCCTTGGGATCGAATCCTAGGACTATAACGACATAGAGGGTAAATGTGGCCTCTTTGCCTTGGATGCAAAACCCATTCCACATTTTTGCTGCCGGGAATGAAACTGCTGGTTATAGGGGACTAACCATAGCTTAGGTGTCTAGTTTTGGAGTGTATCTAGTTAGGTAGATGGATGCCACGGTTGAGTCGAGGGTTCGAGTCAAGTCGGACGGAAGGCCACACGAGAAGCGACAACGCCAAGCAATCGGAAAGGTTAAAAGGGTTGCAAAACCGAGTTGAGGAGGGTCCACCGGAAGACGCACCCGCTGGAAGGAGAAGGAGGTAAGGAAGCAAGGGACGGGGTCCGATCTTGTTGGAGCAAGATCCCCAACCTCGGACTTGGACGAGGTACCACCGCCAAGGAACCTAATTCCATCCACCGACCTCTCTTCCAAGTGTGCATCGCTGGAGATCAATCGACTCGCAGAACCGTTGTTGGACCAACCACGTCAATAGAACGATAGTCATGACCACCACCACGTGGTCACCACCAAGCAACCTTATCAGTATGGAGAGGGAAGGGGTATGAAGACCGATGAATTTGTTGAGCGCTTTGAGGACATTTGCAAAACCAGAAGCGGAGATGCACAGCATTCATTGTTCTGGAGTTCTTCGGGGTCCAGTAAGTGGTATAGGCGCGAATACCTCAAGTCACCACACCTCCAAAGAACCTATGAAGAATTAAAACCGCCTGTGAAAGGTCTGGGGCTTGACGAGGGATACGTGTTGTCCAAGCTTGAAAACCGCAGAGAGAAGAAGGAAACCTTGCAGCGTATGTGGAGAGGTTTCACACGCGATCAAGTGGCCCTCACTCGAGTTGCTGCAATACGGTGGTTCGCTAAAGGCTGGGTTCTAAGATGGGGAGACACGAAGGTTACAAGCGGAGAAGAATTTGGGCAAGGCTATCAAGGCGGCGCTAAACTATGAGGAATCCAACCCGCAAGGGAGGAGGAAGGCTAAGAAGGAGAAGAAGAAGCCTGATGGAAAAAGAAGGATTCCTCATCCTCCTCGGAAGGAAGTTCATCGGTGAAGAAAGCTCCATGAAGATTCCATGAAAGTTCCTCGGAGGAGGAAGAGGAGGAAGGCCATCGATGAGGAGCGCCAAATGGAAAAAGAAAATGAAGGGTCGTGCACGGGACAACAAGGAGCTGGCAAGGGCAAAACAGGAGGCGATGTACGCGAAAAAGGACGCGGAACAAGCGAGGAGGGAGGCTGAGGTGGCAGCCAAGAAAGTAGAACAACAGGGGAACAAGATGGAGGAGATGATGGCAAAATTCGAGAAATTCCATCTTAATGCGGTCAAGGAACATGAGAGGCGGAGAGCTGTCACGAACCCACGAGCCAACCTCTTCTGTTCAACGTGTGGGCAGCAGGGACACTCCAAAGCTAATTGTCCGACGACAAGGGTACACCTGCTGGGATATGAGGAAGAGGAGGAAGAGGGTCCGGTGGAAGATACATATCAGATCCAGGAGGTTCAGCCAACCCAAGTGTACCCAAAAACCATGTACCCGGCCAACCTACGTAACTCCACGGGGTAGGCTCAGAATCACCGGGCGGGTAACAATCCAATGGGCACCGTGCTATAATTGTCGCAACCTTGGACACTATGCATGCCCTTATCCAACTCCAAGGCAATGGAGATTTTGATAAACTATGTCAAGATTGCAGCAGGGCATTTGGGTGGAAGTGTGCTCGCCAAAGCCCCGAAAGACGGTGAGGATCGCCACCACCCGTAACGGAGTTCGCCAAACCCAAGTCCGGTCCGCCATGCATGTTGAGGATGCACTTATGGCGGTATGGGAGGATGCCGAGATTGGAACCCCGAGGAGCTTGGAGGGATTAGACGCAGGAAGCGATTATTATGGGGAAGCCTCCGCCATGGTCGTAGAACAAGGAGCACAAAAGCAAAAGAGAGGCGTGGGGAAAAAAGAAGAAAGGAGGCGGATACGACCACGGATCGATGAGGGAGAGAGTGTCGCCACCAATGGGAAATACCAACACCTGGAACGCCAAAGATTTAAAAAAAACAAGTCCTGCAGTGACTTGGCGGATGGACCATATGTGCAAAAGAGTGATGCGAGACATTGAGTGTTCCAAGGAAAGGTGAATGAAGGTGCCGAAAGTCAAGGGGTGGAACCCTACCGATTTCAGAAAGTTACCGAGTTAGGGTTTCCACGGACGACGGGCGAAGTCATGGATATGATACAAGAAGAATTGGCAAGGAGGCTACGGGGAAAAGGGGGTGTCGATTTCCACCACCCTGTGGGAGTCCACCACCCCACCGGAAGGGCCACCGCACTAAGTCATGACGAAACCGGAACCCAACCAACCAAACTCGGATGGTCAAGGCCACCGCTTCTTCAATCTCGCCGAGGCCATCATGGACCAACATTTCATGATCACATTCGGACAACTCCTCCGAGACAATCCGATATAAATGATCGAGGGCGTTAAAAGAGGCGCAACCCAAAAGAGGCGCAATGTTCCTATACTTTCATGGTGAACTTGGTATCCATGGTGGATCAAGGCCCACCAACCTGTGGAAATTTCGGATGTGTCATTAAAGGAGTGCCTCTCGACACGGTCAAATATTATGACGTAAGACACGGCTAGGAAATTGGGCTTGGATATTGAACATACTACCAAGGTTTTATAGCGACATGTCCGTAATGGTGCCGGTGGGGAACTGCTAACGACCATTGGAACCATCCCTACTTGATGGATTATGTAGTCATCCAAAGAAAATCGCTGTGCACGACGTCCTAATTGGCCGAACATGGATGTACGATCGCAATGCACGCCAAGTGGGGGGGAAGGAAGTGGTTTTAAACTGGAATGGGATCCCAAGACCAAGGAGGAGGATGTGCCTATCGTGGAGTAAGGACATGTATGCGTGAAACTCCAATCAAATGTAGGGTACACTCGGCAGAGGACACGTCCGGGAGATGCAAGAGGAAGATAGGTTCCGTCGCACACATCTCATGGTCGATGAGGAGCGACTAGAGATATCCATATACAATTAACCGAGGGTCGTTACGGGTAACCGCCGAATGCTCCGGAAGGGGTCCGGGGGATTCAGCAGTGGAGAAAGCCGGAGGAGGCGACGCATTCGAAGGATTTGTTTAGGGAATGGGGCATGAGAGAAGAGGAACGGAGCCAAGAAGGATTCGGGTTAGCACCGCACTGAGAGCGCAGTGGTACAGGATGAAGTCAAGGACGTTGAGGTTCTTCCGTGGAAGGTGCTCAAATTCTCCGAACAATGGATGCGGCGTTGGAGGAAGGAAGGCGTAATTCATCGATGTTTTCGCCTGAGGTAATGACATGAAGGGATCCCCAAAGAATGGGCGAGCATAGGATTGACTGGAACCGTGGAGCAATCCCGAAGGATTCCACAAGACAAGTTAAATCCAAGTACTCCTCAAGGTAAAGGATCGCTTGGAGATGTACCTCAAGGACGTGATCTATCCTATAGTCAATACCGAATGGGTGGCTCCAATAGTGGTAGTACCTAAGAGGCACCAGCAAAATCCGAGTTTGTCGATCGGAGAAGGTTGAATAAGGTCACCAAGAAGGATCACTTTTACCCTTCATCGATAATATCCTCGGATCCGTCGCAGTGTAATGGCGATTCATTCCTAGACGGTACTGGGTATAATCACCGCACCTTAGGGAGAGCGATTGGCCTCGACCGCTTTTACAACCGACTGGGGACATATGCTTACAAGCGCAGCATTTGGGTTGACGGAGCACTGGGTCCTTCATGCGAGCCATCGTCAAAATTTTCAAGGACTTCCTCCGCGACTTTATGGAAGTTTTCCGACGACTGCGATGGTCGGGACCATCCGCCGCACCTCCGGAAGTGCTCGAGCCGCCGAGCAACGCAATTATGCTCGCATCCAAAAGTGCTACCGCATGTCGGGAATTGCTAGCATCGAATTTCAAGCCGAGGTATAGAAGTAGATCCGGACAAGGTAAAGGTCATCGCCACCCTTAGAGCACCAACAACGCTAAAGGAACTCCGGGTTCCCGGGATGGTTATTATAGACGCTTGCTCCAAATTTCGCCAAGCGGCCGCCACTAACGAGCTTGTTAAGGAAGGATCGAGTGGGAATGGACGACGAACGGAGGAAGCATTTCGTGACTTACGCACCACATCGCTACAGCCCCACGCTAAAAGGACCGGATCGAGTAAGAAGTTCCACGTTTTGCTGATGTTTCAAAGATTTGCAATTGGGTCACCCCCTTAGCCGGGATGAGAAGAAGAAGGATTTTCCGATCTACTATGCCGGAGACAACTAACGGACGCGAAAGTATACCACCACGGAGCCAAGCATCGGAATGGTTTACTCTGTCGTGACACTACCTCCTCTCGTATGAATTTGTGTTCCATGTTGACCACTTTGCCTTGAAACACCTTGTGAATAAACTCGACCTTTCGGACGATAGCACGCTGGATCTTGCCGTGAGTTTACCTTCACGGAAACGAGAGGGTAGGAAGCATATCAATGCCGACTTCATATCTCGATTGAAAACAGGGAAAGGTGGAAAAGGACCAGAAGACGACTTTCCGGAGACACGCTCGCAGGAGTTGCAAACCAACGAGTGAAGCCCAGTTCGGAAGGAGGAGCCAGCATCGATTGAGAAGGGAGGGTGGAAGACCAACATATCAGGAGATATACGATTATCTTGGCACGGGCCAAATTCCTCCACATCTATCCAAGACACAGATTCAGCGTTTCACTACTCCGCACCATTCACACGGCACAATATGAATTATACCGAGTCTCCCGGACGGTGGAGCGGTTATGGGTACGCATCGGTGAGCGAGTCCCTTTACTTTAAGAAGAGGCGGAGGTCATTATGCCGCATGTCACATGCGGAAAATTTTGAGGTCGGCTATTGGTGGCCTACAATGTACAAGGATGCCAAGGAGTTCGTGAAGCGGACGCTAAAGGGTCGGCAAGCCAACAAAGAACAACCCAATGGCCCCTTGTCCCCATACTTGCACCGCACCATTCGAGAAATGGGGAATCGATTTTGTCGCCCTATCCAAAAACCAAGGCTCGCCAAAACCAATACATCCCGTACAGACATCAGACGGATGAAGCACGGTGCACGCCAGAGATTCGGCGACGCCGTAGATTCTCTCGAGCAAATCATCACCGATATGGCTCACCGGAGCTGGCCGTGAGGAACACATTTTCCAATCGTAATCTCCAACATGACCAACCACTTCAACGCCGCCACGTGAAGTCCACGCCTTATAACCCAAAAGCCAATGCCGAAAAAGGCAAATGGCTTGTTGTGCAAGATCCTAACCAAACTCACCGCGCCTATGTATGATCGATATGAAATCGCATTCAAGACTGTGGCATCGGACCGGAAAGTGACAACGCAGAAACCCGTATTATCTTTACGGCATTCTCATGCCAATAGAATTCAAGTTCCCACCGAGAATACAGGAACCAAGTCGAATGCCGGTGGAGGAAAGTCGATTGGAAAAGGTTGGTGGGTTTCGAACACACGGAGGAGAGAACAAGCCCTCCAAGTTATGCGGGATGTCCAAAAAGGAGGAAGGAGTGGCACGACAAGAGATTGAAGCGTCAATACGTTGTTCCCGGGATCCGCTTTACTATATGATAACCGATACATGCATTTTCTGTAAATTACATCTCGATGGATGGGGCCCTTCGAGTTTTAAGTTTTCACAACGGATCAATTCAACTCAAGATTTTAGTGGCTCACCCCAACGCCCAACGGTTGGCGGGTCAAGAAATATTACCAATAAGTTGGCGAGGACGCCAACAAATGAGAAGGGAGTATGTGGAAGACCACATGTGCACTAACCCCGCTCCCAAGTGTCGTGATGAACGATTTTTTTTGTTTTGATGTGTTAGAATAGCAAAGTGCTTTGAGAATCGTCCGAGTCGTCTTTTATACGGAATGGTCCTTGGCCCTTGGAGATAATAATAATTTTTCGACCTTAGGTTTGACCCGAGGGTGGGGTAGAAATAGAGTCCTTGGGTATTGGGAATTTTTAGAATAAAAGGTGTCTATATATGCTAGGGATGCTCACAATATGCCACAGTGTAGTCAAGTGGGTGGTGGCTAGTTCCACCACGGTGGCCGAGAAACGGACGCATGCACTGTGGGAATTTACAACCCTAGTGGCGGGACTACCACGGAGCGAATCGAGAGAAGGGCACACCCAAGATCATGAGGTCGCGACTTTCCGTGGAGGGGCAGGAGCGAGTGCAAGAAGAGGGGCGCGCATAACGACGCCAGCCAAATCCGCCTCACTGCGCAGGAGGAAGGCGCGACGATCGTGACAGAGCGGCGCGGAGGAGAGAAATCGGCCGCAAGTTCGCGAGGAGGCGTGGAAGGAGCGCGAGGGCGGCTCGATTTTTTTTCTCTCGACCGTAACTGCAGGGTAGTCGAGGTTTTGTTTTGGGAAACAACGAGAAGGAGATGGCGCCCAGCGGCCGAAATCTCATCACGCAGCGGCCCAACATGGACCATCGGAAAGTGAGAGCCGGCAGGTGCGTGAGCCGGGTCAAGTTCATGGAGAAGAAATGGTGCTACGACCGCATTGGTGCAAGAGTGCGCCCGCAATTAAGGACCAAGTCGCAAGAGGGTGACGCGAGGAAAAGGCCGCAGAACTGGATTTGGCCCTCTTCGAGCAAAGTATGGGCGAGAAGCATCGAGGATGGGAGCTTGGTGATTGACCCCAAAGAAGACCTTGAAAGTCAGCCGCGCTCATGAAGCCTGGGAAGTGAGAGTGAACAATGGTCGGGTGACTCGCCAACTCGTGTTCACAGTGGTGGGATTGGCCAAATGGATTTTGTGTTTCCTACGTAACCTAAGGATCATATGGCGGATCACTTCTTGGTTTTTCTTCACGAGGTGGTCAAGGGTACACAAATTGATTGGGGAGGATGATTTTCGAAAGAGCCTGTGAGGAGAAGGCGAATTTACTCTCTTCCCTCGGCCCTCCTTGATTTCGCCTTTTCCGATTCATGTATTTGCGCATTCCGGTGTTTAACGAGTTGAAGTCGGTCCGCCTGCATGGTTGGAAGCCGGGAACTCAAGGTAGAAGAGGAGGAATTGAAGGAGGATTCGGCAAGGATTCCAGCTTGGGAGTGCGCTCGGAAGGTTCTAAGAGGGTGGGGAAGTTTCCAAGGGTAAGAAGCGAAGGGCGACGGTCGAAGGGGATCGGCGAAAAAGGGAGGCAGAAGAGGAGGAACCCACACACCTGTGGTCACTGTGTCAAGACAGCAGAACGGTAAAGGAGGAGAAAATAAAGGGAAATGGCAAGTTGCTCCTCCTGTGCAGGGATGAATCGCCGCTAGGGAGAATGAAGCGGGGAAGAGGCAAGGCGCACCAACCCCTAGGAGAGGAGGGTTAACTCAGCCGAGACCGACGAGCTCCGGACATTTTGGCGACATTTCACCGAACCGTCCTACGAGGTGGGGATAGGAGACACGACACGAGAATTGTTGTGGAGGCGGATGGGCAAGGGACAGCCCAATTTGGGGATTTGGTGGTTTGACTTGCCATGGCACGACGCAGCGGATCTCCTCGATCAAGCCCATGGCTCTCACTGGCCGAGTGTGCAAGGCCAGGAGAAGTTGCTCAAGGAGAAGTTGGAGAGCCCGAAGGCGAGAGCAAGGCGGCCGAGGAGCGCAGACGGAGTGCGGCCTTATGCAAGGCACAGGAGCAAGAGGCACATGTCCACTCGCAGAAGCTTTAGTAAATCAGTCAAGGGGCGATGCTACAATTGAAGAGCTTCAAGATGAGGTCTCGCGAGTCCAGAGCAGTGGAAGCGATGGCGCCTTGGAGAAATTCAAGAAGCGGAGAGGTACAAGCGGAAGAGACGGGCTAGGGCCGAGTCAAGAGAGAGGTGGCCAAACCAAGAAGGCCGAGCAACCACCGCAGAGCAAACAACCACCGTGTAACCACCACGGTGGCTAAACCAGCCACCGCCGTGGAACGGGAACCGAGGTGGGGAAGTCACCGAGGAGTGTCGCAGATGGAGGGATGATCCGGAGAATCAGCACCGCCCAGGATTGTCCACGGAGGAGAGGGTAAGGACCTCAGATCGAAGGGCGACAGTTACGGCGTCCGGATGAGGATGCTCATGTCCTCGCCGCCGCATGGTGAGCGGTGCTCACTCTAAACGTGTATGTGGTTGTTGGGACAGAGGGGCGTAAACCACGGTCAGACATCTTGACCGCCAGCTACTGCTGGTTCCTTCGAGTAGGAGGGCGCCTATCCTCCGCAAGTGGTGCCGGAAGAGATGAGCGAGGCGCAGCGAGCATGGAGGGAGGAGCACAGATGGTTGTCCAAATGAGGAGGAGCGGGACAATGGACATAGAGGTCACAGGCAACGTCCGGGAAGGCGCGAGGGAAATTCAGGAGAGCGAGGTGGAGGTTGTGGGGAAAATCGGATCAGGTGGCAGGCCAAGAGCGAGAGGGGTCCCCATGGGCCGAGGGCGAGGCAAAGAATCGCGAGGCGGCAGCTGATTTTAGGGGAGTCGCGATAGCCTAGGACCGGGTTTTTCGTGCGAGAGGATAGGGAGTTCCATCACCAGAGCCGGTTGCTTAGATTGGTAAGGGGCGCCGTGGTAGGAGCTACAATTTTAGACACTAAAGAGAAGTGAGTGTTGGACCACGGATGTATAAGAGACCCTTTGGGTGTCTCTCAAGGCACGATTTCGTGTGTGAACTTCCGTATCGAACCGTGAGTGGGGTTGATTGGAGACGCCCGTCAAGATCAAACGGGTTCGCGCACCGCCTTCGTCACAAGAAGGCCGGAAGATCTCGGATGGTCGAGAGCGGAGTGGCCAAGCTCCACTGGGTAACGGAAGGCGGGCCAAAAAGAGGTAGGAATTGCCGGACGGCCGAGGCGGAATCCGAAGGCGAATCGCCCAAGCACCGACCGGGTTTTCTTCCCGATCCTCTTTCCAACTGCTGCCACCATGTGTGTTCATTCCATGAGAGAGGGGTCTGTGTGGCCCAAGGAGGGGTCTGTGTGGCCCAAGGGGAAAAGGGGTCTGTGTGGCCCGTGAGACGAGGGAGAGTTCATTGGGAAGGGGGAAGGTTCCCGAAGGGGTAGTTGAGTGCGCGCTGGGAGGGATTGTGAGAGTGTGTGAGGGAAAATCGGGAATGCGTAAGAGGAGTGGAAGCGTGTGGTGGAATCGCAGAAATTCCCAGAAGTAAAGTGAGGCGTATATAGGTATCCGTATGCCCATAGCCCCCTAGGTCCGTGTTAGAGAAGTTGAAATAGACCCATGAAGGCGGCCATTGGGGACCCGCACGGCGAACCGCCACGGTGGCCGAGTCTACCACTTGGTGGGTTTGGGCAAGGTAGGAGAAGGTGGGGTAGTGAGCGACGGTAGGTCTAGAATCCATAGATTTAGCACACCTTGACACAACACCATTCCCTTGGGATCGAATCCTAGGACTATAACGACATAGAGGGTAAATGTGGCCTCTTTGCGCCTTGGATGCAAAACCCATTCCACATTCTCCAACAAATTGCCTCAAGATCCGCCACCACACAACTACACCTATGCCAAACATAAAATCTAACAACTACAAAACTCCTTCTTGGCACTAAAACACCTAGCACCAACAAGCCAAAGACATCAAAATCAGCCGCCACCCCACTCAAACTCGATCGGCTCTTGGCTCCTTCATGCGAGCCTCCACTATCCGTGATACAAAGAAAGCCATGCCCTTCGCAACCATGGCATCCTTACAAGCATCTTCCATAACCCTAGAGGAAGAGGGTTTTCCTTCTTTTCTTCTCTCCATCTGCACCTATCATGGCGTCATCATACTCCATCGCCTCCCTTGAGCGCCCCTATCGACCCACCACCTGCTCCACTCCTTGGGCATCCGCCGCCCAACACCATCTCCACTCTTGTAATGCCACCTCTCGCCGCACCACCATCCGGACTCACGAGGTAAGGCCACCCCTACATCAGAGGGGCCGGCCTATTCGGGTCCCTACACTTATAAGATAACTCTATTGGAGGGCATTAGGCCCTCACGCCTCCACTTACACCAACTCGGATCATCGTCCAACCACTTCCTACTCGAGGTTAGCCCCTTCTACCTAATTAGTTTTCCTACATCCTACCTCCGGGAGCCAAGTTCCTACAAGATTTCATTTTCTCGCCAATGTAACCCCCCAAAATTAGTATTGACACGATGACAATTCTCTTCCACTTCACTCTAGTTCTCTCTCGGTTTGCTCCAAATTAATCCTTTTGATCCAAAAAGTAGAAGTGCCCAAACTGTTCCTGAAGCCCATCCGAGCATCTGTGAGGGGCGATGGTGAGCCAAGGCACGCCATAATTTGGTGGGTTAGGAGCCTCAAGATCGTCACGAGCGATTCAGCTTGTGCAACTTGATTCAAGCTACAACCCGAATGCAGGAGATCTCTGCGACTCTCTAAGACCACACCAATCTTGAGAAAATCTTTTCCAAGTGCATGAAATACCGATACGGCAAAACAGGGAATATCGACGAGCAAGTCAAGAATCGTAATATACAAGCTAGTATAATAAAGTATTATTAAGGGAATGAATGGTATGTACAGTCCAAATGTTGCCACGTTAGCTTTAATCAACCTCCATCACCTCTACTAGCTAGAACGAACAATGGTAGCCAAACAACCGTAATTCTCGGTTCTTCTGCACCCCATGTTCCACAAAAGGAGGATCGTGATGGTGCCAACCACCACCATCTTGGTTGTGAAGCTCGCGATGCACCAACCCTTCTTCAATGTGGCTGAAGCATGCCGCCACAGTAGCGCCATATACAATAATATCATGAATATGCAGATTGAAAGGACTACATCGTGAGGTTGTGGAGGATGCATCACCGTGTCGTATAGACTATAGTCTAGAGCTTATTGATGACATTTTGTTTTGGTGATTAAAAGTAAGAAATTTAGGTGTCCAACACATAACTCTAAAAAGAGAAGGTATTTCTTTTAGTACAAGCTATAGGCTAGAGCTCATTGATGACATTTTGTTTTGGTGGCATAAAAGTAAGAAAACTTAGATGTCCAACAATAAGTCTAAAAAGAGAAGGTATCTGCTTTACTACATAAAGTCTTTGTTGCTCTTCATTTATAAAAGAAAAATAAGGTATCTAGAATAGATGCATCCAACAATAACATCTAAAATGGAAGTCACCTAGATTAAAGGTGTTAAAAGAAAGAAATCTAAACATGAAATTGCCTAGATTAGAGGTGTACAAGAAAGAAAACTAAAAATAAAAATTGCTTAGATTAGAGGTGTACAAGAAAGAAATCTAGAGATTAGAATGAGAAAATGCTAGAAGGTATTTATAAGGAAAGATTACAAGAATGGAAGTAGCTTCTTAATAAAAGAGCTCTTGGAGGAGTATAAATATTGCGTAAAACCACGTATACATTCAAACATTCATTTGTAAGATTTACCCAGCATGTCTTCAAGTTAGTTGTGGACTTAGAGCTTTGCCCTTTGTATGAGATGTTCGTTTTTTTTCTCCTTGAGCAAAAGATATATTAGATTTTATTATGATATGTGATGTAACTTACTTAACTCAAGAGAAGCTCGCGTTCAGCAAGTATTTCATATATTGAGATTTACTTTTGAACTAGGTCTATTTTTGTGTCGCTTGGACCAAAGCATTTATAATATTTCTTCGCTTTTTTCTCCTTGAAGAAAAAAATTATTGACTTTTATTATGGTGTGTGACATAACTTCTTGAACTTGAGGGAAGGTCTCACGCAACAATAAGTTATGGAGAAATCTAAAATTAATTAAAATATATATACCAAAGCATTTAGCTAGCCACAATGACTTTAAGTAACCACAAGTCGATGCACCTTTTATAAGACAAGTATGGGGTTACAATCTTGAGCAAGAATTAGACTTTATCCGGTTCCACATTATTGATCAATATCGTATAATAAGTATAGATACAGAATTTCCAGGCATAGTGGTGGTGCCCGATGCAAGTTATTACATAGAAGACTATGAATACCAAATGATCAAAGGTAATGTGGATAGACTAAAGTTAATCCAACTAGGGCTTACATTTGCCGAAAATGCAAAGCTGCCTTTTGTAAAGAAAGCAGTAAGTTTGGTATGGCAATTCAATTTTAGAATCAACCTTGACCAAGATATGTATGCGTAAGATAGTATAAATCTTTTGCGTAATGGTATAGATTTTGATCAACACAGGATAATGGGCATAGATGTTCATTTTGGGATTCAAACATCAACATATTACATAATCAAAATTTGCAATGGATTGGTTTCCACCCAACCTACGATTTTGCCTACTTGCTAAAAACCATCACAGTCAAGAATTACCGAGACAAGAGAGAATTTCTTTGTTTTGTAGCTAATTATTTTCCTAATATATTTGACGTCAAATACATTATGTGTTGGACAAGTAGTTTAAGTATATTAGCAAAAGTACTAAGGGGACAAAGGGACTTGTCATCATGTCCAGATTCCTATTGACTTTTCATGTATTTCATAAAATATGTGAAAAGTGGCCCATCTTTCAAGATGGACGCTTCATGTATTATAAGGATCAATTATATGGATTAAGTCCATATAAAAATATTTTAAAATAAAATTATTTTATTAATGAACTTAGTTCTATAAACATATTTTATCTTACTATCATCATGCGTATTATCTAGCATAAATTCTTCAACCCTATCTAAGATGCATGTGTTCAATTGCTCTTTCTAACTCTACCATTGTCCCCAATGTGGAACGATATTGATTTGGGCCCCTTTATCATTTTGATCTAGTTTGTTTCATTTTGGTTCGACCCCAAGGTGACCGCATCTATTAACGGTGCTTTTTGAGCCATTTAGGGAAGTTTGGAACAAGGAGAGGAACTTAGAAGTTTCTCGTGATAGGTAGACTAGTTGGTAGGATAGGAGGATGTCCTTCCCAAGTAGGTCGAGGTCGTATGCACACTTCAGCCGAATGTAGCGGACTTGGCGACAAAAGGACTACCTAAGGCAACCCACAACAAAGAGTAGTGTCACTGGGATTAACAAGACAAGAAGATCGACTTATCTTAATCAAGATGCGCCAGAAGCGTCAAGATGCGCCCACAACTTCATGATCAAGGCAGCGAGTGAGCTGCAGAAGGCAGTGCAGCTTGGGCATCCACGCAAGGCACACCTCCCATGTGTAACGATGCTGCATGCTCCGCCATCGGTGCCGGACACACTTCACACGCCACACACGTAGATCGATCTGGATGAAGCATAAAGTTAATCAAGTCGACTCTCACAACTTCATTTCCACCATAGCCATACCATTCGCAGGGTTTGAGACGAGTCGTTGAAGGGGCACTTGCACGCCATCAAGATGAGTTCGACCTCGCCACTTTGGAGGTAGCGCCGCACAGCTCAACCGCTTTCGACTTTCTCTCGCATCCTCGGATCGAGCTTGCAGTGGCTTTTCCATCTTCACGCACCGCCCGACCGCTTGCGGAGCGCATCGAGCTTAGGAGGCGTGCAAAACATGCAAGCAAAATTGCTGGGCAAGCTCTAGCAGTGACACGTCGCATGCACAAACCATCGCGAGGGGGCGCGGACAACAAACGCCCATCGCACTCGAAAGGCATCGTGAGATAGCGCTGTTTTACTCAGCCGCCACTAACGGATAAGGTCCGAGTTACTGAGGGCATATTGGAATCTGCGTTACGCTATGACACTAACTCGTGGTTATGATCGATCGCGGGTTAACTTACATGAATAATGATTCATTAGGTTATTACGTTATTAGGTTTTAAAACTTACACTCACTTTTCTTTATTGTTTTATTAAACCCTAAATGATCTTTTGCCTACCCGCACGTCGTTTCTCGCTTTGCTTCTCAAGGATGAGGATGGTGATGTCTTAATTCCCTTTACCAAGGATCCTCGAGGTGTTTGATCATACACCAAGGAACATGAATTTGTATTCTACCGTGAGCGAGTCCTATTGGTACAGCGCACTCAACAAGCGGAGATTTCCTCCCATCCGCAGTTGTTGGGGTTTGTTAAACTTGGTGGTGGCCCCCAATAATCGCCTTTACCTCAGTTTATCAACGCCGTGCAGCAACCTCAAGCTACTTCCTTGACTTAATTTCTTTCAACCTCTACTCCTCATTCTCCAACAAATTGCCTCAAGATCCGCCACCACACAACTACACCTAAAACATAAAATCTAACAACTAAAACTCCTTCTTGGCACTAAAACACCTAGCACCAACAAGCCAAAGACATCAAAATCAGCCGCTACCCCACTCAAACTCGATCGGCTCCCCTTCATGCGAGCCTCCACTATCCTGATACAAAGCAAGCCATGCCCTCTTGGCAACCATGGCATCCTTGCTACAAGCATCTTCCATAACCCTAGAGGAAGAGGGTTTCCCTTCTTTCTTCTCCATGCACCTATCATGGCGCCTCATCCTCATACTCCATATCCTCTTGAGCGCCCCTATCGGCACCTGGCTCCACTCCTTGGGCATCCGCGCCCAACACCATCTCCACTCTTTGTAATGCCACCTCTCGTCGCACCACCATACGGACCTCACAGGTAAGGCCTACATCGGTGGGGGCCTATTCGGTCCTCCCATAAGATAACTCTATTGGAGGGCATTAGGCCCTCACGCCTCACTCCACCACCAACTCGGATCATCGGTCAACCACTTCCTACTCGAGGTTAGCCCTTCTACCTAATTAGTTTTCCCTACATCCTACCTGAGCCAAGTTCCTACAAGATTTCCCAATTTACGCCAATGTAACCCCCAAAATTAGTATTGATACGATGACAATTCTCTTCCCCTTCACTTAAGTTCTCTCCAGTTTGCTCCAAATTAATCCTTTTGATCCAAAAGTAGAAGTGCCCAAACTTTTCGTTCCATGAAGCCAGTATCTGGTGGGGCGATGGTGAGCCAAGGGCACTAATTTGGTGGGTTGGGAGCCTCAAGATCGTTCGAGCCCCATTCGGGCTTGTGCAACTTGATTCAAGCTACAAACAATCACGGAGATCTCTTGCCGACTCTCTAAGACCACACCAATCTTGAGAAAATCTTTCCAAGTGCATGAAATACCGTATCTGACAAGCAGGGAATATCGACGAGCAAGTCAAGAATCGGAATATACAAGCTAGTCACATTATAATAAAGTATTATTAAGGGAAATGAATGGTATGTACAGTCCTAGAATGTTGCCACGTTAATCGGAACCTCCATCACCTCTACTAGCTAGAACGAACAATGGTAGCCAAACAACCGTAATTCGCGGTTCTTGCGCCCATGTTCCACAAAAGGAGCAGCATCATGATGGTGCCGCAACCACCACCATCTTGGTTGTGAAGCTCGCGATGCACCAACCCTTCTTCAATGTGGCCTTCGCGAAGCATGCCGCCAGTGGCATGCCAATAATATCATGAATATGTTGAAAGGACTACATCATCGCCGGAGGTTGTGGAGGATGCATCACGGTGTCGTATAGACTATAGTCTAGAGCTTATTGATGACATTTTGTTTTGGTGATTAAAAGTAAGAAATTTAGGTGTCAACATAACTCTAAAAGAGAAGGTATTTCTTTTTAGTACAAGCTATAGGCTAGAGCTCATTGATGACATTTTGTTTTGGTGGCATAAAAGTAAGAAACTTAGATGTCCAACAAATAAGTCTAAAAGAGAAGGTATCTCATTTTACTACATAAAGTCTTTGTTGCTCTTCATTTATAAAAGAAAAAATAAGGTATCTAGAATAGATGCATCCAACAATAACATCTAAAATGGAAGTCACCTAGATTAAAGGTGTTAAAGAAAGAAATCTAAACATGAAATTGCCTAGATTAGAGGTGTACAAGAAAGAAAACTAAAAATAAAAATTGCTTAGATTAGGCGTGTCCAAGAAAGAAATCTAGAGATTAGAATGAGAAATGCTAGAAGGTATTTATAAGGAAAGATTACAAGAATGAGTAGCTTCTAATAAAAGAGCTCTTGGAGGAGTATAAATATTGCGTAAACCACGTCATACATTCAAACATTCATTTGTAAGATTTACCCCGCATGTCTTCAAGTTAGTTGTGGACTTAGAGCTTTGCCCTTTGTATGAGATGTTCGTTTTTTTTTCTCCTTGAGCAAAAGATATATTAGATTTTATTATGATATGTGATGTAACTTACTTAACTCAAGAGAAGCTCTCGCTCAAAGAAGTATTTCATATATTGAGATTTACTTTTGAACTAGGTCTATTTTTGTGTCCGCTTTGGACCAAAGCGTACTTTATAATATTTCTTCGCTTTCTCCTTGAAGAAAAAATTATTGACTTTTATTATGGTGTGTGACATAACTTCTTGAACTTGAGGGAAGGTCTCACGCGCAACAATAAGTTATGAGAAATCTAAAAGTAATTAAAATATATATACCAAAGCATTTGCTTAGCCACAATGACTTTGGCAAACCAAGTCGATGCACCTTTTATAAGACAAGTATGGGGTTACAATCTTGAGCAAGAATTAGACTTTATCCGCCATTATTGATCAATATCGATAATAAGTATAGATACGGAATTTGCATAGTGGTGGTGCCCGATGTTATTACATAGAAGACTATGAATACCAAATGATCAAAGGTAATGTGGATAGACTAAGGTTAATCCAACTAGGGCTTACATTTCCGATAAAATGCAAAGCTGCCTTTTGTAAAGAAAGCAGGCGAAGTTTGGTATGGCAATTCAATTTTAGAATCAACCTTGACCAAGATATGTATGCGTAAGATAGTATAAATCTTTTGCATGTAATAGATTTCGATCAACACCGGATAATGGGCATAGATGTTCAACATTTGGACAAATATTCAACACCTGCAACATATTACATAATCAAAATTTGCAATGGATTGGTTTCCACCCAACCTACGATTTTGCCTACTTGCTAAAACCATCAGTCAAGAATTACCGGAGACAAGAGACTAATTTCTTTGTTTTGTAGCTAATTATTTTCCTAATATATTTGACGTTATGTGTTGGACAAGTAGTTTAAGTATATTAGCAAAAGTACTAACGGAGACGAAGGACTTGTCATCAAGCAGGTCCAGATTCCTATTGACTTTTCATGTATTTCATAAAATATGTGAAAAGTGGCCCATCTTTCAAGATGGACGCCTATGTATTATAAGGATCAATTATATGGATTAAGTCCATATAAAATATTTTTAAAATAAAATTATTTTATTAATGAACTTAGTTCTATAAACATATTTTATCTTACTATCATCATGCGTATTATCTAGCATAAATTCTTCAACCCTATACAAGATGCATGTGTTCAATTGCTCTTTCTAACTCTACCATTGTCTCCCAATGTGGAAACGATATTGATTTGGGCCCCTTTATCATTTTGATCTAGTTTGTTTCATTTTGGTTTGATCCAAGGTGACCGCATCTATTAACGGGTGCTTTTTTGAGCCATTTAGGGAAGTTTGGAACAAGGAGAGGAACTTAGAAGTTTCTGATAGGTAGACTAGTTGGTAGGATAGGAGGATGTCCTTCCCAAGTAGGTCGAGATCGATGCACACTTCAAATAATGTAGCGGACTTGTCGACAAAAGGACTACCTGGCAACCCACGACATAGTGTATCCGATTAACAAGACCATCAAAGATCGACTTATCTTAATCAAGATGCGCCAAAGAACGATCACAACTTCATGATCAAGCCAGTAACAGCAGCTTCTAGCCCAACGCATCCATAAGGCACACCTCCTATGTAACGCACACAAATGCATGCTCGCCACGACGCTTCACACACGCATACGAGATGATCTGGATGAAGCATAAAGTTAATCAAGTCGACTCACAACTTCATTTCCACCATAGCCATACCATTCGCAGGTTTGAGACGAGTCTCGGGAAGGGGCGGTTGCCGCCGCCAAGGCGGAAGTTCGACCTCCCTCGCCACTTTGGAGGTAGCGCCTTGCAGGGGCGATCAACTGCCGACTTTCTCGCATCCTCGATCGAGCATCGGTAGCTTTTCCATCTTCACGCCTTACGGCTCTTCCGGACCCGTCGGCTTATGGAGCGATCAGCTTAGGAGGCGAGCAACATGCAAGCAAAATTGCCGAGCAAGCTCTAGCGAGCGAAAGCGATCGTAGCATGCAAACCATCGCGAGGCGCGGACAACAAACGTCCATCGCACTGGCCCGGTATGTGGGTAGCGTTTTTTGTGTTTCGCACCTCGTGCCGCCACTAATGTGATAAGGTCCGAGTTAG
Source organism: Anthoceros angustus (assembly GCA_010909165.1). Lineage (NCBI taxonomy): Eukaryota > Viridiplantae > Streptophyta > Anthocerotopsida > Anthocerotales > Anthocerotaceae > Anthoceros > Anthoceros angustus. The sequence goes on from MU008157.1 coordinate 50,916, forward strand.
GTCCGAGGGCATATTGAATCGCATTCGTTAAGCAGAACCTCGTGGTTATGACGCTGATCGGGTTAACTTACATGAATAATGATTCATTAGGTTATTACGTTATTAGGTTTTAAATGGATTACACTCACTTTTCTTTATTGTTTTATTAAACCCTAAATGCGCTTATCTTTTGCCTACACAGCGTCGTGCTCTCTTTTGCTCAAGGATGAGGATGGTGATGTCTTAATTCTTTACCAAGGATCCTCGAGGTGTTTGATCATACACCAAGGAACATGAATTTGTATTCTGGGCATGAGCAGTCCTACCACGACTCAACAAGCGATTTCCTGCCGTGTTGTTGGGGTTTGTTAAACTTGTGGTGGCCCCCAATAATCGTGCCTTTACCTGAAACTGTGGTGCATAAGAACCTCAAGCTACTTCCTTGACTTAATTTCTTTCAACCCTACTCCTCATTCTCGTGGAAGACCACATGTGCACTAACCCCGCTCCCAAGTGTCGGGATGAGCGATTTTTTTGTTTTGGATGTGTTAGAATAGCAAAGTGCTTTGAGAATCATCCCAGTCGGTCTTTTGGAATGGTCCTTGGCCCTTGGAGATAATAATAATTTTTCGACTAGGTTTGACCCGAGGGTGGGGTAGAAATAGAGTCCTTGGGTATTGGGAATTTTAGAATAAAAGGTGTCTATATATGCTAGGGATGCTCACAATATGCCACATTGTGAGTAGTCAAGTGGTGGTGGCTAGTTCCACCACGGTGGCGAGGGGCACTGTGGAATTTACAACCCTAGTGGCGGGCGGGACTACAGTCGGGAGGCGCGGAGAAGGCACACCCAAGACCGAGGTCGCGACTTTCCGTGAGGGGCGGTGGCGAGCTGCAGCAAGAAGCGGCCACGCCAAATCTCGCTCACAGGAGGAAGGCGGCACGACGAGGCGGCGGAGGAGAGAAATCGGCGCCCGGCAAGTTCGCGAGGCGTGGAAGGAGGCGAGAGGCGGCTCGATTTTTCTCTTGACCGAGATCCTAGTCGAGGTTTTGTTTTGGGAAACAACGAGAAGGAGATGGCGCCCGAGTGCGGAAATCCCTGCAGCGGTGAACATGGACCACGAAAGTGAGAGGTGGCGCTGGTCAGGGGCCCAAGTTCATGGAGAAGAAATGGTGCTACTGACCACATTGGTGCAAGAGTCGCAATTAAGGACCAAGTCGCAAGAGGGTGACGCGAGGAAAAGGCAGGCGGGATTTGGCCCTCTTTCGAGCGTGTATGGGCGAAGCATCGAGGATGGGAGCTTGGTGATTGTGAAGACCTTGAGGCTGCGGCCGCGCTCATGAAGCCTGGGAAGTGAGAGTGAACAATGGTGGGTGACTCGCCAACTCGTGTTCTGCATGGTGGGATTTGGCCAAATGGATTTTGTGTTTCCTCTGAGCCGGGATCATATGGCGGATCACTTCTTGGTTTTCTTCACGAGGTGGTCAAGGGTACACAAATTGATTGGGGAGGATGATTTTCGAAAGAGCCTGAGGAGAAGGCGATTTACTCTCTCTTCCTCGGCCCTCCTTGATTTCGCCTTTTCGATTCATGTATTTGCGCATTCCGTGTTTAACGGTTGGGTCATGTCCGCATGGTTGGAAGCCGGTCGGGGAACTCAAGGTAGAAGAGGAGGAATTGAAGGAGGATTCGGGCAAGGATTCCAGCTTGGGAGTGCGCTCTGGAAGGTTCGGAAGAGGGTGGGGAAGTTTCCAAGGGTAAGAAGCGAAGGCGGCGGCAAGACGGGATCGGCGAAGGGGAGGACCGGCAGCGGAGGAACCCACAGCACACCTGTGGTCACCAGTCGAGACAGCAGAACGGGTAAAGGAGGAGAAAATAAAGGGAAATGGCAAGTTGCTCCCTAGTGCAGGATGAATTCGCCGCTAGGGGAGAATGAAGCGGGGAAGAGGCGTGGACCAACCCCTAGGAGGAGGGGTTAACTTCAGTGGCCAGACCACGGAGCTCCGGACATTTTTGGCGACATTTCACCGAACCGTCCTGAGGTGGGGATAGGAGACACCGCCGCACGAGAATTGTTGTGGAGGCGGATGGGCAAAGGGACAAATTTGGGGATTTGGGGTTTGACAGCATGCAGGCGGATCTCCTCGATCAAGCATGGCTCTCACTTGGCGAGTGTGCAAGGCCAGGAGAAGTTGCTCAAGGAGAAGTTGGAAAGCACTGGAAGGCGAGAGCAAGGCGAGGAGGCAGAGAGCAGAGTCTGGCCTTATGCAAGGCACAGGAGGCTTAAGGGACATGTCCACTCGAGAAGCTTAGTAAATCAGTCAGGTCAAGGCGCATGCTACAATGAAGAGCTTCATGAGGTCTCGCGAGTCCAGGAGGCGGTGGGCGATGGCGCCTTGGAGAAATTTGGCGGAGGTACAAGCGGAAAGAGACGAAGCTAGGGCCGAGTCAAGAGAGAGGTGGCCAAACCAAGAAAGGCCGAGCAACCACCGCAGGAGCCACAACCACCGTGGAAGCAACCACGGTGGCTAAACAGCCACCGTCGTGGAACGGGGCGAGGTGGGGAAGTCACCGGCAGAGTGTCGCAGATGGAGGGGAGATCCCGGAGAATCAACAGCCCGGCCCAGATTGTCCACGGGAGAGGTAAGGACCTGATCGGGAAGGCGTGACTACGGCGTCCGGATGAGGATGCTCATGTCCCCGCACGCATGGTGAGCGGTGCTCACTCTAAACGTATGTGGTTGTTGGGACAGAGGCGTAAAACTCGGGCGACATCTTGACCGCCACAGCGTTTACCTGGTTCCTTCGAGTAGGAGCGGGCGCCTATCCTCCGCAAGTGGTCGGAAGAGATGAGCGAGGCGCAGCGAGCATGGAGGGAGGAGCACAGTATGGTTGTCCAAATGAGGAGGAGCGGGACAATGGACATAGAGGCCGCAGGCGCGCAACGTCCGCGGGAAGGCGCGAGGGAAACTCAGGCGGTGAGAGTGAGGTGGAGGTTGTGGGGAAAATCGCTCGGATCGAGGCGAGGCCAAGAGCGAGAGGGGTCCCCATGGGCCGTGGGGCGGCGCAATCAGCGGCAGCTGATTTTAGGAGTCGCGATAGCCTAGGACCGGGTTTCCTTTTCGAGCGAGGATAGGGAGTTCCATCACCGTAGTCATGTTGCTTAGATTGGTAAGGCGCGTGGTAGGAGCTACAATTTTAGACACTAAAGAGAAGTGAGTGTTGGACCACGCCGGATGTATAAGAGACCCTTTGGGTGTCTCTCAAAGCGATTTGTGTGAACTTCCGTATCGAACCAGGTGTGGGGTTGATTGGACGTCGATCAAACGGGTTCGGCGCGTCTTCGTCACAAGAAGGCCGGAAGATCTGGATGGTCGAGGCGGAGTGGCCAAGCTCCACTGGGAGTGAAGGTGGCCGTGGCCAAAAGAGGTAGGATTGCGGGAGGTGAGGCGGCTAGGCGAATGCGACCGGGTTTTCTTCCGATCCTCTTCCAACTGCCACCAGTGTGTTCATTCCATGAGAGAGGGGTCTGTGGCCCAAGGAGGGTCTGTGAAGGGGGTCTGTGGCCCGTGAGGAGGGAGTTCATTGGGAAGGGAAAGGTTCCGAGAGGTGAGTCTTGGGGAGGGATTGTGAGTGTGTGAGGGAAAATCGAACGTGAGAGGAGTGGGCGTGTGGTGGATCGCAGAAATTCCAGTAAGTGGCGTATAGGTATCCGTATGCCCATAGCCCCTAGGTCCGTGTTAGAGAAGTGTGAATAGACTCCCGAAGGCGGTGCGTGGTGGGACCCGCCACGGTGGCGAACCCGCCGCGGTGGCCGAGTCTACCAGGGTTTGGGGGTGGAGAAGGTGGGGTAGTGAGCGCGGGGTAGGTCTAGAATCCATAGATTTAGCACACCTTGACACAACACCATTCCCTTGGGATCGAATCCTAGGACTATAACGACATAGAGGGTAAATGTGGCCTCTTTGCGTCTTCGGATGCAAAACCCATTCCACATTTTGGCGCCGTTCGGGAATGGCTCAAGGTTATAGGGGACTAACCATAGCTTAGGTGTCTAGTTTTGGAGTGTATCTAGTTAGGTAGATGGATGCCACGGGTTGAGTCGAGGGTTCGAGAGTCAAGTCGGGACGGAAGGCCACGAGAAGCGACAACGCCAAGCACCGGAAAGGTTGAAAAGGGTTGCAAACCGCGAGTTGAGGAGGGTCCACCAAGACGCACCCGTTGGAAGGAAAGGAGGTAAGGAAGCAACTGGGACGGGGTCCGATCTTGTTGGAGCAAGATCCCCAACCTCGGACTTGGACGAGGTACCGCCAAGGAACCTCGGACCAATTCCATCCACCTCTTCCAAAAGTGTGCGCGTTGGAGATCAATCGACTCGCAGAACCGTTGTTGGACCAACCACGGTCGAATCGAACGATAGTCATGACCACCACCACCGGTGGTGGTCACCACCAAGCAACCTTACCCGCTGTATGGAGAGGGGAAGGGGTATGAAGACCGATGAATTTGTTGAGCGTTTGAGCGGTGACATTTGCAAACCAGAAGCGGGAGATGCACAGATTGTTCTATGGAGTTCTTCGGGGTCCATAAGTGGTATAGGCGAATACCTCAAGTCACCCACAGAACCTATGAAGAATTAAAACCGCCTCATGAAAGGTTCAGGGGACGTGGAGGGATACGTGTTGTCCAAGCTTGCGAGAGAGGAAAGAAGGAAACCTTGCAGCGTATGTGGAGAGGTTTCACGCGATCAAGTGGCCCTCACTCGGAGTTGCAGGCAATACGGTGGTTCGCTAAAGGCCTGGGTTCTAAGATGGGGAGACACGTAAGGTTACAAGCGGAGAAGAATTTGGGCAAGGCTATCAAGGCGGCGCTAAACTATGAGGAATCCAACCCGCAAGGGAGGAGGAAGGCTAAGAAGGAGAAGAAGAAGCCCAGGACTGGAAAAAAAAGAAGGGATTCCTCATCCTCCTCGGAAGGAAGTTCATCAGGTGAAGAAAGCTCCACGTAAGATTCCACAGAAAGTTCCTGAGGAGGAAAGCAGTGATTCGGAGGCGTCATCGAGATGAGGAGCGCGCCAAATGGAAAAAGAAATCGTGCACGGACAACAAGGAGGCAAGGGCAAACAGAGGCGATGTACGCAAAAAGGACGCGAACAAGCGAGGAGGGAGGCCGAGGTGGCAGCCAAGAAAGTAGAACAACAGGGAACAAGATGGAGGAGATGATGGCAAAATTCGAGAAATTCCATCTTAATGCGGTCAAGGAACATGAGAGGCATCACCCACCCCACGAGCCAACCTCTTCTGCGTGTGGGCGCAGGACACTCCAAAGCTAATTGTCCACGACAAGGGTACACCGGGATATGAGGAGAGAGGAGGAAGAGGGTCCGTGGAAGATACATACGATCCGGAGGTTCACCAACCCAAGTGTACCCAAAGACCATGTACCCGCCAACCTCGTAATTCCACGGGGTAGGCGTTGTAACAGGCGGGTAACAATCCAATGCACCGTCTTGTGCTATAATTATGCAACCTTGGACACTATGATACACCCTTATCCAACTCGTCAAGGCAATGGAGATTTTGATAAACTATGTCAAGCGGCAGGGCATTTGGCGAAGTGTGCTGCCAAAGCCCCAAAAACGGTGAGGATCGCGCACCACCCGTACGGAGTTCACGCCAAACCCAAGTCCGGTGTCCGCCATGCATGTTGAGGACGCACTTATGGCGGTATGGGAGGATGCCGAGATTGGAACCCCGAGGAGCTTGGAGGATTAGACGAGGAAGCGATTATTATGGGGAAGCCTGGTCGTTAGAACAAGGAGCACAAAAGCAAAAGAGAGGCGTGGGGAAAAAGAAGAAAGGAGGCGGATACGACCACGGGATCGGATGAGGGAGAGAGTGTCGCCACCTGGGGGCAACACCATGAACGTTGGCCAAAACGAAAAACAAGTCCTGCAGTGACTTGGCGGATGGACCATATGTGCAAAAGAGTGATGCTGAGACTGAGTGTTCCAGTGCGGAAAGGTGAATGAAGGGGTCACGACAAGGGGTGGAACCCCTCGATTTCGAGAAAGTTACCGAACCGAGTTAGGGTTTCCACACGGACGAAGGCGTCATGGATATGATACAAGAAGAATTGGCAAGGAGGCTACGGGGAAAAGGCGGGGTGTCGATTTCCACCACCCTGTGGGAGTCCACCACCCCACCGGAAGGGCCACCGCACCCCAAGTCATGACGAACCGGGAACCCACACCAACCAACGGATGGCGAGGTGCGGGCCACCGCTTCTCAATCTCGAGGCCATCATGGACCAACATTTCATGATCACATTCGGACAACTCCTCCGAGACAATCCATGTATAGGCAACATCGGAGGCGTTAAAGAGGCGCAACCCAAAAGAGGCGCAATGTTCCTATACCGGCCCAGCGCTCATGAGAACTTGGTATCCATGGTGGATCAAGGCCCACCAACTGTGGAAATTTCGGGATGTGTCATCAAAGGAGTGCCTCTCGACACCTCGTGGTGTAAATATTATTATGAGAAGACACGGCTAGGAAATTGGGCTTGGATATTGAACATACTACCAAGGTTTTATGCTGCCGACATGTCCGTAATGGTGCCGGTGGGGGCGGCTAACGACCATTGGAACCATCCCTACTTGATGGATTATGTAGTCATCCAAAGAAAATCGCTGTGGCACGACGTCCTAATTGGCCGAACATGGATGTACGCATCGCAATGCACGCTCAAGTGGCGGAAGGAAGTCGGTTTTAAACGCTGGAATGGGATCCCAAGACCAAGGAGGAAGGATGTGCCTATCGTGGAGTAAGGACATGTATGCGTGAAACTCCAAGCAAGGGTACACCTCGGCAGAGGACACGTCGGGAGATGGAGAGGAAGATAGGTTCCCGTCGCACATCTCATGGTCGATGAGGCGGGACTACCGAGATATCCATATACAATTAACCCGAGGGTCATTACGGGTAAGCCGAATGCTCACGGAAGGGGTCCGGGGATTCGGAGCAGTGGAGAAAGGCTGGAGGCGCCACGCTTCACGTCGGAGGATTTGTTTAGGGAATGGGGCATGAGAGAAGAGGCGGGAGCCGAGAAGGATTCGGGGTTAGCACCGCAAGAGAGCCGAGTGGGTGCAGTGATGAAGTCAAGGACGTTGAGGTTCTTCCAAAGGTGCTCAAATTCTCCGTAACAATGGATGCGGCGTTGGAGGAAGGAATGAAGCAACGCTGCGAATTTATCGATGTTTTCGCCTTGAGGTGACATGAAGGGATCCCCAAAGAATGGGCGAGCATAGGATTGACTGGAACCGTGGCAATCCCAGAAGGATTCCACGGACAAGTTAAATCAAGTACTCCCTCAAGGTAAAGGATCGCTTGGAGATGTACCTCAAGGCGGACGTGATCTATCCTATAGTCAATACCGAATGGGTGGCTCCAATAGTGGTAGTACCTAAGAGGCAGCAAAATCCGAGTTTGTCGAGAGAAGGTTGAATAAGGTCACCAAGAAGGATCACTTTCCGTTACCTTCATCGATAATATCCTGGATCCGTCGCAGTGCGAATGGCGATTCATTCCTAGACGGGTACTGGTATCACCGCACCTTAGGGAGAGCGATTGGCCTCGACCGCTTTGAGGGGACATATGCTTACAAGCGCGCATTTGGGTTGACGGAGCACTGGGTCCTTCATGCGAGCCATCAAAATTTTCAAGGACTTCCTCCGCGACTTTATGGACGACCAGCGTGGGGCAAGGACCATCGCCGCACTCGGAAGTGCCTGGAGCGCTGTCGAGCCACGCAATTATGCCTGCATCCAGAAAAGTGCTACTTCGGCATGTCAGAGGGAATTTGGGGCATCGAATTTCAAGCCGAGGTATAGAAGTAGATCCGGACAAGGTAAAGGTCATCGCCACCCTTAGAGCACCAACAACGCTAAAGGAACTCCGCGGGTTCCTGGGAATGGTCGGGTATTATAGACGCTTCGTTCCAAATTTCGCCAAGCGGGCTGCCCCACTAACGAGCTTGTTAAGGAAGGATCAGGAGTGGGAATGGACGACGCAACGGGAGGAAGCATTTCAGGACTTACGCACCACAGCTCTGCTCCACGCTAAAAGGACCGGATCGAGTAAGAAGTTCCACGTTTTCGTTGATGTTTCATTTGCAAAATTGGTCCAGGATGAGAAGAAGAAGGATTTTCCGATCTACTATGCCGAGACAACTAACGGACGCGCGAAGTATACCACCACGGAGCGCCGGAATGGTTTACTCGGTCGAAATTGACACTACCTCCTCTCGTATGAATTTGTGTTCCATGTTGACCACTTTGCCTTGAAACACCTTGTGAATAAACCCGACCTTTCGGACGCAGCACGGGATCTTGCGCTTGAGTTTACCTTCACGGTGGAAACGAGAGGGTAGGAAGCATATCAATGCCGACTTCATATCTCGATTGAAACAGGAAGGTGGAAAAAGGAGACGACTTTCCCGATGAGACACCTTTAGCAGGAGTTGCAAACCAACGAGTGAAGCCATTCGGAAGGAGGGGCATCGATTGAGAAGGGAGGGGCTTCAAGACCAACATATCGAGATATACGATTATCTTGGCACAGCCAAATTCCTCCATCCAAGACACAGATTCAGCGTTTCCACTACTCCGCACCATTCACACGGCACAATATGAATTTATACCGAGTCATCCGGACGGGAGCGGTTATGGACGCATCAAGCGGTGAGAGTCCCGAGCTCTTTACACGAAGAAGAGGCGGAGGTCATTATGCCGCGCATGTCACATGCGGGAAAATTTTGAGGTGGCTATTGGTGGCCTACAATGTACAAGGATGCCGGAGTTCGTGAGCGCTTGCCAAAGGGTCGGCAAGCCAACAACAACAATGGCCCTTGTCCCCATACTTGCACCGCACCATTCGAGAAATGGGGAATCGATTTTGTCGGTCCTATCCAAAACCAAGGCTCGCCAAAACCAATACATCCCGTGGCCAGACATCAGCGCGGATGGTAGAAGCACGACGCTGCCGTAGATTCGGAGCGTCGTGGCATTCTGTCGAGCAAATCATCACCCGATATGGGCTGCCGGAGCTGGTGGAGGAACACATTTCGTCAATCGTAATCTCCAACATGACCAACCACTTCAACGCCGCCACGAAGTCCACGCCTTATAACCCAAAAGCCAATGGGGGTGGAAAGGCAAATGGCTTGTTGTGCAAGATCCTAACCAAACTCACTATGCGTGATGATATGCATTCAAGACTGTGGGCGTCGGACCGGAAAGTGACAACGCAAACCCGTATTATCTTACTTACGGGCATTCGCTGTCTAATAGAATTCAAGTTCCCACCCTGAGAATACAGGAACCAAGTCGAATGCCGGTGGAAGAAAGTCAGTTGGAAAGGTTGGTGGGTTTCGACACACGGAGAACAGAGAACAAGCCCTCCAAGTTATGCGGGATGTCCAGCAAAGGAGGAAGGAGTGGCACGACAAGAGATTGAAGCGTCAAGAATACGTTGTTCCCGGGATCCGCTTTACTATATGATAACCGATACATGCATTTTCCGTAAATTACATCTCGGATGGATGGGGCCCGTAGTTTAAGTTTTCGACAACGGATCAATTCAACTCCGATTTTAGTGGCTCACCCACCCTTGCCAACGCCACGGTTGGCGTCAAGAAATATTACCAATAAGTTGGCGAGGACGCCAACAAATGAGAAGGGAGTATGTGGAAGACCACATGTGCACTAACCCCGCCTCCAAGTGTCGGGTGAACGATTTTTTTGTTTTGGGTGTGTTAGAATAGCAGTGCTTTGAGAATCGTCAGTCGTCTTTTATACGGAATGGTCCTTGGCCCTTGGAGATAATAATAATTTTTCGACCCTTAGGTTTGACCCGGAGGTGGGGTAGAAATAGAGTCCTTGGGTATTGGGAATTTTAGAATAAAAGGTGTCTATATATGCTAGGGATGCTCACAATATGCCACATGTAGTCAAGTGGGGTGGTGGCTAGTTCCACCACGGTGGCGAGGACGTCTGGGGAATTTACAACCCTAGTGGCGGGCGGGACTACCACTGGAGCGCAACGGGAGAAGGCACACCCAGACGCGAGGTCGCGACTTTCCGTGAGGCGGTGAGCGGAGCTGCGCAAGAGGCGCCACGCCAGCCAAATCTCGTCGCGCAGGAGGAAAAGCGGCGACGAGCGGGCGGAGGAGAGAAATCGGCCGGTTCGCGAGGCGTGGAAGGAGCGCGGGCGGTCGATTTTTTCTTCGGATCTGCGGGGTAGTCGAGGTTTTGTTTTGGGAAACAACGAGAGAAGGAGATGGCGCCCTGCGCGGCCGAAATCCCACGCACGGTGGCCCAACATGGACCATCGGAAAGTGAGAGCCTGAGTGCGGGCTGGGCCAAGTTCATGGAGAAGAAATGGTGCTACTGACACCGCATTGGTGCAAGAGTGCGCAATTAAGGACCAAGTCGCAAGAGGGTGAGGAAAAGGCCGCAGAACGGATTTGGCCCTCTTTCGAGCAGTATGGGCGAAGCATCGAAGGATGGGAGCTTGGTGATTGACCCCAGTGAAGAAGACCTTGAGTAGCCTCATGAAGCCGGGAAGTGAGAGTGAACAATGGTGGGTGACTCGCCAACTCGTGTTCTGCCTGTGGGATTGGCCAAATGGATTTTGTGTTCTGAGCCTAAGCGGATCATATGGCGGATCACTTCTTGGTTTTTCTTCACGAGGTGGTCAAGGGTACACAAATTGATTGGGGAGGATGATTTTCGAAAGAGCCTGTGAGGAGAAGGCGATTTACTCTCTCTTCCCTCGGCCCTCCTTGATTTCGCCTTTTCGATTCATGTATTTGCGCATTCCGGTGTTTAACGGAGTTGGGCGTCCGCCTGCATGGTTGGAAGCCGGGAACTCAAGGTAGAAGAGGAGGAATTGAAGGAGGATTCGGGCAAGGATTCCAGCTTGGGAGTGCGCTCGAAGGTTCTAAGAGGGTGGGGAAGTTTCCAAGGGTAAGAAGAAGGGCGGCAGTCGAGCGGGTCGGCGAAGGGGAGGGGAGCAGAGGAGGAACCCAGCCACACCTGTGGTCACCAGTCAAGAGGCGGCGAGCAGGTAAAGGAGGAAAATAAAGGGAAATGGCAAGTTGCTCCCCTGTGCAGGATGAATCGCCGCTAGGGAGAATGGGCGGGGAAGAGGCAAGCACCAACCCCTAGAGAGGAGGGGTTAACTTGGGAGACCAAGCAGCTCCGGACATTTTGGCGACATTTCACCGCCCTGAGGTGGGGATAGGAGACACCGCGCGAGAATTGTTGTGGAGGCGGATGGGCAAGGGACAGCCCAATTTGGGGATTTGCGGTTTGACTTCCATGGCCATGCACAGGCGGATCTCCTCGATCAAGCACCATGGCTCTCACTTGGTGAGTGTGCAAGGCCAGGAGAAGTTGCTCAAGGAGAAGTTGGAAAGCCAGGCGAGAGCAAGGCGGCCGAGGCAGACGGAGGGTGGCGGCCTTATGCAAGGCAAGGAGCAGTTAAGGGACATGTCCACTCGCAGAAGCTTTAGTAAATCAGTCAAGGGGCGCATGCTACAATTGAAGAGCTTCAAGATGAGGTCTCGCGAGTCCAGGAGCGGTGGAAGCGATGGCGCCTTGGAGAAATTCAAGAACGCGGAGGTACAAGCGGGAAGAGGAGAAGCTAGGGCCGAGTCAAGAGAGAGGTGGCCAAACCAAGAAAGGCCGAGCCCACCGCAGAGCCAACAACCACCGTGGAAGACCACCACGGTGGCTAAACCAACCACCGTGGAACGGGAACCGAGGTGGGGAAGTCACCGGCGAGTGTCGCAGATGGAGGGACAGATCCGAGAATCACAGCACCGCCCGATTGTCCACGGAGGAGAGGGTAAGGACCTCTGATCGGAAGGCGTATTGTGCTACGTCCGGATGAGGATGCTCATGTCCCGGCTTCACGCATGGTGAGCGTGCTCACTCTAAACGTGTATGTGGTTGTTGGGACAGAGGGGCGTAAACTCGGTCAGACATCTTGACCGCCACAGGCGTTTATGGTTCCTTCAGTAGGAGCGGGCGCCTATCCTCCGCAAGTGGTGCCGGAAGAGATGAGCGCGAGGCCGAGCATGGAGGGAGGAAGCAGTATGGTTGTCCAAATGAGGAGGAGCGGGACAATGGACATAGAGGCAGGCGCGTCCGCGGGAAGGCGCGAGGGAAATTCAGCGGTGAGTGGTGGAGGTTGTGGGGAAAATCGCTCGGATCGGGCGAGGCCGAGCGAGAGGGGTCCCCATGGGCCGTGGGGCGAGGCAGAATCGCGGAGGGCGGATTTTAGAGTCGCGATAGCCTAGGACCGGGTTTCCTTTTCGGGGGATAGGGAGTTCCATCACCGTAGAGCTGTTGCTTAGATTGGTAAGGCGCCGTGGTAGGAGCTACAATTTTAGACACTAAAGAAGTGAGTGTGTTGGACCACCGGATGTATAAGAGACCCTTTGGGTGTCTCTCAAGGCGACGATTTGTGTGAACTTCCGTGTATCGAACCGTGGGGTTGATTGGAGCGTCAGATCAAACGGGTTCGGAGCGTCTTCGTCACAAGAAGGCCGGAAGATCTCTGGATGGTCGAGAGCGGAGTGGCCAAGCTCCACGCCTGGGGAGTAGGAAGGTGGCGTGCCGAAAAAGAGGTAGGAATTGCGCGGAGGAAGGTGGGCGGGCGAATCGAAGCACCACCGGGTTTTCTTCCCGATCCTCTTTCCAACTGCGCCACTGTGTGTGTTCATTCCATGAGAGAGGGGTCGTGTGGCCCAAGGAGGTCTGTGGCCCAAGGGGGGGTCGTGTGGCCCGTGAGACGAGGGAGAGTTCATTGGGAAGGGAAAGGTTCCGGAGTAGATGAGTTGTGGGAGGGATTGTGAGAGTGTGTGAGGGAAAATCGGAAACGTGAGGGGCGTGTGGTGGAATCGCGAAATTCCGTAAGTGAGGCGTATAGGTGTCCTGATAGCCCCTAGGTCCGTGTTAGAGAAGCCGGTGTGAATAGACTCCCGAAGGCGGCCTGTGGTGGGCCACGTGGCGAACCCAGCTGGCCGAGTCTACCACGGTGGTGGGTTTGGGCGTAGCGGAGAAGGTGGGGTGAGCGACGGGGTAGGTCTAGAATCCATAGATTTAGCACACCTTGACACAACACCATTCCCTTGGGATCGAATCCTAGGACTATAACGACATAGAGGGTAAATGTGGCCTCTTTGCGTCTTCGGATGCAAAAACCCATTCCACACATTCTCCAACAAATTGCCTCAAGATCCGCCACCACACAACTACACCTATGCCAAACATAAAATCTAACAACTACAAAACTCCTTCTTGGCACTAAAACACTAGCACCAACAAGCCAAAGACATCAAAATCAGCCGCTACCCCACTCAAACTCGATCGCTCTGGCTCCTTCATGCGAGCCTCCACTATCTCGCATACAAAGAAAAGCCATGCCCTTTCAACCATGGCATCCTTGCTACAAGCATCTTCCATAACCCTAGAGGAAGAGGGTTTCCTTCTTTCTTCTCCATCCCACCTATCATGGCGCCTCATCATCATACTCCATCGCCTCCCTTGAGCGCCCCTATCGACCCACCACCTGCTCCACTCCTTGGGCATCCGCCGCCCAACACCATCTCCACTCTTTGTAATGCCACCTCGTCGCACCACCATCCGGACTCACGGAGGTAAGGCCACCCCTACACCTCGGTAGGGCCGCCTATTCGTCCCTACACTTATAAGATAACTCTATTGGAGGCATTAGCCCTCACGCCTCCACTTACACCAACTCGGATCATCGGTCAACCACTTCCTACTCGAGGTTAGCCCCTTCTACCTAATTAGTTTTCCTACATCCTCCTGGGAGCCAAGTTCCTACAAGATTTCCCATTTTAGCCAATGTAACCCCCAAAATTAGTATTACGCATGACAATTCTCTTCCACTTCACTCTAGTTCTCTCGGTTTGCTCCAAATTAATCCCTTTGATCCAAAAAGTAGAAGTGCCCAAACTTTTTGCCCTGAAGCCATCCGAGCATTGTGGGCGATGGTGAGCCAAGGCACGCGCCATAATTTTGCGGGTTAGAGCCTCAAGATCGTCACGAGCCCCGATTCGGGCTTGTGCAACTTGATTCAAGCTACAACCCGAATGCAGGAGATCTCTGCACTCTCTAAGACCACACCAATCTTGAGAAAATCTTTTCCAAGTGCATGAAATCACCGATACGGCAAAAGCAGAATGTCGGCGAGCAAGTCAAGAATCGTAATATACAAGCTAGTACGATAATAAAGTATTATTAAGGAAATGAATGGTATGTACAGTCCAAATGTTGCCACGTTAGCGGAATCAACCTCCATCACCTCTACTAGCTAGACGAACAATGGTAGCCAAACAACCAATTCCGTGCGGTTCTTGCGCCCATGTTCCACAAAAAAAGGAGCGATCGTGATGGTGCGCAACCACCACCATCTTGGTTGTGAAGCTCGCGATGCACCAACCCTTCTTCAATGTGGCTCGCGGAAGCATGCCGCTTGTAGCGCCATATACAATAATATCATGAATATGCAGATTGAAAGGACTACATACATCGGAGGTTGTGGAGGATGCATCACGTGTCATATAGACTATAGTCTAGAGCTTATTGATGACATTTTGTTTTGGTGATTAAAAGTAAGAAATTTAGGTGTCCAACACATAACTCTAAAAGAGAAGGTATTTCTTTTTAGTACAAGCTATAGGCTAGAGCTCATTGATGACATTTTGTTTTGGTGGCATAAAAGTAAGAAACTTAGATGTCCAACAAATAAGTCTAAAAGAGAAGGTATCTTTTACTACATAAAGTCTTTGTTGCTCTTCATTTATAAAAGAAAAAAATAAGGTATCTAGAATAGATGCATCCAACAATAACATCTAAAATGGAAGTCACCTAGATTAAGGTGTTAAAGAAAGAAATCTAAACATGAAATTGCCTAGATTAGAGGTGTACAAGAAAGAAAACTAAAAATAAAAATTGCTTAGATTAGACGTGTCAAGAAAGAAATCTAGAGATTAGAATGAGAAAATGCTAGAAGGTATTTATAAGGAAAGATTACAAGAATGGAAGTAGCTTCTTAATAAAAGAGCTCTTGGAGGTATAAATATTGAAACCACGTCATACATTCAAACATTCATTTGTAAGATTTACCCCGCATGTCTTCAAGTTAGTTGTGGACTTAGAGCTTTGCCCTTTGTATGAGATGTTGTTTTTTTTCTCCTTGAGCAAAAGATATATTAGATTTTATTATGATATGTGATGTAACTTACTTAACTCAAGAGAAGCTCTCGTTTCAGCAAGTATTTCATATATTGAGATTTACTTTTGAACTAGGTCTATTTTTGTGTGCGCTTGGACCAAAGCGTACTTTATAATATTTCTTCGCTTTTTTCCTTGAAGAA
This sequence comes from Anthoceros angustus, assembly GCA_010909165.1. Lineage (NCBI taxonomy): Eukaryota > Viridiplantae > Streptophyta > Anthocerotopsida > Anthocerotales > Anthocerotaceae > Anthoceros > Anthoceros angustus. The sequence goes on from MU008157.1 coordinate 66,367, forward strand.
AAAAATTATTGACTTTTATTATGGTGTGTGACATAACTTCTTGAACTTGAGGGAAGGTCTCACGATAACAATAAGTTCGGAGAAATCTAAAATTAATTAAAATATATATACCAAAGCATTTAGCCTACCACAATGACTTTGGCGGAACCACAAGTCGATGCACCTTTTATAAGACAAGTATGGGGTTACAATCTTGAGCAAGAATTAGACTTTATCCGGTTCCACATTATTGATCAATATCGTATAATAAGTATAGATCTGAATTTCCGGGCATAGTGGTGGTGCCGATGCAAGTTATTACATAGAAGACTATGAATACCAAATGATCAAAGGTAATGTGATAGACTAAGGTTAATCCAACTAGGGCTTACATTTGCCGCGAAATGCAAAGCTGCCTTTTGTAAAGAAACAGTAAGTTTGGTATGGCAATTCAATTTTAGAATCAACCTTGACCAAGATATGTATGCGTAAGATAGTATAAATCTTTTGCGTAATGATGGTATAGATTTCGATCAACACCGGATAATGGGCATAGATGTTCAACAGCTTTGACAGCTATTCAAACATACAACATATTACATAATCAAAATTTGCAATGGATTGGTTTCCACCCAACCCACGATTTTGCCTACTTGCTAAAAACCATCACAGTCAAGAATTACAGGAGACAAGAGAATTTCTTTGTTTTGTAGCTAATTATTTTCCTAATATATTTGACGTCAAATACATTATGTGTTGGACAAGTAGTTTAAGTATATTAGCAAAAGTACTACAGAGGAGAAGGGACTTGTCATCAAGGTGTCCAGATTCCTATTGACTTTTCATGTATTTCATAAAATATGTGAAAAGTGGCCCATCTTTCAAGATGGACGCTTCATGTATTATAAGGATCAATTATACTGGATTAAGTCCATATAAAATATTTTAAAATAAAATTATTTTATTAATGAACTTAGTTCTATAAACATATTTTATCTTACTATCATCATGTATTATCTAGCATAAATTCTTCAACCCTATCTGGAAGATGCATGTGTTCAATTGCTCTTTCTAACTCTACCATTGTCCCCAATGTGGAACGCATATTGATTTGGGCCCCTTTATCATTTTGATCTAGTTTGTTTCATTTTGGTTCCGATCCAAGGTGACCGCATCTATTAACGGTGCTTTTTTTGAGCCATTTAGGAAGTTTGGAACAAGGAGAGGAACTTAGAAGTTTCTCGTGGATAGGTAGACTAGTTGGTAGGATAGAGGATGTCCTTCCCAAGTAGGTCGAGGTCGTATGCACACTTCGAATGTAGCGGACTTGGTCGACAAAAGGACTACCTAAGGCAACCCACGACGACATAGTGTGTCACCGATTAACAAGACCCAGCATCGACTTATCTTAATCAAGATGCGCCAGAAGCTCAAGATGCGCCCACAACTTCATGATCAAGGCGTGAGCTCGGCAGATAGCTGAGCGGCAGCGCTTGGGCATCCACGCAAGGCACACCTCCTATGTAACGCCGCGGTGCATGCTCACCGGTGCGGACACACTCTCAGCACACGAGATCGGGTCTGGATGAAGCATAAAGTTAATCAAGTCAGACTCTCACAACTTCATTTCCACCATAGCCATACCATTCTGCAGTTTGAGACGAGTCGTGAAGGGCACGCCACAAGATGCGGCCAGTTAGACCTCCCTCGCCACTTTGGAGGTAGCGCCGAGGGCCTCAACTCGCTGACTTTCTCTCGCATCCTCGGTCGAGCTTGCGTGGCTTTTCCATCTTCACGATTACAGTTCGGCTCTTCCGACAGCTTCGGGAGCGCATCAGCTTAGGAGGCGTGCACGCAGATGCAGCAAAATTGCTGTGGCAAGCTCTAGCAGTGACGTGCATGCACAAACCGCGAGGGGGCGCGGACAACAAACGCCCATCGCCCCGTGAGATAGCGTTTTGTGTTTTGCACCTCAGCCGCCACTAACGGGATAAGGTCCGAAAGTTAGGTCCGAGGGGCATATTGGAATCGCGTTGCTAAGCGTGACACTAACTCGTGGTTATGATCGATCGCGGGTTAACTTACATGAATAATGATTCATTAGGTTATTACGTTATTAGGTTTTAAAAGCTTACACTCACTTTTCTTTATTGTTTTATTAAACCCTAAATGCGATTATCTTTTGCCTACCCGCGTTCGTGCTCTGCTTTTCTTCTCAAGGATGAGGATGGTGATGTCTTAATTCCCTTTACCAAGGATCCTCGAGGTGTTTGATCATACACCAAGGAACATGAATTTGTATTCATTTGGAGCAGTCCTATTGCAGCGCACTCAACAAGCGGAGATTTCCTCGCATGCGTTGTTGGGGTTTGTTAAACTTGGTGGTGGCCCCCAATAATCGCCTTTACCTGAAGCCTATCAACGCCGTGCAGCAACCTCAAGCTACTTCCTTGACTTAATTTCTTTCAACCTCTACTCCTCATTCTCCAACAAATTGCCTCAAGATCCGCCACCACACAACTACACCTATGCCAAACATAAAATCTAACAACTACAAAACTCCTTCTTGGCACTAAAACACCTAGCACCAACAAGCCAAAGACATCAAAATCAGCCGCTACCCCACTCAAACTCGATCGGCTCTTGGCTCCCTTCATGCGAGCCTCCACTATCCGTGACAAAGCAAGCCATGCCTCTTGGCAACCATGGCATCCTTGCTACAAGCATCTTCCATAACCCTAGAGGAAGAGGGTTTCCCTTCTTTCTTCTCCATCTGCACCTATCATGGCGCCTCATCCTCATACTCCATCGCCTCCTCCCCTTCCACCACCTGGCTCCACTCCTTGGGCATCCGCACCTTCTATCTCACTCTTTGTAATGCCACCTCTCGTCGCACCACCATCCGGGACCCTACGGAGGTAAGGCCACCCCTACATCGGTAGGGCCGGCCTATTCGTCCCTACACTTATAAGATAACTCTATTGGAGGCATTAGGCCTCACGCCTCCACTCACCAACTCGGATCATCGGTCAACCACTTCCTACCGAGGTTAGCCCTTCTACCTAATTAGTTTTCCTACATCCTACCTCTGGAGCCAAGTTCCTACAAGATTTCCATTTTACGCCAAACCCCCAAAATTAGTATTGATCGTATGACAATTCTCTTCCACTTCACTCTAGTTCTCTCCGGTTTGCTCCAAATTAATCCCTTTGATCCAAAAAGTAGAAGTGCCCAAACTTTTCGTTCCACGAAGCCATCCAGGAGCATTGAGTGGGGCGATGGTGAGCCAAGGCACGCCATAATTTGGTGGGTTGGGAGCCTCAAGATCGTCAGCCCGATTGAGCTTGTGCAACAATTCAAGCTACAACCCGAATGGAGATCTCTTGCCGACTCTCTAAGACCACACCAATCTTGAGAAAATCTTTCCAAGTGCATGAAATACCGTGTCTGGCAAAACAGGAATATCGGAGCAAGTCAAGAATCGAATATACAAGCTAGTACGTATAATAAAGTATTATTAAGGAAATGAATGGTATATACAGTCCGAATGTTGCCACGTTAGCGAATCGAACCTCCATCACCTCTACTAGCTAGAACGAACAATGGTAGCCAAACAACTCAATTCCGTGCGGTTCTTGCGCCCATGTTCCACAAAAGGAGCAGATCGTGATGGTGCCGCAACCACCACCATCTTGGTTGTGAAGCTCGCGATGCACCAACCCTTCTTCAATGTGGCCTTTCGCCGGAAGCATGCCGCTACGAGTAGCGCCATATACAATAATATCATGAATATGCATGTAAGCGGCATCATACGAGATGGGCGACTCCGGACACCAAGAGCGCGGAAAGCTGGGAATTCGTGCCCCTTGGATCTTGGGAACGGGCTCAAGTAGCCCGCCTGTTCGAGCACGTGTTCAAATGTTGTTCCTGACTAGAGTTCGGCTAACTATGGTTAGTTGCCCCTAGGTTAGTCACTCACTCTAACTAACCTCTTGTTCTAGCTCTACTCGCTACCATGTATGCCGCCACGGCCTTCGGCGAGATCACTTGGCTCGGTCGGTGTCTACCATAGCACAGCATTGACTATGTCCTTCACGGCTGGAGCTTGCTCAATCCGCCGTGACATCCTCCTCCTTCCTCTAGCTTTCCGCAGGAGGACTTGGGTCCAATCCATCCGTTCTGAACTTGGCCAAATGTTGGAAAGCGTCCACAAATGTTTCGAATTCCCAACTGGGTTCTTCTGGGTTGTCACCTTCCCAACTCACCAGGAATTCTCGGATGGTCCGTCCACGCAGGGCTCGCTCCCTTGTGGCTAGGATGGCTGCGGGCTGCAAGATAAGGGCATCTCCCACTTTGAAATTCTTGCGCTTGAGAGGCTGCCCTTCATGCTTACTCCTCCTCCTTCCTCAGAATGTCTTCTTTGGCGGTGGCTCTCCTTCTCTAAGGAGCTCGAACTCGGTGAACTACGGTCTTCCTTCCCTCTCCTTGCTTGTTTTCTGCGGATGCCTCATCTAGAAAGCTGCATGATGGAAGGACTCCTACAAACTTCTTCAACAAGGAAGCGTGGAAGGTCTTGCACATCTTCCAATGTCTTTGGCGAGTCTAGTTGATAAGCTCTGGAGACCTTCGCTAACGACAAATGGACCGACATACCTATAAGCAAGCTTGGCCTTACCTTCCTGCGCTTGAGTACCTATTAGGCGCACTCTCGGCCACACTAGGTCGCCAACCTCGTCTTTCATCTCTTCGTTTCTTGTTGGCGTGCTTTGCTCTCGATCATTGATTGTTGCCATTCTCGCACTTCACGGAAATCTTGACGCATGCTCTCATTCATTTCGGTGATTGACCTTTGCATCCACGCAACAGCCACACGGTGGTGGAATATTCTTTCCATGTCGACGAAAGGCGAATACCCGATTGCGGTGGCGGTGAGTTGTAAGCAAACTCGCAAGTGGCGCTTCTTCCCAATTCCTCGGCGTGGCGATGGAGAAATCCAAATCCTCCATCGTTTGGTTTTGCCTCTCTGGCGCGTCGGGAGGATGGTAAGCCGAGCTCAAACACCGCTTCATGCCCAAGCTTGCACAAAACTCCTTCCAAAAGCGGGGCAGAACTTTGCATCTCTATCGACACAATTTCTTGTGGCACACCATGCAGGCGAACTATCTCCTTCAAGAACAAAGGCACTAGTTACGTGGGCTTTGATCGTGCCCTTGACGGGAATAAAGTGAGCAAGCTTGGTGGCTCTGTCTGACACACACACCCACACAGCGTCATGTCCTCTCTGCGTTCTCGGCAAGCATGTCACAAAATCACAAGTCATGCTGGCCCACTTCTCTGCTGGCACCTCTAACGGCATAAGCAAGCCTGCTGGTGCTCTTCTCGCTTTGCTGATGCGACAAGGTAAGCACTCCTGCGTGTTGATGCCTTTGTTTCTTCATGCCTTGCCACCGGACATGCTCCTTCAAGCGCGTCGTCTTATCTATCCCCATGCTGTTGGTGCATCATGGGCATCATGCAATAAGGAAAGCTTCAATTCCGAGCAACTCTCGGGTATGCATAACCTTCCCTTCTTGAACAAACATCCTTGGTGGATCTTTGTAGCGATCTCCAATTCCTCGGCCTGCCGATTGAGAGATCTTCTAGCCTCTGAGATCTTGCTCAAAGTAGCATCTTCAAGTAACTTGTGCCGCACTTCTCTCCATAAATTTGATTCTAACTTCAGTGTCATGTTGCTGCAGCGTAACCTGCTTAATGCATCAGCAATCAAATTTGCTTTTCTGGACTATAAGAAATAAGCGTGGAAATCTCTCATCTACATCTTCTCGCCTCGGGTTCAAGAGCGCTTATAGAAGTGTTCCAAACTCCTATGATCTGTGAACACTGTGAATTCTGAGCCATACAAGTAATGTCGCCAAGTCTTCAGAGCATAAATTACTGCAAGCATCTCCTTGTCATGTGTGCTGTAATTCTTCTCGGCACCTTGAAGCTTTCTGGACAGAAAACTTACATTTCTCCCTTCTTGTTGCAGCACAGCTCCCAAGGCATAATCTGATGCATCAGTTCTCACTACGAAGGCTTTGTTGAGATCAGGCAAGGTCAAAATTGTGGTTGATGCTACAGCTCTCTTCAACTCTTCAAATGCTTGCTTTGCCAGCTCTGACATGGGGAACTTTGCATTCTTGCAGTCAAGTCATCAGCGACAATCCTTGCAAACCACGGAATGAAGCTCTTCATTTGGACAGTCATGCCGAAATTGTTGGAGCTCGATTAGGTCGCGAGTTGCGGCGATCGAGATGAGCTTCACTTTTCTGGTCAACTTCCACTCCATCGGTGAAACCACAAACCCCAAGTAGTTCACTTTGTTCTTAAAGAATTCACACTTCTTTTGTCTAGCAAATAGCTGGTTTTCCCTTAGTCTTGAACACTAACTCCAAGTGCTCCTTGTGCTCTCTCTGTTTTAGAGTAGACCAAGATGTGTCACAAATACCTCAACAAATTTCCCTAGATAGGGCCTCGAATCTTCATCATCAAGGTTGTGAAGTGGGCGCATTTGTCATGCCAAAGGGCAGCAGAATTGGTGCCGTGCCTTGTTCAGGCGGACTTGTATTCATCTCCAGCCGAGATTTGGTGAAAGCCGCTCAAGATCAACCTTCGAAGACTCTAGCACCCACGAGGTTATCCAAAATCTCTTCTATCCTAGGCATTTGAAACCTATTCTTGATCGTGGATGCATTTAACCCTCTATAGTCAATGCACATTCGATCTTGGTTTACGTGACTATGAGGCTGGAGCACATAAGGTGACGATTCCTCAATCAGCCCCTTCTTCATCCATCCACTGCGGCTTGAACCTCCATGTTCTCGGGAGCTAGCACAGGTGGCACAGCTGCTGGCTTTGCTCAGCACCAGCTCGATGGCGTGGTCCACTTCTCTTCTTGGTGGCAGCCCCTTGCATTTACGAGAATACATCGCAACTTGGACAAAAGCTCAAACATCTCGGTGGTGCCTCTCCTTCTCTAGCTTGCTTTTCATCCACTTGCTCTAGGTGGTGAAAAGACTGACATACTCTAGCTTTCCTTCCGGATAGCTCTTCTAGCATTTCTGGATGAAAACAATTTGCTGTCATGTTTTTGTGCAGCTCCATGTATCTCCAACTCCTTGCCTTTCCACTGCAAGCTCATCACGTGTCTCCTAAAAGATATGTTTGGATCTACTCTCCAAAGCCAATCTTGCCCAAGCAAAACCTTAGGAGCGAGTGCGTCAATGACTTCCAAGCGAATCTGGTCAGCATACCCTTGAAAACTAATCTCTGTCATTATCTCATGCACAACAATTTGCTCCACTGTTCCGTTGGCCAACTTCATCTGTTGATTTGTCTCATGCGTACCACATGGCTTCGGGGCATCTCGAGCTACTTGACTCTCACATAGGCGTGAGATGACCCACCATCGATAAGGAAGGATACCTTTTCCCTGGTCCTTCCACTGTGGGGCGATGCTTGAGGTGTTCACTCTCCTTCTTATCACTCTCCATTCTAGCATGTGTAGGTCCTTGCTTTTCAAATTCTATGTCGCCTTCCTTTACCGTGAGCTCATTTCCGGACTCACATGCATTAGCTTCTTGCATTGGCTTTCATCCTGCGGATCGGCTCCCTCCTCCCTCTCGGCCATTTCCCATACCCGATCCATATGGGATGCACAAATGTGATAGCAACTTTTTGACTAGTGTGTCTTTGTGGATCGGCAAGCTCTGGACCTCTAGGCTTCCAAGTGTGAGGGGTTGTACTTGGCTCCTTGAGCTTGGTATTGCACATGAAAACACACCTTGCGCCTCAGGCTTGTCCAAATTCTTGAGTTGTCACGGTTCTTGATCCGGCCCGGACTCCATAGTTCTCGGCGTCCATTGCAAAATGCATTGCCTATTCAACAGTGGTGCAGCGTTGTTGCTTAATCGAGCTTATACTCGCTTGATGGCATCGCGATGCACAGCGAGCTTTGCCTCCTGCTCTAGGTCTAGTATTTTGAGCATGGCCTTCATGAATTGCAAATGAAATTCTTCAAGTGTACCGTATGCTTGAGCGTACCTGACCAACACCTTTCTTTGTGATCCTTAGGCAAGAAATTGTGAAGAAGCTCTGCTTTTCATCACTTCCCATGGTATGGGCGGCTTCTCTCCACGCTTGACCTCTTTCTGTTCTCCCACCAGGCTCGCTAGATGGCTCGTGTAATGAGCTGCAAAATCCACCTTCTCCTTTTCTTGCATCTTGTTGCTTGAAATATGTGGTGAATGCTTGCGTCCTCACCGCAACTTACTCGGGCTCCTATCTTGGCGGTGAGCACCTCGAACTTAGCTCTCTTTCTCGGATCGTCATTTCGAGTTGGCTCGGGACCTTCATCGAATGACATCCCTTCTTTAGAAGCAAGGTCGGTACTGGGCTTGAGCTCTCTCATGCCTTGCAATTTCGAGCCTTTGGCTATCTCGATTTTGGGATCCTCTTGTTCTTCTGCGCTAGTCCTTGCACTCGAAAATTTTTCAATCTTGTTGGCGGGGTGTTGGTGGCAGTCCCGGTGATGTGGGCAACTCGCTTGCAGGCAAGCCTTCCATCTCTATTATCATTACATGCTTGAGCAGGCTCCGATTATCTTTGTCTTGTCAGGTGGGTCTGCATGACTTGTGCTAAAATGTTTCTCCAATTTCGCTCCTTCTCTTCATTACATGCAAGCAAATTTGCTAACAACTTCTCATCTTTGTTCCTTTTGTTCTTGCAACGTCCGATGCGAGCGACGAGCTTCGGCTTCCATCGTGCTTTGAATTGACGGACTGGATCATCGCCGTTCACCTCATCTCTCGGCACATGCAACTCTTCTTGGACTAAGCTGGCATGTCCGAAGCATCTCACGTAAGGCCTTCTCCCTTTACGCATTTTGAGCCAAAATATCAGCCAAAAATTTTTAGTGCTTCTTCGATCTTGTAGGGTTCGTTGGATCATAGCACGAACTTGGCCTCAACACGGGATCGATTACGCTTCGTGTTGAGCCCACGTCGCATCAAATTCACAGAGCTCGGCCTCTATCGCTCCATGTGTAGGCATAGGCGCGGGATCGGGCACCACGTCCTCCTCCTCAACTACTTCTTTCCTTGCGGCTCGGCCTCGTTTACGGCAGTTGCCTTCCCATCTTCTCTGCGAGGCTCGTGAGGATTTGCGAGGGCGGCCAATTTTCTTCTTAATGCCACCTCTAGGCGCGGTCCGCCTCGCGACCTCACAGCGCAAGCTCAACATCTGGGCTGGGGCCATATCGGCCATGGATCTCGCCGTCGGAGTCGTGAAGAAGCTCTTGCTATCCTCCATCGACCTCGTATGCCGCGTGATCCAAGCTAGAATATGCAGGGGCGGGTTATGCGGCTTATCCCGTTGTAAAATTGCCGTGCTCTCACACATGCACTGCGTTCGGATGTTGGACTCGGTTGTCACTTCTCCTACCGACTCGATCGACCTCGCCGATGTGGTCACTAGTGATCCACACTCCGATTGAAAGATCCAAGTGGTCACAATGAGGATTACGGTCGATTTTGGCACAAGCATGCAGCTCTTTCGCTCCCCCTTTGTCATGATAGCAATCGCACGAATTCATTGGCATGGAATGCGTGAGCATCATTTCGTCGATCAAGCTGTCATTGATGTGCTTGGAAAACATATCAAGACAAACAAGTGCTGATCGGCTCTTGGCATGATCGTGCCACTCACGTCGCAACTTGGTGGCCAATTTGTCGCGACTTGACAATCTTCTCAACTTAGAATTGCGAGAGATTTCGACCCGTCTTTGCTCGCCCACAAACTCGCACTTCCACTTCAAGTTTGCACACATACTGCGTTGATGTTGGACTCGGTTGTCACTTCTCCTACCGACTCGATCGACCTCGCCGATGTGGTCACTAGTGATCCACTCGGTGATTGAAAGATCCAAGTGGTCACAATGAGGATTCGTCGATTTTGGCACAAGCATGCAGCTCTTTCGGCTCCTGTCATGATAGCAATCGACGAATTCATTGGCATGGAATGCGTGAGCATCATTTTCGATCAAAGCTCATTGATGTGCTTGGAAAACATATCAAGACAAACAGGTGCCTGAACGGCCAGCTCTTGGCATGAGCGTGCCCACTCACGTCGCAACTTGGTGGCCAATTTGTCGCGACAATCTTGCTGTCAACTTAGAATTGCGGAGATTTCACCCGTCTTTGCTCGCCCACAAACTCGCACTTCCACAAACTCGCACTTCAAGTTTGGATCGCGGTGTAGCTCTTGCGTGTGTGACTTCACGGCTTCAAGACTCCCGTCTCAATTCAATTCACGCTCCTCTTCTTGATCATGAGCGAAGAAACCCTCTTGCCACAAGATGGACCAGAGTGGCCGTCCGATTTGAATTGCTCAAGTAAAGAACCACAACACACATATCGACAACTTGCTTGAATGACCCAGTTTATTTCCTACCGCCTCGTCTCGGACCTAATGTTCAAGATCGAGCTACCGTCTCGCTTCTAGCAAGGAGCTAGCAATTCTTGCAACACAGCCCTCATGCGATGTGACATGCTCTAGGTTTGGCGGCTAAGACCTCAACCCGGGACCCATGGGCCTCTTGCTCTTTTCTTTGTAACGAGAAAATGCAACAAGGCGTCCAGTTCTTGCATGCCTCGACTCCCTAGGAGTCTTCTGTCAGCCGTCTTGTGCCCTCAGGCCACACGACACAAAATGCCAACCTGAACTGAGTCGTTCGCATGGGTGCTCTCCGGTCACTTATTGGCAGCCATTGAGCGTGCCTCCTGCACATTTAGTGCCCAGAACTTCTGCAATGTTGAACTGGCGTTAGCCAAGCCGAAGGGAACAAGGATCTCCTCTGATTTGCTCACTTCTCCTTTCGCTTTGAGTTCCTCTCATTCTTCATCTCGACGCTCCTCTTTCTCCGCGATTCGACTATTCATCCCTTCTTGCATCTTGCTCTATCTCCTGTCTTCAAAGTCCACGGCTCCTTTCCCACATACGCCTCCACAAACTCTTGTGCGCCTTCAAAATTTTCATGTGTTCTCCGCCAAGTAGAGCCAATACAAGATGCACAGACAATCTCGGTCCAAAGACCACACGGACCCCAAAAGCTCATGCTCCGGTCACTTCTCCCCACTCCTCGATGGTCCGCTCACAGGCTCCCATACCGCTGCCTCCTAATCCACTCCAAGACGGCGCGATCTGCTGGAGTCATCCCGATCCGATCGTCAAACATACCAAGATGTAAGCGGCATCATACGAGATGGGCGACTCCGGACACCAAGGCGGAATTCGTGCCCTTGATCTTGGGAGCGGGCTCAAGTAGCCCGCCCTGTTCACGTGTTCAAATGTTGTGCGACTAGAGTTTGGCTAACTATGGTTAGTTGCCCCTAGGTTAGTCGCTCTAACTAACCTCTTTATTCTAGCTAGCTGCCCTCGTGCTACGGCTACCATGTATGCCGCCACGGCCTTCTGGCCAGAGATCACTTGGCTCAGTGCAGTGTCTACCATAGCCTGGCAATTGACTATGTCCTTCACGGCTGGAGCTTGCTCAATCCGCCGTGACAATGCAGATTGAAAGGACTACATACATCAGAGGTTGTGGAGGATGCATCACCTGGTGTCGTATAGACTATAGTCTAGAGCTTATTGATGACATTTTGTTTTGGTGATTAAAAGTAAGAAATTTAGGTGTCCAACACATAACTCTAAAAGAGAAGGTATTTCTTTTTAGTACAAGCTATAGGCTAGAGCTCATTGATGACATTTTGTTTTGGTGGCATAAAAGTAAGAAACTTAGATGTCAACAAATAAGTCTAAAAGAGAAGGTATCTGCTTTTACTACATAAAGTCTTTGTTGCTCTTCATTTATAAAAGAAAAATAAGGTATCTAGAATAGATGCATCCAACAATAACATCTAAAATGGAAGTCACCTAGATTAAAGGTGTTAAAGAAAGAAATCTAAACATGAAATTGCCTAGATTAGAGGTGTACAAGAAAGAAAACTAAAAATAAAAATTGCTTAGATTAGACGTGTCCAAGAAAGAAATCTAGAGATTAGAATGAGAAAATGCTAGAAGGTATTTATAAGGAAAGATTACAAGAATGGAAGTAGCTTCTAATAAAAGAGCTCTTGGAGGAGTATAAATATTGCGTGAAACCACGCCATACATTCAAACATTCATTTGTAAGATTTACCCCGCATGTCTTCAAGTTAGTTGTGGACTTAGAGCTTTGCCTTTGTATGAGATGTTTTTTCTCCTTGAAGAAAAAATTATTGACTTTATTATGATATGTGATGTAACTTACTTAACTCAAGAGAAGCTCTCGCTTCAAAGAAGTATTTCATATATTGAGATTTACTTTTGAACTAGGTCTATTTTTGTGTCGCGCTTGGACCGATTTATAATATTTCGATAGTTTTTCTCCTTGAAGAAAAAATTATTGACTTTATTATGGTGTGTGACATAACTTGAACTTGAGGGAAGGTCTCACGATAACAATAAGTTGCGGAGAAATCTAAAAGTAATTAAAATATATATACCAAAGCATTTAGCTAGCCACAATGACTTTGGGAACCACAAGTCGATGCACCTTTTATAAGACAAGTATGGGGTTACAATCTTGAGCAAGAATTAGACTTTATCCGGTTCCACATTATTGATCAATATCGTATAATAAGTATAGATATAGAATTTCAGCATAGTGGTGGTGCCCGATGCAGTTATTACATAGAAGACTATGAATACCAAATGATCAAAGGTAATGTGGATAGACTAAGGTTAATCCAACTAGGGCTTACATTTGCCGGAAAATGCAAAGCTGCCTTTTTGTAAAGAAACAGGGCGAAGTTTGGTATGGCAATTCAATTTTAGAATCAACCTTGACCAAGATATGTATGCAGAAGATAGTATAAATCTTTTGCGTAACAGTGGTATAGATTTCGATCAACACAGGATAATGGGCATAGATGTTCAACAGTTTGGATAGCTATTCAAACACTGCAACATATTACATAATCAAAATTTGCAATGGATTGGTTTCCACCCAACCTACGATTTTGCCTACTTGCTAAAAACCATCACAGGTCAAGAATTAGGAGACAAGAGCGAATTTCTTTGTTTTGTAGCTAATTATTTTCCTAATATATTTGACGTCAAATACATTATGTGTTGGACAAGTAGTTTAAGTATATTAGCAAAAGTACTAATGGGGAGACGAGGACTTGTCATCAAGCGTGTCCAGATTCCTATTGACTTTTCATGTATTTCATAAAAATATGTGAAAAGTGGCCCATCTTTCAAGATGGACGCTTCATGTATTATAAGGATCAATTATATGGATTAAGTCCATATAAAAATATTTTAAAATAAAATTATTTTATTAATGAACTTAGTTCTATAAACATATTTTATCTTACTATCATCATGTATTATCTAGCATAAATTCTTCAACCCTATACGGAAGATGCATGTGTTCAATTGCTCTTTCTAACTCTACCATTGTCCCCAATGTGGAACATATTGATTTGGGCCCTTTATCATTTTGATCTAGTTTGTTTCATTTTGGTTCGACCCGATCCAAGGTGACCGCATCTATTAACGGTGCTTTTTGAGCCATTTAGGAAGTTTGGAACAAGGAGAGGAACTTAGAAGTTTCTCGGGGATAGGTAGACTAGTTGGTAGGATAGGAGGATGTCCTTCCCAAGTAGGTCGAGGTCGTATGCACACTTCACAATGTAGCGGACTTCGACGGACTACCTAAGGCAACCCAAACAAGACATAGTGTGTCAGGATTAACAAGACCAGAAGCATCGACTTATCTTAATCAAGATGCGCCGTAGCAGCCAAGATGCGCCCACAACTTCATGATCAAGGTAAATGAGTGAGCTGAGCAGCCAGGCGGCATCCACGCAAGGCACACCTCCTATGTGTAACGCGGCATGCTACCCGGTGCACGACACACACGCACATTAGATCACCCCGGATGAAGCATAAAGTTAATCAAGTCGGACTCTCACAACTTCATTTCCACCATAGCCATACCATTCTGCAGTTTGAGACGAGTCGGAAGGGCGGTTGCACGCCGCCAAAGAAGTTCGACCTCCCTCGCCACTTTGGAGGTAGCGCGCAGGCGATCAACTGCCGACTTTCTCGCATCCTCGATCGAGCTTGCGATGGCTTTTCCATCTTCACGCTGTTCGGCTCGACTCACGGAGCGCATCGCTTAGGAGGCGAGCAAAGATGCAAGCAAAATTGCTGTGGCAAGCTCTAGCAGCGATCAACTGCCGACTTTCTCGCATCCTCGGTCGAGAGCGGTGGCTTTTCCATCTTCGCGATTACGGTTCGGCTCTTAAGCGCTTCTGGAGCGCATCGCTTAGGAGGCGTAGCACAAGATGTACAAATTGCTGTGGCAAGCTCAAAGCTCTAGCGATCAGCGCGCATGCACAAACCATCGCGAGGCGCGGACAACAAACGCCCATCGCACCCGGCATCAGGAGATAGCGTTTTTGTGTTTCGCACCTCGGGCCGCCACTACTGTGATAAGGTCCGAGTTAGGTCCGAGGGCATATTGGAATCGCGTTACGTTAGCGGACACTAACTCGTGGTTATGATCGATCGCGGTTAACTTACATGAATAATGATTCATTAGGTTATTACGTTATTAGGTTTTAAACATATACACTCACTTTTCTTTATTGTTTTATTAAACCCTAAATGCAGTTATCTTTTTCCTACCCGCTTGCGCGTCGGTTTCTCTCGCTCCGCTTCTCAAGGATGAGGATGGTGATGTCTTAATTCCTTTACCAAGGATCCTCGAGTGTTTGATCATACACCAAGGAACATGAATTTGTATTCGGTGGAGCAGTCCTAGCCACAGGCGCACTCAACAAGCGGAGATTTCCTGCATCCGTGCGTTGTTGGGGTTTGTTAAACTTGGTGGTGGCCCCAATAATCGTGCCTTTACCTCGAAGCCTATCAACGGCTGCAAAGAACCTCAAGCTACTTCCTTGGCTTAATTTCTTTCAACCTCTACTCTTCATTCTCCAACAAATTGCCTCAAGATCCGCCACCACACAACTACACCTATGCCAAACATAAAATCTAACAACTACAAAACTCCTTCTTGGCACTAAAACACCTAGCACCAACAAGCCAAAGACATCAAAATCAGCCACACCCACTCAAACTCGATCGGCTCTTGGCTCCCTTCATGCGAGCCTCCACTATCCGCATACAAAGAAAGCAAGCCATGCCCTCTTGGCAACCATGGCATCCTTGCTACAAGCATCTTCCATAACCCTAGAGGAAGAGGGTTTCCCCTTCTTTTCTTCTCCATCTGCACCTATCATGGCGCTCTCATCCTCATACTCCATCAGCCTCCCTTGAGCGCCCCTATCAGCACCCACCACTGGCTCCACTCCTTGGGCATCTGCCGCCCCAGACCATCTCCACTCTTTGTAATGCCACCTCTCGTCGCACCACCATCTGGACCTACGGAGGTAAGGCCACCCCCTACATCGGTAGGGCCGGCCTATTCGGTCCCTACACTTATAAGATAACTCTATTGGAGGGCATTAGGCCCTCACGCCTCCACCACACCAACTCGGATCATCGGTCAACCACTTCCTACTCGAGGTTAGCCCTTCTACCTAATTAGTTTTCCCTACATCCTACCTCCGGGAGCCAAGTTCCTACAAGATTTCCCAATTTCGCCAATGTAACCCCCAAAATTAGTATTGATACGTATGACAATTCTCTTCCACTTCACTCTAGTTCTCCGGTTTGCTCCAAATTAATCCCTTTGATCCAAAAAGTAGAAGTGCCCAAACTTTTCGTTCCATGACCATCCGAGCATTGGTGGGCGATGGTGAGCCAAGGCACGCCATAATTTGGTGGGTTGGGAGCCTCAAGATCGTCACGAGCATTGATTGTGCAACAATTCAAGCTACAACTGAATGCGTGAGATCTCTTGCACTCTCTAAGACCACACCAATCTTGAGAAAATCTTTTCCAAGTGCATGAAATACCGTGATACGGCAAAAGCAGAATATCGACAGCAAGTCAAGAATCGAATATACAAGCTAATGCATTATAATAAAGTATTATTAAGGAAATGAATGGTATGTACAGTCCAAATGTTGCCACGTTAGCATAATCGTAACCTCCATCACCTCTACTAGCTAGAACGAACAATGGTAGCCAAACAACGAATTCCGTGCGGTTCTTGCGCCCATGTTCCACAAAGGAGCGATCGTGATGGTGCCGCAACCACCACCATCTTGGTTGTGAAGCTCGCGATGCACCAACCCTTCTTCAATGTGGCCTTGAAGCATGCCGCTACGAGTAGCGCCATATACAATAATATCATGAATATGCAGATTGAAAGGACTACATACATCAGAGGTTGTGGAGGATGCATCACCTGGTATCGTATAGACTATAGTCTAGAGCTTATTGATGACATTTTGTTTTGGTGATTAAAAGTAAGAAATTTAGGTGTCCAACACATAACTCTAAAAAGAGAAGGTATTTCGCACTTGCTTGTGGGTGTAGAGGTGGCACCTGCTCATAATAAGAACACTTAAGAAAATGCCAAAGAGCGTGACGTACTAGTATTAGGGCGCCCCCGCTCACGACTTTTTCCCTTTCTAGGCCAAACTGTGTGTAAGGGCTGGGATTAATGGAGTGCGTGTTGCCGAGTGGCACGCCTCCGCACATTTGAATGGACGTGTTCATCATCCCCCCACCAAATTTAAAATACCCCTCATTGATGACATTTTGTTTTAATTAGGCCACCAATTCATTCCGCTCGCCCTTGAAATATATGGGGTGTTGGCTAAGGACGTCGATACTTTTCTCAAGTCGTGCACCAAGGCTTTTCATGGCTATAGGCATGGTGCGGGGCTGTCCCTCCCCCACTTTATGGTATTCTTCAGACAGCGAGGGGCAATTGCTCTTCAACGGGCCCTCTCTACGGTAACCGTCCATAAAGTAGCGACAGCAGGTGACGCATCCTCCTCTACCTTTGTAGTTTGTAGGCTATTTTCGCTTCCCGCGTATGACATCGTTGGCGCAGTCGGTTACTTCCGATAGGGAGCTTTGTAACTTCTCCTTTTCACCTCGACCCTCAAGGTCCCTCTCGGTTATCCTTTGCTGGATGGGCTGATCCCATCAAAATTTTCCCCTAAATATATATTTTTTGTTATTTCAGTTGTGTGTTATTAGTACCCTATTGGATTATTTCAGTTGTTTGAATGCCCTACAAAGTTACTTCAATTCAAAATTATTCCAGTTGTTTGAATGCCCTACAAGGTTACCTTAATTCAAAATCACAACACGGGACTTTCTGTATATATTTTTAAAGTATTTACAAAATCTCCGAATTCACTAACAAAGCGTATGTCAATCAATCTCCCATCCCTCGGGGGAAGGCTTGAGTTCAATTCTCCTTCCTTCCATAGAGTTTTGAATTCGGCTTGATTGATCCCACTATCATTCCATAGCGGGCTCCACACTCCACGCCCTTCTAGTATTCCACCTGTCCCAAAGTTTGGGGTTTAGGGACGTGGGCGGGGACGGTGGGAATGATACAGATAAAGATTAGTTCAGATTTCACAGATGCAAACCTAGACCGATAGGGTTAAAATCAATTTCTACCGAAATAATACTGGGATAAGCCCCTATGCTAATGCCTAGCTAAAAATTAAATTAGAGCTACGCCCTGGAGTCTGGAGACTATTATGCTTGCGTTGTAGCTAAAAAGGAAGCAAGCCTCAGAGCAACTGTTACGACGCAGCAGCATCAATGCTCTTGTCTATGATCCGCAAACATGCGTTTATTGTGCCGCCGTCCACAAGCTGATGGTCCCACAGTTTGACGAGAAGCATCAACATACACCTGCAGATGGAAAGCACGTCAGACGAAAATAAAACGGTCTACAAACAAAGAGCTTTCTTTCAAAGGATTGTAACAACCAGCGCAGAGAAGGCTTTTTAGCAAAGTCGGCGACGTGGAACTTGGCAAATGCTTCACATGCCCACGTGCAATGTCCGTCAGCAATGACCCTGCACCAGACAAGCGAAAATGCGTCACACTCCATCCCGAATGCTTGAGGAACAGCTGCCTGCTATTGGATGAACGGGGCAGTACCTGTGCTTGCGGACGAAGCAGTTCCACATGTGCATTAGTTCCTTCTCATCAGGCTGGACGTCCACAAATTCATCTAGCAACTGCCACAACACACATTGCCTGTACGTGAGATAAAACACTATCTTGTGTGGAATTATCGTAAGACTGGCTACTTCATATTAGCATCACTTCCATCATCGCAGTCCCCAACTAGCACATCCAAATGATCAATTACCCTCCGATCCTCGATTGCTGCAATCTCATCATCAACTTCCGCCTCACTGTCTTCGTCTCCAAATACCTCTTCAAGAGACATAGGCTACACAAGCCCACAACACTTTGAGACGACCACCAAGCCCACCGTTGAGAATGTAATACCTCAGTCATCTTATATCAAGTGCAGTGCACAAAATGTTGAAAAAACAATCACAGCTTGACTATCCCCTTGAGAACGAACCTGTGCAGTATGCGAGTGGAAAAACTGCTGCCTTGACAAAGCGGCTCGGCTGGAGCAGTAGCCAACAGTCACAAAACATCAGATTCACTGCCAGCATGCAGAATCCTATCGCATCATCAGAGGGTACAGATACTTACTTTCGGGCTTCAAATTTCTCTGCAGAGGATTTTCGTGACTCCTTGGTAGAGCCTCCTCGCCCCTCTATTCCCAGCATGACATGAACACGAAAATTGGTGATGCATTCGAGTTCTCCATGGTTTCATCACTGGTTAGTAAAAACAGCCTTCACTTACCACTGTCAAGAGTCTCTGCTGCTCTTGATGAATCATGCTGAATCAACACTGAACTGTCCCTAGCCTCCTCCCAAGCTTGATGGAGTGGCTGAGGCTCGGCAGATGAAGCAACACTAGGGCTTGGCTCCTTGAAGTGGATCTCTGATCTTTCACCATTAGCAGGCTGAACATTCATACTTGTAAATTGGTCCATGACACTGCCGAAAGGATCTTCGTCACCACGCAATGCTGCAGGCTCGTGCACAGACAGCTGTCGAATTCTATCATTAATGCACTCGTCCAGTGAATCTGACTTGCGATCAAGGGATTCTTCTCTCCTCTTCAAATCTCCTTTGGGTTTAAACCTTGAATAGCGCCTTGAACTGTGTTAAGACGAGAGCAGGTCCTCAAGATCATTCACAGTGGTCACACAGAACATTTGCACACATGAGTACTTGAAAGATTGCTCTAAGCATCGGGGAACAAAAATGATGAAATTTCTGGAATAGCATTTCAAAAACAGTGCACCCACACGTAAGTGAACGTCTTTGCTGGGGTGTCAAGATTCTGGCCAACTACTTTCCAATTCACACCCTACAATGCACAATTATTTCAGACATGATTTTCATAGAATTCCTGTCTGATCACATGAACAGAATGCATATACTTCAGTGCCTTATCATAACTTCTAAAACAAAAGTGTGCAGCGGCAACAAGCACAGTTGAGTACCTCATTTCCCAGAACCCCATCCCGGATCGAGACAGTTACTACATGGTAATTCTCATAGGCCTGTAGCAAAGATGTAGTTAGGTGAGCACACTTGCCCATGTGGTATACATGTAAGATCCTTATTAATGCCTCTAAATAGAGACACCACTTACTAACCAGGTATTCAAAGTGGAAGAGATCGTGACAAGCATTCAAGTGACACCGTAACCCCTGGGCAAAGTTCAGACAGACCAGGTGTGTCATGATGTGTTTTGCTACTTCGAAAATCATTGCGGTCGACAGTCCATATATACGAGACAGAATTACTAACCTTGAAGCTGGAGCAAGAGACTAGGCATACAGGACAGGAGAATACATCCGTGTCTGCAAATATCCAACTCAGAGACTTCAGACTGCATGTGCAAAAACAGGTTAAAACCTAAAGTGAAAGACTTCTGTGACAATATCCATGCTGATTAACAATTGCACCATAAAACACAATTCACTCACCTACTATTGCAATGATTGGCAAAACAGTGCTGTGAGAGAGACACAACGAGGACAATGTTGAGAGTAAGGTTTACCTTGAGTTTGCTGTAAGATGTTCGACTTCCCATAGAGAAAATGGAATATGACACGTGCAGGTTGTCTGCATGCCAAGAAGTTACATGTACGAGAGATGTCATAGACCTCACAGTGGAAACTCTCAGCTATTCGTGCATAAGCCATACCTGGAAACAGATAGCAGAGCTGGACTGTGAACAAGAGCAGCAGAGGGTCCATTTGCGTGACCACCTGGAGTAAAGCACTGGCCAAGTTCTGACCCTGAAATGCAAAGTTGCAGCTGAACCTGTACTTGATTTATGACAGAACCCACTTTAAGACTTTCGCAAAACAACATGTCTGGTGAGAAACTATGCACATCAACTGCAGCACTGACCCCATTTCTTCCGGTCACACCCCTTGCAGACAATTTAATTCCCCGCTGGCCAGCAGAGTCTCCATGCTGCTATGAGCAAACATGAATGAGTCCCTTGCAGATTCATTGTGGGACAATTTCTTCCCTGCCAAGATAACCCTCTCTACTGTCTAACAGTGAAAGCTACCCACTACGCAACGCTCTTTACAGCTGATGATGTGAAAGGGACGGACCTGTAGAATTGCATGCTGCAGATCCAGACAGTGAGTTGTCTCAAGAGGTTTTTCTTTGCTAGCGTTAGACCAACTGCTACAAAGAGGTCCCATTGCCAGCTTGGCCCACAGAACACGTCCACTGCAATTGACTGAGAACCAATTCGATTACAATCCAGGTACACATCTCTCTGAATACACGCATGTCAGCTTAAGAGTTGCCCAAAGAATATGACCAAGATACCTAAAGTGCGGAAGTGGCTGTCCCTCCCAGCTCGAGGAGCATCATGTTCAACTGGCCAGCAACAAGTTTTTAGTAGTGCTGCATGACAACTCACTTTGGGCAGGTGAACCATGTCATCGCAGACGACTGACAAACGCTTACGTAAAATGAGGAAAAGAACGACTGCACCATCTCTCTTGGCCCGTGATGTAACCTTGCGAATGTCTTCAAGCCTAAATACAGCAGTATCACGAAAGCCATGATTCTGAGCGGGCAACGTCTTTTGCAAAGGTGCTCTCAAAAGTAGCGGCTCGCCCAAAGCAAACCAATAGTCACCCTGCCCACAGGAACAGTGAGTTCAGCAAGAAAGCAAAGCAGATTGGGGAGACGTTATGCAGTGACTTGTCCCACAGTAGAGAAAATCATATTCAACCCACCATCGAACTAGATATCAACGGGACGGTTTCCATGACATATACAGAGACTCCCTCAACTTGCCCTGCTCCAAATTTCTGAAGCACCACTCTCGGAAGGCTACCGTTCGAGTCCAGACAGGCAGTGACAGAAACCGTCATCCTTATCCTGGCAAAAGGAGAGAGACAGATTCAGACATCCCACCTACCGTTACTGACAGCACCCCTAGTGGCATGCACTGGCTCAGAAAGCACATACCTCTTAAGCCGAGCAGCTTCAATCTTGTAGCTCAGCGTCCGGGGTAGGAAAATTGGCTGGAAAACAATAGCAGCGTCAGTACACAGCATGTGCACTACTGCTGCTGATGAAGCTAACGCACGCCAACAGCATGGAGACGAATGCGAGTTAATCTTAGCAGGAGGGGCAATAAGCAACGCCCGAGCCCCACTGACCAGCTGGGCAAAGCGATGCTTCAGAATGTTGTAGAACTCGATGGGTTTGCAGAACTCCATAAGGCTCTCATCTGCCGCGTCGTCATCAAAGTCCCATCGCTCTTGCCACCCGCCCGGTTTGGGTGAGGAACGCTCCATCTTGACAGCACTGGGCATCTTGATCGCTGTCAATTTCAGCCAGCAGCCGTGTATAGATGCCAGTCTATTTCCATGTCCAAGCTCAGCGCACTTGGTGACAACAACACTCCAGATGAAGCTGCGCAGGAGAGCAAGGAAGCGCGTCCTGGCAGGGTACGCTGCCGGAGCAACTACCACAAGTCCTGTGCATGGGCTCCCAGGTGCAAAGTCGCAAATTAATGAAAGATTCAATATGGCAAGTATTCAAGAAGCGGAAGGATATATCCTCTACGAGCGAGCCATACAAGATGCTTGGTGGGCTAGCGTGTATGCACAGGTGCCTCAACGGACCTGAGGTCGAGAGGCGCGTGAAGAGGGAATCTCCTCGTTCCTTTGACTGCTGGTTGTTTCATATTTTGACGATGTATGCACAATTAGGGAAGGAGGGACTCCCACTGTTCCTCCTTTCATCAGCATTTACCAAATCGTGATCACAACACGTTGGCCTCGTTCTTGAGCTTGTCCAAGAGCTCGTCAACAGATGACAACATCACGCCAGCTTTCCTCTTAGATGGTTCTACAACTTCTAAGATCTCCAAGTCAGATTCAACACTAACTTGCAACTCTTCTGGAGTGAACTTTGTAATAGGCTTCTTCTTGGCCTTCATGATGTTGGGCAGTGTGGCATACCTCGGCTGGTTCAAGCGCAAATCGGTTCTGAATTTCCACGAACAGACGTCAAGAGAAGAGCAGGACGGCCTCATCCCCCAATCAAGCCAAAATGAAGGGAACACAAGTTGGGAATTCCGAAGGTTGAGGTTTTGTGTCTTACGTGATTACAGCAGGAAGCCTCAACTTGAGTGTCTCCAACCCAACGTCCACTTCTCTCTCAACATTGACAACACCCGCATCCTTATCCAGAGCAACCTGTTCCAAATCACGGTGATCCCTATTTCTCGTCTTCCTCCCACATGCATGACAACAACCGGCAGCATAAAGGGCTGTTGAAAGGACTCTTACCTTGGAGGCTGCAATCGCTTGTGGCCATCGCAATAGCCCGGCAGCCATTTGCCCCGTCTGATGAAAATCACCGTCTATTGCCTGCACAATGGCGAATCCACTGATGCCGACTGTGTTAGCGACAGCAGCAGGGGGAGCTCACCAGCACTTCGCAGGAAAGAAGCAGAGGTGCTTCAACACAAACACGATTGCACACGACCTGTTTTCCCAAAAGCAGAAGCTGTGGTTGTTCCTTTGCAACCACTGCCTTGAGAAGCCGAGCCACGGCCAAAGGAAACAGAGTTGCTTCAGTGGACACATGAATTGCCCGATCAGCACCCATAGCCAAGCCAGTGCGTAGTGTCTCGGCGCATTGTGCCCCTCCCATGCTCACCACCACCACTTCCGTTGCTTTGCCAGCTTCTCTCATCCGTAGCGCTTCCTCTACAGCAATTTCACAGAAGGGATTCATCGACATCTTCACATTCGTAGTCTCCACGCCTGTCTGTGGAACAACTTCCAACAGTTACGTGCTGGCACCACAGCACGAGCAAGCACAAGAACAGGAGGAGCCCAACTACATACATCCCCTCACCTTATCAGCCTTGATCCGGATCTTGACAGCATAATCGATCACACGCTTCACTGCCACCAGTACCTTCATGCTGTCCTTCTTTGCATGCACGCCTATATCTCAACCATTCATGCCCCTGTAGCTCAAGCAGCTCAGCAACAAATTTATAGAGATGCATGCGCGAACAGCCATATGCCCGAGAGCTTCCTCAGTCCCTGAACTATCGACACAGTGTCTACCCTGCATGTAAAGCCTCCTCAAATTATATGTTTCACGGACAACATGGGGCAACTTACCGAGCTCGGAAGCAAGAGATTTGGGTTTCCAAACTTTGCTGACGTAGCCACGAGGGTGTGAAGTAGAAGGTGCTCACCGTGTGTTGAAACGAGGGTGCGACAACGGGATGTGCTGGAAACGCCCTGACGCGAGGCAGAGAGAGAGAGAGAGAGCCTCATCAACCTCCAACGACCTCATTGATCTTTCCCCTTGGTGCTGCGAGTCCAGACCCTAACTGCGGATGCGCAGGGGATTTCGGGAGAGCATCGGGTGAGGTGGCACGTGTTTCTTTGTTCTTCTGCACTATCTGCAGCACTATCTTTTAACCTAGATATGTATGTTGCTCTTCGCATTGGAGGAACTGACCTTCACGATCGATCCTGGAGCAGGAACTGGAAGGACAGGTGGGTAGGTGGGTGGGTGTGTTGAAGGATTCTTTCACAGCTGATGATGGCGGAGTCTAAGGGAGAGGTGCGTGCTACATCGAACTGGCCAATCTACCTTTATGTTCCGAATCTGATCGGATATGCAAGGGTGCTGGCAAATATTGTGGCATTTGCAGTCACTTTCAGTAACAAGCAACTCTTCGCTGTGCTGTATCTGATAAGCTTCATCTGCGATGAGCTAGATGGGAGGTTTGCTCGCATGTTGAACCAGACCTCCACATTTGGAGCCGTGTTGGATATGGTGACGGACAGGGTCAGCACAGCTGCACTTCTGGTGGTGCTCTCCCAGCTTTACCGGCCATTCTTCTTGTTGTTTCTAGGTCTGCTGGCCCTTGATATTGCCAGCCATTGGCTCCAGATGTACAGCACATTTTTGTCAAGCAAAGTAAGCCATAAAGACGTTGCGGACAGCAACAGCATGCTTCTGAGAGCTTACTATCAATACCGTCTGTTTATGGGCTACTGTTGTGTCAGTGCAGAAGTCCTTTACATTGCTCTTTATCTCCTCTCAAGTCCAGATTCTGGGGACATTTACAAGGCAGTTGCGGATGGAGTGGCTAGCAAATCACCCCTGGCGTTGATAGGCCTTTTAGCTCTTCCTGGATGTCTCATCAAGCAGTTCGTAAATGTTGTGCAGATGAAGAATGCTGCTGATATATGTGTGCTTTATGACTTACAAAGGAGGGGGAAGGCTCGGTAATGTAAGGCAGGACGCAACTGGAGATCCTGCATGTGATTGAATGAGGATGTTGTATTGCAAGATGCACTGCCTGATCTTCTCAGGTGACAAGTGGCTTTGTCCAATGTAACAATACTCCAACTCTGTAGGCTAATCATGTTCGCAGAGGTGTGCTAAGAAGTAACTGCTTCCATATTCCTGCTCTGCTGATTCCATGCTTTTAGCCTCCATATCGAACTCGAAGTGAAGGTGGAGGCTCTTCTTCCATTATAGTAGGGTCGGCAGTTAGATGCTGTCGTATTGTTGTTTTTCTGTCCGCCAGATAGGTGTGGTCTAGGAAATTGTTGTAAGCTTCTGCTCCCAGATTTTTGGCTGCCAAAACACTGATGAAAAGACCAGCAATTAGAACTGAAACTTGGAATTCTATTGAAAGTTGGTGCTCAAGCAGAGGTCATTATGTACCAGTGTCGGAGATACGTGCGGCAAGGCAAGATATCATCTTGCCATATCTTACGAATGCCGTACTTGCCATATCTTTTGTCGTACTCCTGGGCGTCCCCTGCAATAGCAACTACTCTCAGTCATGGGATCAGACAGCGTTAGCCAACCACTTGCTGGGTCAGAAACAAGCAGTCTCCTTCATACCTCGACACCTTATCTGGAAAAATTCCTCGTCAGTGTACTTACTGCACACAACCTGCTCAGCACAGCACAGCACAGGAAAAATTGAACATAGACTTCACGGAAGACTAGATGCACCCACAGCAACAGAAGCAAGGTGCAGAATGATGTGCAAACAAGCAGAGTTACCGCAAACTCCTTTGACGGCCCTCCTTCTGCATATTGGGGATTAACCTGCGGAGAAGCAAATATCACTTCCACCTGAGAACAACAACAAGGGCAAACAGCCATGAATTGGCCCAAGCCTGGGCAAGGCTAGCGCACCACTAGGAAGCGGAATTCATACTCTCGTTCGATGAAAGCCGGCACCTGCTCCAAAACCCAAGCAAATATTGAGCATCTTCAGACAGGAAAGCTTTATGCTCTGTCGTCGTCAACCTAATCCTCTTCTCACCTCAGCTAAGGAGATTTCGAACACAGTCACCAGGACAACGTTCTCTGCAGAAGGCTCAACACTGAGACTGGAAATCTCCTGCACACTCCAAAGTCCGGGTGAGAATCCAGGTGTTCTCTCTTTGGATGGCTAGTTCTTCTGAGGTACCTGACAAGAAGGACAGAAAGCACAGTCACTGAAGTGGTGACAGCACCAACCTTCGTCTCAAGATTTGCAATGCCCCGTTCGAAGAATATTGGTGCAGTGTGAGCAAAAATCCTCCTGAAGCCTGGAAGCATAGCCACCCTGAAATTGCGCAAGTTTGGAAACGTGTACCTGGCACTCCGTTCTGTTCAGATACCAACAAACTTACGATTAGCAGCTGACCTGAGCTGCACGAGTAGAAACATGACAGATCCCCAAAGAGCAGAGGTACGTGCCGGAAAGCAGCGACCCGAAACCGCAGATGGAAACGAGGTCTTGCTGGTTGGCAATGCTCTTGAAATCTTCAGAGTGATTCAGCTCTCGCACTGCTGGGGCGCTAGCCTCTCCCATGATCGATAGAGGAGAGTGAGCGTGAACTTTCCGGGGCAATGATGTTCTGTATATATTCATTCGCATGGCGACACTGCGGAGTGGTACAGTGCCTCGCATCGGCGCACATTTGCCGACCGAGAGCATCATCTCTGCACACACTAAACGCGTGAGGAAACCTCAGCTTCCGTACTCATCGAACGGGGGAGTCCCACATAGGATTAAAGGAGGTCCGGAGCTGTGTTTGGTGGGTGGGCCTATGTAGGCATTGCTGCTTCTGCGACGGGTTGTTGCATACGACTTGTTCCATACGCCGTTGGCACGTGGTGTAGTGAAGTGAAGCGAAGATGCCTTGGCCAGTATGTAACGGGGGAATTGAGGAGTGGGAGCAAGAGTTGCTGCATGCAGCCACAAAGGACCTGGAGTTCGTGGATTGGTTGAAGAAAGTGAGAAGGGAAATACATCGGCATCCTGAACTGAAGTACGAGGAGTTCAAAACCAGCGCTTTGATAAGATCGGAGTTGGACAAGCTTGGCGTGAAGTACCAATGGCCAGTTGCCGTGACTGGGGTTGTTGCCACCATAGGTTCTGGAGATGCCCCTTTTGTTGCGTTGAGAGCTGACATGGATGCCCTTCCCCTTCAAGTAAGTCCGGACCTGCTCTCTGTGCTGGGGAAAAGATGAATGCAGCTAAGTAGCTGAGGGCTGAGAAAGCACATGTTGGGATATGCAGGAACTGGGGGATTGGGAGCATAAGAGCCAGGTTGATGGGTTGATGCATGCCTGTGGTCATGACGCTCATGTGGCTATGCTACTTGGAGCTGCCAAATTCCTGCAAGAACGTCGAAACTTTTTTGAGGTGCTTCAGTCTCTGTTTGACAAAGCTCTGAGTGGTTTGCCATGTGATGTATACTAAGGAATGCACTGACGCTTCTGCTGTCTTACAGGGCACTGTGCTTCTGGTATTTCAGCCAGCCGAGGAAGGCGGGGCTGGAGCTAAGCGTATTATGGAATCTGGTGTGCTAGACAAAGTACAAGGCATCTTTGGGATCCATGTCAGCAACGACCAGCCCACTGGGTCGATTGCCATCAAGCCAGGGCCATTGTTAGCAGCATGTGGTATCTTTGAGGTTGAAGTTGAAGGGAAAGGTGGGCATGCTGCTTTTCCTCAGGAGACCAAGGATCCCATTCTTGCGACGTCTCTCGCCATCCTAAGTCTGCAAAATGTTATTTCCCGAGAAACGAACCCTCTTGACAGCGAGGTACACTGTGGCTCTTTTCAGCACCTTTGGTATTGGTGGCCAACAGTACGATAACCCCCTCTCACGAAGTTGGCTGTCACCACAGGTGCTCTCTGTAACCAGTGTCCAAGCTGGTGCTGCTTTCAATGTGATACCTAATTCCGCTATTGTTAAGGGATGCTGGCGAAGCTTCTCCAGTGAAGGATACTCGAGAATCAAACGGAGAATCGAGGAGGTACTTGCCACTTGCGTTGCAACATGAACCTCAACCTCTCTGCGGACTACTGCCTTACTGTAATAATTCGCTTTCTTGCAGGTCTTTATAGGCCAAGCTGCTGTCTCTGGATGTAGAGCAAAAGTGAATTTTCACGAAGACACGTATGATCCGACACCGGCCGTTATCAACGATATGGATTCGTACAGTCATGTCGTTAACGTGGGTTCGAAGCTGTTGGGTGCAAGCAATGTGATTACATGCAAGGAAGTGATGGCATCTGAGGACTTCTCGTACTATTTGCAGAGGATACCAGGGGCTTTTACTCTGCTTGGCATTAGGAATGAAAATCTCGGGTCCACCTTCGTCCCCCACTCACCCTGTTTTCGAATAGATGAGGGTGCCCTGCCCATAGGTGCTGCGTTGCATGTAGCTCTTGCTATAGCTTTTCTTCACAAAAAAAAATCTTAAACATGTACTTTTACTTCTTGTTCTTCTTCGTTCTTCCAATCCTATAGGAACGGTGTCAAGGGATAATCACCATCCACCTAGGTTTCTCATGTGGATCTATGGTGACTACATGTATTGGTCATTTCCATGCTGCATTTACAGCCTTCACTATCTTTGTCGTGTGGACCTCCACATGTGACTCTATCTGTAAATGCATACATCTATGCAGTACTAATCGGTGTTGGGACTCTGGGTTTCTCCCGCGTCCTTGATCATGTCCGGCTACATTGCGTGTGGGTGGCATTGCAAAAGACTTCTTCACCTAGTCTACTGTGTCACCTTCGGAATCTAGTGAAACATACAGCCAGCTTACACACTCTGTTTTGTTTTAGACTTAATCCTCCATCACTTGACTGGGCAGGCATCTGCCTTGAAACACTCGATTTGAGAGACCTTTTCCTTGTGGAATGTCCGTAGCGGTACAGCGTTTACTAGCGGGCATTGCAGTCTGCATCGTGAAGAAGTCCGGTCCAGTCCGGTCCAGTCCGGTCCGTTGATTCTTCCTGCCAAGTGCGGGTTTTCTGTCAAGATTTCGACCGGTTTTTCAATAGGAAACGTGGGCTTCTCTTATTGGCCATCACCTAAGATAGCATAAGCCAATTGCGAGAAGAGCCGAGAAGCTGAATCCGGTCCACGCCAATTGGGCAACACAGAGCGTGCACGGACAGAAGGAGACACCAGACCGTGCAGTTATATTCGTCACATATCCTCTGGCCAGGACTGGCAAAAACCAAGCATATCCAGGATGCCTATGCCGTTTTCGAATATCTACTCAGATGAACTGCGGATGCCATTCAGAGCCTTTCCATCTTCCCCAACCTCATTTTGGGGGGTTTGTTCTGAGGACTTCGGATTCGCACTATCGGAGGGCGAGCAGTAGCGAGAACTCAAGCTGCTGCAGCTCGGGATCATTGCCGTATTTTTTGAGCGATCCGGGGAGTTTTGGTTTGGAAGTGTGTGTTGCGGCTGAGGAGTGACGATGAGTTGCATTGTAAAGGCTGCCTGTGCTACCTGCTCTAGTCCCCTGGTGCATGAGGCGTCTTGCCAGAGCTGTGTGGCTGCACATAGTGTAGCACGATTTCCTGATAAGGGGAGCCTGCAAGTGTGCGAGTTCTTGGGTGCCAGAGAATTGGACTCCCTTAGCAAGTCTCTGGCCCGGCCCCAGGTGTATGGGAGTAGCAGCGGAGGGTCAAAGCAGCTGGGAGTTTTCAATTCCTCTCAACCACGGCCGGGCAGGTCCCCTTCTCCAAGTGGAGGCTGGTTCCAACCGTTGACACCTCTCTCGGGTGCCAAGTCTCCCTTGGGGAATGGACAGCCTGACTCAACAGGACGAGGGGCTGACGCTCCTGGAGCCAGTGGCGCCGATTCGGCTTTAGTCCTCTCTCAGCAGGAGTATGCGCAGGAATGGGGAAATAAACCGCATCGTATTGCGCTGTTTGTGGAGCCGTCTCCTTTTGCGTGAGTCTTTCTCTCAGTTGATGAGTCTGTGCACCATGCAAACTGTATGTGTCAACCGTTTGTAGTTCAGACCATGTATGTTATATCGATGGGTCACAGACTGAAGTTTAGGCTGTGTAGATCAGGCTAGAGCTCACCCCTGCTTCTTCCTTCATACCCTTCTTATGACGAGAGGTCTCTGTTTTGTTCAGATATGTTTCTGGATACAAAAATCGGTTTCAGAACTTAATCAAGGGCCTCAGGGAGCTGGGAGACGAGGTTAGTAGCCATGACGCCTGACACTATAAAAGTCGAGGCGTTATGTTCATTCGTCATGCCAGTCCCTGCCTTTAAGTTTCGACAGGAGTTCTGAAATTCCTCTGCGGATGTCAAAACATTGATCCAGGTTCTGATCGTGACAACTGATAAAGGTGTGCCTCAAGACTTCCACGGTGCAAAAGTTGTTGGTTCCTGGAGGTATTAATGGTGCTTCCAGTTTGTATTGTGCGTATGTGTCCGGACAGACAAGCTTGCAGGTCACGGATCACTCGCTGTTGGTTGTAATGTGCAGTTTTCCATGCCCTTGGTACAACGTCCTCTTCCTCTCTCTAGCACTTAGCCCTCGCATCTTCCGCCAGGTTGCAGATTTTAAGCCTGACATTATTCACTGTACATCACCGGGAATCATGGTATGCCTCTTGTTTTTGTCTGTCTTACTGACATGCAGCTGGTTGTCTGCTTATCACAATGGATATCGGTCCTGGAATTTTGATCGGTCCCAAACTGTACAGGTCTTTGGGGCTCTTGTGATTGCCAAGCTCTTGCGTGTCCCACTTGTGATGTCTTATCACACCCACGTTCCTTTGTAAGTTTCAAGGTTCTCAGTCCCCAGTGCTTGTGGTTGCATTTTTGTTGTTCTTTTCCTTCTGCTTGTAGTGTGTGTTCGTCTCCTTGATTGTCTTTCTTCTCTCACACTTGAGCAGATATATCCCCAAATATACATTCAGCTGGCTTGTAAAGCCCATGTGGCTAGTGATCAGTAAGTCTCGAGTCCCTCTGAGGATCTTCAAGGAAATAAAAGTTCAGGATACACGTTCTAGCCTGTGGTTGAAGCAAAGTGTACGATGGCTGACAGGCTACTGCCGTATTTGTTTGCAGAGCTGTTGCACAGAGCAGCAGATCTTACTCTTGTGACCTCCCACGCTCTGGGGAGGGAACTCAAAGCTGCTGGGGCTGCTGCTGGTAGGCATTGATCGTATTAAGGTTTCACTTGTCCTGAATGGTCAATTCCATTCCAAACAATAAGTGGATCCTGTGTGTTGCAGCTGAGAGAATAAAGGTATGGCAGAAAGGTGTTGACTCGGAAAGTTTCAATCCAAAGTTCAAGAGCCAGGAAATGAGACGGCAGCTCAGGTTAGAGCTGGTCTGGTGTCTGCCACTTGAATGTGATTTTAGCTACCAAAGCACAAGGATCTTCTGATTCATAGGCAGTTTGTTTCTTCTCAGTGGTGGTGAACCAGACAAACCTCTCATCGTCCATGTTGGTCGCCTTGGAGCAGAGAAAAATTTGGACTTTTTGAAAGGGTAATGACAAAAATACTTGGACAGAACTCTTACGTGAGTGTAATGACAGTCCTCTGATCCGTAAGTGGCTAGCTGTGTTGCAGGATGTTGGAAAGAGTCCCAGAAGCGCGCCTTGCATTTGTAGGTGATGGACCCTACAGGTATGTCTGCCTGTTTTATTACCTTGCTATGCAGGACTCTGACTTGTGGCCTCTTCCTCCATCAGATTTTGCAGCATCGATCTAATAAATCTGCTTCTCACCCACAGGAAAGAGTTGGAGCGGATGTTCCAGGGCATGCCAGTAACTTTTGTTGGCATGCTGTCTGGAGAGCCCCTGTCACAAGCTTATGCAAGTGGTGACATATTCATCACTCCTTCCGTGACGGAGACTTTGGGCTTCGTGGTTCTGGAAGCCATGGCCTCTGGAGTGGCGGTTGTAGCAGCTCGGGCAGGAGGAATACCTGACATTGTCACCAGAGAAGGCGAGACCGGCTATCTCTTCACCCCTGGCGACTTGGATGACTGTGTGACAAAAGTGAAGCAACTCATCCACTCAAATGAGCTCAGACAGAACATGGCGATAGCTGCCAGGGAAGAAGTGGAGAAGTTTGACTGGAGAGCTAGCACAAGGCGGGTCCGAGAAGATTACAGTGTTGCCAGATGGTTGTGGGGAAGGAAGGCCGGACAACTTTGGGGTTGGCTCCGGCGTCCTGTATGGAGGACTGCTTAGTCAGCTGTTTCTGGAGAGCTCTTCTCCCTTCCACCATGGGACTTCAGCACTCCACATTGTATGTGTATGTGTACTCCAGTTTTTCAAGTTTTTGGTCTTGTTATGTATTTCGCGTCTGGACGATGCTATGCGGTGTCTTGGTCCTTGAGGTCCGCATACCGCTCTATCCGGAAGGGATCGACCTCCGAGTGTCGTTGGTGCTTCTCCATGGAGTTCACGTCTCCATATTGGACGTCATCCCAATCTTCAGTGAACAAATGCAAGGAATGCTTGCGCGCCCCACTGCTGCGCAGCATGCTCCTGAGCTGCGTGGCGTACTGCGGAGATTGCTGTGCCTTGGCTATGGTCTCTTCAAACGCATTCTGGAATCGGGCGATCCAGCATGTCAGGTAGCCGCGATCACCTTCCTCCCTTCTCCTCGGGGGCGAAAGTGTATCATGCAGTAAAAATATATCGCACCTGTGTTTTCCAGGACACTTCGTTGGATAGTTCTTAGTTGTTTGGTACCTCTCAAAAGGTACTTCTCTTATGATTTGCAAACAGGGATTGTGCTCGCTATGTTGATGTGTTGATGGAGACATGACCCCAGGAAAATGGTGAAAACCTGGACGGAGAAAGGGGAGAAATCAGTTGAGGTATGATTTCAGTAGTTCCTGGCTGATAATTTGCGGCATCCATCAAAGGGTATTTCATGAACAAGTTGTTGTGCCACTTGGTTACAGGCTGACAACGGCTTCCATCACTATCTGGAAGCTTGGACATGAAGTAATTGTCATTGGCAGGTCGCTTAATACTGGTTCCCTGGTCCAGTTTTACTTCCCTGTGGTGAACCAGAGAGGTCTATTCACACCCATTACTTAAGGTGTTTGGTTGATGGTGGCTGATTCTCATTGACATCAAAGCTGTCCGGATCTGTTGAAGCTTTGTATGATGGATTTTGACGCTTGCAGACCTTTGCTAGGTGGTAAATACCAAAATTCATTATCATACAAAGCTTCCGCAGATCGAGCAGTGACAACGTCGGACAGGTTTGACATCAATGAGAATCAAACATTCCAAAAAGCCAGCATCAACCAACCAGCAATCACAACTACATTCTGCTTTGCCACCAGAATGTCCTAGTCCACAATGTAACGCGTGAAGTTCCTCGAGCAAGGGGCTTGGTCACAAGCAGCTCCTCCCGGGGCCTCAAATCTCTGGTTAAAAACATCCCTCGCCTACCATTTTCGAAAGCCGGATGGTTGCAGAATGTTGGATTGCAGCCGTGTGCTTGCAGAAAGTAGGATCGTCTCAGCCCTCCTTCCAATGCTCGCGCACGTGCAGGTGTCTCATTAAGCATTCAAATTTCTCAACCCCCGTTTCGGGTTCAGCCGTCATATAAATCGGGGGCTGGCTCGAGCGTGGAGCATTCGGATTCAAGAACCTGTTCAACTCCAAGGAGCGCGTAGCCTTACTGGAGCTCTGTGCGCTCTTCTTGACCGTATAGTACATACGCCACCTTCTCCAGGGTTAGGAATCTCACCACTTGTCAGGCAGATCTTCACAGTTCCGATTGCAGCACCTCTACACCGAGTGCACCATGTCCGGAGACAGTGCCGTCCCTATAGATGATGCGTTGGCTTTCGCACTCAATTTAGATGGCATCAGTTTCACCAAGTGCTCACATGATTTGGATAAAGCAGGCCTGATTGCGTGCCACAATGCAGCTGCGGAGGAGGCCAAGAAACTTATGCGACGTAGCAGAACACCGCAGTTCAGCTGTCGTTTGCTAGGCCCTGAGAGGCAAACCGCTCCACTCTCAAGTTTAACGCCGATGTTTTTGTGGGAGTCGTCGGAGGGCATGTTTCGTTTGGCTTCTACAGACTTAGATCGGGTGTTGTACAACGGGCGGGTCTTGTATGGCAGGTTGTGTGCCAAGCCATTTATGACAGCAGGAGTTCACACAGTTTTGGAAGACATAAGTGGAAGTGGAGTCTTACTGGTTATTGACAACGCTGTGTGCACAACTGCAAGCCAGAAAGATGTCTGGAACAAGTACCCGGACGGTATGGAGGTGGCGATTAAAGAACCGTTGTTCACACAGCTGTGGAATGATGGGACTATTGGCTTGAAGGTTACCAATCCAGCAGATATTGTGCCATTGCAGGACAGGTTCTTATGTCTTCGAGCTATGGAGTATGTACAATGTGGATGGAATGAACTTATGAAGCACAGCGCAGAGGCTCTTGTTGCTCGAGGACACACTCACTTCGATCAACGAGAGTGGAGCAGGGCAGCTATTTGCTGCACAATTAGTGCCAAAGTCCTGGAGAGTTATAAACAGAGATTACAGGCGGATGTGAATGCCACGACCGGGATCTCGACCGCTGCACGCGCGATGGCAATCAACGACGTTAACCTTACCAAAATCTACGGAAAGATCAGTGACGCTTATTTGCGCTTGGGACGCTACAAGAAAGCTTTGGACAATGCTGAAATGTCATTGCAGCTCAGCCCTAACCATGTGGACAGCTTGCTCCGGAGGGCTAGATCTTTGAAGGGGATGCACCGATACGACGACGCAATTGGCTGTCTTCAGGTGGTGCAGGCGAGTTCCGTCAGACCGCACTTCGAATCGATAGCACAAGCAGCTGCTCAACAGGGCCGTCGGGGCATCTACCAGTTGCAATTGGTAGACCTTATAGAGGGAATCAACGATGCTTCAGAGTTTGAAACGTACGTTGGACCGATCGAGATTCGCATTGCCAGCGAAAATGGTAGAAGAGGGATGTTTGCAACTAGAGATGTGAGGCCCGGAGAGCTGCTGCTTGTGAGCAAGCCCCTTGCTCGAGGAACTGCACGCGCGACAGGGCCGAGATTGGAGTTTTTTTGTCACTCACAAGATCCGAATCCTGGACCACAAGAAATCCTCTGCCAGCTGAGTGAAGAGAAGTACAATGCCACAGTGCAAATGATAGCGAAGGCACAAGACTCTCCACAATATGCTACGCAAGTGAAAAGTCTGCAGCATGGCTTCGTGGCCAAACAAGATTTGCCTCCAATGTCTTTGTTCACTGAAGACTGGGATGATGATAAGTATGGAGATGTAAGTTCCCCAGAGAACCAAGAACTTCATGTGATGAGCTTAGACACAGCTGGTATCCGTGCCGCTCTACTGACCAATGCGTTTGTTGAGAAGAGAGACAGCGCTCCAGCATATCTATATGGATTGCCCTCTTTCTTCAACCATTCATGTGCTCCCAACTGCTTCCAATACTCACTCGGGGACCTTCAGTTCATGAGCTCGTCCCGTTCAGTATCAGCTGGAGAGATGCTTGCTATTAGCTACTTTCCTCCTGTTACCAACTTCAACTTCCGCAAGCAAGCGAGTATGAAACACCTCGGCCAGAAGTGCGACTGTGTGAGGTGTACGTTAGAAGACCAGGCAATTACGGAGATTCCGGCGTTGGGAGCTCTGGTGACAAGATATTGTACAGACTTCGCAGTCGCTACTTTCACCTTACAAGATATACGAGCTCCACAATACAAAGACAAGTGTTTCCAAGTGAAACAAGAGCTGGAGACAATCCTCAAGGGCGAAGAATGTAGATTGTTCACGGAGGAGCAAAAGGACTGGATTCGGTCCTCCTTTGCCCAGGTTTATGTGCTGCCACTGCTGGGGTATCCAAGGTTGTTCGATAAGGACTGGCTGGATGAAGTTGTTCGAATTCTAAGTTCAGTTATTCCCGGGAGTACAAGTTTACTTGGGATTTTGGCCATTTTGCACGCCTTCCTCGTCCGGGTTGATCCAGAAGACCACATAAGAGAACATTTCCTGCAAGCCTGTGAGAACCTCTATTTGCCGGTGGAGAAAAGCTTTGACAATTTAATCCATTGGGCTCATCAACGTCAATACAGTGCTCTGTTCTTGCGGGACCTAGTTACTTCATTTAATTTGTCTGATTGAGATTTATGGTATATTTTGTTCGAAATATATATAGATAATAAATATAATTTGTTAGTATAAAATAGAATGATATATATATTAATTTTACAGATATAGAGAGACTATAGTTTAAATTTTATCTATAGTATGATTTTATTTAAAACATCATGATGTCATAAAGAATTTTATTTTTTAATATATATATAAATAAATGCAAAAAAAAAATTGTTCAAGGGGTGACTCTATTGGAACTCTATAGTAAAGCATCCCTTAGACGGATCAGCGCTTAAATTGGATGCCACCCACCCTCAGCTTCATGGTCCTACGGGGCCATCTATTTTAATAAACATCCTGCCGCTCGTTTCCGCAATGTGCAAGCCATCTTGCCCTTATACGACTCTGCAGTTTGTGGAGCCATTCTGCCCTCGGCTCCGCAGTGTGCGGGGCCGTCTTGCCCTCATCTATGCAGTATGCCGGGCCATCTTGCCCTCGCCTCTGCAGTGTGCGAGGCCGCTTGTTCCGTCTACATAGTGAGAACATCATGCCTTCGTCCCCACACACTGCGTCTACATAGTGAGAACATCATGCCTTCGTCCCCACACACTGCATCTACATAGTGTAAACATCATGCCTTCGTCCCCACACACTGCGTCTACATAGTGTAAACATCATGCCTTCTTCCCCACACACTGCGTCTACATAGTGAGAACGTCTCCGAGTGTGTGGGGCCATCCTGCCTTCATCTCCGGAGTGTGTGAGGCCACCAGTTGCGTCTACATAGTGTGAACATCACGTCTACATAGTGTGAACATCACGTCTACATAGTGTGAACATCACGCCTTCG
Source organism: Anthoceros angustus (assembly GCA_010909165.1). Lineage (NCBI taxonomy): Eukaryota > Viridiplantae > Streptophyta > Anthocerotopsida > Anthocerotales > Anthocerotaceae > Anthoceros > Anthoceros angustus. The sequence goes on from MU008157.1 coordinate 103,315, forward strand.
TCTCCGTAGCGTGTAGGGCAATCCTGCCCTCATCTTCACATTGTACGGGGCATCCTGCCCTCATCTTTGCAATGTGAACATCATGCCTCCCGTGTAGTGTGGGGGTCCGCCAGTTGTTAGTGCCTTACATCATACGGGTAAGTGCTTGCATGGGGTGCAACCAATCCCCAGCTTCATGGTCCTACAGGGCAACCTATTATATAAACATCTTGCCCTCGTCTCCACATTGTGCGAGGCTACCAATTGTTAGTGCCTTACGTCGGACAGATCAGTGCTTGGTTGGGGTGCCATCCATCACCAGCTTCATGTTCCTATAGGGCTACCTATAATAAACATCATGCCTACGTGGGATAGATCACTACTTGGATGGGGTGCCATCCATCCCCAACTTCATGGTCCTATGAAGCCACCTATTCCTAGCTTCATGGTCCTACGGAGCCACTTATTTACCACCCATCCCCAGCTTCATGGTCCTACGTTTCCACCTATTATAAACATCATGCCTTCATCTCCGCTGTGTACGGGGCTGCCAATTGTTAGTGCTTTATTCTAATATAAACATCTTGCCCTTGTCTCCGCAGTGTGCGCGGGGCCGCTAGTTGTTAGTGCCTTACCCTATGATAAACATCCTGCCCTCATGTGAGAGGCTGCCAATTGTTAGTGCCTTCCGTGGAACAAATCAGTGCTTTGATGGGGTGTCACCCGTCACCATGTGAGAGGCTGCCAATTGTTAGTGCCTTAGTGGAGATCGATTGCTTTGATGGGGTGTCACAAGTCTGCGTAATATGATTAGATTGAAATGGTCTTTGGGCAAAAGCGATAAACTTTCCCATCATCATATCCAAAAAGCATGTCCCGAAAACCATATGCGTTATTGCGGGTTTTGAAGAAATTTGGCATCCACTTTTCGACAGGACCGAAAAGAACGTGGCCAAAAAATTATTGTCTTTGAATTCATTCCTCCAAAACTTGAGAAAAAGTGTGGGGACCGGGCTGTGGATGCGTTTGAACATTTGTCGACAGCCGGTCTTATCATGTGTTGTCCTAAAAAATAAGGTCCATCGAATAGAGACACGGTTTTGGCGATTTGGAACATAATCGCAAATTACATGTTGTACCGTCATTTTGTGTGCCCATACTCTGCACTTGGTTAAGCCGTTTATGTCCATGGTGGAACACACAACCTATCCACTGAGAAGTCGCGGTCGGCGCATACCTTCCCCACAGTCCAGCACTAGTAGGAGTCCATGGTCAATTGAAAACCTAACTAATCAACTCCATGAACCATGTTCATCAAGTGTTTCAATGTCCTCGCCGATGCAACATCTTACATAGCCATTATCCATGACGTCCCTTCCTTCCATATGTTCCGGAGCTTCCTCCACACAGCGCAAAACGTATATGTTTTTCCGTATTATGGTTCGGTCCTTGCATTTAGTTGCTTGTTTTGTTAGAAAACCCGTATGCCAAGATGAATGTGTCGAAGAAGCAATTTGTCGACGTGTTTCCGCAACCTCATGCTCCGTCGTTGAGAGCGACCCCCATTGCCCGCGTTGGTGGTCGATCGTAAAATCATCTCCTCTAGGTACCGCCTTCAAATGCGTCGTGCATTTAGTCACCCACCAATGGACTTTAATGAATGGGCGTCACATTGGAAGTCCACCTGTAGGACTTTTGCGAGCCAGAACGGTCGATTGTCAGCATTTGTCTCACAAGGCACCGCAATCATGTGACCTGTTTGTATCTCCAACACATCGCCGTTCAAGCTTTTTTGTCGGTATGCTCCAACATACATGTCCCGCCAGGGCACTTGACGAACGATTGGATGCTGTAAAATCTCAGCCTTTGGTACAACCAAAGGGCGATGCAACTCTTCATTATGTGTTCTATCGTACCATTGCCAAGGGGTCTTCAATTCCTCAGCATGCTCACATGCTATCTTGTCCACGATGGCTGATTGCTCAGCCCAGAATTCCTCCCACCAAATATCCTCACCGCGCCCAAATGGGTCCTGAGTTTTTCCTCTAGTTTCCCACGCATTGCTGCAAGACTTCTTTCGGGATCTCTCCCCTCTGCAACCGCTTTTTTACTTCGGACCTCCAAATGAACCAAACGAGCAGCTTGAATAGGAGTAGATGGGACATTATTCAAAAACTCCAAACCCTCGTCCGGTGACCAGTATTCATCAGTGGAATATTGTTTACCCCTCATCACAGTAACAAGTCCGCGCTCACCTCGCGTTTCTCGGGTTATTTTGAACTGATGCTGAAAAGATATATTGTGCAACTGTTTCACTGCAGCAACCTGTTTATAGCCAGCCTTACCATAAGGTATTGGCCACACAAACTTTCGGAAGTCTGGAACTTCTTTCACCTCCATAATTTTTGGTTTGGGCGTATATGCATTCTCCAAAATACCGGTCAGTTTGGGCAGCGTGAAAGCTTCCTTCCGTGCAAGCACTTGAAAACCTCGAAAACATCGTCAACTGGTCATGAGTGTGCCCAACCGGAGGAATCCTACTTTTACCTTCTCAAAACCTTAAGCTCTACCAACATATTCGTAAGCGAATAGCGTGCATTCTTATTCTCCCGTGCGGTATTGTCGAGTTGAAGATAAAGAACCTTTGGTAGTAGTCCTCGTAATTTGAAATGACATCGGATATTGGCTATAGTCGAGTTTGCATCGTTCGGATGTTCCGTATGCCATGAAGAGTTCCGCCGACATGGTGTAGTTATAAATCATGCACCCCACAACATGGACGTCGATCAAACCTACATCAGCGGTCCTTGGGTAACGCGTGAAATGTGGAAGCTGTCTTCGTTGGTCCATCCGTCGATGGATATCCCGATATACTTTGCCGGGTCTCCATAACATTTCACGCGGTGCTTGATGCATTTTCTCTCTCGGACTTGATGCTGCGCCTCGGATCGACTTCAAATGCTTCGCAAAATAATCACCCAAACAACGTTGAGGAATAAACCGCCTGGAAGGAATAGCAACGAATACCGAGCGACCACGACTTCACAAACTCGCCTCGGCCGGCGTAGTGACAGGCCGTGGCCGACCGGCGACTATCGCCGAGGGCGCGCGACCGACGCGCTGGCCGACCGCGCACCATCCCCCACCGCATTGCCAAAACACAATTTCACATCAAGCCTCACCTTGTTTTTCTCTGTTTTTCTCGCTCTTTATATTTCGTTTGAGGTAATCGCAGTTGTGCACAAGGCAAACCGATTGCTCTTGAATTTTCACCTTGTGGAAGTCGTAGCCCAAAGTGACAAAAGTAGGAATGAGAAACATCATCTTGTGTTGCATATGTTGCTTGTATTCTTGAAACACCTCGCCTTTTGAGTAAGAGTCGGAAGGTGATACACTTCAATGTTTGGCATTCTCTCGGCAATAAGCATAAGCAGTTGGTTCATCCACGCGAGGCATTGCGACATCTTGATTCATTCGTACCGAGAAGGCGGACCACGCAATGTTTCCGCAACCTCATGCTCCGTCGTTGAGAGCGACCCCACGATCGCGTTGGTGGTCGATCGTAAAATCATCTCCTCTAGGTACCGCCTTCAAATGCGTCGGTGCATTTAGTCACCCACCAATGGACTTTAATGAATGGGCGTCACATTGGAAGTCCACCAGAGAACTTTTGCGAGCCGTAATGGTCGATTGTCGACATCTGTCTCACAAGGCACCGCAATCATGTGACTGTTTGTATCTCCAACACATCGCTGCTCAAGCTTTCTTGTTCCCGCCGCGCATCATCCGCAGACGCTCCAACATACATGTCCCGGCACTTGCCGAACGATTGATGCTGTAAAATCTCACTGTACAACCAGCGATGCAACTCTTCATTATGTGTTCTATCGCACTACTGCCAAGGGGTCTTCAATTCCTCAGCATGCTCACATGCTATCTTGTCCACGATGGCTGATTGCTCAGCCCAGAATTCCTCCCACCAAATATCCTCACCTGCGCCCAAATGGGTCCTGAGTTTTTCCTCTAGTTTCCCACGCATTGCTGCAAGACTTCTTTCGGGATCTCTCCCCTCTGCAACCGCTTTTTTACTTCGGACCTCCAAATGAACCAAACGAGCAGCTTGAATAGGAGTAGATGGGACATTATTCAAAAACTCCAAACCCTCGTCCGGTGACCAGATTCATCTGGAATATTGTTTGCCCCTCATCACGAATAAGTCCGGCTCACCTCGCTTTCGCTTCTTTCTAGACTCCCGATACAATAAACGCGTCTGAAGGCCTCTCTACAACAATACACTTTTCCTCGTCCGACAAGAAACGAGTCTACCCTAACCCTTCCATCGCTCTCATAATCGACATCAAAAAGGGATTGTAGGTGCATCTCCTGCTCCTGCCTGCACATTCTAAGGAACCGATACCTCAAATCTCGAAAGGTTGCCTTCCCTATTGTCCTCAAGCATTGTCTACCACAACAGGTTTTGCGAAAATCACGGGTAATACGAACCTCTTCACATTTCATCTCAGGCACTTTAGATTGCCGTCTACCAGGGCGTCTACGTGGTGGTCTGCCATGCTCGATAAATGATTCGGACCCGGGCTTCAAATTGTATGTACGCCTTTCTGGAGGTGGATGTTCAAATGCACCGCTATCCGAGTCCTCTTCCTCCACATCAGTTCCACCGAGCGTCGGGGCCACGGTGGAAGCAGTATCTTCTAGATACAACCGGTCTGCAAACCGAGTTGGCATTCACCCCAACGGAAGCGGCCATATCCGAATTCGGCGTGTCGTCCCGGCGTGGAGCACTTCCCAGAGGAGTAGTCTTGCGGATGGCCGGGATGTACGGCGAGGCCTGTCCTGGCGGAGAAGGACTTCCGTGAATGGAATCCAACATACTGAAATGGGCAGGTGTCTTTGGAATGGATGCAGTTATCGCGTGCGGAAGTGGTGGAGGCCGTGCACCTGCAGTACGAATAACACACATCTGGAATCATGTTCACAAGAGCCTTTGGAATGCAATCGATTTCCGGCACGAGTTTGCACGACGTACCTTCATCTAGTTCTCCCTCTTCAACTTGAATACCTTGACTGCCGATAGGCATTTCAAGTAGGAACCGCGTTGATGCCTCGACCGAGTGTTGCATATCGGGAGGAATCTCGCTCGCCCGACCGATAGCATCCAAGTCCTTTGACTTCAAGAACTCCTTCCACCGCTTCAACATCGGCAAATTTTCAAGAGCTACTGCATGCGAGGAAGAACGCACTTTGAATCAAGATCAAAGTCACACCCACAATTATAGACATGTGACATAAGGTGGTACCGTGTGGTGTTGGATGATTTATAATTGCGGTTGCATGATGGTGATATGTGATTCTGGATGGACCTTGAATGAGAGTGCAGCCACGTCTTAGAAAATGATGGCATAAGATGAGGTGGATGCATCGAATTTGTGATGGGCCTATTTTAGGCATTTGAGGTTAAATGAATGATGACCGTGTTCGTGACCCGTTGCTACAACTTGAGCCGTTTAGCGTAACTAGCGGTGTTAAGGCTTTATCGTAATCCGTTGATGCGGTTCAAACATCCATATTTCATTTCCACGAGCTCGAGCCTCTCCTTTTCATCAAGAGTTCGAGAGTCCGGATCAATTCTCTTACTTCCTCCCGCCAACTTCCCGCATGAGGTTTTGAAGATTGCGGATGGTGATCGCGAGGACGCCACGGAGCAATAAGCATGCAGAGATCGACCCCGCTGCGTTGGAGGCGCCCGCATCGAGCGGCGGAAAAATGCGATGGCGGTGCAAGAGCAGCAGGATCGCAAGGCGCGTCGGATGAGGGGATGCAGATCCCGCGAATGTGGTAACAGAACCCCACCGCTATTATGCAATTGAGAGAATCCTCTCATGGTAGTGTCCGGACGTCCACCTCAAAGGGTACTCAGGAGAGGATATGAAGACATTGATGGCGGTGAGGAGCACCAACCTCGGTGGAAATGCGATCATGCGATTCCTCATGCTTTTAACTTTGTGGAGCAGCTTTCGGTGAAAAAGCTCCGAGATTCTCTTCCGGCGGTACAACATGCATAAAGAGTGGAGCGTTGTTGCGAAGAAGAACCCAAGATCCAGTGCCTTGGATTCCACTCGGCCTTATGGATTAACGGTTACAATGGTATTGAGGGGATTCCTGCAAGAGTCGGATGGATTCTATGTACAGCGATGCGGAATGGGCGAAGATATGCACATACAGTTTTTGGTCACCAAGAAACCTCATTTGCACATAAACGATGACATCAACACACATCTCCTGCTGATAATGGATGCTGCCAAGATAATGCCTCGTCGTTGTGAGCCAGCCAGGTTGAAATCGGCCTTGCGTGATTCCAAAAGTGTTCAAGATGTAAGTCAGTTGTATGTCAGTCATGTATCACTTCCCATTTTCAGTTAGGGTTTCGCCGCATGCTGGTATACTCATTGTTTTCCTCTTTAAAATGAACAGGTGGGAGAACAATTTTGCCGCGTTCTACTCCGCTGAAGGGTGAAGAGCAGTGTAGTGATCGACCGGTGATCGGGCAGCGAGGCGGTGCGAACGCACCGCGCTATCAGCGGGCCGGTGGGTTGTGTGCATCGAACGATGCCCGGATTATGCAACCGGAGATGGAGGAGGACGAGGTTCCGGTGGCGAGCCGAGCTCTCCGGAAGAGGAAGGCAAGATCTCGGCCTCGTGGTCCGGCGGAGGCGAGCACGGGCGAGGCATGTCCATGGCTCGCAACATGTCCAGCCTCGGGGTCTTGAATCGAGGCTTTTGAGGAGGAGGTGACCCTCCTCGTCAGAAGGACCCGTGCGGGCAGCGCGCACCGAGAAGAAGAAGGGAATCCACTGTCAGTCACGGTGAAGATGAGAAGGCGAATGGTGGTAAGAATGCTCCTAACGGCCGTCGCCCTCCAATTCGAACCCATGTAAGAATTGAAGCATCTTGTTTTGATTTCCATGCGAGCACACCAATCAAGCGAAGAGGAAGGCAAGATCTCAGGTGATGGAGAAGAGGTGGGCGAGGCGGAAAAATTAAGGAAGTCGAGGAAGCATGCGAAGAGGCGTTGCGGGCGGGCGAGCCGAGCTCTCCGGAAGAGGAGGAGCTCCTTTCGCAGGAGGATGACTATCTCGGAGATGGTTACTCGGGCCTACAAGAAGCGGGTGCAAACCACAACATTCGACATTCACATATCGGTACTCGTCACCTTCATTTCTAACGGATGCTCGAGATAAGGAAGGTGGATGAGGCATGGATGAAGTGCCTTGTTCGACGGTCGAGCAGTCCTGTAAGGAAGGGACGCTCCCACTTTTGTGCATGATTGATCCAAAGACAAAGGTGCTTGAAGAAAGAAGATGCACGGAGGAGATCGAGCTCAAAGATTACACCCTAGGGGTGCCGGGAGGGAACCATTGCTATGCCGCCATGCGGCTTGCGAAAATGTATCCGCGGAAGATAAATTTCAATGGCTTGAGGCCATGTATATGCGAGCTTGAGAGGAAGAAATGCGGGTCTTGGCTTGATCACAATGTGTATGCAGACAAGAGGAAGAAGCTTGGTTTTATTGAACAAGTCGCTACATACATGATGAGCTTGAGATTTGGCACCGGACACACCCGATGGAAAACCGATGCGTGGAAGTTCAATGTGTACAAGTTCTTTGGGGATCTTTGGAGGAGGCTGGAAACTCAAGGACACGATTATGTGAAGATGGTGGGCAGAAGACTCTGCGTTGAGGATTGCGAGTGCGGGGTAAATTGTGGGAGAACGTGGACACCATTTTCCGGATGTGGGAGAAGTGCGAACTCCCAGGCAGGCGGGCGAGCAGCCGATCGGGGGCGGCGGCGGCGGCGAAAGCAAACGGAAGCCACAAGACCCAACTACACAGCGGTCCGGCCCCTCGTCCGGCTCCAATGCTCGGAAGGGCATGGAGAGCATTCAAGGAGTCCCGAAGGACGAGAAGGTGAAGAGATGTTGATAGCGTGACCCGAAGGTCATCCAAGGAAAGCTGCAGCTAAAAGATATGGATACGGATGTTGGCAGGAAGAAGATTAACCTTATCGAGCATGCCTTTCGGAAGGCTATGAAGTGTGCGACCTTCACTGAAGTCGCCAAACAGCTTCCCAACATACCGAGGCCAAGGAATTGGCGAAGTTTCAAACGACTTTTGCGAAAGTGGTAAGTGAGTGTATTCGTTGGGGAGTCGCGGTGGCCGGCCGACCGCGACTCGCATTTGCCGCGCCGAGTCGCCGGTGGCCGGCGCCCGAGTCGCCGGTGGCCGGCGCACTCGGTCGCCGGTGGCCGGCGCACTGGTCGCCGGTGGCCGGCGCTCGACGCCGGTGGCCGGCGCCATGGCGGCCGCGCCGCCATTGCCGCTCGGTTCATTGGTGGAGTGCGCCGGCTGACCGGCGCCACCACAAGTGCGCCGGCTGACCGGCGCACTCCACTGCTGTCAATGAGTTGTTTCTGACCACCGTCTGTTGCTTGCAGAAACCGGGAGACATTGAGGATTTGGAAAGCCTGCCAAAACCTTTCCAAGATTTTGTTTATAGCGCGCGCAACTGGAAACGGATGGAAGAAGAGCGAAAACAAATGGCCGACAAGGACATGGATGCAGGGCTGAGCAGTTTCAGAGTGCCTGGGTCTTCGGACAAAGTGGCATATCAGGTGGTGCATCGAGACATTTTGGATATGAAAGGATTTTTGCCACCGAGGAGGTATACTCTTCTTTTCTGCGACCTCCCTCGAGGTTTACAGCGGCATGAGAATGACAAGGCTTTCGTTGAAGAAGAATTGAAAGAGATCATCAGCTCTTTCAACGAGAAGACCACGACGATGTGTTCGGATAATTCTTATGCATGGGGTGGATGGGGTGATTCAAGCCGGGGAGGCTTTGAGGTCTTGGTGCGGGAAAGGAGTCATAGACCACGGTATGGGAGAAAACCAACATCCCACCTAACGTGGTCTTTGTGGAAACAGTGGAATATTTGGATGGGAAGCGCGGTGAGGGCGAGTCCAATGTCGGAAAAGCTCCTCTTTTTGCCGGCAAAGACATCAAACAGGTGCTGCCAAGAGTTATCCGACATGGGACTGTGGTGAAGAAGCTGATTTACCACACTGGTGATAAGATGGTCGTATCGCCATATCAGAAACCTGTGGGCTTATTAGGCATGTTGGTGAACATGTTCTCCAACGAAGACGACTGGATTGTTGACGCCTGTGCAGGATCAGGATCATTTTTGGTGGCCGGGATACAACGGAAAAGGAACGTTGTGGCCATTGACAAAGACGCACGATGCTCAATGTATATGTCACAACGAGTGAACGGGTTGGAGCGGCTGCCGGACGAGTTCGAAGAAATAACAACAGATAAGTTTTCGGGGCCACAGCAAGTTTTGGGCAAAGGAGATGCATGCGGGCGGAGGCATTGAGGAAAATGCAAGTGTATAGCTTGCTTGGAAAGAAGGGTCGAATGAAGGACTCCATGAGACCCGGACGGCCGGCGGTTGAAGACCAAGCATTGACAATATGGGATGAAAACGGCACACTACCACCGCATAACAGAGGCTCGGCGTTTCTTTGCGAGTTGAAGCGATGACTTTGGTGACACGGAAAAGGCGATTTGGAAAATGTAGAAAGCGGTGCAGTTCGGAGCTCAATTTGGTTGAAGTAGATGACCCTTTGGGTAGCAGGACTTGTAGGCAGTGGGGCTCTGTCCGGTTGACCGTATAATTCCGTTTTGACCCTTCGTGGAAAATGCGACTTTGATTTGAATGCATATTACGTGTTTTGGACCCATAGTCTTTCTGCCCTTTCCCAGTAAGTCTCGGAAGGGTCGCCGGACGGCCGTGCTGAAACAAAAGTGTGCATACATGGAAAAAACCTCGATATTACTTACATTGTTCTAAGTGGAACCCCATTCAAAGACATCTCTTTTAAAAACACGTGTTTTGCTTGATATGAGAAAGGGGTGGCAACCTCCGCCCAAAGCGCAAAAGAGGCTTTCAAGAATCCGCCGATATTGCGCGGAGTCTGTTTCACCCATCACCAGCTTCATGCACCTATGGGGCTACCTATAATAAACATTTCCTATGGGGCTACCTAGTATGAACATTATGCCTACTTCGGATAGATCACTGCTTAGATGGGTGCTCCCAAACTTCATAGTTCTACGCGGTCACCACCTATCATAAACATCATGCCCTCGTGTTTGCAGTATGCGGGGCCACCAATTAGTACCATATATCGGACAGAGTAGTGCTTGGATGAGGTTCCACCCCAGCTTCATGCTCCTACCAGCCTACCTATTCTAAACATCTTGCCCTCAGTCTCCGTAGTGTGCGGGGGAGCCATTTCTTAGTGTCCTACGGGGTTATTCCGGATCAAAAGCAGTTGTTAGTGCTCTTTGGGATTATTCCAGGTCAAGAGCGATTGTTATTGTCCTTCGGGGTTATTCCAAATCAAAAGTGATGAAGTATAGGGATATGTCGACCATATTTGGGTTTAGGGTTTAAATGATTAAATATATGTCATCATGTATGTAGCTAGAATTAAATAGTTGTACCCCTTTATTAGGGTTACATCTCGTTGAACAGTTACTTCATTTCAGTTTTTAGTTTAGTTATGTCTTTTCAGTATGAGCTATTATTATTATATTATGGATTCTTTCTTGATATACAAAATAATTACCTAAATAATTAATTAACTATATCATTCCTATAATTTGTCAAAAAACAGTTGTTACTGCCTACGGGGTTATTTCAAATCAAAAGTTAGTGGGACCGCCAGTTTGTTTCAAGAAGTTTGTCTTTGTAGTGTGTGGGGCAGCTAGTTGTTAGTGAGTATCTGTATTAGTGTCCTATGGGGTTATTCGAGATTAAAAGCAGTTGTTAGTGGCTTATGGGTTATTTCAAATCAAAAGCTAGTGTCCTATGGGGTTATTCCAGATCAAAAGCAAGCCACTAAAGTTGTTAGTGGCTTGTGGGTTATTCCAAATCAAAACTTAGTGTCCTATGGGGTTATTCCAGATCAAAAGCAAGCCACTAAAGTTGTTAGTGGCTTGTGGGTTATTCCAAATCAAAACTTAGTGTCCTATGGGGTTAATCTAGACCAAACGTTAGTGCCCTACGAGATTATTCCAGATCAAAAGTTCATCTCCGCAATCTGCGAGGCTGCCAGTTCTTAGTAAGTGCCTTGCGGGGTTAGTCAAGATCAAAAGTTGGTATCCTGCTGGGGTATTCCAGATCAAAGCTAGTGTTCTACGAGGTTATTCCAGATCAACAGTTCGTCTCTGCAATGTGCGAAGCCTCCAATTGTTAGTGAGTGGTCTAGGGGATTATAATAATTCTAGATCAAAAGTTAATACCCTATGGGTGGTTATTCCAGCCTACCTATTCTAAACATCTTGCCCTCGCCTTGGGGGAGCCATTTCTTAGTGTCCTACGGGGTTATTCCGGATCAAAAGCAGTTGTTAGTGCTCTTTGGGATTATTCCAGGTCAAGAGCGATTGTTATTGTCCTTCGGGGTTATTCCAAATCAAAAGTGATGAAGTATAGGGATATGTCGACCATATTTGGGTTTAGGGTTTAAATGATTAAATATATGTCATCATGTATGTAGCTAGAATTAAATAGTTGTACCCCTTTATTAGGGTTACATCTCGTTGAATGCCATTACTTCATTTTTAGTTTAGTTATGTCTTTTCAGATGAGCTATTATTATTATATTATGGATTCTTTCTTGATATACAAAATAATTACCTAAATAATTAATTAACTATATCATTCCTATAATTTGTCAAAAAACAGTTGTTACTGCCTACGGGGTTATTTCAAATCAAAAGTTAGTGGGACCGCCAGTTTGTTTCAAGAAGTTTGTCTTTGTAGTGTGTGGGGCAGCTAGTTGTTAGTGAGTATCTGTATTAGTGTCCTATGGGGTTATTCGAGATTAAAAGCAGTTGTTAGTGGCTTATGGGTTATTTCAAATCAAAAGCTAGTGTCCTATGGGGTTATTCCAGGATCAAAAGCAAGCCACTAAAGTTGTTAGTGGCTTGTGGGTTATTCCAAATCAAAACTTAGTGTCCTATGGGGTTATTCGGATCAAAAGCAAGCCACTAAAGTTGTTGGTGGCTTGTGGGTTATTCCAAATCAAAACTTAGTGTCCTATGGGGTTAATCTAGACCAAGCGTTAGTGCCCTACGAGATTATTCGGATCAAAAGTTCATCTCCGCAATCTGCGAGGCTGCCAGTTCTTAGTAAGTGCCTTGCGGGGTTAGTCAAGATCAAAAGTTGGTATCCTGCTGGGGTATTCCAGATCAAAGCTAGTGTTCTACGAGGTTATTCCAGATCAACAGTTCGTCTCTGCAATGTGCGAAGCCTCCAATTGTTAGTGAGTGGTCTAGGGGATTATAATAATTCTAGATCAAAAGTTAATACCCTATGGGTGGTTATTCCAGATCAACAGTTCGTCTCTGCAACGTGCGAAGCCTCCAATTGTTAGTGAGTGGTCTATGGGATTATAATAATTCTAGATCAAAAGTTAATACCCTATGGTGCCCTCGTCTCTTCAGTGTGCGCAAAGTTTGGTAAATTGTAATTGCTGTACTTGTCTACTCATTTGCACTCCATTGATGAACAATTATGTAGTATCTTTTATTTACAGTGTCCACTTTGTTTGCACTCCAATGATGAACACTTATGTAATATCGTGCATACAGATTTTTTTCCCGAAGGGCTTATCATTCTTGTAATAATGAGCACTTTGAAGATGATGGTGTACTAGGTATTTGCTATGTGGTATATTTTATTATCATTGCTATTGAACATACTACTTGTGATTACTCATGTTAGATGTCCACGTGGCACCTATCAATCTACAGTCAAGACTTAGGTTTCGTGTCTTCCACGCCTACTGTCTTTAGGAAAAGGGTCAGAGCTAAAAAATCACAATATATCATTCCGGACCTAAGTTAGAGCCATCACTTAACTCTTTAAGAAAAGAGGCCGTTATGAAAAATATCTCTTATTAATGTATAATATAATATAAGAAATAGTTTATATATTATAATATATAATATTTTATATTAGAAATAGTTCATGAAATATCTCTGACTAATATATAATATTTTATATATTATAATACTGAAATCGATATCCAGAACAAGAAAGAATGACATATTATATCCAAGAAAAAAAATAAAACCTACTAGTTTCAAATAAGCGAGCTCGACAAACCATCTGTAAGAACATTTTTCCTTCTTTCCTTCCAAGAATTTTACACTTCTGACTTGATCACACCTAGGACACCCACGTCTTCCTTTATTGGAGTCTCGGCTTTCCCCTCTCCATAAAATACCCTGCTTTTCTTATTTCAGTCAATCAACTTCCAAATACAAGTCGGAAAGCAAACGAGGAAAGTGACTACGACCCCAATTGAGCAGATTGTCATAATTTGTCGTTTTAAACGGGAAATAGAGAGCCTGGTTCAGGTACTTTTCCCGGAGAATTTGCTCAACATCTGAGAATTGCATTTTATGCATGCATAAGGCGAGAATGGTTAATGCGCTTGAAGTACCCGGTTCAACCGATGTTAAAACTTGCACAATCTCATCCACCGATCCTGCTGCAACACTCGCTGGACAAGACAAGACAGGAAAGACAAAAGCCAGGGCGAAGGAGCAGCGGATCCAGTCTTTTTCCTTCCCACTCAAGTGTGCAGATTCACCGCCGTGTAGTACCCTCTCCAGCCTGTCTTTGACTTGGGAACATGCGGTGAGCATGTTTTCTACCTTCTGCGTATATGTATCACACGCGCCAAGAGTTTCGATCTCTTCATTATATCTGAAGAGCAGGTCTCCCAAACCCGGGATATCAAGAAGTGCCTTGTCTTCAAATGTGCACCGCGGACAGGTGCAGAACTCCTGTAGGAAATGTCGCGTAAACTCTCCACTGCGGAGGAGGTTGCTGTGGAAGATAGAGACAGAATGGATTGAAAGCTCCTCTCCAGCGGGTATGCTGCAAATGGAGGAGATAAACATGGCCCCGCCGCTCTGCATAGACTCCGTGTAGCGGATGCAGTTAGGAGCACAAGAATGCCTGAAGAAAGAAGGCAATCCATACAGCGCCCCGTCAACAATCCCATTGGTTGCCAGAATGTAACGGATATCACGGATGTCTACATTCACCAAATGTCGTTGGTGCTTCTCCATGGAGCTCACATCTGCAGACTCGACGTCCTCCCAATCTGCAGTGAACAAATCCAAGGAAGGTTTGCGCGTTCTACTGCTGCGCAGCATGCTCCTGAGCTGCGCGGCGTACTGCGGAGATTGCTGTGCCTTGGCTATGGTCTCTACAAACGTGTTCTGGAATCGGGCGCTCCAGGATGTCAAATGGCCGTGATCGGCTTCCTCTCTTGTCCTGGGAGGCCTTCTGCAGTAAAAGCGTATCCGAGGCCGAGTCCAGTGAGCTTTCCCTCGAGCAAGGGGATTGGTCACAAGCAGTAGCTCCCCCGGCTTCACATCCTGGGATGCAAACATCCCGGGCGCCTGTCCTCGTCCTACGGTAGAGCTTGCCCTGCCGGTACGAAGCTCGATAGATCCAACAAACGGAGCACAGCGTGACGCGAGCTCGGAATCCGAGAGCCTAGAGAACTCGTGGTCGTCCAACTCGTAGATGCCTAAACTCTGCTTCATAGCTATGCTTGCCCTGAGTTTCTGAAGAAGGATTTCGGCCAGAAGATCCAATTCGGGCTCGGAGGAACCGAAACTCGCCTGCAGCTCCTCCAGACAGGTAGCTACCTCGCTGTATAGGTGCATCCCGTGCAGACATTTCGCTCTTTGCATCTTGCTCTTGGCGCAGTTAGGGTTTAGCTGTAACAACATGTCGGCATCCGCCAATGCTTTCTTGTAGCTTCCCAGACGCAGATACGTCTCACACCTCTCAGAAATGACGACCTTCAACATTTCTTGGATCTCTTGGTGCAGCGCATCTGGATCTGGATTCTCCGCGGAACCTGAGGTTGAGGTAGAGGCCTCGCCCGTGTCCGCAATGGAGGATTCCACGTCCTCCGCGGCCTTTAAGATATCCTTGAAATCCTCCAGGAGAATGACACACGAGGTGTAGCAATTAAGCGCCCTGGTGCACTCGTTGTCAGCCAAGTGAGCGTTTGCTAGAGCATGAAGGTCCTTGATGCAATCCAAGCCCGGCCTCCATCCATTTCGACCCTGATGCAAATACGTGTTACCTTGATGAGCTAAGAACGTGGCGACAGTGGGCACAAGGTCTGCAGGGTTGGCAACGTTGATGCCAAGCGTCCCATCCTTCCATAGATGCGTGAACGCGGGTTCTTTGATAGCAACCTTCATCCCTTCAGGATATTTCTTGCACACATCTGCTTCGCTGGCCGTTGTGCACACTGCGTTGTCGATAACCAATAGGACAGCACGTCCTTGCGTGTCTTCGAACACCGTCCGGACTCCCCCCGTCACAAATGGCTTGGCACACAACGTGCCGTGAACCACCCGCCCATGGTGCACAGTCACCGGTAACATATCTGGATCCTTCTGCGTATCCGGAGAGATCAGATCATCGAGAAGCATGTCCTCCAAAGCTTCGAAGGGAGCCGATGGCCACACTGGATCCAGCACATAGTGACTGAACTTCCTCTTGACACATTCAGGATCATCCACCATTCTTTTGAAGGCTGCCGCAGCTTGAGCGTGGGACTTGGTCAAGCCTTCTTTATCGAACAGCATGGAGCTCACGAGGAAGGAGATGCCACTGGCGCTGAGTCTGTCCAGCAGAGCGTCGTCGATGCTAACCGGAATTTCGGGCTCAGCCATCTTGGACTCTGCCATTTCGGGCTCAGCCATCGATCGACTCCAGAGCTCGGTGTAGGTACAGTAGTCCCAAGGATGAGATGCCACAGGTGGCGCTGAGATTGTGACAGGTGCAACCGCATACGGTCGGGGTCAGGCCTAGGGGGCGAGCGGACCAACATCCTGCATGAAGCTTCTCGAAGCATTCAGAACTTCGCGAATTCTGCGAGTAGTTTTGCTGCTCGCCTTTTGTTAGTCTTAAGTTCGTGTACAGACGAGAAGTTCACAGCTTGATGAGCCCGTTTTGGTGACTGGACGAGGGTCTCCCATATGGACAACTGGATATGGGACAGCTTGGTGCTGTTGCTCAAGCCTCAGCGTTGTAGAGTCCCTCACTTTCCACGGATATAGGGTAGGGCGCTTTCTTGCTGAGTTTGCGATGAAATACCCCTTGAACTCGCCACCGTGGTGGCCTTGACCTCCACAGATGGCTTCCCATTCTTGTGTCCCACACCTCATGGCACACTTTGGAAGAGGCACGTTGATCATGTGATGCAGCAGCAAGCAAGTGATGCTGCAACACTTGTTGCAGCATCCGCATCAACAACAATAACAATCTATAGCCAGGAGCGACTGATGGGCAAAGCATCCAGGCTGAGAGGTTTCAAGGGCCATTTTCAAGGATCCTGGCCAGAGAGGATGCAAAGTTCTGGTGGAGAAGTTCTCTACAGCTGAACAAACACAGATACAAGCGTCCCAACAGAGCGCTCGCGGGCAGCAACAACCCCAGCAATATGCTCCTGGCTCCTGGTTTCTGAAGTGCTTTGGTGCGGGGGTCCCTTGCTATATCCTGCAGTTCTTCTTAATGCTGGGTATGGATGCTAAATTAAGTGGCACGTTGGAGGCATTCACATAATGCTCAGATAAAACATTCAAGATCAGACAAAGCATGGCACCCATCGATATTGATAATATTCGGGACAGTCAGCCTGGATTTCACCATATATACAGCTGCTGCACATTCAGAATACAGAATGCTCAAGCCACGAAGATGGTTCTCCGCTTCATCATGGAAGTCCAGATCAACCGGAGAGTCACTTGTTGCAGGCTAGATACTGGCAGAGGGCCGGCGACCAAGGAGAGCCACTCTCTCAAAGCTGGAATTCATGAAGTCACATTTGTTGCCAGTTGTCTTCCCCAGGTTCGGGGATTTCTGGATTGCTGGACCAGGTGCCTCTCAAGACTCAGCTGGAGTCCAGCTGGTTTCGGTGGCTCACTTGACAAGAAAGCCTACACACGCGTTGCTGCATCAGCCTGCAGGGACCACCAAACCACAGTCACGGCTGTGCCCCAAAGCAGCTCAACCTGTGCGTGCTGCTCTCAGAATCCTTTCCCACTGCTCGAAACGAAGACAGGGCTCTCTCTGACACTAATCCCCCACGGCTCACTCCCTGCCCAGCCAGACATGACTGCAGTGTGCACTGGGACAGGCTCTCCGAGGCTCCCCGTGGTAACAGGCAGAGTTGAACAATGAAGCTCACGTTCTGAACAATCTGAGGCACCATGACCCATATGCAATTCCAAGGAACGAGCTGAATGAATCAAGCTCCAACGACAATGAATTGTACACATGGAGGAATCACGGGCAAACCCTGCTGCTTGCTGCTTGCTTGAATGCCCCGATGTATTGGGAAGCAACCTGTGGTGAACTGAAAGGTTCACGGCAGGTGTTTGACAGCCTGAAGACAAAAACTGTGGTGCCATTGCTGTCTTTGCTAAGCAAGCTGGACTCGGACAGAAGGTATTGTTTTGTATGGACAAATGGATCAGGAATGGGAACCATAGCTGCCCTTCAAGTTTGTGCATTCGGCGCCGCGTTGGAATCTTGCAGAAAGGTGTAGTGCGCTGTGTTGCAGAGTGGCTTTCGTACCAGCTTGTTAGGTGGCACCTATGGAACATGTGTGCACGCCAGGGTCTGGGCTCTTGGGCAGCATGGCCACAAGGAGCAGTGACATGGAAATTCCTGATAACTGGGTATGCAAAATGTGGTGAACTGAAGATGCATGGAAGGGTTTGAAGGCCCGGCCACAATGGATGCGGGGACATGGAATGCCCTGATATCTGTGTACGCCAAATGTGATGGCCTGCAGTCGAGGAAGATCGAGACCTCGAACGCGAAACTGAGAGAGGCACTCTAGGTTTTTGAAAGCATGAACTGAAAGAATGCGGTGACATGGAATGCCTTGATAGCTGGGTACGCTGGGCAAGAGTCGGACATGAGTCACTTTTTCTGCAGGGGAGGGCTGATTCTAGCTGACCACGGATGGCTTTTCACTTGCCTCCTGAAGGCTAGTGCAAGCACTGGTGCCTTACAGAAAGACAGGCAGCTGCAATCACTGGCTGTCGCAGAGGACTGGTGAGTAACGTAGTGTTGGGCAGCGGCCTGGTGGCCATGTAGGCCAAATGTGTTGAACTGGAAGATGCACAAATGCTGCCCAAGGTTTAGCGTTATCAGCCCTGATGAAATGCCCTGCCTGAGAGCCATGGCTGGTAAGCTTCAAGCTTGTGCGTTTGCCGCCGCCTTGGAAACTTGCAGAACAGTGCACTGTGATGTGGTGCAGGGTGGGATTTCTACTACCTCGTTTGTTGGCAACTGCCTGTTGGACACGTGTGCAAAAAGGTCGGGAACTGAGAGATGCACGCCAGGATTTGCACAACGTGGGATGTGGTGACATGGAAGGCCCTGATATCTGGGTATGCAAGACGTGGTGAACAGAAAGATGCATGCCGTGTTTTTGACAGCACCGCCACCAAGGATGTGAGGACAGGGAATGCCCTGGTAGCTGCACTACTGGTTGTCGAAAGAGGACTGCTGGGTAACGTGGTGTTGGGCAGTTGCCTGGCGGCCATGTGTGCAAAATGTGGTGAACTGGAAGATGCATAGGTTTCTAACAGCTTGAAGAGGCATCAGAAGCATGAGTGCAGAGGCTGTTTTAAGGCAGGAGATGTTCAATGATGAAGGCTGAGTTGTCAACTCTGAATGCACCATAATAGTTCTTGTAGGGTGTGGATCTGGGGCCGTTGGAGCCCTCAAGCTCATGATCTCAGTGTCAAACTTGGGTACGAGTCGACTGCATACTTGGCGAACAATCCTAGCTTCAAGGCTTCAAGCTCGTGCCTCAGGAAACCGTTTGCCGAGAACGGTTTCTGCTGGAGTGCTCTATTTTGCACACCCTCTTTGTTCAGTACCTCTAAGCACACACAACTGACAAGCTCCTCAGAATAGCTCTTCCATCAGTCGTGGTTGCTTCCAGTCCCAAGTATCCACCAGGGGTTAACGCACGTCCCCTCCTTGCCGAAACCATCTCAATGACCAAGGCCCACAGGAAGCCCTGGACAGCAAGACTGCTCTCCCACTGCATCTGAGGCAGTGGATCTCTGTCTTCATCCAGTCACAGTTGCCCTCCTGCCACACACCAGCTTTGAACACTTTTTTGGCGAAAAGCTTTAGACCTCCAAATGAAAGCAGCAAACAACACCTGAATGCTCACTGAAAAGCTCATCCATCAATCAGGCAATAGATCTCCGTGTTTTATCTAGTGAGAGTTGTGCTCCTGCCGCACACCAGCTGAAGATTTTCTTTCTGCGTTTTTTGGAGGAAAGCTTAACACCTTGAAATGAAAGGAGCAAATCCTGAATACTTCCTGAAGGGCTCTTCCATCAGTCGTGGCTGCTTCCCCACTGCATCTGAGGCACTAGATCTCCGTCTCATCCAGTGAATGTCGCGGTCCTGCCACACACAGGCTTTTCCCTTTTTCAGGCGAAAAATCGAAGGAGCAAAACTATTTTTCAATGTTTCCTGAAGCTTCGTGCAGGATGCTTCGTCCCTTCACCTCCCGGGACCCCGAGTGGAATCAGGGCGGCTTTGCCCTCCCGCCCTAAGGACCTATTGAGATCTCTGGGCCATAGCCAAAGCCATCTCATCGAATAACGGGACCTACAGCGAGCTCTGGAGCTTATCAATTGGCACTATGGGATCAATTAGCACCCTGGCTATGGAGCCTGAGGTTAGCATCGACGACGCTTTGGCGGAGGCACTCAACAACAGGGGCATCTCTTTCCTCCACAGCTCCTCAAGGTTCCATAAACAAGGCTTGACCAAGTGTCACGCCGAAGCAGCGGCGGAGTTCAAGAGGATGGTGGACGATCCTCGATGGGCTAGGAGGACTTTCAGCCATCATGTGCTGGATCCTTTGTGGGCGTCCGCTCCCTTCTCAGGTTTGGAGCACATGGTTCTTGCGGATTTGAAACCTCCGCATGCGCAGGAGGATTTGGATGGGATACCGGTGTCTGTTCACCACGGGCGGGTTGTTTACGGCAAGTTGTGTGCGAAGCCATTTCTTACGGGGGGAGTTCGGACGGTGTTTGAAGACACGCAAGGACGCGCTGTCCCACTGGTGATCGACAATGCTGTGTGTACAACGGCCAGCGAAGCAGAGGTCGACAAGATGTTCCCTCAAGGGATGGAGGTTGCTATCAAAGAACCCGCGTACACGCAGTTGTGGAAGGATGGGACGCTGGGCATCAACGTGGCCAACCCTGCAGACGTTCTGCCAATTGCCGACATGACCTTGTTTGATGAAGCCACTGAGATGCTGTGTCGAGAACAAGGTCCAGCTAGGTGGAGGCTGGGCATGGATTGCGTGGAGAAACTTTGTGCTCGAGCGGAGAGTCACTTTGTTGACGGACAGTACACTAGGGCGCTTAGTTGCTACAGATGGAGTGTGAAGTTGCTTTTCAGAATGAGCGGAGACGTCAGACGCCGGAAAGATTCCGTATCCGGCGATGACAATCTTGCGCGACAGATGGGTGACATGGTTGTGTCCTTCGCCCCTCAGAGGTGTGAGACCTATCTGCGTGTGGGAAGCTACAAGATGGCGTTGCAGGAGGCAAACCTTTCCGTGCTAAACCCTAGGCTAAACGCCGAGCTCCAGATGCGAAGAGCGACATGCTTGCACATGATGCATCTGTACGACGAGGAGGTTACCTGTCTTGAGGAGCTGCAGGCGAGTCTCGGTACCTCCGAGTGCGATCGGCTCCTTCTACAAGAAATCTCGAACCAGAAATCCAGGGCAAGCATAGCTAGGCGCCAGAGTGGTTTAGGCATCTACGAGTTCGATGACGACGAGTTCTCGAGGCTGTCTGGGACCGAGCTTCCGGCTGGCTGTTCTCCATTTGTTGGATCAATTGAGCTTCGTACTGGCACGGAGAACGGTACCGCAAGACGAGGACGGGAGCCCGGAATGTTTGCATCCCAGGATGTGGAGCCGGGGGAGCTACTGCTTGTGGCCAATCCCCTTGCCCGAGGACGAGATCATCACTGGACTTGGCCGGTGATACGCTTTCACAGCAGAAGGCCCCCGCGGACAAGAGAGGAAATTGACACCTCATCCTGGAGTGCGCAATTCCAGAATACGTGTGTAGAGGCCATAGCCAAGGCACAGCAATCTCCGCAGTACGCTTCGCAACTGAAGAGCATGCTGCGGGGCATTAGGATTCGCAATCCTTCACTGGAACTGTTCACTCAAGTCGGAGATGACGACAAGTATGGAGACGTGAACTCGATGGAGGAGCACCAACGTCACTTGGTGAAAGTGGACATCCGTGATATCCGTTCTGTTCTGGCAACCAACGGCCTTGTTGAGGGTGCGCTATACGGCTTGCCTTCCTTCTTTCTGCATTCTTGCGCTCCTAACTGCGTCCAGTACATGGAATCTATGTATAGCGGCGGAGCCATGTTTATCGCAGCGACTCGCAGGATATCCGCCGGAGAGGAGCTTTCGATCCATTCTGTCTCTATGTTTCACAGCATATTCCGCCGGAGTGAAGAGTTTTCTGGACATTGTCGAGGGGATTTTTGCATTTGTCCGCGGTGCACGTTTGAGCACCAGGCGCTTCGCAAGGATATCCCGGAATTGCGAGAGCTGATCTTTATATACAGTTCCCAAATCGAAGCTCGCTGTCATCCCTGTCGAGTACATGACAGGAAGACGGTCGAAAACATTGTTTCCACATGTTCCGACCCTGAGGACTTGCTATTGAAGAATGTGGTGCACGTCAATGACAGTGAACACATGCTAGCCATATGTTCCGAAGTTGAAGGCTGGTTGGAGAGGATACTGAACCGCGATGACTCTGCACTCTTGTCCGAGCAGCAAAAAGACTGGATTCGGTGCTCCTTCGCCCTGGCTTATGTGTTCCCTGTCTTGTCTTGTCCAGGAAATGTTCAAGCAAAATTGATGGATGAGGTTGTGCGAGTTTTAACATCGGTTGAACCGGGAACAGCAACCGCATTAACCATTCTCGCCTTATGCAAGCATAAAATGGAGCGCTCGGATGTTAACAGAATTCTCAGGGAGAGGTATAAGAACCACAATCTCTACTTTCCGTTCAAGGAGAAAAGTTATCATAATTTGCTGGATTGGGGTTTCAGTCACCTTCATCGTTTACTCTTTCATATCTATGCTGGAGTTTATCATTAGAGGAGAAGCAATAATTTCCGTGTAAGAAGTGAACTTTGTCCAAGAGACCAAAATCTCTATCTTTTGTTCAAGAAGAAAAGCTATGACAATTTGTTCAATTAGAGTTGGGTCACTTTCATCACTTACTTTTGGATATCTATCCAACAGTTGATCGTTAGAAGAGAAGCAATTATTTTTAGGTCAGAAAGGAAGGAGAACGATTAGGTATGATCCATTAAACTCTTGGAGCTAATAGGATTATTTTTTGTCATGTCTAATACGCCGGTTCATACTTCATATATTTGGTTCAAGTCTTAAAAAATAAATCTTCTTATGAATTTAATGAATTAATAAGAGACATCAATATCCTTTTAGTTAAGACTTTGCCACCCAAACCTTGAGCCGCATCCCAAGGGGTGGTTCAACAGGATAATGCCGAAATAATTCTTTTTTGAAAAACTAAGGTTCAACATAAATATTTATATTTTCAAAATTTCAATATTTATGAAAAATAATTTTATCAAATTTCAAAATTTATGAAAATACATAGGTATCTATATAAAACTAATGGATATGTATAGACCTCCCCTAAACAGACCCAAATTTTTCACACAAGCCCTAGTTTCCTTGTTTTCGGCATCTTAAACTCATAAATTTTTACATATTCAGTATTTTAAGTATAATAATTTCAGGATTTTCATATTATTAATTTTAATTAATTAGCACCAAATCACCCCTCGGGTATGGTATATTAAACTTGAATGCCTTTAATTATGAATTCAAATCAAAAGTTTTTATAAATAGGGATGCACGATGAGACCATATTAGGATTTTGTTTAGTGATTATTTTATTGATGTTCATGTATCAAAGAAATACAAGGAAGTAGCTTACAAAACCAGGACAATTAGAGTTGGATATAACTAATTTTTGGGGAAGACGAAAAGACATGTAGGATTCATAGAAGGGCAATAGTGTGGGAAATTTACAGCAAGGCATAATATCTTCAAACAATCAAGACATAAAATCCTTAAATTTGAAACTTAGGCTAAACGTCAGCAAACTACATACAAAACATAAATTGATATCTCTTGTCCATTTATGATCAATTTGTCCTTTCAAAACATAACCCTACTAGCTAATTTCAAAACGTGCAACAAAGTATTCTTGACACACAAAAGTTGACATAATGGCCAATTTGTCCTAGAATAGATAATCCTACTAGTTCCAAATGGCTTGAAGCTAAATGTACCACACCCAATAGCATTTTTTCTCTTGTACCAAAAAATTATTGCTCCACCTCTAATGATGAATGTACATGGACCACAAAGCGATGAAATTGTCATAACGAATCAGCGAGCAAATTGTCATAACGAATCAGCGAGCAAATTGTCATAACTTGTCTCCTCGAACGGGAAGTAGAGATTTTGCTTCTCTGGAGAAAGATCAATCACAACAACACTTTAGTTCGCAGCAAGGAAGAAGGTTGTAATGGGTAGTACCCCATCAAAGGGAAGTGTACAATTAAATGTCCAATACGTCCACCGAAGTCCGGTGTATCCAATTACCATTGCCCCCCAATGATTTGTCACCGTCGCCATATGCCTTGTACGTTGTATCCCAAGAGAAATGCATATGTTCCAGATGTGGGGTTGAAGGCCACGAAATCTCTTGCAACATCGTGCACTATAAGTATACGGGTGTTTTTATGACAGGTTTTACAATGAATTTTACAACATTATTCAGGAACTTATTGTAAATTCGCACGTTGTAGCGGATGCGGAGAAGAGAATATTACATATGCCACTTTAGCCACCTCGGATTATAATTGAAGGGGCGTGTTGTAAGTCAGGTTCGGTATTAGGTTTGGTGCTACATCACCTTTTGTGCCACATCGCATGCCTACATGATGCCATGCATTAAGAGCGTACATAACAATATGTAGTCTATTAAGTATTTTACAACTATTATAACAAAGAGCTTAACAACGATAACGATGACAATCATGGGATGTACTACTGCAACAACAATAACTTTTACAATAACTACAATAACAATGACTTTTATATCACTTACCACGAGAAGTACAACATCTATTATGGTTTATTTTTTGTAATTATAATAATTATTTAAATATAATAAATTAATATTTTTAAATATTTTTAAACTATTAAATTACTTTAATATCTTAAATATTCATTTAATATTCAATATAATATATAATAAATCTATACTATATATATTATAAATTACTAAAAAGCTTAAAATACAGCATGGGTTTCAATTGTTTTTTTAATTTTTTCTAATTGTTTCAAGTAGTCCTTGAAAGAAACAGACGAATCAGATATAAGGACACTACATCACGAGAGGGGCAATTATTACCTACCGAAGTAGATTCTCTGAGATTTCCTAGAGAGGCCTTAAGAATCTCTGCAGCCGCACGTCCAAATATTTCTGATTTGACACAACAAGCCAACAGTGGTAGATTGTTAGAGAAGCGCAGCCGATCCCTCAAACGACACCCAAATGAGAAATCTGATAGTCATGCAAACAGGAATAGGCAGCGAGATACCGGTTGGCCCTTGCTCCGCTTTTGGACTCGGAGGTCCCTACATTTACCTGCAGCAGCTCAAGACAAGTAAGCTCTGAGTCTTAGAGGTGCCTCCCGTGAAAGAGAAAAGCCTGTGTGTGTCGGGAGCACAATTTTCACTGGATGAAGACGGAGACATAGTGCATCAGTTGCAAAGGGGAAATAGCCACGACTGATGGAAGAAGAAAAAGAATTTTATTGAAGTCCACTAAGTCATGGACTTGTACCATGGTATGCCTAAGCTACTTGCACTAAGGGCATCCATTCCCTTTAGGCACCCCATCTAAGTACCGATCCAAGCGCAGGATGGCACCCCATCTAAGTACCCATCCAAGTGCAGGATGGCACCCCATCTAAGTACCCATCCAAGCGCAGGATGCTTGATAACCACGTTCTTATAAATGTGTGTCCCTTTGGCCTATTGCTCTTGAGGACGCATTTCTGTTTTGTTCCTTCCATTCCAAGGTGTCAAGCTTTTCGCTAAGAAATATGCGGGCAGAGCAGCTTCCGCTGATGTTCGGCAGGAGCACAACCCTCACTGGATGAAGGCGGAGATCTAGTGCCTCAGATGGCCTGGGGAAGGAGCCACGATTTGAATGCCGTGAACCTTTCGTCCATGAAAGGGGAAAAGAATCTGTTAAGCTGGTATGCGAGAGGAGGGCAACTAGAAGACGAAGTACACTACCGCGTTGGTCAGTTGGAGGGTTTTGAAAAGGAAGGGACGTGTTTTCCCCAGTGGACGCTTGGGACTGAAAGCATCCACGACTGATGGAAGAGCTCTTCTGAACAATCGGGTGTGCAAATAGGACTGCAGCAGAAAGCGTCCTCGGCACCTTAGTTGCACAGGAAGGGCATGTAAATAAGTGAGGGATCGGAGACTGGTACATCTTGCAAGAGGTGCTGTGGAGGATATTATACCACCTTGCTGGCGTGGAGTCAGGAATTTCCTGCAAGACCGTCACAAATCTTGCGTCCGAGGGCAGCAATCCAGGCTCTGTCCTTGCCGGAGTATGCCCGAGAAACATGTGAGAGAGCAACAAGGAATCCTCCACTGCCATCGTGGAAGGGCTGCAAGAGGAGGGTTCTGCAGGGACTGGAGAGCTTCCCCCATCCCTGCGTCTCTGCATTCCAGGGCAACGAACCTGTCGTAAGAACAAGCAGCACTAGGCAGATGTGAAGGGAGACAGGAAGCTACCTGGCCTGTCGGAGATGTACACAGGAGCAGTGACACTGGGAAGTGCTGACTGCTTGAAGGCTTCCTCCAGCAGCAACAGCACCTCTTCACCTTGCACAGAATCGGGAATGTCCCAGCACCCCCGAGCACAAACGACTTTCCCGCCCGCAAACACGAACTGGACAGCAGCTTGCAACACCAGGAAAGTCAGGCTCAGAATCACGAATCCCCGGGGTTTCTTCAAGTACGGAAATGAAGCATGCAGGATGCATACAAGGGCAGCAGTCCGAGAATTCTGCAACAAGGCATAGGAACCCCAAGCAAGCTCCAGCTTCTGCTTGTCGGAGAGGGAGGCACCGAGGGCGAAGAGCTGCCGCTGCCCGGACGTGGCAGCCTTCCCGGATGGCACTTCCTGCACCGTCCCCAGCATCAAACCCACTGACCAACCTGCCCACCCATCGCCCCCTTTCTCCAAAACAACAGAAACAAAGCAGCAGGTGCCAAACCGTTCCATCCAGCCGTTGCCCGAGAGACGGCAGAGCCAGGGCCACGCCCGCTAAACCCAACCCCACAGCTTCCGTCCTCTGCCAAACACGCCCCGGCCCCGACTCGCATGAGACAAGCGAACCCAAAACATCCCCGGCCATTCCAGCAGAAATCCTGATCCTCCCAAACCCCTCACCCACTGCGCATCCGACACGAAGTCCGCCGAGACCACATGGTTGGCCACCAGCAACCCCCCGAAGAGCAGCCCCGCGAGGGCCGGCAGATTGGAGTCATCGAACCCCGGGATCCCTGCACTCGCAACCGCATCGGGTGAGCTGCAGCTGCATCACCCGCAGCCCCCAACAACCCACCGGCATCGACCTAGAGTAAACCGGAAGACGGAGACTTGGAGCTCCGGAGGAGAGCCCTGAGCCGCCCGGAGCTGCCGTACTCGCTGCCGCCCGGAACCGGCCGCGGCGGCTGGGCTCCTGCGCGGAAGGAACGCCAAGCCGCCGCCGCCGACGCCGCCCACCGCAGCCTGCATCCTTCCGTGCTCGGGGGAGACCTCGCTCAGTCCATCTGCAACAGCGGCAGGAATTTCCAGGATCCTTCCTCGCTCCTTCTCCTTCCCAGCTCCTTCGTCCCTCCTTCCCGGTTCCTTCTCCTTCCTGGTCCCTGGAGGGCGTTTCACCCGCGGTGGGTGAAGCCGGGGAAAGCCGTGCGAGCGGGAGCGGGACGCCGCATCCCGAGATTTGCCGCTTCCGTGCTCCACAAGCTTCGCCCGGACTGTGTTCTCGTCTCCCCGCGCCAGGCTTAACCGGGAGCCAATTTTGGCCGGACGCCCAGGGAAGAGAGAGCGCTGCCTCGACTGTTCCCCCTTCTCCGGCCCAGGACTGGGCGCTGTAGATCCATCGCCCCTGGATGGTGTTGCCGCGCTGCTGTTGAGCTGCAGGTACGTTGTGCAGCTTGTTTTTCTGCTGCTGTCCCGGGAGAAGACGGAGATGGCGATGGAGTAGCGGGCGGGGCGGGGGCGGGGCTGGGGCTGATGTTGGGTGGTGGGATGCTGCGCAGAGGAGAGCAGAGATGCCGTCGGAGCGGGCGGATTTGGTGGAAATTGTGGAGGACCGGCTGGACTGCGGGAAGTACGTGGACGCGGTGCGGGATCCCGGGCGGGGGCCCTGGTGACGTTCCACGGCACGACGCGGGACACGTTCGAGAACAAGAAGGTGATGGAGCTGCAGTACGAGGCGTACGCGCCCATGGCGGCGCTGCAGCTGCACAGCATCTGCCGGCAGGCTCGGAAGGCGTGGGCTCTGGTGGGCGTGGCGGTGGCGCACCGAATCGGGGTTGTGCCCGTCGGGGAGGAGAGCGTCTTCATCGCTGTGTCGTCGGTGCACCGGAAGGATGCTCTGGAGGCCTGCCAGTTCGTCATCGACCAGCTCAAGGCGTCGGCGCCCATCTGGAAGAAGGAAATCTACGAGGAGGGGTCGGCGTGGAAGCAGAACCCTGAATTCCACCGCGCCAGCAACGGGCGCCGCTGCTGCGACAAGCCGAATGGGAATGTGTTGGAGCATCGTGCTGAGTCGGATGATGCTGCTGGGCAGCAGCGCAGAAATCTGTGACTCCTGGAGATTGCCCGCCTCCCAGCCATGGCGAGCTGTTCCACCTTTGGATAATGGAGATGTCAGACATCACATCACATCACAGCCCAGGCAAGGCCAGGCCAGGCCAGGCCAGCCGGCAGAGGGAGTTGTGGAAACCTTCTCGTTTAGTCCTCTTGCACTTCAGAACACCACCACCTTGTTCCTTTAGGATTTCCTTCCTTTCCCTGTAGCATCATCTGGCCGTGTGACCATGACGGTAGCCAGCAATGTGGCCAAGGGAGTTGCATCCGGCATCTCTGGAAAAGAGGAGGAACAAATTTCTAGAGATTCCAGAACCTCTGCTTTCGGTCTCAACGTCTCCGACTCATGCAACGTGCTTGATTGACTGTCGGTGAAAGTGCAAATGCAAGGCTCTTGTCGCTAGCCCCTGGAGGTGCTTAGCTTCAGACATCAGAGAGTCTGCCTTTTAATCGTACTTCGGACATTCCCCTACCTACATATTTCTTTGCGTGACAAGCAGTCACACAAATTTTGAATGAACTGACCAGGCAACGTCAAGTAGAGTTTACTACATGTTGGTTCTCTGTGAAGACACAAAACTTGAAAGGGCATTTGCTCGAGGGGCATGCCAAAATCTGCTGACCGAAGACAATTTTCCAGTATATTCTCTTATGAAAGAGTCTACATACTCTTGTCGCTAGCTTCTGTCCTCCTGCTTACCTTCAGACGTGCCTGCCTGCCTTTTGTCCGTACTTTGCACATTCCTCTCCCAATTTTTTACATGATAAGCAGTCACAGTTGACGGACACACAAGTTTTGAATGAATTGATAGGGGACCAATCTTTGGGGAAAACCAAAAATTTGAAAGATTGTTTGCAAGAGAGTATGTCAAAACCCCTGACCCTGGGCAACATATTCCTATTCTACCTAGCACACCCTCTAGTAAAAGAATCATTCCACCGCACCTGTTAGCCTACTGTTAATGTCGCACTCCTGACATCCTCCTCCTGCGCGTACATGACTACCTAGGAACAGCAACATCCATTCCTGCTGCTGACAGCCCACCTTGGAAGTGTATGGGTGGACGACTTCCGCTACTTTACAAGCTATACATTAAGAGGGTGGCAGAGACAATCCCACCACTCCTCTCGTCCACTACTCGAGTACTCCGTTCATGCACATCCTGGACTGTGCTTTTGTGGGCTGAATCAATGTCTGGACAGAAGCAAGGCAGAAGCAGAAGCTGACCTCATTGCTCGAACGGGCCAGGGGTTCCCTGCCATCCCTCCAGCACCTTGAGCAAGGGGGCGATGTGCTTGCCATCGTTGATGGCATCGAACACCTTCTCGAAGTCGGAGCCAGGGGAGCCGTTCTTGATGAGCCCACAGAGCAGCTCAGTGCCCAGCTCCGACCGCACGAATTGGTAGAGCGGGTATGTCCTGCATTCCTGTATCCTGTTGGGCAAGGGAGCCAACCCCTTATCGTAAGCCGTCCTGGCAGCAGGCACATCCACGTCCAGGGCTGCCACCAGCTCCTCTTCGAACAGAGGAATTCTCTGGAACAGTGTGAGCCTCTCATCCGACTCCAGCTCCTTGGGGGGCTTCAGCGCCTTCTCCACCAGCACCTGCCGCAGCTTTTGCATCAGCGGGTAGGCCGGGCTGGAGGCGTCGTCCACGTATGTAAAAGGAGGCTGGTTCTCCACCACATATAGCAGCTCTTTCTCGTAGAATCTGGACTGCAGCAGAGTTCCGTTGCTGCCGGTGGAGAGCACCTTCTTAGACACCAAAGAAACCGTCTTCTTCACCGTGGCGACCATGTTCTCCTCCAGATGCCTCAAATCCACGGCCTGGCACAGGGCCACGAGGTAGGTGGAGGTCATGAGCTTGAGAATCTCCACTGACTCGGCCGTCTTCCTGGCCGACACCAGCCCCAGCGAGTTCACATCCTGGTTGTGCTGCTCCGCGCTCTGCACGTGGTTGGTCACCGGGTTGGCCAGGAACTGCAGCTCCGAGGTGTAGGACGCCATGGCGATCTCAGCCCCCTTGAAGCCGTAGTCCAAGCTTGGGTTTGGCCCCCCCGACAGATTGCTCGGCAGGCCCCCATTGTAGTAGTCGTTGACGAGCTCGGAGAACTGCGCGAACATGAGCTTCCCGATGGCCGCCAGCGCCAGCCTCACGTTGTCCATGGACACCCCGATGGGCGTCCCCTGGAAGTTCCCTCCGTGCAAAGCGATGGACCGGGCCGCGTCGATGATCGGGTTGTCATTCACCGAGTTGATCTCCCTCTCGATGCTGTGGGTCGCATTCCGGATCACCTCAATCTGCGGCCCGAGCCACTGCGGGGACGTCCGCAAAGCGTACCTGTCCTGCTTTGGCTTCTTCAGCGGGTCCGTCTCGTGCAATTTCGCTGCCAACTTCATGTAGGAACTTCCATCCAGCACCCACTGCAGAGACAACGGGTGCATTCAGAAACACAACCCACAAAAACCCACAAGAGCAAGCAAGGTTGCAAATTTCCTGGATGCATTCGACCAAAACCCCACAAGACCCACACGACAGATTCACATCTCCGGAGCCGAGGCTCACCTCCATGATGGCTGCGGCCTCCATCTGCCCGGGATGGTGCTTGAGCTTGTGGGTGAGGGGGTCGGTGAACTCAGGCTTGCCATTCATGACCTCGCAGAAGAAAGCCGACATGACCTCAGCCATGACGGCCAGGATGTTAGCATCGAAACAGACCATAGAGGCCATGGCGGCCCCCACGGCCGTGCCATTCACAATGGCCAGCCCCTCCTTGGGCTGCAAAACAAACGGCTGCGCCACCCCCGCAATGCGCAGCCCCTCCTCCGCCGTCACCTCCTTGCCGTCGGCCGTGAAGCAGCGCGAGTTGGGGCGGGCCGTGATCAGCCCCGCAAGGTAGCTCAGCGGCACCAGATCCCCCGACGCCGTGATGGTCCCCCGCAGCGGCAGCTTGGGCGTCACGTGCGCGTTCAAAAGCTTCTCCAGCGCGCACAGAATGTCCCACCGGATGCCCGAAAACCCCTGCAGCAGCGTGTTGGTCCGCACCAGCATCGCCGCCCGAGCTGCCGTGCTCGGCAGCGTGTTCCCCTCCCCCTTCCCGAACACCCCCGCGTTCAGAAATCGGATTAGCTCCTTCTGCAGCTCCGCCCCCTGCATCGTCCGCCTGTGCGAGGTGGCGCCGAATCCTGAAACCGCAGACGCAAACAGCCCATCAACCAACCCAATCCATCAAAGTCGAATTGCCTGCAACAGCAGCAGAGCTTCCCCAATCCGTGTCGCACGGACTGCAACGGCTACAACATCACCATCGCCGCGAAAGCAGAAACTGAAAGGTACTGGCATTGCAACCCACCGGTGGTGACGCCGTAGGTGTCGGTGCCCTTGGCCATGTTGGAGAGCACCCAGCTGGAGCTCTCGTCGACGCGCTGCTTGGCGGCCTCGGCGTCGAGGCGCACCTTCACGCCGGCGCGGCGCGCGATGGCGGTCACCTGAGCGACGGTCAAATTGACGCCCTCGATGGCCACCTCGTCGGAGCCGAAAAACACCTCCACCATCTGCTTCACCTCGTCCAGATGGCTGCCCTCCAGGGTCTCGGACGTGCGCACCCAGTTGAGCGGATCGTGCACGATCTCGCCCCCGGCGCGCTCGAAGCAGAATTTGGGGATGACGGCCGAGGTCTCCATGTGGTGGTCCTGCCCGGATCCGTTCACCCCGTGCTCGTGGTGCTGCAGGAGGATGTCCTCCTTCAGGGCGCCGTTGCCGTTCCCATTCTCCACCACCACCTTGACGCGCTTGTTGGCCACCATGTTGCCTTCCTCCTCGGCCCCTGCCCCTGCCGCTGCTGCTGCTACTGGCCTCGGATTCCTGGGCGGGGGAGAAAAGGGTTTGGGCGGCAGCCGGCAGGAAGTCGAGGGTATGGAGGCAGGGAGGCGAGCGCCGGGGGGAGGGCGCGATCCCGACCCGAGGAAGCTGCTCTCGCCGAGATGGTATGATGGCGGGCCTCGAGGAGCTTATAAGCTCGGAGCTGCAATCAGGCAGAGGCGGAGCCCGAGGCCGGGGCCGGGTCGCTCATTCATTGCCCTGCCCGGGCTGCCCGGGCGGGGCGCCTTTCCGTTGCCCGGGCCGGGGGCGGGGGCGGGGGGCTGGTCCCGTTGCGCGCCCGGCCGGGGCATCAATAATTTGCCACAGCCTGGCTGGCTCGGAGTCGGGAGTCCCGGTTGGCACACCTAACTGCGCCACCGCGCTGCTTTGACCGGCCTCGGCCACTCGGTGGCCCTGCTCCGCCCACGTCCAACAGCAGGCCCGGCCGGGCCATTAATGGAAACGGACGCTTTCGCCGGGCCCAGCCTGCTCGAAATCATTGCCACTGACGGCGGCTCGCTCTCTGCCTCTCTGTCTTCGCGTTTGCCTTTGCCTTGCCACCGCCAGATTCCTAGGGTTTCGCGACCCGTTGCTGCCTCTCCGACTCCCTCACGTGTGTGGCATTCGCACCGCGGGCCACGCCGCTCTTGTGAGGACGACGAGATGCTGCGTTGCCGAGGTGAAGGGGGGAAGGGAAGGCAAGGGAACGGAAGCGCCCGGTGCCCCGCCTGCAGGCCTGTCCCTTCTCCAAGAAACGGAGGAGCCGTTCCCACGTCCCCACCGTCCCGCCTGTCAGCATCATCCCCTTCGCCTTTTCCCTGTCGTGTTTCAGCGTCATCAGGCAGAGGCAGGGGCAGCGGCAGCGGCAGAGGCAGAGGCAGGGACAGAGGCGGAGGCAGAGGCCAGAGGCAGCCTGTGAAGTGTCCATGTGTACACGCGCGTACTCTTCCTTCTAGCCAACACTCTGTCCTCCAGCTGCAGTGTCATCCATCCGCCATCCCCGTCGCCTCCTCCACCAAAGCACCGGGTTCGTACCAGCCGGACATCTTTATGTACCTACATAACCTTCTTTGCGTTGTCATGGACGCTCGATTAGGTGTGCTTTCCCTTGTCACACCATTCATTTATGATCTTCGCACCTGGGAATCGGATACACATCGATATGTTGTGTCTTTGCCATGCGGTTATGCGTGAAGCAGCGTGTTGCGACATATGGAACCCTGGCGGTAGGTAGGTAGCACGACGAGGTAAGCATGCAAGTATGGACTGCCATGTTCGTAGAATTCGAGCACGGCAAGTCGTGTGTGATCGTGACAAGTCCAGTTTGATCGCGATGAAGTCCAGTTTGAGAGCAAGATCTCCCATGGAAAGGGATTATCCGGCCTCCAAAGGCAACGCGAGGTGCTCCGCGTACGCGACATATGCAGTGCCTGGAGCCTGGAAAATACGGCAATGCTTCCATGGTGTAGCAATGTAGGAGGAATATCGGAATCGGATGCAGCGTGAAAGAGGAGAGTAGGGGGAACACGGCCCCCAATTATTGTCCCACTGCAGTAGCTGGACTTCTGCAGTTCATTCTAGAGTTCCGCGAGCTTCTCTCTATAAGGTATGTAATGTATGAATCCGCGCTTTTATCTATCCTGGTTGCCCCTGCTGGATGGGCTTCTTCCCATCGTTTTTTCCCTTATTAAACAAAGGAATCCTGGTCTCGCTTCAAGTGCAAACAGTTCACACGACAACTTGGCAGGGAAGTCGGGCGTCCGACGGACGGCCTTGGACTGGGGAGTGACTGGGTCTTGGGAGCTGCCACGCACGTTCGCAGTTCAGAACCTCCTGCTGGCTGCAGGAAACGGCAAACATGCGTGTCGAGAAGAGCGGAGAAGAGTTTGTATGGAGCCCACTTCCCCGCACTGCGGGGGCTTTGTGACCACAAGCCTCGTGGATCCGGCCAATGGCGGAGGGCATCTGCCCATGGACAACGAGGGTTATTTATGCAGATTATTCATACGGCGAAGAGGGCTTTATGTAGATCGCAATGTGTTAGATGGATTTGCATTAGGGTGTGTGGCGGGCGAGCTTGGCACATGGTCGACAGGTCGAGGGGCATGCAGGCACTCCGGACAACCTGGAGCCCGGGGCTGGAATCTGAGCATATGGTGCAAAACGGGTGGCTCGATCATAAGACCACGTGTGCAAGGACTGTAACCGGCTTTGTCCGCATCACAGCACGCACATGTACAGTGAGGCTGGAAACACACCAAGCTCCTTCCACCCTTTTACATCAGGCTGACCGTGCTCTGTCTCCACTTCCACCTACGCGCCTTGGGCTTGCGGTGCCCTTTCAATCACTGTGTAGACTTCCACCCAGACTTGCCTGCAATGGGAAACAAGATCAAATGAAACATCCGGACCAAAGTAATTAATTTACTCTACTGACTGCCTCGTACCTCAAGCACTGTTCAGTCTGCAGCCGAACGCTCTTTCTCTGCAGACCTCCCGTAACACTGACTGATGATGCCATTGCTGCCTGCAGTATCTGGCGGTGCTGCCAAAGGTAGATAGACGTCGGCAGATGCCAGCTTGTGGCCGACATCCAACACGATCTGGTTTCACAACCTCCTGCACACAAATGCCTAGGTTTTGATGCAAATTAAAGCTCGCTAATGCAGATGTATTCCACGGCATCTGTGCAGTTGCCGAGGAAGCGGATAACTCGGCCCTGTCGCACATGAACTCGATTCCACATGTATTCTTCCACCTCAGGCACGAAAGTGAAGGTGTTCAGGAAGAGAATCAGAAGATGCACATTGCACACCACACAGCACCGCACCGAGCCTGCAAGCATTGCTGACAGCTCGGGAGTGGCGTGGGACGAGTTGGCTGCCTCCACCTCTACGCATAACCATCTTTCATCTCAGAATCCATTCACACTACCAGGGATCTGCACACTGCCCCTTGTACGTGATGACAAGCCTGAAGCAGTAACCTGGGGCTCTCAAACTTCATCGACCTGACGAGGCCCGGTAACGCCAGACACGCACAGACCGGCACATCATTACATCTCAACCTCCGCGACAGCGCGTGCAGGATTCACGGAAATGCTGTATGAGAGGATACGGTATTCTGAGAGCGTCACAGTGATGAGCTGATACGCATCAACGCAGACTTATCACAACTCCTCTTATCGTACACTTCTCTCTCTTCTCTATCGAATTCTGCACAGTCTCCTGGAGGTAACATACAAATAAATCAAACAAGAGGAGAAAAGTATTACCCGTTCAATTGACATCTTATGCAATAAGTGAAACACAAGGACTCGAACCCCTATCATCACATGGGAGGGTCTCTCCTTGATGGTACTGACTAGCTGTAGCACACTTTACACTTTACACTTTACGATAGTAATAGCATTTTTTTCCAGTTCAATTTCATAGATATGACAGATATGCAAAACACAAACAAAAGACACATGTGTTTTACACAAAGCAGCTCAAACTTCTCACTTTTTGCTTGTGGAAGCGATTTAATAATTTCAGATAAAATTTATAATAGTAAATATTTGTATAAATATATATACATAACTACCGTACCCCAAGGGATGGTTCAACAGGATAATGCCGAAATAATTATTTTTTGAAAAAAATAAGGTTCAACATAAATATTTATATTTTTCAAATTTTCAAAAAATAATTCTATTAAATTTTAATATTTATTAAAATACATAGATATATATATATAACTAATGGATATGTATAAACCTCCCCTAAATAGGCCCTAATTTTCCACACAAACCCTAGTTTCCTTATTTTCGGCATCATAAACTCATAAATTTTTACCTATTCAACATTTTAAGTATAATAATTTTTGGATTTTCAAATTTTATTAATTTTAATTAATTAACGCCGAATCACCCCTTGGGGTACGGTATACACATAGTGCTCGCCAAGTTCACCCTAGGGAAGCTACCTCCGAAATTTTATCTTTCTACTTCATGAAGTAAGGGTAACCATGCATATAATACTCTCCAAATTCACACTAGGATGAACCTTTTAGGAAGCGCCCATATGCTTTGTCTAATGACATTTCTCCTATTTCTGACTTTGAGGACCAGCTCTCTATTGTAGATGTGGTTGTAATAGACCCTTCTTGGGATACCGTCCGAGCATGTCATCGGCAACCCTCCGGGTTGAGCAACAGAGGGATGCACTACAACCAAGGTTCATAAGTATACCCAACTAGCACTTTTCCTAGAGATCTCTCATATTAACGTCGTCGGAAAAGAAGCAAAGATCTTGATGGATGAAGGGAAGACCAAGTTTTTGTATTGGAATCAAGAAAGTTCTGATTTAGCCCGGAACCATACAGGAAGGCCATGCTTTCATTCTTCTAGCAATTAAGAATCACAAGACCATGGGCAAGGACTTATTGAGGTTTATCAAGGCTTATGCTTTATTTATCAAGGCTTATGTTAAAGCATACTACATCTACATCCCCAAGAATGGGGTAGGTCACTCTCTTTCATATACGGTGACTTTCCTTCTGTATCCATGTAAAGGGCGTTGGCAAAGGCAATTTTCAGAACAGATTCGAACGTAGGGAACGTAGGAAAACGCAATTTTCAGGACAGATTCAACTGCAGGAAACATAACAAAACACAATTTTCAGGATAGATTCGAACGCAACGTAGATCTTCAGCTGCGATGGTTAATAGGCCTTTGGCTTATTATGACATCTTGGGAGCCATAGGTAGCTTCCGAGTCGACGTTCGGGGGCCTAGTCCCCCTTGGCCTACAGTAATGGGTACACCAGCATCGAGAGACTTTATGATGTCATGATTCCGCTCCACTTTTCATGTACAATTGTGCATAGCTCGTGCATCAGCACATGTAAATAGTTAGAGAAAGTAGCAGCAAGAAGGAAATCAAAGTAGCGCTATACTCTTGACCCGGACTTGAGGAGCAAGGCAGCTGAATAATGGTGATGCTTATACGGGCTGGCAGCAGGGCTGCACGCCCCGCAAACTTCGCCTATCGTTCTCTCTTTACTGATGCCAAGGTCCATGGAACACAATTCCTGCGTGAGAGGTAAAGGCTCGCCTCCAGACTTGGTGCCAAGGACTGCAGTTGCCTTGGCCTATTTTTGTCTATTTGGTTGGAACCTATGTTTGTCAGTTTGCATGCCAGGTGGATGCTCGTTGGAAATGTTTGCCTGACTTTGGAACAGTGAGAGCAGCTGGTCAGCTGAGATTTAGCAGGAGAATATGTGCAAATGCCTTGTGATTAGATTAGTGGAGCGCAATACCTTGCAGATTGTGTACTCACAGTTTGCCTGCAGAACATGGGATGCTGTGGTGGTTGGTGGTGGGCACAATGGGCTGACAGCGGCAGCCTATTTGGCTCGAGCAGGACTCCAAGTTGTAGTCTTGGAGAGGCGGCATGTGCTGGGTGGTGCAGCTGTGACGGAGGAAATAGTCCCAGGCTTCAAGTTCTCCAGAGCCAGTTATCTGCAAAGCCTTCTTCGACCTCAGGTTGTCAGGTGACTGCCAAAGTTGCAAGGATATGTGATTGGGTCATGCTGCCTCCAATTTGTCTGGGTTGCATGAACTATTGACATGTACGCTTTCTTTCTGCAGGGATCTGGATCTTACTGCCAATGGTCTAAAGTTGCTGCCAAGGAATCCATCTTCTTTCACCCCCACAGTGGATGGAAAATATCTGCTCATGGGTCCTGACCCAGAATTAAACCGTGCACAGATATCCAAGTTTTCTAAACAGGATGCTGCAGCTTATCCCCTGTAGGCCTTCGGTGTCCTTGAGGAACCACATTGCACATATGCCAGTTTTTCTTTTGTCATTCTACTGACGTACTTATTGTGCAGGTATGCAGAGCAGCTGGAAAAGTTTTGTACAGTAGTAGAACCTCTTTTGGATGTCATTCCTCCGGAGTCTAGAGACAGTAGCACCTCGTGGAGGCAATCACTGCGCCATGGGTGGTCCAAGCTGAAGATGTTTGCTCTTCTGCTTCGACGAGTGTTAGCCTTGCCTCAGAAAGACATAGCGTAGGTGCACACTCACCGCAAAATGTATGTCTTGGTATGCTTCCTGTAAGAATGTATGTCTTCTCGGTACAGTCACTACCAATCGCTCCTGAGAGCTCCATTCACGTGTTGCATGTGTAGTGACATGCACTTATACTTGCTCAATGTTGTGCAGTGCTTTTCTAGAGCTTCTTCTGGCCCCAGCTTCTAAAGTGCTCAATCGATGGTTTGAGGTAACCTGCAATGATGGTGATAGTGATGGTAGCACTAAAAGCTTGGTGTGTCTACTGACGGAGGCCAACTATCTTGTGGTATCTGCAGTCAGACGTGTTGAAAGTGACGATTGCAACTGATGCTGTAATTGGGGTCATGGTATAATGTATTGACTTGCTCAATAGCCGATGGCATTAGGTTGTAGCCCTTCGTCTTGATGGGGGGTGTGGGTAGAGTAATGCCACATATGGGTTTGGCTTCAGGGAGGTGTTCATACCCCAGGCAGTGGGTATGTGTTGTTGCATCATGTCATGGGTGAGACAAATGGGGATCGCGGGATATGGTCGTAAGTCAATCCATTTCACCATGAATAGGGGTTTGGGGGGCGGAGGGGGAGCGAGCTCCCTGAAGGCTCCATCATGTGGATTTTATCGCTAGTAGAGTATACACAGGATCAGCTTGCTGAAGTGTGCACATTCCGTGGCCTAGGTATGTGGAAGGTGGGATGGGAGCTGTGTCTATGGCAATAGCTAGGTCCGCATACAAGGCTGGAGCAGTTTTGGTCACTAATGCAAAGGTATGTGCCTGTGCTAACATTTCAGAAATTTGCACTGTCAGGTTGATGGCACAAGTCTCCTGAAGTCCTTTTGCTTTGCAGGTCAAGAGCTTGCAGACAGAGGAAGCAAGAGGGACCGATGGAGGCACCCATTTGATTTCTGGGGTGAGTTTTCTTTATTCTACTCTTGCCAGAACTTGCAGGTATGAGTACCTGAGGAGGACGCCTCCATGAATGGCTTTCGGATTTGAAGTATTTGCCTCATGTCTCGGTCAGGTCCTGTTAGAGGATGGTACACCAATCAGGGCAAGGCATGTGCTCTCTAATGCCACACCTGCTGTCACTTTTTTGGTGAGTTGAACGATGTAAAATTTCACATGCTGTCGTCGCAGCATTATCTTTGCAGCTAAATGTTAGAGAGGGTATTAGCTGTGCCATGACGTATCAGTGCACTTTTTGCAGGAACTTATCCGAGACGGTGTTCTTCCCAAACAGTTTGAGATCGACATCAAAGAAATCGATTATAAATCAGTAAGGCCTGGAAAGTCTGTTGCTCCTGGATTCATAGAATGGGTTATGCTGCTATCTCAAATGGTGCTGTGGAATTGCCTGGGAGGGCTGTCTTCGAGAAGGTGCTGGATGAGCAGGTTTTTCTTAGAAGTGTTGTGTTTGTATGGATTAGGGAACCACGAAATTTAATCTTGCGGTGGATGCTCTACCAAGATTCACAGCCTGTGGACGTTCTAGTAATGAGCCTGGGCCTGAGCATTTTGGAACCATACACCTGGGAGCTGACTGGTATCTCATGCTCTTTTCAACCCGTGCGTAGTCATAAATAACTTATAAAAGCACAAAACAGGTTTTTGCAGTAGTTTTCTGTTTCTCATTTGCTCGTACTTTGTTGCCTTGGTTTTCTTTGGTTGGTGATGAATGTATTCAGTATGGAGCACATCGAAGAAGCGTACAAGGATGCACTAAATGGGCAGCCTTCAACTAGGCCCTTGATTGAAATGACCATCCCCTCCGTTCTGGACAAGACCATCAGTCCTCCAGGTAAATTACACTACACGAACACCTGAACAACATCAGCAGATAACGAGCTAACTGTGCTGCAGGGCAGCATGTCATCAACATGTTCGTACAATACACCCCATACCAGCCCAAGGAAGGTAGTTGGAAAGAAGAAGCAACAAGGGTTAGTGCCCTAGCTGTTTGTCAATGCCCGGAACTGGTCCTCAAAGTCTTTTCCCCTATCCAAAGGTACTCAAGGTACACATTTTGCAGGAGAGTTTTGCAAATCGATGCTTTGATTTGGTTGAGGAATATGCTCCTGGATTCAAGTCCTCAATCATCGGCTACGAAATGCTGGCACCGCCCGATCTTGAGAGAATCTTCGGTCTTACAGGTGCAACACTTCGTCATTCCATATCCCAATGGTTTCTTGTACCCTACGTCATGTTGACCCTTTTGCAACTTACCAGGAGGCAACATTTTCCATGGAGCTATGGGACTGGATGCGGTCTTCCTACTTCGACCGATAAAGGGATGGTAGGCACATCCACTGAGTTATGTGCCAGGCCACCACAGTTCGTCCATCTTTTATTAAATCTCGCCCCAACGTGGTTGCAGGTCATCTTACAGGACACCAGTGAAGGGACTTTATCTTTGTGGTGCTGGTGCTCATCCCGGTGGTGGCGTGATGGGTGGTGCTGGCCGAAATGCTGCTCTTGCATTGCTCGAGGACGTCAAAGGATGAAATCCCTGCATCCTTGCTGCTGGCCGAATTGCTGCTCTTGTATTGCTCGAGGACGTCAAAGGATGAAATTCCTGCCTCCTTGCTGCTCGCCGAATTGCTGCTCTTGCATTGCTCGAGGACGTCAAAGGATGAAATACCTGCCTCCTTCGTTGCCGGTCTCTCGCATACGCCTAGAGGGTCACTTTTACTCTATGTTTTCCTTTTTTACATACCTATATGATTACATGTATTACATCCCCCTTGAAAGCGTTACCTACTCTGTGCCTAGCTCAGGTGCCATCAAAACTCTTTCCCTCCGCGCTCGGTGATTTCATCACGCCGTTGATAATTCATGTGGAAGCTGCTGCTGTGATGCGAGAATTAGGATGGTGCGTGCTCTGCTGATCCTTGGGCTGGTTGCTTCGTCTTGTTTTGGTTGGTGCTGATGGATGAATTGCAGAATTCATTGCATGCACGCGGTGGAGAGGTTGAATTTCACAGTGTTTCCTTGTTACTGTGCCAGGCTGCGAAGATCATAGCAAATTTGATTGTCATCGGTTCTGGGGTTCTGCTCAGGGCGGTCTCGCAGGCTTATAGGCAAGCCATTGTCAGTAAGTATCCTTTGATCTTCCCACTGAATGCGCTCCTTGGACCTCCGTTGTGAGTAGGGTTTCATACAGGGCATGCTGCATCTGTGGATACACTGGTTTCTGAATTCTGGGGAAATCGTTTTGCCTTATAGATGCCGGGAAAACTGGAGTAGCTCAAGAAACTATGCAGGATATGGCTCACAAGGTCTCCAAAACTATGACAGAAGCCGAGGCAAGGCTCATACTTGGAGTCGATGAAAAGGCAACATGGGGGGAAGTTCTCAAGGTGAGCTTGGTACAGCGTTATCGGAGTCTTGCTGTTTGTGGTGTTTGATTTGTTTGGAGGGGTGCTTTTTAGCTCATTGATGGCGGTTTGTTCTGAATGCAGAGATACGATCATCTATTTGAAAAAAACGGTGTGTCAGGAAGTTTCTATATTCAGTCGAAGGTGCAACGGGCCAAAGAATGTCTAGAAGTAGCCAAACCAGCAGGAGAAAGGGCAACGGGGTAGTTCATGTTTGCAGGTTAAATTCTATTCGTGTCCCTTCCAAATGCTATGAAGAGCAGCTTTCCAATGCCTACACGTCTATATTTCGCACGCTTCTGGAGCCTACATTGTGTTACACTGCGTTGGATGTTACGGTGTATGTCCATCAGGAGAGCGAGTACTCCAGTTGGGAGGCATTTCAGAACAACATTTACTCGAGTGTTCATTATTCTCTACAGCTGGGACTAGGTGGGATTTCAGTCTCGGAGAGAAAAACCTTTGCCGAGAGGATTAACACTGTGCTTAGGCCATAAACGTAAAGTAAGAGCTGGTCACCAATATATGTCGATACATACGCCTGTTTGAAGCTTGGAACAGCACATATTTTACACTACATTTTGTACAAGAGCCGATCCTAAGGGCTGGCAAAGTTGATGCTGAGTTCATAAGATCCGAGCTCATAGTTCTCTCGAGGGAGCCTTCACCCTTTTTGTACAAAAGCCGATCCTAAGGGTTGGCAAAGTTGATGCTGAGTTCGTAAGATCCGAGCTCATGGTTCTCTCGAGGAGCATTCACCCATTGCTGAAAACTGCTCCACTCTCGTACTAAAGCGGAGCAGAACACCTAGCTGTACACGAGATTCGAGGACTGTCCGGACAGCAGAGGGGACATCGCCGAGTTCAAGAGGTACTTGTGTGTTCAACAATGGCAGGGTAGGAGCAATATTTTTCCTATGTGGGTGCTAGACTCCAAAATTCGATGAGCCTCTGCAGCCTTGCCCAAGGGAAGGGCTGTGTCTATCACAGGCACCACTTTCCCTTCATCTATTGCCGGCCACACATGCTTCTTCACCTCAGCCACAATCTGAGCCTTATTTTCAGGTGTCCGAGCCCTCAAACCGGCCCCTGCAAAAACAACCTCCTCGAATTAGTTGCATGAGATGATTATGCAGCAGACACGATTCACGGCTTGTTTGAAGGTTAGGTACCTTGGACAGTCAGGCGTTTAGCAACAATTGGGCCCAGGCTGAATTCCCCGACGGTGCCTCCTTGAAATCCGATGATAAAGAGCCTCCCTCCAACTGCGAGGGCGTCAAGGTTTCGCTGGAAGTAGATAGCCCCCATGTTGTCCAAAATGACATCCACACCTGGCAATGTAGAAGAACCAAATGTTCGGCGAGCACATTCTGTCAAACCAGCCATGCAGGCGTCAGGCAGGTATTATTACCTTTCCCCTTGGTCTCTTCCTTGACACGCTGTACAAAATCCTGTGTCTTGTAATTTATCACAAAATCGGCTCCAAGCTCTTTGCACTTCTTCAGCTTCAAGTCCGTTCCTGTCAGACGGTGAAAGCCGACTTTGAGCCCTACCAACAGAAACTCCACAGCTCCAAGCGTTTTCCGTGGCACCAATGAAAATGAAAGCTCACCGGCAGTGGTGAAAACCGTGGCACCAATGTACTTCGCCATCTGTATGGCAAAGGTGCCGATTCCACTGGACCCTCCATGCACCTTGACATCATAAACCAACACAGATTGACAATCTACCATCCCCACGGCAACACCAATCCAAACACAACTCCGGCCAGCAAACCTCGACTCACCAAGAGTGACTCCCCAGGCTGCAAGTTGGAAGTCATGAACACCGTGGACCACACAGTGCACGCAACTTCAGGCAATCCAGCAGCATCCTTCAAAGACACCCCCTTAGGAATGGGGAGCAATTGAGTAGCTGGCACTGCGACCTTGTCAGCGTACCCCCCGCCTCCGAGCAACGCGCACACCTGCATCAAAGCAAATGTCAAGCACATAACCACAAACCCGGACAGAGCCGCAACTGTCCAGCTACATTACACCATCCGAAAGACCACGTTTCCACTACACCTCAGTCCCAGCCTCCCATTCCTCCGGCACCCCGGGTGCCACTTCCTCAATCACTCCAGAGCACTCCAAGCCAGGATACTGCGGCGAGCCGGCAGGGGGCGGGTGGCTCCCCCGCCGCTGCATGGTGTCGGCCCGGTTCACTGCGGTGGCCGTGATTTTGATCAAAACCTCCCCTTCCTTCAGCACCGGATCCGGCACATCCTTGAGCTCCAAAACCTCCGGCCCTCCCGGAGTCCTGATCACTATGGCCTTCATCCTGCTGTCCTGCCCCTTCCGATGATCCTCACAGGCTGCTCACTGTGAATTCTGCCGCTGTCGTCGCAGCTGCAACTCCGCGAATCCAACGTCTCGGATCAATCGTCTCGAATCACTCGTCTTTAATCACAGGCCTCGGGTTGCGCACAGGCAAGCAGGCACAGACAACTTATAAAGAAAACGCCGGCTCGTTTGCCTGGCCGTGGCCGTTTGATTCACCACGGTCCATGCATGCACTGGTGCGTGCCACCTGCCGAGGGCCCGGGAGCGGGGAATAAGTTAACTGTTAAATATGACACTAAATGTTATCTCTTAACTTAGAACCTCATTTCATAAAATGAGATAATTTACTCTAGGACCTGGTGCTTTGGCTTTGGTCTTGGTCACACAATACATGACCTTAGCTCGGAATGATTTGGATCACTTTGGAGGAAGGCTAGTGAAAACATAATGGGGACTTAGTTTGTGCATGTTTTTCTTTAGTTTTTACGTGCTTCGGCTGGCCGTTTAGTTCTTATGAGCTCAGAACTGACACACATTCTCTTTCCTTCATTCGGAGCACAAGCTGGTCGAGCATTGAATAGATGTGGTCACTCTCAGGATGCTTCCGATCGCCAACCACGAAGCTATGAGCCAGCCCGTCCATGTCTGTCCAGCAGCTCTGGCCTGGAAGCTTCCAAGCCCCCATTAGCTTTCTCCGGGCGTGCATCTCCTGGGCCTGCTCCCGCATCTGG
Source organism: Anthoceros angustus (assembly GCA_010909165.1). Classification (NCBI taxonomy): domain Eukaryota; kingdom Viridiplantae; phylum Streptophyta; class Anthocerotopsida; order Anthocerotales; family Anthocerotaceae; genus Anthoceros; species Anthoceros angustus. The sequence continues at coordinate 147,875 of MU008157.1, forward strand.
ACATCGGAGTAAATGTTGGCCATCAGCACATAGGGTGCGGCGTCTTTCTCGTCCAGCTTCACGGCTTCATCGAAAGCATAGCGTCCCACATCCACGTTGCCCCACTTCCGGCAGGAGCCTAAGAGGCTGAGCCAGAGTGCACCGTGCGGGGGAACAGGCATGGTCCTGACTAGGGCTAGTGCCTCGTCCAGTTGGCCTGCACGACCCAGGAGGTCCACCATGCATGAGTAGTGCTCCGCGGTGGGAGTGATGCCGGAGTCTCTGTTCATGGACTCGAAGAACTCTTGGCCTTTGTCGACCAGACCCGCATGGCTGCACACTGTCAGTATGCTGAGGAGGATGATGGCATCTGGGAGTAGGCCATCCTCCTCTTGCATTCTGCGGACCAGGTGGAAGACCACTCCGCTGTCTCCTTGGCGGGTGTATCCTGCAATTAGGGCATTCCAGGCGATGATGTCTCGCTGCGGCAATGCATCGAATACCTCCTGTGCGTCCACCATGCTCCCAGACTTGGCGTACATATTTATCAAACTGATGGCGATAAACAGATCAGATTCAAGCCCTTGTTCCCTGATCTGTGCATGAAGCTGCCTTCCTGCATACAGAGCTGCCACACTTGCACATGCTTGCAAGAGGGAAAGAAAGGTGACAGAATCGGGTGGACCGATGCCTTCTTGTTGCATAGTGCTGTAGAGACGGAGGGCTTCCTCGCCCATGCCCTGCTGGGAGTAGCCTGCTATCATGGCATTGAATGTCACGACATCCTTCTTGCCGAGTCCATCGAATACACGTTGGGCATCCTCCAGGCTGCCGCATTTTGCATACATGTTTATGAGGCTGCAACCTACAGCCACATCAGACTGAAGACCATGTCTTTCAATATGTGCATGAAGCTGCTTTCCGTCCTCCAAAGCCGAGGCGCCCATGCTTGCACATGCCTGCAGGAGGCGCAAGAATGTGCCAGAATGTGCAGCGAGGCCCTCTTCCTGCATAGCACGGTACCTATGAAGGGCCTCTTGACCCATGCCCTGCTGGGAGTACCCTTGTATAAGCGCAGTCCAAGTTGCTGCATTTTTTTCAGGGAGCCTGTCAAATACGCTCTGAGCATCCTTCAAGCTGCCACACGTTGCATACATGTTTACCAGGCTGCATCCTACAGCGACATCAACCTGAAGTTGTCGTTCTCCAATCTCGGCATGAAGCAGCTTCCCCTTCTCCAAAGCAGCCGTCCCCTCACTTGCACATGCCTGCAGGAGGCACAGGAATGTCACAGAATCTGGTGCAGCAATTCCTTCTTCTTGCATGGCACTGTAAACATCGAGAGCTTCCTTACCCATGCCCTGCTGGGAGTATCCTGCAATTAAAGCGGTCCATGTCACTGCATCCTTTCGACAAAGTCCATCAAACACACTCTGAGCATCCTCTAAGCTGCCACACTTAGCATACATGTTCACCAAGTTGTTCCCTATTGTCAAATCTGCTTGAAGTCCTCGTTCTCCAATCAGTGCGTGGAGTTGCTTGCCTGTGTCCAAAGCCGGAGTTCCCACAGTTGCACATGCCTGCAGCAGGCAGACAAATGTCACAGGGTCAGGTGCAGTGAAGCCTTCTTCTTGCATAGCAGTGTAGAGATTGAGCGCTTCCTGACCCATGCCCTGCTGGGAGTATCCTACTATGAGAGCAGTCCAAGTCACTACATTCCTGTGAGGAAGACTGTCAAACACGCTCTGAGCATCCTCAAGGCTGCCACACTTTGCATACATGTTTACCAGGCTGCAACCCACGATCACATCAACCTGGATTCCTTGCTCCTCAATCTGTCTGTGGAGCTGCTTCCCCTTGTCTACAGCTGGAGCACCAACACTCGCACATGCCTGCAGCAGGCACACAAATGTCACAGAATTAGGTGCAGTACTGCCTTCTTGTTGCATAGCGCTGTAAAGACGAAGGGCTTCCTCACCCATGCCCTGCTGAGAGTATCCTGTGATCATTGCATTCCACGTCACCACAGATTTCTTCGGAAGCCCATCAAACACTCGTTGAGCCTCTTCCAAGCTTCCACACTTTGCATACATGTCCACCAAGCAACTGCAAACAAAGGCATCAGGCTCAACCCCACTGGCCAACACATCAGCATGCACCTGCTCCCCGGCTTTCAAGTCTGCTCCCCTTGCACAAGCCTGCAGGGCTGCTACAAACACATGGCCATCTGGCTTCACCCTCGACCTGCGCATCTGACGGTACAATTCGATGGCATGCTTAGCTTCTCCGTGTTTCACATGCGCAGTGATTATGGAAGACCACATGAAGGCATCAGGTTTGCGAACCACGGTGAACACATCCATCGCTTCTTGCAACCTACCATGAGAAGCATACATTCGCAGGATATGATTGCACAGGAACTTGTCCGACTGGTACCCATGTCTCACCGTGGCAGAATGGACCCGGCGACCCAGCACAAGATCCTTCTTCACTATGCAGCTCTTCAGCACACTGTAAAAAAGAGCTGTGGAAAGAGGACAGTCCCTCTGCACTAAAACTCCCAATGCCTCAACAGCCTCAGTCACATGGCCCCGCTCAGTTAGCTGGCTCACGGTTTCAGCAGTTACACCCGTTTGCCCTCCTGTGGGTCTGCGAGGGTCAGGATCACCCGGCAAGCTCCAGTTGGGGTTGGAGGCACAACGACCCACCTCCATCCCCAGAGGAGCAAGCTGAGCATCCACCTCAGCTGGCTTGTAGACACTGCTTAGGCAGGTGACCTACTAAAACTCCTTACATCCACGCTGGAAATCAGTCGAACACTCTTCCTTCTTATTTTGCCTGCCAGCTTGGTTCCTTGCAGTCCAGCTAGCGAAGCCGTCACTTTGTTAGGTCCACTAAAACAACACCCAATAGCAGTCCTGTCCTTCTGCCCTTCGCGTGACTGTTCCCTTGCTCCACACATCGACAGCTAGAACTGAGCCCATACATATACATGTGAGCCCTGGCCAGCCTGAAGGTCGTCACGGGCTTAATGGATCTCAGCACTTGGTAAACCAGACTTTCGGAGGCCGAAAGTAAAGCCATCCAGAATCTAGGGAAGCTTGCTCAGGCCGTCGGAGCCCTGGAGTCGCTGGCGCAGACAGACTTCCCTATTCCTCCGTCCCTGGTTTACACTGTGCTAAATTTGTGTACAGCCAAGAAGGATTTGGCTGTAGGGCGACGAGTTCATGCACCAGGGTAGGCAAACCAGATGCTTTCATGTGGTCGTCCCTCATCTCTGCACATGCTAAACATGGGAAACCTACGGAGTTCATACACCTGTACCATGAGATGCAGAGGCCAGGTGTGAAGGCGGATGCTCGCGTCTTTACAGCTGCCCTTCAAGCTTGTGCATTTGCCACCGGCTTGGAATCTGGCTGAAAAGTGCACTCTGATTTGTTGCACAGGAGCATCCATCTGAACTTATTTGTTGGCACCAACCTGGTGGACATGTATGCAAGATGCGGCGAACTGGAGGCAACCAGCGCTTGTTGTGTATGAGCAGATAGAGCAGGAGGGGCCTGATTGTGGCTGACCATGTTACTATGTCGCCTTCTCAAGGTCTGTGCACGCACTGGTGCGTTACAGATGGGCAGGCAGCTGCACTCACATCTTGTTGAAAGAGGACTGTAAGATACAACACTGGTGCCCAATTTAGACATGTATGCCCAATTTTACGAAATGGGAGATGCACGCGGGGTTTTTGACACCTTGGGAATGATGGGTGTGGTGACATGGAGGGCCCTTTCTGCAGGGTGCACACAGCAGGCGACTCCCTGTTACTGTTGTTGTCTCAAGAAGGGACTTCATTGAGTTCCATAGAGGTGTGAACATGAAGCTAACTACATCTATGCACGTGGTCACCTTGGAATACATGCTGATGATTTTGAGCGTCCATGGTGTGTATGATGGAGAAACATGGCAATGTGATTTGGACCATTCCCCTTTAAACATTTCTCCAACTATTATGTACAAGGGACCCATATGTAAAAGAAACCTAAAAATCGGGCTTTGGAGCTCGAGGGATTGTTGTTTTACATGGATGAGCTATTGGAACAGTAACATACCTTCCACATTGGCATCATATTCAAAAACTATTGCTTTGCCGCCATAGTCTGGGCCTCTTATTCTTGAAATAGCCACACGAGTATCACTTTGGTCAATTATGAATTTTTGAAGAATTTTATTAGCTGACCAATTCATGATAGGATAGTCTAACAATAAAATTATTTGGCGTTCACGTAGCAATAAATTAATATTACTTAACATTTACGTAGTAATAAAAAAATATTACATGACATTCACACAGTAATAAATTCATGTACCGGGAGAACAAAAGGGAAGCCCTCACACCTTCCTTGCCACAGGAAGGGTATAGCAATGGTATAGCAGTAACAACAACAAGAAGATTTAGAATACAAGAATTGATTGCATAAAGTGCACCTAGTTATACTAGCCTTTAATTTGTTTCCTTGTTTTGGGACAAGAAATATAGAATACAAGAATTAATATGCTCAATCTCGAAGTCGGGGATCTCAAATGTGCACATCTCCGAATCAGTGGGAGCATTGTTACAGCCACCTCCGAAGTTTTGTGCTACTTCATTTTTTCCCCTCAGAGTTTTGTGCTACTTCTTTTTTCGATAATTTGAACAACTTCTTTTTTCGATAATTTGAACAACTCAATTTCCTTGATCTTGTCGTATTGAAACGATTGTCGATTCTCTCATGGGTTAACTGGGTTCTCTCATTTTATCTTCTAAGGCTAGGGTTGCCTTGCCACATTTCTTTTCGCTCCCCGAGTTTGGGCTGCGTGGGCTTCAAGCGTCGCTCTTGGAGTAGCACTGCTGGCAGGCGGAGTTGGCCCTTCTTCGGGATTCTTTTATTTCCAAGGCCACTTGAGCTTGGCTTCGCTCTTGCTCAGGGAAGGGATCATGCTCTTGCCCGCTTCCCTCTGCACTTCTCTTGATGCAAGGATGGGCTCGTGACTTGCCTTAGGGTCTAGATGCTCTTTCTATTTGCGTGGCAGGCTGTGCGTCTGGTAGGTAGACGCCTCTGTGCTGGGTGATCCACTCCCCTGTCTCATGATTGTTCTTGCCCGCTCAAACTTTCTTCTCAGGCTTATTTCTATAAAAGTCTGGTTCTCAAAAAAAGGTTCCTAGCTTCTGGCTCGACCCAATATCCAGGCATTTCGCATCGCACCAGCAACTTTTTCCACCGCGATACGCTTTCGCCCAGGCTTGGTCCAACCTCTGGCCTGCTCTCTCTCTTTGCTTGCACCCGTGGAGCCCCCTCGATGACTCGGGGACCAACCTAGCCCGGTGTCCTGCTGGCGGACAGCGCATTGCTATGCATGATGCCGTTAGGGACGCCATGTTTTCAATGGCCAAGCAGAGCGGGTTCTTTCTTTACAGAGAGTGCCCATACACCTTGCTCAACGTCGTTTCTCTCAAGGCTGATCTTTTTCTATCCCGGGGAGACCAAGTTTCTGTTGTCGATATGGTTATCACAGACCCCACCTGGGACTCTGTCTGCAAGCATGTGATTCTTAACCCTCTGAGTTGGGCGGTGGAGGGCTATGCGATGGCCAAGGTCCACAAGTACTCTCTTATGCAGGACGGCCACACCTTTATCTCCCTTGCCATCGATACCCATGGGGGCATGGGCAAGGATTTCTCAAGGTTTGTCAAGGCCTGTGCCAAGGCGTACCACTATAACAGGAATGGGGTTGGTCTTCCCCTTTCTTATATTTTGGCTTTGTGCAGGCAACGTGTGTCCATCGCCCTCCAAAGGATGTTGGCGAACGCGGTGTACAGGACGGCGACAAGCGCAGGGGAGGTGGCTTCTTCGGCCCCATTAGTAGGTAGGCCTTTTCTTATCCACAACCACGAAATTCGTTGTGCAGTGGGTAGTTTAGAGGTGAGCGATCGCGGCGATTAGTCCCCCTTGGCACGGTGCCCTTGGTTGGGCAGTTCCCCCTTTTTCTTTTGGAGTAGATGAGTTTTTCCATCTTTTTTCTTACACAAAGTCTCCATATTCCCCTTAAGAAGCTCTCCATCTCAAACAACTTGGGCTTGAAATTGAAGTTAGGTAGAATATGTATAAGGTATTAGACACATACGATATCAAGACATGTATGGCCATTCACAAGCATGAGTGTATGTATATGTCAAGGACGTCAATATGTGTGTATCTACAGTGGAAAGGGCCAACATGGGGCTTCACCTTAAGAAGCGATGACGCCCGACTTAGTTGTACTACCTCTAGGTACGATTCGTAAGAAGCGATAACGCACGACTTCATTATACTACCTCTAGGTACGATTCGTGCATCTGTGGCATAATATGGATGGTAGGCACTCTTGTCATAAGGCCATATCAATACTAGCAATTACGAACAGTGACTAGGGAAGAAGAAGAAGGGGAAACACAGCCTCTCCAGATCTCCAGTGAAGATGAGAAGGCGATTGGCTGGTAAGTATGATGCTGACAATCCATCTGCCTTTCGCAATTTGAACGCATGTAGGAGTTGAAGCATCTTATCATGGATTTCCATGCAGAGTGCACACCAATCAAGCGGAAGAGGAAGGCAAGATCTCTGGGTGATGATGGAGAAGAGGTGGGAAGAGGGCGCAAGAAAACAAGGAAATTGAGGAAGCCTGCAGAAGAGGACGCGGTCGCCTGGACAGTGACAACTGATGCCGAACGACTGGAGCTCCTGTCACAAGAGGATGACTACCTGGAGATGGTTCGCACTCGGGCTTACAAGAAGCGGGTGCAAACTATAACGTTTGACATTCACATTTCGGTTCTACGTCATGCTTCCTTTCTAACAGCAGATGCTCAGATAAGGAAGGTGGACGAGGCATGGATGAAGTGCCTAGTTAGACAAATGCAAACAGGTTCTGTGAAGGAAGGGACGCTCCCGCTTTTGTGCATGATTGATCCAGCACAGTGCTTGAAGAAGGAAGATGCAGACCCGGAAGAGATAAGAGCCCAGCATTACACACTAGGGGTGCTAGGAGGGAACCATTGCTATGCCGCCATGCAGACCCTGTCCGAAATGTATCCGGCGGAAGATAAATTTCAATGGCTTGAGGGCCATGTCTATGCAGGCTTGACAGAGGAAGAAATGAGGGTGCTGGCAGTGGATCATAATGTGTATGCAGGTAATAGGAAGAAGCTGGGTTTTATTGAACAAGTCCGATATATCCATGATGAGCTCGAGATTTGGCACAAGACACACCCCACTGGAAAACCTCCTGTGCAGTGGAAGTTCAATGTCTATAAGTTGCTGGGATGCTAGAGGAGGCTGGAAACTCGAAGGCGGCATCAACTACATCGATTAGCCATTCATATTGATAGTTGGTGAGTATTGATTATGTAGGTTAGCAACAAGTCCGTTTTGCCGTAGTCTTGCGACTATCATACGATACTTCAAAACAAAATACATATTCACAATGATGAAAAAGCTAGGAGGCATCCCAAAATTACACAACATAGGAGATATATTACATTGTCTTGCTTAGACTAAAGCCTAAGTGGTATGTAAGTCGGTCTCCGTTACAAAAGATTTGAGAAACATTAACATTACCTATATTAGGCTTAAGTCTGGGCCTATTATATAAGCCTCTATAAGAAGCGCATATGCATTAGCTTCAACCATACCAAGGGCCAGCGGAGTTACGCCTTTCGTTCATACTAACCTTATAACTCAGCTTGGCTTTTTATGGAACAGGTACATACGTAGTTACGCGTAGGATGTTAAGTATGTATTAGGCTGACTGAAATGTTTGATCCGAGTGTCTTGGGCCGTAGGCGCGCGACGAGCAAGGCTGCGCCAAATGCGTTCAATTTCAAACACCTTCGAACACTGCATCTCTCTACGTGTTGTGCGTTCTTTCCCGCCAGGCAACCAACAACATCGAGTGTCCGGACCATCCATTACATGCAGCTGTTGCTAGAATTCTGGGCTAATGCCGCACTCCATAGGGACGAGTGTGGTATTGTGGGAGGTTTGAGTATGCGGTGTCTGGTGGTGTTGACTGGAGTTTGCTGGTCACAACTTTCACTTCTGAGGGGTGGACAATGCTTTGCGCTGTAGATCATCCAATTTCAATACGCATCGCCTTGCTGAGTTTGTGTGTGGGCGTGAATGTTTCCCCCTCTCTGAACATTTCTCGATCTTGTCTAGACACTTAGTACAGGTTGCACAGTGTCGCAAGGCTACAGACGAAGATGAAGCTCCGCGAGCGAAAGGTTGTTGTGGAAGCCTCTGGCTATGTTGACAAGAGCGTGGGTGTTGAAAACTATGGCAAAGGTGAAAATGCGGACAACGATGTGGACGAGATCGAGGACGCGGCGACAGACGGCACGGCAAGCGCAGACGACATCTCTGCGGATTCGTCCGACCAAGGCGGTGGGATGGGCGTGGCCACCTCCGGCGGGAAGGCGAAGCGCTCGCGGAAGGCCAAGCTGGTTAGAGCCGCGTCCGGCAAGAAGGCAGACGCCAATTCGCGAGGTCAGTCCATACTTAAGTATGTGAAGCCTAAAATCAACAATGCGGGCGATGGCCCCTGCGAAGCTGAGGGGAGTGATAGCGACGACGGGGTATTCGTCCTGTCGCACCGCAAGTCCGTCTTGATCAGTAGGAAAAGGAAGGTGCTCGCGCAGCCTGGGGAGAAGAAGAAGCTACGGGAGGGCTTGCGGGACGCTAGGGTAATTCGATACAGAGAGATGTCCTCCGCTGATGAATTGGAGGAGGAGAAAGAAGAGGAAGGCCAGGCGGTCTGTATGCAGGAAGAGCAGCCTACCCCCAGCAGGAGTGCAGGTCAGGTTTGCTACAGCCGCAGAAAGAAAGACGCTGCTATCCCGGACGGGGTTGGGAACAGCATGCCCCCGGACGAGCATTGTAAGGATAACTCCAAGGCTGAGCCCGTGAAGCAGTACAAGAGGTTGCGGAAGAGGGTCGGCAGCCCCGCATCCCCGGGTCTGGACGATTCCTCTGCTGCCGTGGCTTCGCATGACAGGAAAGTGAGACAACGCAAGAAGGATGCAGACCCACAGGTTTGCCCTATTGAAGCACGACAGAGCAGTCCTGTAAGGAAGCAGCCGTCCAGATCTTGCGCTCGGAAACACAATCTGGATGAGTCTGCAGACGAGGAGGCTTATTATGCGTCGGATGACGAGGAGCCCTATCATCGGCCCTCAAAGCACAACAAGGGTGAAGCCAAGGATATTAGCATGCTATATAGGGGGGAGGAGGCTCTAGAATTGGAATCCTTTCCTTACAAAGTTGACCAGTATGGTTTGTGTTCCATCGACGGTGATTATGCGGCACCTAAAAAGAGATTTGTGGGCTCTGTGGAGAAGATCCTGTCAGCCAGGACCTCGTCTGAGCATGGGCGTGTCTTCTGTGTGAAGGAGCACCAGAAGAGCTATAGATCTGTGAGCTATATCACGGAGAGGCAGTTGCAGCAGCAAAGTGCTCAGCTTCTTAGAAACTTTTTGAAACGCCTGGACTCTCTTGGCCGTACTCAGGGACATGCTGGGGATGATGGGGAAAGTCCTGCATTTGATCCTCACTTCATTGAGGTTGACAGGATAATTAGCTTCAAAAGCAAGTTTTCGAAGAAGTGCTATCTCGTGAAGTGGAGAAATCTACCTTACACTGATTCCACATGGGAAGATGAGACTGCATTACGCTTTGATCGCCATGCCATTGACCGTTTTTTGCTTGTCAGCAAGCCTGGCACACATTTTGAATCCTGGAAACTCAAGTCTCCTTTCAAAGATGGTAGGACCTTGCGAAGCTATCAGGAGGAAGGAGTCTCCTGGTTGGATCATGAGTATGAAAACAAGATGAACTGCATTCTCGCTGACGAAATGGGATTAGGGAAAACCATACAGGTCAGTTATCTGCGTGCCATTTCTTTCTGTGTCATCACCAAAGGTGAGTTCTCAGATGCAGCAGTACTTACTGGCACTGCCGTCAGCAATCTCAATTATGTCTGAAACATTCATATAGCTGTTGGCATATCTTCGCTTGTTGGTTGCCCCTGCATGGAGATCATTGTGCAGACTCTGACTAACAGGCATCCGTTTCTTACTGTGCCCAGTCTGTTGCGATGATTGAGAACCTGCGGTCAAAAAGAAAGAACAAAGGTCCTTTTTTGGTGGTCGCACCAGTCTCAACAATGGGGCACTGGCAGAGGGAAGTGCAATCTCTGACCACCATGAACTGTGTGGTATATGGAGGGAACCAAGATGATAGAGAGATGATCAGGAAGTTTGAATTCTTCTATGACAACACCACACGGCCAAAGTTTCATGTACGAAGAGTTTGTGTATGAGAATTAGACATGATTGCGACCTTTTTGGAGTTTCTCGATGCGATGGCAGTGTTGTGTTCAACTGTTTTGGGATTGCCCTCGCCTTCTTTTTTGGCAGGTTCTACTGACAAGCTTTGAGATACTCATGAAGGACCAAACTTGGCTCTCAAAGCAGAACTGGGAGTATGTAATTATTGACGAGGCTCACCGGTAGGGACTAGTACTTTAGTTTGGCTCACAAACTTCCGGGCTGATTTTGTCTGAGACTTTCTTCAAAGGTTTTTGACAGTAGTTGGCTGCATGGTTATGGTGGTTCAGACTGAAAGCTAAGGATTCCAAGACAACTTCTGCTGTGAGGCTAGTTGTCAAACATGTGGCACCGGGAGGACTGCTTTTGCTGACTGGAACTCCGGTTCAGAACAACATGAAAGAAATCTTGTAATACTTCTTGACATTATGTATTTACAAGTGTGCTGTGCCTCTGTTCGTGTGACTAGCTTGTCTGCAAACCTTACCCTGCCTTTGTATCTAAGGACTGAGTTTAAGTTCTTGTTTTGTGTGTACAGTGGACTTCTGAATCTCTTGGATCCTGTCACGTTTGGCTCAGAGGAAGTATTTCTGTCCAAGTATGGAGATCTGAAGGATGCAGCACAGGTGGCTGCTTCAAAAGTGCTTGGATTGTGTTGTAGGCTTATAATGCTATGACTTATGCTGCACATTCAAGCTTCTCATTATACTCTTTTAGCTTTCTAATTGTGGTGCCCATCTCGTGTAGGTGAATGAGCTTCAGGAGCAAGTTCTAAGACCCAGACTTCTGCGGCGTCTCAAAGAAGATGTTGAGAAAAGCATCCCGCAGAAAGAGGAGGTATACTCAGCTGGGCTTGGATCAATGGAAGTTAAAATGCTTTTGCTTTACTTTGCAATCCCAATAGTGGTGTCTATGTGTAAAAAGCTTTATTGGTTTGCACACACAAAAAAAATGTAATGAGCTCCATGAGAGGCAGTCAACTCCAGAGCTGGGGTGTAATGTTGCTGAGATTGTCAGAGGTGTGCATATCATCTGTCTGGGCATTCAGTTATCCCAGTCCCTCTTCTGACCGGTGTTGTAACTTCAGACAATCATTTGGGTGGAGCTTACTAAAGACCAGCGAGTTTACTACAAGGCCATTTATGAAAATGCTGTACCCCAATTGTTGAAAGGATCTCAGAGTGGCAACATGTCTAGTCTTCGCAATGTGGTAAGTTTGTGTACGTAGGTTACTTGAAAGGCATGATTGGCTGTACGTTCTCGTTCACAAAACTGGTGATAGTCTGGAATATGCTTACCCGTGCATTTCCTTGTTACAGGCCATGGAGCTCAGGAAGGTCTGCAATCATCCTTTTCTGTGCAATGGACTCGAGAATGATCTAGTTCTAAAGCACAAGAAGAAAGCGGATAACATGCAAAAGCTGCTCAGAGAATCTTCTGGGAAAATGATTTTAGTGGATAAGCTGCTGCCAAGTCTTAAGGATGCTGGTCGGCGCGTTCTCATTTTCTCCCAGGTGTGTGACTGGCTGTACATGGGGTTTGACTTTCATCACCAGGATGAAGAATGTTAACCCACGGTGGTGGATGGCAGTTTACAATCATGCTGGATTTGTTGGAGGACTATCTTGTGTCAAAGCAGTACTCGTATGAGAGGATTGATGGAAAGATTAGAGGGACAGACAGACAGGTTTGTGGTTCTCAGCTTTTTTGCTGTTTCTTAGTGGCCGTTGTCAAGTTTGCCGTTCTATTACTGCTTGGTGGTGTATTCAGTTGCTACATTCTCTGCTCTGCTGATCAGTAACTTCGAAAACTCTGTGCAGGCTGCAATTGATCGATATTCTGCAAAGGGGAGTGACATTTTTGTTTTCCTACTCAGTACTCGAGCAGGTGGCTTAGGCATTACGTTGACTGCAGTGAGTACCCACACCTATTGCTTCCCTTGTCAAAGAATGGATGCAGTTTTCCCTCCCATAGGATGAATGCACCTGATCTCTAATTTGATCTGGATTTTATGCTGCAGGCAGATACATGCATCATTTATGATTCGGATTGGAACCCACAAAATGATCTCCAAGCTATGGCTCGTTGTCATAGGTCAGTCAAAGCTCTGCAGTTGCTATTGATGCAAAACTGGTATTGAACTCGATTCAGTTAATTCATTGGATTCTTGATACTTCGTCCAGAATCGGCCAAACAAAGGATGTTCGTATATACCGACTGATAACCAGGAGAACTTATGAGCAGCAGCTGTTTGAATGCTCATCTAAGAAGTACGGACTTGATGAGGCTATTCTTGGGAATAGATTAGGTGCAGACGCTGTTAATGATGAGCACATGAAGAATATTGAGAACCTTCTGAAAAATGGTGCTTATGACATATTGAAGGTAATCACTCCACTCTCTGAAAAACCAATGTTGTTTTTGGTCCAAAGCTAACTGTACAACCATAATTGCTATGGACAGGATGAAGGAGAAGCAGATGCATTTAGTGCTCAAAACATTGACCAGATCCTTGAGCAGCGGACTCAGAAGCGTTTAATTGGAGGGTATTTGCATCAACCGTCTGCCATTTCTTATTTATCTGACTTTCTATCTGTTGTTTTACAAGACGTAAGGCTGACCTTGACTGTAATCATTACCTATTCTATCATCAGGAGTGGCTGCAACACCTTCTCTGTTGCAACCTTTGCTGCTAATGAAGAAGTTGAAGATGCTGACCCCGAGCCTACTCCGGTTGAGCAAAGTACAGAGGAGTTTTGGAAAGATCTCTTTCCTGAAGCTTATGAAGTCCATAAAGCAACCAAAGCGTCAAAGAGACTTAAAGCATCAAATGCTGTGCAGCAAGATGCTTGCATTGGTCGACGACGAAGAGCTCGAATAGACTACACTGAAATTCGGCAGGCGTCAGATGATGAGGCAGCAGATGGGCAAAAGAAAGCAGATCTCAAGAAACCAGCTGGTGGCAGTGATGCTCACACACCTGGTGCTAAGTCCTCAGAATCAGAAGAAGAAGATGAACCATGGTCTGAGTTGGAGTTGAAGCGTCTTGAGGAGCGTATGATGAGTTTTGGGAGGAGTCAAATAGGTAGTTTGAGTCACCCACAGTACATCACGCCTTTGACATCAGTTGAAGTGCAGACTTCCGTTGTCCTTGAATTGGTTTGCCGGTTTCAGACTGCACACTACGCCCATTAAGGTTTTGATTCCATTCGTACTTTCCAACGTGTTGTTTCTCACAGAGCAAATACGAGATGATGCTCGTCTCCAGGATCGCAGCATGGAAGAAGTGGAAGAAGTGATGGAGGCACTGGTTACATTTTGCCAGAATGTGCAAACTGAATCAGAGTCCACCAAGGAGAAGACTGAGAATAAGCAAGATGGACAATGTAACAGTTGCCCATCTCCAAGTGTGGACCTGGAAAGTGAGGCACAAAAATTTATCAAGCTCATGCCTCCATTGCCTTCATGCGTTGAAACTGCTATGAAAGCATCAGCTACCATTGAGCGGCTGAAAAAGAATGCCACAAGGCAAGCTTATTTTGCGGTTGACTATTCATTTGATGTGATATTGAGAGCAAGCCTTCTGTTGTTGGGTGGTTGACAGCAGCGCAAACTGACTAGCAGTTCTTTGTTTTCCAGGTTGTTACACCGGCTTCATGAACGCAAAGTCCTTGCTGACTTTTTGAACTCTGGTGCTGAAGTTCCATGTATGGCAAACAGGTCTGTTGTAATGCCTATGTCCATTCGTCAATGTGAGCTACTGAGACGCCCCTAAGGTGATTTTGAATGAGGGTCAATTTAATTGTTGCAGGCAAAACAAGCTACCTTTTTGGTGGGGGGAAGGAAACGAGGACTTGGATCTACTTAGAGGAGCATTTCATCATGGTCACCACAAGTTCAAGAAGATAAAGTGAGCTGATCCACATGATCCTGATTTAGTTATTGTTTGTTAATCAGAAGAGGCGCAGTCACAGCTGTACACACTTCATGTGGAGGTACTCAATTAGGTGAATGTCTTCTGCAGGGACGATACAACCTTGGTTTTCCACCGAAGGGTGGAAGAATTTGGTGCTGAGACTTGGCCCTCAGATGCGGTGTTAACCTCTAGGCTTAGGAAAGTTATTCAGGCATTGTCAACTGGGATTACTGACACAGGTGGTAAGAGAAAAGCTGCAGAAATGGAAGCCAAGGCTGACACAATGAACCAAAAACTGTCACCAAATGTTGATTCTCCATCTGAGAAAAAGACAGTCAGGACTGGGGCTCAGAATGATGAGGATGCCAAGGTTGTCACTTGTGATGACTCTGATGAAGAGGCATCCGTATTGCTTTTGACAGCTGGTAAACCTCAGGCTAAGATGGATAACAGAAAGAAGACTTTGAAGTTGGAGTTGCCGCTGGAACCAGAGAAAAGGGAAGCCATGGATGATGAGGAAGAGAAGATTGCTGTAAAGAAAGCTAAGGCTGAGGAGTCAAGACATAAGAGGCAAATGCAGCTCAAGAATGTTCAATGGAACAACCAAATTAAAGCTGCTAATGCTAAGACCCATTCTATGTTGAGTACAAGGCAAGTATATCTCAAAACTTCTGTATGTATATCACATATTCTGTCCATGGAAGGGATCAATAGGGAATGGTCAATTTAGCTGTAAGGTATCAATTTCTTCTTCAACGGTCCTCTGTCCAACTTTGAGAATCTTTTGACCTATTTTGTGATAGTGACATTTTGTTACTGGATTTAGAATGCACTGTCTGTACTGATAAAGCATTTGGATGCAGCCTTGAGGAGGTGACTCAAGCAAGCAAAGCCACGATTGCCCGATCCTCCGAGGGTGACTTCCTGCGGACACAGGATGCAGCTTCACAGTTTGATGAGTACGAGGCTGCCACAAGAAAAGCGATACTCTCCAGGTACTGGAGACACTTTTTTTGAGAGGAAGTTCTGGGTGTCATTTCCCTATGTTCAATACGTTGTCTGCAGATTAGTCCTACTTCATGGACGTGGAACTTGACATTATTTTGCAGTGGCTATGTGGACAAGCGACGGCAGCACGGCAAGGTGTTTCCAGATTTGACGCAAGTTAAACAGTCAGCGCCTTTAATGGGTATGAAGCAGCTGGTTCGCCATATCTCACCAAGTTCTTATGTGAAAGAGCATGAAGATATGGCAATTGCAGCTCTGCCACTGGAGAAACCAGTGTCCAAGGTCAACTAGCTTGAACCTTAGATGAAGTAACTTTGAAGACTCTAGATTGAATTCACCTAATCTCAGAGCATAAGAACATGACAGAACTACTGATTCGGATTCTGACCTTGAAGGTCCAGCATCTCATGACAATGGTGTCGTGCAGCTGTTTTAGCATTGAGTATCTTGCACTCTTCTTACACTGAGATTCCATTTTGTAGGTGGAAAGTCTGCACAGGAGCCAGACATCATCATCCTCGATGATGATTGACTGTAGCAACAAGGTATGCTTCTACTGAGTTTATGAGGTTATTTCGGATCTGGTAGCTTTAGCAGAAGCTGTTCTCCTCACTTTTCTCTCTTCTTTTGACAAGGAGAATGAACTGCCACAGCTGAAGAGAATGTCCCGGAATCCTGATATCACTTCCAGGATTTCAAAAGGCAATCATAAACAGCAGACCTTGCTTCCATTTTTGACGAAGAAACCGCCTCTTTGAAAGGAAGCCAAGGCGTCGAGCCGGCCCTCTTCCTGTCCGCTATGTATATGCATTCTGAATTTTCCGCCAGCAATTGGACTTGCAACAGGTCAACATCTCCAGAGTGGAGATGTCTGCAACTAATTATATGCCCTGATCAGCTCGGCACGAAGTGTCGAGCCAGTTGAGTGAGAGAACCCGGCGCTAGGCCACAATTTGTTGCTACGTCCGCTATTATGTGAGCGCAAGCTCAAGTGATTTGTCTCTTGGCTTGGTTGTACATGACGAAGGCCAGTGTAGTTTGTCAATTAGGACTGAAACAATTATCTTTAGTGCATTGTACATTATTGACCATGTGTACATTTACGTTAGAGTTTACGGGTTCATCGCCAGTGAAATTATAGTGGCTCTTTTCTTCGGTGACAAATGATCGATAGGGGGACTTTCCTTGATGAACGGCAGTGCAATTGTGCATCTCTGTAACGAAAGCAGATAAAAGAGGAAATTGAATAGGTCGCCCAAGGCTTCAATCTCAGTCGGAGTCGAAATTGGTTTGAGATATATATGCATCTAGATTGGAAGGGACGCTGCTTTTGCTGACGAGGTCGTCCTTAATTTCTTCCACACTTGAGATGAGGAGCTGCAAAAGGCGTATGTCTAAACTTCATTGCCGCCGATAGACGGATAGACTCTCAATGACCATAAGAAGCACTATACCATAAGAAGCCTGCAGTAAACTGTCACCTGAAAATCTGTCTCGACAGCTTTCCGAGAAGCCTCACTTGAAGCAAGATCTTTCTTCAATCGATCACATTCAGTCTGGAGCAAACAACAATGGACATTACATTATAGCGACAGAGACTTCTTGACAAGGAGATGCAAACAAATGTACATAGCCATTGCAACACCTGTAGAAGCTTTAACTCTGGGTTCTTGATCTTCTTATTCTCTCTACTTGGAGGAGTGTCCCGGCTTCTTATTACTTCAGTCCTTTCAACGCCAACAGTAAGTTCCAAATTTATCCGCTGCAGCTGTGCTCTGTCCTCCTCAACCTAAACGGGATTCTCATTATTTGCGGCGATTAAAAGGGAGATGAATTCAATGAAAGTGTGGCACACCCACCTTGGCCATGAGAGTCAGGACATGTTCGTACTCCTTTTTAAGCTCAAGAGATCTGATCAGAGAGTACGAAGTTTGTCATTTCGTACTAAACAATAGCTCCCAAGGGAAGATAAATTCAAGTATAGCAAACACATGTCACTTGCTGCGATGCCACTTACTGAGTTCACTTACTGAGTTTCTGCACGCTGCAACCTCTCGCAACAGTCATTGTATAGAGAGGAGGTTTTCGACAGGTCAGCAGTCAAGGACATTATCCTCGATTCCAGGTCTCTCACCTACAGCTCAAAGATCACAGACAGCTTTAAGATGCTCCTTGTGAAAGACTTTCTTTCAAATGACCTTTGTTAAAGAGCCCCACCTTTGAGCCTGATTCCCCAGAAGTATGGAGATACTGACTCTCGAATGAACGTGACGACAAGGGTGAAGCAGGAATACCACCACTGCATCTCCTGCTTTCTTCAAACTCGTTCTGTGGGACCAAAGAAACGATAACACGATACATATGATGAAGTTCCGCTGAACAGGGCCCAACTCACTGGAGAGAGCTTATACAATTTCTCACACCTTGGCTTGCAGCCGTAAGATTTCTTGGTTCTGAGCATCCCTTGTTATCTGCAGGGTACGAACCTGTGCTGGATGCAGGTTAGGACTGAGCAGCAAGCAATAAGCAACCACAGGCAGAATTCTGGCTTCTCTCTGGTGAAAAGATCGGCTTCAGAAGAGAACAGTATACCTACCTGTTCCTCCAAGGAGAATAGTTGCTCCCTTAGCATCACACTCTTTGCATTCGAATCCTGGACACAAACCTTGGAAAATCAATCAGAGTTTGCCACTTGGAATTCGCGTTTGTAATACATGAATACAGGATGTAAAACTTCCGGAAGCACACATGATACAAGCTATCCGTTTCGAGACCTTATGCTCTAACTCGAGCTGGTGCTCCTGGGCACGCAGACAAGCAAGCAGCTGTTCCAGCTCTCTAACACGCTCATGCTCTAGCTTGTAACGTGTTGACAGTGCGTCTATTTCCTGATTGTCATACATAACACATCAAGCTGCAAGTTTTGGCGCGAAATCAAGGTAACAGTGAACGTTCAACACTAAGATTACCTGCTGTGCTTCCTGTAAGTGGCCAGTGATACACTGGTTTCTCGTTTCGAGTGCCTTCATTTCCCTCATGGAATTGGCCCGGCTTTGATCTAACTCCATTGCAAACTGCATTTCTAGTTTAAGTCAAGAGGTGTGACATCTACCTGAGAAGGTTTCCTTCCTTTAAGCTTTGGTGAGCAGCTAAACAAAAGTGAATGACTAAACTCAATCAGCTCCCGGGCAAAAACCTGTGAAATCATGAAAGGCCTGGAGCACTGATGCTGCACCATCCGAAATACATAATGCAAAGAATAGGGTGCCCACAGTGGAGATAAAAATGCCCCATCAGTCAGACCATGGAGTCACCTGTTTAGCTGTTGACAACTGATTCACAAGCACTGCCTTTTCTTTCTGGTAGTCATCGAGAAGTGCTGACTGCTGAGCCAGGGACCGGGACATTATATCAGCTTGTCTCTGTAATCCCTGTGGGCATATCTTGTACAAATTACATTCGCTGAAGCAGGAGACAAATCTGATGACTGCGAACAGAGTACTTGCAGGCAACAAACAACGAAACAAAATTCACCTGAAATCCAGCAACATGCTGGTGAATCTCCTCTTGCAGTGTGCTCACTTGATCCTCAGATCGGTGAAGTAGATCTTCCACCGCCTGAAGCTGGAAGGATTGCTGTTGTAACTGTTCCAGGGGTGGAGACATTTCTTGTCAGTATGTCCAACATCAAATTGAGCTCAGGTATCTAGATATCAGCAACCTATAGAACAAGAAAATGGCTGTTGAACCTGATTTTCCATCTCAATTGCTGCAAGTTTGAGTTGCTGATTATCTTCATATAGTCGTTCATAAGTTTTCAAAATGCCCTCCTCTTCCTTCTCCTTCGCAGAAATCACCTGCGTGAGATGAAAGTTGGAAGGCAGTTAAGGATGCTCTTTCCAATTCGTCAATTTTCATGTCACTACTCTACTTGAGAAGACTGATGTCACCTGGTCTGAAAACTCCAGCTTTGATGTGGCGTTCTTCAGCTCAGTCATAAGCTGGTCACGATCTGTTGATGCCCTTGCTAGCTCATTTTTCACTCGCTGTTTCAGTCATCAAGTGAGATACAAGATGCTATCCGTTCAAAATTTCATAGGACTCAACAAGCAACTGCAAAGCAAGATGGGCGAACCTGGTATTCACAAGTCAAATTGGTAACATCTTCTGTCATGGTTTGGAGTTCACCCACCTGTAATGGAGAAACTCGTTTGAGAAAGTAAACTCAGATTCAGGCTCTATTTTGTAACCGTATGGAGCATTACCTTAGATGCACACCGTCCCTCGGCAGCCTTTCTGTGTGTTTCCTCCACAGCAAGTTGGTCTTTCAAAGTTGCAACCTGTGTGGATGTTGAACTGAACAAGCTCTAACTTTTGCTCCCAGCACAGTTTCGACAACAGCAGCTTGGATTTGCAAGCCTTTCCTATGCTCAGAACATTGCAAACATGATCACCTGTGATTCAGCCTGCTGGCGTAAAGAGTGTTCTGTGTTCAGTTTCTGTTCGGTGCTCTGTAGCGTTCTCTTCATAAACCTAGCTTCTGCTTGCAACCTGCTATTCTCCTCACTGATGTGTGCAATTTTCTCTGAATGAAGCTCCATCTGTACGAACATGTAACGATGGAAACAGTGACGAGGAGATGGCGAAGAACATGAACAAACCGACTACCAACAAACAAGCAATGCGAAAGTGGACATGCAAAAAGGCACCTCAGAAAGAAGATGATCCCGCTCCTTTCCTAATGCTTCTAGTACTTTGTGCAAATGTGCCACTTCTCCAGAATGTGTCTCTGCTTGTTCGACAAACCTCCGTAACTCTAGTTCTAGTGCAGCCCGACGATTTTCTGCCAGCTGTTGGTCTGCGATGGAGGATTTGAGCTTTGCAACCTTCAATAGCAAACAGAAGCTTAGCCAGCAGTTTCACTGATTGGACCAAAGTCCTTGGTCACGGACAAGAACCAATTAGGCAATAATACCAAGCTGAAGTTGTGCTCAATCAGATGCTATCATGATTAGGCGATGGATAGAAAGGATAAGGGAGCCTGGATGACCAACAAGGCAATAATACCAAGCTAAAGTTGTGTTCAATCAGATACATCATAATTTGCTTAGTGGAAAGACAGCATAAGACGGCCTGGATACTACTTGTTCTTTCTATAATGCAACAAACTGCCGAAGAGCGAGACGTTTGGAAGTTATATTGGTAACAACCAGTTCTTCCCTTGTTGAATCTAGTTGAGTGATCAGAGTCTTAAGCTGATCAACGTCCTTTTCTGCTTGCTCTGCTTGTTTTCTGAAGAAAGCACCACCTCTAATATAAGACTTCTGCAAGGTGGTTGCATTTAGAAAGCCACTGGTGATAGTGGAAAGCACCACTCACCGTGCCTCTGCAAGGTGGAACCGGTCTTCTTCTCGCTGTATCTTTGACCGGTCAAGCTCAGATTGAACTTTAGCCACATCTGCTTGAGCTGCTTCCAATTCAGAACTGCCCACCAGATTTTGTCCTCCATTAAGGCCATCGCAAAAGTGCATGGAAAGGACTTCTGTAGGTTACATTCAACTCACATCAGGTTACTCCTGTTTCTGGTTAGTTCATCAATTGCCGCTGTCCGTGATTGTGCCTCCTGTAGAGAAAGTTTCCATAAACTCTGCGTTAACGTGAAAGTATTTCTGCTTATTTTGAGGACCAATAGCCTTTCACATCCGTCCTCGTGTGGAGCTGAGGTGACTGACATCCACGTGATAATAGAGCCAATCTGCATTGTGAAAGAGGGGAATCTTTGGAGTTAACACAAACCCTCTTCTCAGCAGCAACTGCATAATCGCGTTCCATGGTCCTGGCAGTAAGTGCAGAGGTCAACTGAGTCATGCTGCCATCAAGCTCCTGCACGACATCAACACTTAAAGGATCACGGGCATATTCCTCAATTTAATATCGATCGGTGTTTGAAGGCATGCAGGCCACGAACTTTTATAAAAGACTCCAGTTGGCTGCATTCCTTCTGGCTTGCCGCCAAGGCCTCTTCAGCGGCCACCTGCACCGTTGTTGGTCATTGTGTTACTTGAGGCTAGTACGTGAAGCCAGTCAAAACTGGCACTCGTGACACACACCTTTGACAAAATGCCTTGATAAAAAGCAGGAAGGCTCCACACCTTTTCATCACTAACAAAACTGAATTGCTCATTCTTTCGCGAAACCTCGGATTGTAACTTAGATATGGTGCTTTCGTGCTCAAGCATCACAGACCGTATGCTTTCGAACTTTGTTTGCAAAGTCTCCACCTACAATCCACACCTGCTTTTTTAGACGGGTTCACATGCTCTTCTAGATGTTTTTGACCGGTCTTGCTAATTGCAACGATATCCGTCAGCAACCTCCAATAATACCTTGGAACCACTCTGATACAAAATAATCTTTCCTCTGATCAACTTTAGCTCGGCGAGAATCTGGCAATCACAGCATGAAGTTTGCAGATCTCTTGTTACAGGTCTACAGGTCACTAAGTTGAAACTGAAAAGAAACGGACGAAACAGGAAATGTCCTGGACCCTCACAGCAGCAGTAAGAAGGCAGCCTACCACAAGTATGGATCGTACCTTTGAAATATCAAGTTCACGCGTGCACTCTTCGGCATTAAATGTACCATCTTTGCCTTTCTCCACACTGGCGCATTTTGTCTGAACAACAAACAAGAACAAGATATGTATGACTGTTTCAAGTAACGCTAAGAATATCGAAACAGGAATGTTCGACAGTTAATTTACAAAACTTAAACCTTAAAACTCCAGGCGAACACAGGCAGATTAGTGCTCATTGTAGACTGTAAGCACATACCTTCTCTGTGGATAAAGCCAATCCTTTGGTTATTTCACAGCTTTGGTATTGGGGGTCATCCTGTGAGGTCACCAGACCAATCCTTGGCTCAAGAGCAATTGTTAGAAATTACTGGACAAGACCAGATTATACCTTTCTGGCTTCTAGCTCTGAAATAACTGCCTCCAATCTCCGGAGCTTGTGCTCTATCATCTGAGTTCCTTCCTGCAGTGCTCTCTCATTGCCGCCCTGCCCTTTCTGTAGCAGCTTGTAAGTAGCGTCAACTTCTTGCCTGCACCTCATGCTCTATCAGTTCTTTGTTAGTAAAATGGTAGAGAACAAATGACAAGGAAACAAAAGCTAGCCATCTGCTCGAGCTTAGGAGGAACCCAAAAGTACAGCTAGGTCTTTCGATCAAGGATAAGCGATGGACAGGAGAACATAACTGTTGTCAACTCCTACCTTAGTATCTCCACAGTTGACTGTCGTCCTAGAGAATGGTCATTCAGCTCATTATCCATCAGCAACTCATCAAAGGCCTATCACCACGAGGAGTGGTAGTGTTCAAACATATCTCACGGAGAAATACCGCAAGGCCCATCTTTCAGCAAGTCCAAATGATGTCTCACCTTTTTAAGAGAGACGAGCTCCATCCTCAGAGACTCAACCTCAGAGACTGACACAACACCATCCCTTGCTGCGTCTCCAGCCCCTACAGTAGATGACATAAATTCAGTTCCTCTCCAAAGCAAAAGCAAGAGACAAACAAGATCCGCTATTTTCAGACACTCACGCCTTGCTTGAGATGAACCATAGAGCTGCTGAATGTGCCTATCCTTAGCAGCAACATCGGCCTGCAAGGGAACAAGGGGTCACCTCAGCCAGAGAAGTTCTGTGATGACAATTTCTGCCTGCAAATGACCGCCTAATCAGAGAGCTGTCAAAACAAACACTGGTTAGTGCTGAAATTGCAAAAGCTGTGTGTCAATTTTTCGCTCGGTCGTCCTATCGTTCATCTAACTTGCATCATCGGAAGCGTACCTGTGACATCTCAAGCTTATTTGTCAGGATGCAGACTTTGTCTTTCAGTTCCTTCTCCATTTGCCCTCTGCGTTATCATGCATATACTTAGGGAAAGACAAACTCAATGATATTGGATCCAGAGTGTCTTGTCAATGTCTGTGAAATCTAGGCAAAAACTGCTCGATCTTACCGGGAACAGACCAACTCCGGCTGATTTCCGCTTAGAGAAGGCACCGACGGAGCTGCAAAGGGAGCCAAAAACCAGAATCTCAATACTGCTGAGAGTGAGAGGAGAGGTTTTAAACGTTATGCCGATCAGACAACAGGACAGGAACAGGGCGTCTGACTCACCAAGTTTTTGGGACACCACAATCTGAGCGACGCTGTCAGATTTGCTGGCCTTGCACTCTGCGTACACCAACCGGGGGATTTTTTATGAATCATTCCTGAGAGTCGCAAATAGTTCCTGCTCAAACTGAGCACCCAGCAGCAGCAGCAGCAGCAGCAGCGTTACGCTCACCTGTGGAGGGGCCAGGGGCGAGCTTGCTCAAAGTTGCTCGCAGTGCTTCGTTCGCGCTCTCCAGCTCCCTAATTCTCTGCATGCTGAGGGTCCGCCATTGCTGTAAGGTCCCATCCGGATCCGCTACCTCCTCCTCATTGCTAGAAAGCGGAGTATTCTGCTTTATAGCTGTGCAAGACGATTCCTCTTTCAATTTGGGTGATCCGCATTTTTGTTGCATTTCCGCGTTGTCCTTGGCAAGCCGTTCGTTGAGCACTCGCAAGCTCTCAGCCCTCAACCTCTCCTTGTGAAGATTGTCGGACATACTGGTGAGCTGTGTCCTCAAATTATGGCACGTCTCGTTCATACACGTCAGGTCGTGAGTGAGCTTCTCCATGATTGCCATTGCAGCCGTGTCCAGCTTCTCCACCACGGCTGCCAGAGGAAAGGGTGCATGGGCGTACAAAGAGTCGTACCCCCAAGATTGCAGCTTCGCTATCAACGGGGCGTGCAATGCAGGCATACTTGCCTGAACCAAGCTCGTCCTTGAGAAGAACAAGACTGAAAACGAGCAAGATACAAGAAGCAAAATTTGAGCGAGTCCGTGAAGGCGATTTGTGAGGAATTGGCACTGACGACAGTCCTGGAAACTTCAACGTAACCGCTTCTGAGAGGCAGAATTCGGAACTTCGGGATCCCGTCACAGCCAAAGCTTAGCAGGATGATCAGAGCTCCAAGAACCCAAAAACTGTGGTCAGGCCGCGAACTCAGTCTGTCTTTCAACAAAAGGATCCTAATGCATCATGTGGGAATTTCGAATCGGCCCAGCGGGCTCCATTTCTGTTAGCAGGATCCGGAATTGCAGTGCCAGCCAGACAGAAGACTGCAATACACTGCCCGGAAACATTCCGAGGGGGAGCTCCAGCGACGGTCTTTCAAGAAGACACGGCACTCGCTCTAGAAGCGCATCAAGACATGTTGGTCGGGCTGTGAGTACAAGTGTTGCACTGTCTTGGTGGGCGACTCCTTCAAGATCAATCGGATGATCGAAGCAAAGCGATTGCCCGAAATCCAGAGCATTCCCAGGAACGTCCCCGGCATTCTTTGGAACGGGAGAGGCAGAGAGGAGAAGCGTGGGGGACACCGGCCAGAAACCGGCTGCAGGCGGTCGGGCAACCAGGTCATGCAGAGCAAGGACGCGAGGATCTTTACATGTGCGGAAGGCCGGACTCCCATACCATGTTGTTCCAACAGACTCTTGTCCCGTGCAAGCGCCGTCTCTGTGGATGCATACCTACATATCTACATTAGGTCTTGCACATCCTTCCATGCTGGCTTCCTGGAGCTGAAGCTGAAGCTTACTTACCCTGGTGGCTGCAGTAGGCGTCTCACATCTGTTGTGAAATGGGAAGGGCCGCCCAACCCGGTTGAGGAACAAGATATTTGTAGTGGCCTCCAGCTGGTGGAGCAGGTGAGGTGAGAGGCCAGGAGCGGCAAATGCACAATGTGGAGGGCCTTGTTGACAGATAGCAGCATGGAACTGTTCCTGACTTGCCTGGATTCCAGGCTTTTTGTCCATTTGCCGGGCCGCAGGAGTGAGCAAGAGGGATGGATGTAGATCCTCAGCAGTACGAGCATGTGGTAAGATGCTGGTTGCTGCTGGATGGGAGGCATCGCATTACATCGCAGTCATTGAGTGTCTGCAATCGGCACCATCAATGAGCCCCTCGGGACTTGTCTTGCTTCACTGTGTGTGCCACAAAGCAGAGCATCAGCGACAAGGATGTGCACAAGATTGTGTTATCCTATCTGGTGCACAATTGCTTCAAGGACACAGCGGAGGCCTTTGTAGCTGGCACAGAAATTGAATGCAGTCTGAACAGCCTTGCGGAAATGGAGACACGGAAGCGTACGTGCCATCACTACTTGAGGATCATGCCATTTTCCTTCTCGTGTCACTCGTCGGTTGGACCGCTTATGCCCTACCATGGATCGAATGTGCTTGTTCCTGGCTTATAAACAAGAAGGAAGTGTGGAAGAAGGTAGCTTTGCATTACGTGCTGCTGCGGTCGTGCTGCTGCCGTCATGCTGCAGGTATATACAACTCTGTTCTGGAGGGCCAAGTGTTGAAAGCCATCAATCTCATCAACGGTTTTGCTGAAGACCTGTTAGCCACCAGCAAGGACATCCATTTCAAGCTACTCAGGCTCCACTTCCTGGAATTGGTGCGGTCCAACGACTGGTACATCCCTCCACCACCGGCTGGGTACCGCCGTGACTGAACGTGTCCACACTTACTCGAGGCCTAACTCAGGGCTGTGGCTCAGCAACGGAGCACTCGACTTCGCACAGAAGGAGCTTCAGCAGTATGGAGGTCAGGAGAAGTACATCGACATGTTTCAAGTAAGCAAAAATTGCGTGCAAATATCCTGGTTCGTAGCTCTATGCAGAAAAGATATATCCATTCATGGAATCAAAGAATCCTTGACAAGCTGGTACCTGGAGTTGCCTCAGGATTGCATGGCTCTGCTAGCGTACAGCGAACCACAAATTTCTCCATTGCAGCATCTGCTCAGCGTGGAACAGCGCCACAGCGTGGCTGATGTGCTCAACTGTGCCCTACTACGTGAGTAGCAGCAGTTTTCGTTTTAGAGTCTGCCAGCGAGATGTAGCTTGCTTTGTAAAACGCTACACTAACGATCTCGTATCCTTTTCCTTCACAGGGCGTGCCAACCTTCCACCCTATGCCGCTCTGGAAACACTACTGAAGCAGCTCACCGTGGTCACGCAACTCCAGGGGATTCATCTTCCGTGTATGTTTCCATCTTCCATGTTTCTCTTCTCAGCACTTGACACATTCTCCTGGCCAGGGCTCTTGATGCCGTCCAGCTTACCCGGACAGCGACCGTCACGCCCTACTGATCCATCCACTCTCCGTGCTGTCTCTCAGGAATTTTTTACCAGCAATGGCAGGATGCTGTTGGTAGGCCTCATGACACAATAGGCCGTTCCTCCCATGAATCTTTCACGCCACTGCTATCAGCAGCGGAGCGAAGTTCGCTAGCACTCCCATCAGAGTCTGGGGCCTTTCAGATACGTTACAGTCCATTATTGACAGAAGTCTTGCTGCAATTGGACCACCCGGTGGCCTGCATGATCATTGATCAGCAGGACTGGTCCTTTTCTTGATCTGACTCGGGGGCCGATTGTGGTTTTACACCTGATTGATGCGGAGGAAGCAAGCCCTGCTCATGTAGATGTTGAAGGTGCGCGACGACAGACGAAGTTTTCCAACGCCACTGTTCCCTTTTCTTTAAGTTCTTTTCATCGCATTCTTATCGTGTAAAACATAGGTGTATAGGCCAGTTCTTTTGCGCGAGCCTACCCTTGTATCTTACCGGGACAGCGGGACGCTTGTCCGCCACTCTCGGGGGAAGAAGCTTGTCCTCCATCAGTCTCCTCGGGCGAACGAAAATGGAGCTGAAGCTGATGCCGCTGCTGCTGCAGAAGCCGGAGATCCAGTTCGTGCTGCTGAGCTTCACGGACCTGCTGGGAGTGGCTCGATCCAAGCTGGTGCCGCGGGAGGCAGCCCTGGCGATGCTGGAATCTGGGGAAGGCGCCGGCTTCGCGGGCTACGCGGCGCACCTCGACCTCAGCCCAGCGGAACCCGACGTGATGGCCGTGCCAGACCCGCGCGCTAACGCGTTCCAGCTCCCATGGAACCGCGACCTGGCGTGGGTGCCGTGCGACCTCTTCCTGCGAGGGCAGCCCTTGTTACAGTCGCCTCGGCAGGTGCTGAAGGAGCAGGCGGCACGGGCAGCCCAGCGCGGGCTGGTGGTGAAGACGGGCGTGGAGGCGGAGTTCTACCTCCTCCACCCCTCCGAGCTCCGCCCGGGGGACGCGCGCGACCGGTCCGCCAAGCCCTGCTACGACCAGTCGGCCCTCACCCGCCCGGGCGCGGGCACGCTCCGGTTGGTGACCGCGCTCTGCGACCACATGCGGGAGCTGGGGTGGGGGCCGTACCAGGCGGACCACGAGGACGGGAACGGGCAGCTGGAGATCAACTGGGGGTACGCGGACTGCGTCGTCACAGCCGACCGGCACGCCTTCTTCAAGTTCATGTGCAAGGCGGTGGCGGAATCTCTGGGCCTGCGGGCCAGCTTCATGCCCAAGCCGTTCCTGGAGCGGACGGGGAACGGGGCGCACTGCCACGTGTCGGTGTGGGACGAGCAGGGGCGCAACCTGTTCCTGGACGACGGGGACGAGCTGGGGCTGGCGCCCGTGGGGTACTGCTTCATGGGCGGGGTGATGGCGCATGCCAAAGGGTTGGCCGGGCTCACCAACCCGAGCGTGAACAGCTACAAGCGGATCAACACGACCGGCGGCGGGAGCTGGTCGGGGTCGTCCTGGGCGCCCTGTTCCGTTTCTTGGACGGGTAACAACCGGACGCACATGATCCGGGTCCCGGGCCCGGGAAGGTTCGAGCTACGTCTCCCCGACGGCGCCGCCAATCCCTACCTCCTGCAGGCGGGGATCGTGGCGTGCGGGCTGGAGGGCGTGGAGAAGGGGTTGGACCCTGGGCCCCGCTGCGACTGGAACGGGCACGGCCCGGCCCCCGAGGGACATCCGTTCCTGGAGCAGCTGCCCACCAGCCTCCTGGACGCGCTGCGGGAGCTGGAGGATTCCATCGTGCTCTCCGAGACCCTGGGGGACCAATTTGTGGGCGCCTACGTCAGGCTGCAGCGGCAGCAATGGAACTCGTATGCCGCGCACTTGAGCTCCTGGGAGTTGGACAATACCCTTGACTGCTGACGGAGATCACCTCCTTGTATAAATTTTAATAAGCGATTCAATGTCTCTCGGAATCAATACTCATGAAATGTACGCCCTAATTCCCAACAAAGCCTGGCCACTCCGCTTGGAAACGGAAACATCCCAGCGTCCTCTGCGCAAAAAATGATTTGTTCCACCTAAATGTCTCTGCAGAGTTGACACTATGAAACCTATGACCATCAACTCCCGGCACCTTGTCTTCCGCGGTTCGAACTAGGTGTCAAAATTTACTGCTCCCCACATTTCTTTCCCGAACAAACCGACAAAAAATGACAAATAACTCAGATGAGCAAAGACTCTCTCCTGTGTTCGCGGAGAATGACGGGAACACTGGTTGGAGGAACCTGCGACATTGCCACTGCATTATGAGTCCAACATCCTCAACGTTCAAAGGACACGAGAACTCAATAGGTACGAGCCACGGGGATTACCATGCCAAGCTCTGTAATGATCATTGCAACATAATCTGATGGTGTGGCATCGTACCTGCAGGTTGTTAAGACACACCACAAATTAACCAACGAAATCAGTCCAAGGAACCACTTTCACCAGTCTTCACTAATGCCTCGGGTAGCAACAAGGGCCAACTTGAAAGATGACATTTACGTTAGATTCAGCAACTGGAGGTGCTCCAGATCTTCCCCGCCTTCCAGGGGTGTCAAGTCCTGTCTTCCTGCCACCTTGACTAGAACATCAGGGTCACCTGCCACCGTTACCTTAATCAGGCCTCGTCTTCCACATGGCAAGGAAGATACGGGAAGGACTGATGCAGCAAACTGAGGAATGAGGCTTTGCTTGGCCAGGCAGGTAACTCACCTAATTCATTAGCGCAGATAGAATCCAGTTGCACTCTTTCATGGAACTTGTAAGTTTCGCAGCAGATCATTACTGGAATGTGGAACGAATGAGCCACCATAGCAACACATGCTGTGCCCACTCTCGAGTACACAGTCCCATTTGCAAGAACGGATGCCGCTCCTAGAAACACTCTAGTAACTTCCTGCATAATGTATGATATTGAGTTTATCTGGCAGTAGGTGCACTGCAGTCCTTTCTCCAGCAGTCTGCATATCAGGTTGCGTCCTTCAAGCTTAGGCCTGGAATCCACCACCACCACCCTAAACTTCCTGCCAATTTCATGAGCCCTTAAAAGAATCATCTCCACAACACACGAGAAGCCATGTGTCAATAACACATCTCCATCCCTAATCTTCGTCACTGCATGCCTGACTATCTCTGTATCAGCAAACACAATCTTTTCTTGCAGGAATCGGTCAATCTCAGCAATAAGGGAAGCCTTGGCCTCTGCCTCCTCTGCATTGGAAAGCCTCGCAATCCTCGTCTTTAAAAACTTGATGACATTGCCCATGCCTATGGACAGAGGCCTGCACTCTATGAGAAACGAGACTTGACTGTTGATCCTCGCAGCTAAATCTCTCACCCAAGCCTTCTCAGGAGGTGTGCTGTAATCTTGAATCATCTCCCTGAAGGCGCTCAGCAATGCCACACATCGGGCATTCCCTCCAACAAGATCTCCTGTCAAATATTGGAGCCCAATCTGCGTGAACAACAACATGGGAGGTAGGTCTCGCACAACATGGCAGGCACAAACTGACCCTTCTTCAAATCATCCAGCCAGGAAAACGCATACCTTGTACACAGCAGGATGAGGGTGCATGACATCCTCGTGGAAATACTTGGCCTCGATCAGAGCCAACCTGTCCGCGTGAACAAACTGAGGCAGGTGTCTAAACAACTCCACCCTGTTCTTCGTCTCCGTCTGCTCCGTAAAAGCCCTCTTCCTGGCCTTAGCCACCCGCTGTGGATCATCAAACTGCATCCTGGACGGCAACTTCTTATCCGCGACCTTCTTGTCCCCACCATCCTTCTTCTGAGCAGCAACAGGCTTCCCAACCTTGGGCTCTTTGAGTTCCTTCTGAGACGGTGCCGCTGACACGCTGGCATTGTCCTGGCCACCACCACTCCCCTTCCCACCACCTGCCGCCACCCAACATCATCAATTCTTGCACATAGCGGCCAGCACCAACACATCCGTAACCGTAACCAAGCCACACCACATGAAACGCTGCCCAGGGTGCGCAAGTACCAACATCCGACCGAGAAGCCTTGACAGCCCGCTGCGCATTCTGAAGCGCGCGCCGCTCCGCCCTCGAAGTCCGCTCCTTCAACGTCTTGGCCGAGTCTGCAGCAGGCGAAGCGCAGCAGGCGGTCATGCTCATCGCTCACCATT
Organism: Anthoceros angustus; assembly: GCA_010909165.1. Classification (NCBI taxonomy): domain Eukaryota; kingdom Viridiplantae; phylum Streptophyta; class Anthocerotopsida; order Anthocerotales; family Anthocerotaceae; genus Anthoceros; species Anthoceros angustus. The sequence goes on from MU008157.1 coordinate 178,592, forward strand.
TCCTATCCTCTAGACTCCCCATGCTAGAAAATTAAACACCACCAAATGCAAGGTTGCAGGTTCCTGGTCCGTACTCCCGGCAGGCGGCACGCCCTCTCTCCCCGCCTTGGGCGCCGCAGCCGGACCCGGGCCCGGGCCGGGGCCGGGACCAACCGGCCCGGAGGCTCCCACGGCCTCCGCAACCCTGAGCAGCGCCTTCTCGGTATACCCATCCGCGCCATCCCCCGCTCGGATGGAGAGCCGCTCGGAGAATCCTTCCAGCAGGCCCAGGCCCTGGCCCTTGCCCTTCTCCTTCCCCGCGCTGGCAGGCGACATCTCCCCCGCGCCCTCCAGCTGTAGGCTCTCGGCGCGGCTCAGGCTCAGGCTCAAGCTGACCCCGTTGCTGGACGGGGACGGGGAGCTGGCCAGGAGCGACTCCGAGGGGTTGTAGCTACCGGCCACCGGGCCCCCCGGCTCCCCGGGCAGCCGCTTCGGGGAGGGCACGGCCATGGGGATGGCCTTGCTCTGCGGGGGGCCGATCATGACCGGGGAGGGCGAATTGGCCGCGGCGATGGACACCGGGGGCGCGGCCGCCTCCGATGCAGCCCGCTGGGCCTCGGAGCCGGGCGTCACAAACCCCACCTGGCGCACGATGGGATCGATGACCATGCGGCCCCGGCGCGGGTCCATCCTCCTGCTGCTGCTGGGCTAGAAGCGCGGGCGCAGACGCAGACGCAGATGCAGAAGATGCCTGACTGCCTGCATGCGGCGGGAGCGCTGCTGCCCGGTTCCGCTCCGCTTGCGTGCATCACACTCCCTGCCGTGCGCCGTGCGCCGTGCTGGACGCGGATGGGAAGCTTGGAAAAGCGATGCGTATGGTCTCGCCGTGCCGGGACGGGCCGAGCGCCTCTCGCACTCCGCTCACTTACGCATCGTCCGGTCCAAGTGTCCTCGCCACCTCCACTGTGCTTCCTTCATCTACTTACTACTTCACCTCCTGCCCGGATGTCCAGCTCCCTACGCTTTCTGCCACCCGAACACCAGCCCCTTATACAGGTGTACATCCTATTACCATATTCCAACTTCTCCAAAAATTGTTTTGCAGGTACAATAGTCACAAATCATTCGTTTTATTTTCTTCACTGGTTATAGGTTGGTGAAGATATCTTATATATTAAGAGGTAAAAAGTTAATTAGTAACTATCCTATTAAGAAGATGCATGTATTACATGCTTCATGCAATCTTCTATTAGAGAGGAATTGCTACAGCCATTAATAAAGAACTCTCCTATTAGATAGGAATTGTTACAGCCACCAATGAAAAACTCTCCTATTAGAGGGGAATTGCTACAGCCACTAATGAAGAACTCTCCTATTAGAGAGGAATTGCTACAGCCACTAATGAAGAACTGCTTAGAGAGGACTCTTAGAGATTAGTGGTCTGTAAGAATCCTTTGAGTTAACAGCTGCCTAGTTAAGGCGAGTCTGCGGGATATATGGGAGCGAGAGCAAAGGCTTTGAAAAATCATCATCATTCACTTTATGATGCGCTACAAGCCTTGTGTTGAGAGAGCTGTAGAGAGCTTGAGCTAGTGAGTTTGAGCTAGTGAGCTTGTCCTTGAGTCAAGGGCAGTAGCTAGTTGGGCGTAGATAGTGGCGGTACCTTGTGGTATTGGAGCACTTCATTGATCAGGTCCTGTACCAATGGATCTCGCAGATAAGCTTCCTTGATTTACATGTGAGTGTCCCTTAGCTCAATCACCATCTGTGTTGTAGCTAGCTTTGGTCTCTTTAGCGTAAAAGCAGTTATTAAACTTAAACTTTGCTAGTAACTCAAGGCATTTGTCACAAGATTCTCTTTCTCTGGCTTGTACTTGATAGACACATCGTACATTGCTAGGAAATTTTGCCATCTAGCTTGTTTAGCACTTAGTCACAAACTGATTAGTAAAAAAGCTCGTGCTTATAATCATTTTCTTTTCATGAGTGGGGTACTTCTTTTCATGTTCATGCAGCTTCCTTAGTCGCAACAGATTAGTAAAAAAGTTCGTGCTTACATTGTCTATGTATAACATAAAAAATCTTCCCAGAAGATAATATCTCCAAATCTTGAGATAATTGATGACGATAGTCATCTCCTTTTTATGAGTGGGGTACTTCCATTCATGTTCATGCAACTTCCTTGACTCGTAAGCCTATGGCCTATCTTCTTGCATAAACACTCCACCGATTGCAATATCTGACACATCAATATATACTTTTATATCCTTCTTCGGATCATAGATTGCCAATACTGAGGTAGTGCTCAGTTTCATCTTTAGAAACTCGAATGTTCTCTGACATTCTGTATTCCACTTCCTAGCCTTTGCTTTCTTCAAAAGATCAGTTAATGGGGCAGCAATCTTGGCAAACATCGGTACAAATCTTCTGTACACGCTAGGCAATCCCAAAAACATACTCACCTCGTGTACATTCTTTGGTGGCAGCCAACTCTATATGGCCTTTACCTTATCAGGATCCATTCCGATACCATCTGCAGAGACAACGAATCCTAGAAAGTTTATTTCTTTCTTACCAAAGTCACACTTTGTTATAGCTAACAATAAAGAATTTGCTCTTAACTTCTCTAACACTTTCCTTAATTGTTGGACATGCTCTTTCAAGGTAGAACGATATATCATGAAGTCATCCAAGTAGATCATAACACACTCATCCATTAGATTTCTGAACATAGTATTCATGAGTCTGAAACATGGCTGGTGCATTAATGAGTCCAAATGGCATGACCAGGAACTCAAGAGGATCCATATCTTGTTCTACAAGCAGTCTTATATTCATGTCCTTCTACGATGCAAATATGATAATAGCCTGCCATTAAACCTGTGTTGGTGAAATACTTAGCACCTCTCAATCTATCAAACAAGTCATCCATCCTTGGCAAAGGATATGAATTCTTCACTATTATCTGATTGAGTGCTTTATAATCCAAGCATAATCTCAATTCTTCTTGCACGTAAACAACACTGGCACACCAAATAAGGACTTAGAGATTCTTACATAGTCCCTGACTAGCAAGTTAGACATTTGTGTCTTCGCTTGTACTTGATAGACACATCGTACATTGCTAGGAAATTTTGCCATCTAGCTTGTTTAGCACTTAGTCACAAACCGATTAGTAAAAAGCTCGTGCTTATAATCATTTTCTTTTCATGAGTGGGGTACTTCTTTTCATGTTCATGCGCCTTAGTCGCAATGCATTAGTAAAAAGTTCGTGCTTACATTGTCTATGTATAACATAAAAATCTTCCGTAAGATAATATCTCCAAATCTTGAGATAATTGATGACGATATAGTCATCTCCTTTTATGAGTGGGGTACTTCCATTCATGTTCATGCAACTTCCTTGACTCGTAAGCCTATGGCCTATCTTCTTGCATAAACACTCCAATTGCAATATCTCGACACATCAATATATACTTTTATATCCTTCTTCGGATCATAGATTGCCAATCGAGGTAGTGCTCGCCATCTTTAGAAACTCGAATGTTCTCGACATTCGTATTCCACTTCCTAGCCTTTGCTTTCTTCAAAAGATCGCTTAATGCAATCTTGGCAAACATCGGTACAAATCTACACGCTTAGGCAATCCCAAAACATACTCACCTCGTACATTCTTTGGTGGCAGCCAACTCTATATGGCCTTTACCTTATCAGGATCCATTCCGATACCATCTGCAGAGACAACGAATCCTAGAAAGTTTATTTCTTTCTTACCAAAGTCACACTTTGTTATAACAATAAAGAATTTGCTCTTAACTTCTCTAACACTTTCCTTAATTGTTGGACATGCTCTTCAAGGTAGAACGATATATCATGAAGTCATCCAAGTAGATCATAACACACTCATCCATTAGATTTCTGAACATAGTATTCATGAGTCCAAACATGGTCGGTGCATTAATGAGTCCAAATGGCATGACCAGGAACTCAAGAGGATCCATATCTTGTTCTACAAGCAGTCTTATATTCATGTCCTTCTACGATGCAAATATGATAATAGCCTGCCATTAAACCCAGGTTGGTGAAATACTTAGCACCTCTCAATCTGTCAAACAAGTCATCCATCCTTGGCAAAGGATATGAATTCTTCACTATTATCTGATTGAGTGCTTTATAATCCAAGCATAATCTCAATTCTTCTTGCACGTAAACAACACTGGCACACCAAATAAGGACTTAGAGATTCTTACATAGTCCCTGACTAGCAAGTTAGACATTTGTGTCTTCAGTTTTACCTCATCCTACGACAATCTATAAGGTGCTCTTGAAGGCAGTGTACTTCCTAGCTTCAGATCAATTTCATGATCTACAATTCTTCTAGGAAGTAAAGGAGTCAACTCATCAAGCATTAAGTCCTAGAACTCATTCAAGACAGCTTACTGTACTTCCCTTGGAATCTTTGACTGCTCTTGAGACTAAATCTCAAGACTGTCTTCTAGTCCTTGCAGCACAAGTAAAAAGAGTTCCTCTCCATCTTTTATACAACGTTTGAGCTCTTTCTTAGAGATGATATCATCAATATTATCTCCAAGCCCCTACTTGAGAACTGCACAACTCACTTTGTACTCTTCATCTCCTAAGATCTGTATGGTGTGTGAGTCCATGTTCACACATACCTTATTGAACTTTATCCATTCTAAACCCAAGATGATTTCATGATCATCCATATCTACAATTATGAAGCTCACAGCTCCTTTTAAATTCCCTATCTGCAAAGGCACTTCTTGCAATTCACCTCTGTATTGCAGCATTTTTTAAGCTTGTTTCACTCTACATGGCTCAGATGTACTAGCCCATGTCAAACCAAGCTTGCTTGCCTTGCTAGGAGAAATGAAATTATAAGTTGTTGCTAAGTCAAGCAATATCCTCGCTTCTGCTCCATTTACACATTCATGTATGTACATGAGCTCTCCACCCGCCCTCCGGATAGTGTCCTCTACGACATTTTGAGACTCACCACATGCAGACTTCGCAACATGTGACTCACCACATGCAACCTTCGCACATGTGACTCATCACATATACCCTTTGTGACATGTGGCCGATCCCGTCACTTGGGGGATCCTCAGATTCGGCCACTTCCGTGGTCCTGAGTCTTCGAGGCTGTGGATCTCCTTCTACTACATTGAGAGTCTATTCAGTATTCGAGCATTCATTTACATAATGTTCCGTGATACGGCACGTTTCAGGATTGTAGCATAGAAATTGAACCCTGTTTACTTCTCTATCCTTGGTACATATACAGTCGCTTGGTCCAAGCTAAGAAGGCCACGTATAGGTGTTTGTTTCTTGTCCGGTATTTGGGTTGGTTAGGCGTTTGGCCGTTAATTTTGGTGGATAGGTTGGTTGGGTGTTACCTGTTCATTTCTATATACTTATCCTATTTTATTGTATTTGTCCTATTTATTAAGAATCTTACTTAATTTATCTATAAATAATCTATTTATTGAGCATATAGTCTATTCGTCTAAGAATATAGCTATAACTATTTAATTTTCCTATTCACGAAAGAGGTACCTGCTACTTGGTTCCTGCCGTTCAGTCTGGATCTGGCTAAAAACAGCTTCGTTTCCGTAACATTGGAGAGCGCGAGATGGCCATGGGTCTACGCTCTGCATCATTCTCCCCCACTAAGGGTGGCCTAGTCCTCCTGGCCTGTCGCAATTTGTGCCTGCAAGTGAAGAAATTGAGAGCAAAAGGATTCGGGCTCCCATGTAGCATTACTATCTGGCTCACCACTCCATGCCACAAGGAAATCCGTGACGCGCCTCATTCGGAGCTGTCGATCGTAGCGCTGGAGAATGCGCTCTGGGTGACGAGTTATGTAGGAATTGGGGTGGTTACTCTAAGCATTTGGGCTAGGGCTAATGGGAGCAAAAGTGCTAGGGTCGAGGGATGTCATATGGGCAGAGTCACTGGATGCTGGATTGTTGCTTAGGATGTGGGCAGAACTGCTGGAATTGGAGGGTGGGTTGTTGTAAGAAGAACTCACGGCTGGGCTTATGGGGTGCTGCAGGCTAGGTCGGCGGGGAATCCACTGCTTCAACATAGAGACATGGAAAGTCCTGCAAAGGGGCCAATCCGCAGGTAACTCCAGTTGATAGGCGACTGGATTCACATGCTTTGCAATTCGAAATGATCTGCAAAGCGAAAGGCCAACTTCTCCCGTTGGATGAGTGAAGGGTACCTGTATGGTTTCAGCCTGAGCCAAAATAATTGGCCGATGTTGTATCTGACCTCACAGCAGTGGACGCTGGCTGATTTACAAGCCCGAGCTTATGCTGCTTGAAGCTTATGTCTGGCCAACTTAACATCGTGCGATACGTCTTCAACCACTTCAGCGGCGCTCCTCCAACGTTCCTGGCTATGAGGCCTCAACCCTGGGGCTGGAGGAGTCTCTCCATACAACAATTTAAAGGGAGTTACCCCCGTTGCCGAATTGTTTGAAAGAATTGTAAGCATACTCTACTATGGGAAGAAGCTCCTCCCACTTGGTCTGCTTCTCGTTTGTGAAATGCCGCAACATGTCCTCTAGGACTTGATTTTGTTTTTTTGATTGCCCATCGAATTCTGGATGATAGGCAGATGACATACTTTGCTTGAGACCTAAGGATTCGGTAAATGTGCGCCAGAACCCTGATGTAAAGGAAGTCATGGAAATCATGCAATATTGAGTGCTGAACCTCTGTAAGTTGGGAGGGAATCATCAATCTACCCTTGCGATATATACAAGCATCTCTCAGGGTATATTCTTGTGTGAGAGCTATAGGGATACCAGCTATAGCATCTGCTAAGAGCTGGTTATACAGTTGCTACAAGGTTGCATCATGGCCCGCAATAGGGGAGTCATGGAAATCATGCAATATTGAGTGCTGAACCTCTGTAAGTTGGGAGGGTTTCATCAATCTACCCTTGCGATATATACAAGCATCTCTCAGGGTATATTCTTGTGTGAGAGCTGTAGGGATACCAGTTGTAGCATCTGCTAAGAGCTGGTTATACAGTTGCTACAAGGTTGCATCATGACATATACCTTCTCGAACTAATTGAATCATGTATGATTGTATTGTCATGAGTGTACAGGCCCGTCTACTTAGTGCGTCCCCTATTGCGAGCCATTTTTGAGAAGGAAGTTGCTTGCAGAGTGTCATGATGTGCCAAGTACAGGTCATCGAGGGATTGACCTAACTTATAAGAAGTTGAAAAAGTTGTTTTACTGGCATGGGATGTATAAGCATACTGTAGAGTATGTTAAATCTTGTGTAGACTGCCAGCAGGATAAGATGGAGCAGACAAATCCACGAGGTTTGTTGCAACGCTTGCCTATTCCAAGTGGACCTTGGAAAAGTATATCAATGGATTTCATTATGCCATTGCCAGCCAGTAATGGACAAACAACTATCATGACAATGGTTGATAAATTCAGGAAGCAAGTACATTGAATCCCTTCCAAGAAGTAAGTGAAAGCTTCTGAAGTTGCTCAATTATTCAAGAAGCTTGTATATGTGTTATATGGACTGCCTATGTAGATTGTGAGTAATAGAGATCCCAGATTTATTGCAAAGTTTTGTCAACAACTTACGAAGAGCTTAGGAGTGCATTTATGTTTGAGCACAGCGTATCATCCTGATATAGATAGATTAACAGAGAGGGTGAACAGAATCCAAGAAGAATACTTACAACACTATATACAGACGGACCAGTGAGACTGGAGTAATCTTGAGAACCGGATGCAGAGTTTTGTTATAATAACACTGTACATAGCTCCACAGGCTATACACTTTTTCAGATGATGGATAATGAAGCAATGGACGTAGTTTCCATGTTGAATGCTGAATTGTTTGAGACAGCAGCAAGAGAACCACGTGAGTTTATTGAGCAATTGAAGGCTAGAACACGATAATTTTTGAAGGGGGTTAATAATCTCGAAGGGGGTTTTCCGCAAATAATCTCTGAAGGGGGTTTTTGATGGGCCCTAAAACAGCGTTTTGAAGGCATTGCGAAAAACCAAAAAAGGGTGTCACCCAAGAAAGTTACTACTTTCCATCCAAAGAATGTTTGTGTCGAATGGTGGTCGCAAACTCGAACCTAGGGAATGATGCAAAGTAGGAACGGTGAGGAAGGCCGCTCGCAGGACGATCAGAACTCGCTTTTGGGATGGAAATGTGGTTTTGTTATGACACCACAAAAGCCACTATGTATTTCCAACACGTAAACATCAAGAACCGGACTTACAACATTAACTCGGGACCCCGAAAACGAGATTTCGCCACTCATCCCCGTAGTTCAATCCATCGTCATCACTTGGTCCAAATTTCTCCGCATTGTCATCACTATCTTCGCCGCACTTTGACTCGCAGTTGTATGAAGCCACGCAACTCGCAGAGCTTATCCCTTATCGCTTTTTGTCCACCGCATACGGATGTTTCCGTATGCTCAACACAAACCCATAATACAGATGACTGTTTCATCTACAAATACCTCCTGTATGTTTTTAGGTAATGGATCTTATTCCCTTTTTCCCAAGATTGGACCGATGGGTTACCACCGCGACTATGTATTCCCGCACATATCTCCCTTCATACGCATCTGTGCTCGGTCCGATACTAGTGGATAAGAAAGTGAGGTCGTGGTGCGTTTAGCTTCACGCCAATGACCTCCCAATCCGTAATGGCCTAGTATGCGTGTCCGTATTGCACGGCACGCCGTAAACATCCCTCCTGATTTCGCTATGTCCCCATTCATCCGCCATTTCCCACAGCTTGCCTTCCCGCATTTTGATATGCCCCCAAATACATATCACGTGGAGGTCCTCAATAATGCCTCATCTAGCAAAGCTTCATCCGCACTTGAAGTGGTCAGTCAGATGATCCACTTCTACACGTGAAAACCACTTCCAAGGACGTAGCACTAGCCCAATGTTATTCTCCACAATGATAGCAATCTCCTTCCGTCCACCCAAAAGGCTTCCCACCACTTGTACTCTTCAATACCATGGATGGACGCAAATCTTTTAACCCTTCCCGCAAATGGGCCACACCTTCCATCGGTGATAGGATACCCGCTGCCCTTCTTGTCCCCCTAGCTTCACCCATGCACCGTAGGATGGTGCAGGAGGGCGCCGACCGGCGCCTCCCCAAGATGCCCATGGCCGGCCGGCGCCTCCCCTAGCACACCGCCCATGGGCGCCGGCCGGCGCCCCTAGCACCCCGCCCATGGGCGCGGCCGCCGCGCCAACACGCCCGCCCATGGCGCGGCCGGCCGCCGCGCCCCTAGCACACTCGCCCATGGCCACGCGCCTCCCCAGCACACCGCCCATGATGGGCCACCAACACGCCCGCCGATGCATGGCCGGCCGGCCTCCCCTAGCACACCGCCCATGGGCGCCACGGCCCTCCCCAGCACACCGCCCATGGCGCGGCCGGCGCCTCCCCTAGCACACCGCCCATGGCGCCGGCCGCCGCCTCCCCAGCACACTCGCCCATGGCGCGGCCGGCCGGCCGGCGCCTCCCCAGCACGTTCTCGCCTGCCCATGGGCGCTGGCCGGCCGGCGCCCATGGCCCTCATAGGCTGTCTTCAAGAAAATATATATTTAGCGCCTCAAGAGTTGCAACTTGGGATTGTTGGTTAAGTGTTTGGGAAATAAGTGTAGTAATGAATAGGTTGCGTGTTCAAACCCGTATCTTCCTAACAACTCAATTTTGTTGATTTTAAGGATGCTTGCATGGGCGCATGGGCAACTAACTTTGTTCATTTTAAGGACGCTAGCATTGCCTTAAAGCCCAAGTGGTTGCATTGAGTGCCGAAGGTTGAAGACCACGACCGGCGACCTTTTGGATGAGGGTCGAGATGCTAGATCTTTGTGTGGCGCCGACACCGCCGGACTGGCCCAAGAATGGTACTATTGAAGACGAGCAAGCAATGGAGGAGAACGACAACTTCGAGGCGGAGGATATGGACCGCCTCGAATATGGCGGTGGTACTTGACTCGGTTGCGCAAGGCATGGATGAGTCGCCAGCCGCACTCTTGAATGACTATTGTCGATGCCGATGACCACTTCTTCCTTTAGCAGCTTGTTTGTTGCAATGTTCTCACGACCATTGAAATAAGACTCCTGCTAGTACAAGATTGTTTTCATTGTGTTCCACCACTTGAAAGTAAAAGTTTTCGGTTGTAATAAACATATGAAAATGGCAGCCCTCTATGCATTCTACAAAAACGCAGACGGGCCCACACCCTATTGTGCTCCAGTTCTCGGGTGTAGACTTGAAAGTGCATCTTTTATCAAAGGTATGACCTCAGAAAGGGTGTGTGCATTATCAAAGTAGGGCACATATGCTGTTCTAGGAAAGGTGTTCTTCGTGACAAGGGTGTCGTTCTCCAAGGTGATATCCCCTTCAAAATTATCGTGTTCTAGGCATGAAGTTGCCAAGAAGATTTTGGCCAAAGCTCAAGAAAGACAAGAAGTTTTTGCTGATAGGCACAGGAAAGAGGCAGAGTTTCAAGTAGGTGACAATTAATGTGGGTGAAATTGAAGAATTTCCCATTATCACAAGGGTTGACCTCAAAGTTCAGGCCTAAGTATGGAGAACCTTTTGTAGTTCTGAAGTGCATTGGGAATGTGGCTTACAAACTACGACTGCCTGAATGGATCTTCTCTCATAATGTGTTTCATATCTCGTTGCTGAAACCATTTGTGATTTCGAAAGAGAATGAGGATATGAACCAGAAGAATTATGTCATCCTGGTTCAATACAGATCTCATGGACTGCGGGAGATTGTTGAATTCGACAGAGAATCGGCCGACCGTGGAGGTTGTTGAATTCATAGAGAGAACCGGGTCTTTGTCAGAAGTTATGTACCAGAGTATTTAGTAAGGCTTCGTGGTTATGCAGATCTTGTCTGGGTTTCACTTGAAGATGTGCAACAAGGATCATGGATGATCTTACATTACACTGGAGGTCATTGAGGACAATGACATCTTCCCAATAGGGGAGAGAGTAACGACACTAGTGAAATAAGGTAGAAAGGTTAAAAGTTAAAAGAGATAAAAGTGGGGGAGAGAGTAACGGTACTGGTGAAATAAGGTAGAAAGGTTAAAAATTAAAAGAGATAAAAAAACTAATTAGTAGTTGCCCTATTAAGAAGATGCATGTGTTGCATGCTTCATGCAATTTCCTATTAGAGAGGAATTGCTACAGCCATTAATGAAGAACTACTTGAAACTAATTAGTAGTTGCCCTATTAAGAAGATGCATGTGTTGCATGCTTCATGCAATTTCCTATTAGAGAGGAATTGCTACAGCCATTAATGAAGAACTACCTGAAGAAGACTCTTAGTGATTAGTAGTCTATAAGAATCCCCTGAGTTAACAGCTGCCTAGTTAAGGTGAGTCTGTATGAGAGCGAGAGTAAGTGCTTTGAGAAATCATCATCATTCACTTTATGATGCGCTGCAAGCCTTGTGTTGAGAGAGTTGTAGAGAACTTTAGCTAGTGAGATTGTCGTTGAGTCTAGGGCAGTAGCCAGTTGGGTGTAATTTCTATCAATAAAGAGCAATAAAGAGCAATAAAGAGCAGCACCTCAAGGAGGTGGCCTGCGAGACGTCAGTGGACGGCGGGCTACTTGAGGCCTAGTCCTGCGTTGTGAGGTTGAGACCGCTAAGAATCTTGCAAGTCTTTTTATGGAGTGAATTGGTGAGATCCTAGACCGCTAGGAAGTTGGCACTTGTCGCTTCTTTACTGACAGCGACTGCGTAGAGAGGGCGTTACTATCATAGTATTTATAATATTAGATTTTCATAATACTAGGCTTTCTCATTGTCGCCACTGCCACTCCCTCTATTGTTTGATAAAGAAGGTTAATTTCTATTGTTTAATACAATGGGTTCGTATCTATACCCAAGAGATTGTAGGATGATAAAGAGCACTTTCTCCTCAATGTGAAGAGATACTTTTTGCTCTTAGAAACACCATTGAGTAGAACCTTGCGATTTCTAGCCTGAGATTCTTTCCATCATCCACGCCTATAGTAGGACCTTGTCATTCTAATCTTAGGTTACATGCAATTCATCCTTTACATAGGTCTCACCCACTCTATTAGATATTTATCATAAAGTTTTTACTTGAGCTCATAAACTTATACACATAAAAACATTTCAAACCTTTAACGTAACGAATAAATTACGCATACATACCTACCTAAGGTACAATTACGCAAGTAATTAAAATTTATTACGAAGAAAATCCTGTACAAAACAATGTCCCTACCGAACCCCGAGCTTAATAACTAAGTCCATATGTGTATGCATACAGGGGGTCGTAGTTATTGGTTTCAAAGGCCATTGGCAGGTCGGTAACGTTATGAAACCAGGTGAAGGGAGTTTTGCCAACGAAGTTGTAGTCTCCGAAAAGGACGTCTGCTATGCCAGAGCCCGCTTCAGAACCTGGTAACCAGGCCGCCACCAGACTTTTGATGATGGACAGGTAAGGCTCTACGACCAGCGGTCTGCCGGAAATGAGCACCACAACGCAAGGAACTAGATTGCACACGTTGCCGATGATGTCGGGGCCTGGGTCTGGAATGGTTAGGTTGTTCTTGTTGTCGCCGTTGGTCTCGGCATACGGCTGCTCCCCAACCACCACAATAGCGTAATCAAACGGTCCCATGTTGGCTAGAGACGCCTGGTCTGGGTTGGCGTTGTACACCACCTGTGTAGATTCTGACACAGCATTCTGGATTCCCTGAAGAATGGTCGTTGCGCCTGTTATACAGGTGAGCGGTGGTCAGAGCGTGGCACAGATACAACAGACCGGGACCAGACTGATGGAGGGTGTAAGGCGAGTCAGTAAACAAACCGATGGTCCAGTTGTTGCCTGGAGCTCCTTGCCAGGTGATTGTCCACCCTCCACATTGCAAGCCGACGTCGTCTGCGTGGACGCCTGCAACCAAGATCCTTGACGCGTTTTTCGAAAGAGGCAAAAAGGAAGTCCCATTGACGTCCGAGTTTTGAAGCAGAACCAGGGACTTGCGGACAGCTTCTCTTGCCAATTCTCTGTGAGACTGAGAGAATCAATGTACAGGTTAGGAATCAATGGCTCATTGAAGGCACAGACATATGGCTTTTGTGCTGCGAGCAAGATAGATACCTCTTGACCAATAGCCCCAGCAAGGTCCGGATCCGAGTAAGGATTTTCAAACAAGCCCAAGATGAATTTCACTCGCAATATTCGGGTAACGGCATCATCAATTCTGTCCATGCTAATTGCACTGCTATTAACCAGGTTCGTCAAAGTTGTGATGAATGTCTGATAGTCTTCTGGAACCATGACCTGGCAGGAAGATTGAGAGGAGTGTACATGAGAAAGGCCAACTGATCAATGACTGACAACCTCAGGGATTCTTCCAGAGATTTCAGGTGACAGACCATGTCAAGCCCGGCATTAATACTCATTCGAACTGAGAGATTGTAGTTTGAATCTGGAGGAGACGTAATCCTGTCAATCCCCTGCCAGTCGGAGACCGTGAATCCCTGCAAAGCAAACGCAAGGGCTCGCCACGAATTAGACCAAGGATTTCCTTTAGGGCTGGCTATTTCTATTTGAATCCTGAGACACAGCAATCTGTTTGCCCGTGCAGACCTCTCACCTTGAATTCGAGCTCCTGCTTTAAGAAGTGGCTAATGAGGTACCGGTTGGCGTGCATTTTCTCGCCATTCCAGCTGCTGTAGGAGATCATAACTGTGGCCACTCCTTGATCAACGGCTTGCAGATAAGGCCTCGCATGGATCCTGACCAGATCCCTATAGTTGATGATGGTGTTATTCTCATTGATGCCCCGAGTCGTGCCCCCGTCTCCAACGAAATGCTTGGCGCAGGATGCAACGCTTGTTCTGCAAAGCCGATTCAACCCATCCCATTGATCACTGACAAGTTACAACAGAGCAAATGAAAGCCGCACAAGTTAGGTGTATTGTACACAGGAATGCGGAGGCATCTTACGTTTGGCTGCTAGACGTCCGGTTGCCAATAATCGGAGTTCCAGAATCCGTACTCCTTGCGTTGCCATTATTCGGATAAGCATTGCCTTGCAGACCGCTCACGGCAGTCGTCATGTTCGCCACTCTCGCGGGATCCTCACTGAAACTCTCATAACAGCGGCCCCATCGAGGATCGCGGCAAACAGCTACACAGGGAGCGAAGGCCCAGTGCATTCCGGCTGCCTTTACCTCAAGAGCTGTAGCTTGAGCAATACGGTAGACCAGCTCCGAATCGCTGCCACAATTAAAAAACACGGTAAAGACACACCATCTGGAGTTCACGCAAATCTGGACTTCATCACATAGTCACGCGTCGGGGTCTACCCCGTAGCTCCCAGACCAACGTTGTGCGGGAAAATAGTCGCGCCGTACACGTTGTTGTTGCCGTGGACAGCATCAATGCCGTATATCAGGGGGATTCCCAGCCTGGTGCTCAGAGCGCCTGTTTGGAAGCCGTCAATCATATTGGCCCAGTCTTGCGCCGAAGCATTGTCACGTGGTGACATCCCTCCGCCATTGATCACGCTCCCTGCATCATGCACTCCGTCAAGCTGTGAGACTATGCAGGCAGACTCAATCTCAACGCATTGGAATCTTTTCAGCCGATTCCACTTCGACCGATCTGCAAGAAAGAATCCCGCCTTACCGATGAGGTAATCTTGCACCACGGACGAGTTGCAGACGTTTATGTCGATCTGTGTCATCTGGCCAACCTTTTCTGTCAGATTCATTCTCCCAAGCAAGTCTGACACGCGGTCGTCGACAGGAATAGTTGAATCCATGTAAGGCAGGCTCTGCGCTCGTGCAAATGGCAAGACACTGAAGCATCGGAACAGAAGAAGAACAAGAGCTGAAAGGAGTGCCATCGTGCAGCCGCGGACGTCGAGACGCAGAGAGTGTGACAAGCGAGGGTAGGAAGGCGTGACAAGAAATGGCGAAGCGGCAGGCCGTGGCAGGACAATGCGGCGTCCCATCAAATACGAGCCAGATGGCTGCCGATGGAACGTGAGGCTGCCCGGGGCTGGCCGTGCTGCCCGATGGAGCGTGAGGCTGCCCGGTGCTGCCCGTGTTCGCATAGTGCTGCAGGTCTCATTACCTGGTATGTATAAACCGCGATGGAGACAAGTGTCCGTAAAATACACAAGTTCTGTCCTATGCCGCTCATGATTAGGTGTGGAATACCGAAGTGGTGACGGGGAGGGTTGTGTGTGACAATTTGTTTTTCGCCAGTATTTTACACTTAGATGCCTCGACATCTTTAAAAATTTTTTGTCTTATATGGCCACATCATCGCATGATTAGCTCTATGTGGCCCAAATCTTTCTTTTTGGGTCTTTGTCTTATACGGCCACATCATCGCATGATTAGCTATATGTGGCCCAAATCTTTCTTTTTGGGTCTGGTGTTGGGTATGGAATAGGGGTGCTTGTCCGATTGCGGAAGGCAAAGGGGGAGCGAAGCTCCATGGCCAGCAAACTGGTGGAGCTACAACGACGAAGGGAGGAGGAGACGGCCGAGTAGCAAAGAAGGCAGGAGGTGTCGAGGCCGCCTTGGCGGCATCAAGGAGTCCGCCGGTTGGCGAGCCCGGGCGGCGAGACGATCCAGGCCGGACAACACGCCCAACCGCCGGAGCACCTATGGAGGAGGGAGGTGCTCGGGCCCATGTGGAGGAGGCAATTCAACAAGTCGATCGACTTTGCCTACTACCACGGAGCTCCTCAAGGCCCCTGAGGTCTTGCGCCACCCTCGGCAGGTGGACGGACCTGAGGTCCGGACTTTGTCCGGGGAGGAGCGAGGAGGAAGGCCCCGAGGCACACAACCTGGGACCTTAGGAGCCACTGCTTGACGACGACGAAGGAGGAGGAGGAGGAGGAGCAGGACGCAAGGAAGGCCGCTACGCCTGAGGTAAGCACTCCGCACCTCACCACGGAAGGAAGGGAGGAGGGCCCTGGGGAGGCCGTAGAAGGGGCGGGTCCGGAGAACCTGGACCCACGGGAGGGCTCAGTGGGTGAACCATTGAGAAGTCCAATGAGGGGAGAGCCTGAGTCCGGACTTTGTCCGGACTCTGACCCGAGGTCCGGCCTCAAGAAAGTCCGGACCCGAGGTCCGGACTTAGTGACGAGACCGGACCCAGAGGTCCGGACTGTAGGAAGACCGCCCGTAAGACCGGACCCAGGCGAGTTCGCACGAGGTCCGAACTCAGAAGACCGGACCAGGTCCTGGACTCGAGGAAGACCGGACCTAGAGGTCCAGACTCCGGAGTCGAGACTGGACCCTGAGGTCCAGATTCAGGGAGCAGAAGGGAGTCACCAATCACCAGCCCTGACAGAACCATCTCTTAGAGGGCCCGCTGTACAAGGGCCCGCCAGCGAGACAAGAGAGGATGGGGAGGAGGACTTAGTGGTGACCGCCGTTGTCAGGCCGCCGCCGGTAGCTCAGCCTGACAGAGTCTCGGGGAGAGGTAGGGGCCCCGCCTCGCGGATCATCCGATTGGGGGCGCCGCAGTTGTCAGGGCTAGGGCTTGGGCCGCCAGCGCCGAGGCGGAACCAGGAGCAATCCCAGCCCCACCGCCGAAGGCATAGATAGGCGGAATAAGGGAGATAGTAGGCGGCCAGCAAGGGCCCACTGAGCTGGCCACCAGCTCAGAATAGGAGTGTAATAAAGACGCCGACCTTCGGCGTAGTATAAGAGGGCTGAGGCTGCTCTAGTAAAGTATCTTTCTCTTGGTGTTGATGCCGCGTTTTCTTGCAGGCCCTTGTGCGTCTTCTTGCTAACGTGAGTCCTGAGTCACTGAGCAGGCACGACATCCTCGGAGAGACTGATCAAGGTCCTGGTGACGGACCCTAACGTGTGGTGGTGTGTGCAGGGAAGAGCGATCAGGGACCCTTGCTCGTCCCGAGCAGCGGCCCAGCGTCGGACGGACCGGAACGTGTGAGCCGGAGGAACTCCGGGAGGGCGTGTAGAGCCCGGACGGAGAGGCCTGGCAGAGCGACGGAGGAGGTCCGGACCGCGCAGCCACCCGCGTTTTTCCCCAAGGACGATGAGTGTAGTGAGAGTGGTGAGAGGAGCGGACTAGAGGAACGAGTGACGAACTTGAATGATACGGACGCGAACGGGTCCTTAAACGCGTTTACGCCGAGCACATTCGGTGAGCGTTACGGGTAGTTAGTCGAAAGCGATGAATGTGTGTTGAGTTCAAAGCGGTCATGCGTGAGGTGAAAGCGATTGAACGTGGCAACGGAGCCTATCATTCTCTTGAGCACCCTTACTACAACGACACGGATTGTGCGCTGGCCGTCCGAAAGTCGCGCCGCAAAGGCTCGCTCAAATGTGCTGGAAAATGCAGAATTCAATTTTTGCCTTGCCAAAAGTAGAGTTAGGAATGAGCACCGCATAGGTATTTTGAAATCTCGTTGGGCCTCCCTTCGAGAAATGAGGCAGCAGATAAGATGTCCTCGGGATATGCGGGAGGTAGTCCGCTGGGTTGCAGCATGTTGTGTTCTTCATAACATGTTAGCTCGCCTTGGTGATAGATGGACAGACATGCTTCTGGAGGAAGGTGACTAAGTAGAGTCTTCTGGTGAAGTTGTTGGGGCTAGTACCATTCACGCTGAGAGTTTTCGTGAGTCTCTGAAGATGATTACTCTTCAGACAAATTACGAACGTGGAGTTCTTCCTTTGTCTCCTCGACCAGAAGCATGAAGATATCATTTGCCACAACGTTTGCAAGCCTTACTTGGTTTTGTTGTCCTCAAACACCTAGAAGGGAAGCTATATTTCTGCCAATCAAATGAACTTTAGCATATGCTCCAATTGCTCATTGTCGTAGCCCTTTTCCACGGCCGTCCGAATGAGCAACAATTTTGTATCCTCAAACGCTCATCGCCTCATGTAACCATCTCTTAGAGGGCCCAGACAAGGGCCCGCCAATGACAAGAGAGGATGGGGAGGAGGACTTAGTGGTGATCACGTTGTCGCCGCCGGTAGCTCTGACAGAGTCTCGGGAGGTAGGGGCCTCGCGGATCATCCGATTGGGCGCATTGTCGTGGCTAGGCTTGGGCACAGCCGCGGGGCGGAACCAGGAGCAATCCTAGCCCCACCGCCAAGGCATAGATAGCGGAATAAGGGAGATAGTAGGCGCCAAGGGCCCACCGAGGTTGCCACCACTGTAATAGGAGTGTAATAAAGACGACCTTGTAGTATAAGAGGGTCGATGCCGCCTCTAGTAAAGTATATTTCTCTTGGTGTTGATGCGCGCTTGCAGCCCTTGTGCGTCTTCTTGCTAACGTGAGTCTGAGTCACCGAAAGGTGCACGACATCCTCGGAGAGACCGATCAAGGTCCCGTGACAAACCCTAACGTGTGGTGGTGTGTGCGGGAAGAGCGATCAGGATCTGCTCGCCCGAGCGCCCAAGATCGACGAACCGGAACGTGTGAGCCGGAGGAACTCCGGGAGGCGTGTAGAGCGGACGAGAGGCTCGGCAGAGCGGAGGAGGTCCGGACCGCAGCCCACCCGCGTTTTCCCCAAGGACGATGAGTGTAGTGAGAGTGGTGAGGGGAGACTAGAGGAACGAGTGACGAACTTGAATGATACGACAACGGGTCCTTAAACGCTTTGGCCACGACTGCTCGGTGAACGTTACGGTAGTTAGTCGAAACGATGAATGTGTGTGAGTTCAAAGCGGTCATGCGTGAGGTGAGAAACGATTGAACGTGGCAACGGAGCCTATCATTCTCTTGAGCACTTACTACAACGACACGGATTGTGCGCTGGCCGTCCGAAAGTCGCGCCAAGGCTCGCTCAAATGTGCTGGAAAATGCAATTCAATTTTGCCTTGCCAAAAGTAGAGTTAGGAATGAGCACCGCATAGGTATTTTGAAATCTCGTTGGGCCTCCTTCGAGAAATGAGGCAGCAAGATGTCCTCGGATATGCGGAGGTAGTCCATTGGGTTGCGATGTTGTGTTCTTCATAACATGTTAGCTCGCCTTGGTGATAGATGGATGACATGCTCGGAGGAAGGTGACTAAGTAGAGTCTTCCGTGAAGTTGTTGGGGCTAGTACCATTCACGAGAGTTTTCGTGAGTCTCAAGATGATTACTGCATAAATTACGAACGTGAGTTCTTCCTTTGTCTCTCGACCAAGCATGAAGATATCATTTGCCACAACGCTTGCAAGCCTTACTTGGTTTTGTTGTCCTCAAACACCTAGAAGGGAAGCTATATTTCGCCAATCAAATGAACTTTAGCATATGCTCCAATTGTCATTGTCGTAGCCCTTTTCCACGGCCGTCCGAATGAGCAACGCTTTTGTATCCTCAAACGCTCACTGCCTCCTCCTTACGTTGTTGCCGCAATAATGCTTGCTCCTCTTCCGATCGCCTCTCCATCTCCCATTTTTCCTTCTCCCACCGTAGTTTAGATTGACTTTCCTCCTAGAGAGCTCCATTTTCTCGAATCGATGACGCTTGCCTGCGATAGCGAAGACCAGTTAAGAGCACACTCTGGCAAACAAAACATTGCTTCTTGCATGTATTTGTTGGTAGCTGGTAGCGACTTACATTCAGCTTTCGTAATTGTAGCATCACGATAGGCAGCAGCAAAAGCATTTCTGGATGCCCCCACGCAAGGCCCAGCATCCAGCTTTGGACATGCCTTGCGCTCATCAGTAGGTGTTGTTCGCACACGCTTCTGTACAAATGGAGAAGCGGCAGTCTCAAAACGTTGTTTCTTCTTCCTGACATGGAAAGCCTCCCCACCATCAACGACTTCACTTGGCAGGGCACTGTCCTAATTTAAGTTCATCTCATGCCTAATATGGAAAGCCTCCCCACCATCAGGGACTTCACTTGGGAAAGCATTGTCCTCATCTAAGTTCAAGTAATCTTGAGGTTGTGATTCACATTCTTCAGGAATTTGAGATTCATCGCCGCTTGACACCGTGAGTCTCCTTCGCTTAAACCAAGGGAGGTGTCGGGATCTTGAATACTTGCAAGAATCGAGGTAGGAATTCTCCAATTAAAGGAGCTTGCGCTGGCCTCCGCTGTCTCTGTACCACGCCTAGCTCAAATAATGGCTCCACATTGCTTTGGCTCCAAACAAAGAGTCCATGCGTTCAAACCAGCACACATGGTGTCCAATTTATGTGCAACAAGAAAATACCATTTTTCCGGTCCTCTACAAACACACCAAAACTGTCTTGTCCCTTGCCTCTCGCCTTCATGTACCTTGCCTTGTAAGTAGCAAATCTTTCCTTCATGCTTTTCGCACCAAGACATAAGTGCCCTCATCGCTTTGCTTACCACATCCGCCAAAGACATCAAGCCCTTCACGAATTGCGAGTGGCTCACCAACACTTGTCCGCCAGCACACCAAAGCACATGCGAATTGGGCGGATGCTCTAGCCAAGTGACAATACGCTCATAATCTTCTCTCTGCAAATTTGGTTTCTTCCCAACAGGAAGGTTACTTTTCTTCTTCCTTGAAGTGATAACGGCTATACACACGCTCTGAGGGCCTGGCACGCTTAATTCTGCCATTTGCAGGGAGAGCAGCAGCAGATTGTGCCGCCCCCGAGCACCAACACATGCAGCAGGAAGAGATGGCCGGTGTGCCGCCTCACGATGTGTATGCTACAAAGATCCCCTCAGTCAGTGTGACACCACTCACCCTAAACCCTACACCCACTGTAGCCTCGCTTTTGATCTCTCTCTTACAGCACCAACAGGCTTCACAAGCCAACAAGACAATTCAGAATGCGCCCCGTGGACGGACAGTGAGGGCACCACCGTAGCGGGCGGTCCTGAAGTGGGGGCGAGGCAGAAAGGAGCTAGGGGAAGGAGGGAAGCGGGGGGAAGGAGGGACGTGTGGGCAAGAGCAACGGAACTGGGACATGAAATGGGAAGCAAGGGCAAGGAAACAATGGTACAAACAACACGCCACAACCCGCCCCGATTTGACGGGAGTTAAGATTGAACAGATCGTGGTATTGCGAGGTTCATATGCGGGTAGGCAACCTCGAAATAGGCGGATACTGTTGTCGAATAAGGCATGGTTGTTCTCCTTTGTTCATGACCACAACCGGACTTGGGTTTCGGGTTGAAGCGCGCTGTCGCCCCAAAGAACGGGATTGCGATTGCCGTCGGCAACGCCACCGATATCGTGAGCCGTCCGGTGATATACAAATCCGGTGCGACCACCTGGATATGATTTCGCGATATCAGCTCGCATTTCCTTACGAATACTCGTCGGATACATCTGGGTTCGTATTTCCATATCAGCTCCATTTTGCACAAGTTTGAAACCCCCTAATGTTTGGGTCTCGTGTTCGGTATGGAATACCGATCTGGTCACTTGGCTTTGTGTGTGTGACTTTATTTTTTGAGATATACGCTACAGAAATATGTCACGGTATCTTTCAAATACTTGTATACAATACACATATAATACGTATCATATCAGCTTCGGTAGGTTCATACGCGGGGCAAAAACTTTCTATGACACAATGTTAGCCTGGTGTTCCGATTGTGTCATGCATATGTTTTCTTGTTTAGGGTTTTAGGGTTCCGATCACCACACATACATGTTAAATAGGTAGCCAAGACATTGTGCAAGGAGTACAGGAGCAGGGGAGAGGCACTGCCCGAGTACGTACAGTAGTGGACGCAGGCTGAAACCACGCCGTGGGCATGGACAGGGATCACCCTGCTGCATTATGTGGTCCAGCAAGCCCTTTGAACTTTTCCTATGGAAGCCCTTCTTGTGTTGGTCCTTATGGTACAACCTTTTTTTAGGGTACTTAGTGCTATGTGAAACTATACCCCCATAGGCAGAAGGAAACGTTGCAGTCCTATATGCAGTCAGTGCCAAACACTGCAGCCCTGCACGCAGCCAGTGCCAAACACTGCAGCTCTGCACGCAGCCAGTGCCAAACACTGCAGCCCTGCACGCAAGGGCAAACGCACTCAGCCGCGCCGCAAACACAAACGATGAGTGCAGCGCAAACGCAAATGTAAACGGTATGCCGCCCACATATGCCGCACACATACGCCGCCCAGATGCATGCTGCAATGGCACAAAAACGAAAATGACCCTAAACGCAATCCTAAACCCGAGAGAAAAAAAAGTTTGTGTATCGTGAAAACTTTCTGTGCATCATCGGGGAGGTTGACGACATCGGTACATCGGGGGGCCGTAGCCCTGACCGATGTGGTCGTGCGTGACATACCGAAATAGTTCCACCGTATGCGGCGGGACTATTTCTTTCTGTCCACAACCCTAAAAAAATGTGGATGCCGCGTGACCAAATCGGTATTCCATAGTTCGGATGTTGTCATCTAGGTTTTTTTCTAATGCTGAGGGTTTTTCTGACACACATTCACATGTTTATGTTGGCCTGGAACACACATGCACATGTTTTTTGCACATATCTCGCTCCCGCGCAAAGGCTCCGGATGTTCGCATGTTACATGTTCAAGAGTGTGTTTCCCCTATCATACATCTGGTCCGCATGCCAACCAACGAGGTGGCCAGCCAAGATGATGCCCGAGGCTGCAAACCGTGCAAAGGTCCCTCCCTCTCGCCGCTTCTTCTCCAATCAGATCGAACACGAGTGCTAGAAGAAAAGCAGTTCACATCCGGAAGTAGATTTCAACAAATCTAATGAATTTGTGCTACACCTTAGACACATTCATATAAAGAGGATTGATTGTGAATAGCAGTGGCGTGTCCAATGTAGTCATAGCCCACCTCTGCAGCCATCCACCCTCGAGGGGCGGTTGTCCATGGGGAGGTATGATCCCTTGTGGGCATGTTTGTTTGGCCATGAACGAAGGCCCTATGTGGCCATTATAGAAACAAACATAAGTGTGTGGCATATGCATTGGTATGAGAATCTCGCAATACAGTTGCAGTGCAGATGTGGCTGCACTTCAAACAATGAAGCAAGCATAACGACCAAAGGTAATTTGTAATGGCCGCAGGTGCTTGCAGCTACGGAAGCTGCTGTAGCTATTTTGTAGTCAATCATTGCAGCATGTGCAAACTTGCGCCCGCTAGTGCATGAACATGCTGCAAGGGGAAGGAGGTATGGGCTGCAAGGGGGAGGAGGGACGGACTGCAAGGAGGAGGAGGGACAGGCTGCAAGAGGGAGAGTACGGGCTGCAAGGGGGAGAGGAAGGCCTACAGAGGAGAGGAGCCTTCCGGCACACGCGGCTGACACCGGAAGCGACGTACAAAGTTGGCGGTGTAGCACTTGCAATCGGGGGGGCCATTGAAAGACTTGCCAATGGAGCTTGATTGCAGCTTGAGCATGGTGATGAGGCTCCTACATCAGCACCCAGTGCTGGCGCAAGGTGTATGGGAGGTTGTCCGTGGAGGAGGTGTGCACGGTGATTGCCACGCCCACGCCCATCATACAACATGGCGTGAACGTTGGAATACGATTTGTGCAGGCAATGCAATTCAATGAAATTGAAATCCCTAGGAGCCAGGTCATGGAGGTGCTACGTTTGATGCAGCCGGAGCACATGGCCCGTCGGTCGACAATCTGCATCCACCGCGTGCAGTACACCAATGCAACGCCCATGTCCATGTGGCATATGGATTGTAAGTGCCTGTAGCAGTCGGGGCAGTGTGTGGTGTTTGTAGGATCGCCTTGAGAGTGATTGCAGTAGTCGTGACTACATTGGGTGACGGGTGGATGTGGTTGCGTGGTGCGCACCTTATGACAAGATGTATCAATTCTACTTTAGAGTCCATGGGGCCATAAATGGGGCAACCCATTATGTCCCATAGTTGGTACTGGAGGATAACAAGCAGGGCACGACAATTTTTAACGCCTATGTGGATGCAGTGAGGCAGTTTAGGCATCCGCAGCGGATTCGATCGGACTACGCAGCAGAGCACATCCTAATATAGGCAGATATGAACCGAGCAAGGCCAAGGGCACATGGAAGCAACTTCATCCGCGTCCTGTCGGTGCACAACCAGGCAAGAATTTGTTGCATGGTCTGTATTGCCCTTATCTGTGATTAAAGATGGTCAATGGAGTGAATGTAGCCTTACTGCAGGATTGAACATTTCTAGTGATCCTTGGGGGAGAATTGGACATTCCTGAACAAGGGGTACATGATGGATATGGTATGTACGGCCCTTATCTGTGATAAAAGATGGTCAAGGGAGTGAATGTGGCCTTACTGCAGGATTAAACATTTCTAGTGATCCATGGGGGAGAATTGGACGTTCCTGAACAAGGGGTACATGATGGATATGGTGAGGAGCAGCGAACTGGATGTCACCAACCCATGGCACATCCATTCGCACCATGTCAGCTTCAGACAGGCACCGAGTGCAGAAGATCAAGGTTGGAGGCAAGTGTGAAAGAGGCACCAGGCGTGGAGATCAGGGCTGCCGACAAGGACATTCCCAGGCGTGTTGACGAAATACTCAAGGCTAGATGGGTGCTTGCAAAGATGCAAGGGCCAATGTTTTAACAACCCTAAGAAAGAAAACCATGTATATCACACCCTAAAAGGATTCTAAACACACACATTAGTACACGGGGCGCAAGCCCCCCGTCCTATGTCGTTAGGTGTGTAACATAAGAAGTTTTCCCACCGCATTCTTATATCACCCTTGGTTAAAAACGCCGGAAAACTTCTTATGTCACCCTCTGTATAAACCCTTCAGCAATCCATACATCATGCGTGAAATGCGCGATAGATCCACGTCCTCAGTCACATCCAGAAAGAATAGTACTATATGCTTTTATGCTGATGAATTAACCATTGCCCAGGCGGAAACCATGGCTTGCACAGCCAGATTCCGGTCTGAACCGGCGTGCGATAGATAATTCTATGTAGCTAGCCATGTGTCAATACACAGAATACAATCTAGTAGTGTACATCCTCCACAGGAAAGACTGTCCGACAAATTTTTTGGCTTCCCTTGAGCCTCCGAGAGAGCCGTAAACAGAAGCTTGAAAGAAAATAGGCCAAAGTTTACCATCACAGAATAAGGCCAGCTGAGAAGGACGGCGTTTATGTACAAATCTCCTCGGTCAGCCTGCAAAAAACCCAATCCAGGTCTGCAAATCAACACAACAACTTCACCATCTGATAATCCGTGAAGGTGACCAAATCAGCCGTGGAAACTGAACTCAAGGCACACCTGCATGTTGTTTGCATTCTTCACGCTTTCCCACTGTATTCGCCACGAATAAATGCAGCGAGCTCTATTGGTGCTACAACCCGGTTCAGCCACTCTTGAAGTGCTTCACCTTCCATTTTTTCCTCAGCTGCAATTTCCACAGCAACAAAATGTTGGTAACAGATATCAGAGTCGAACTTCAGGAGACGAATGGAAAATGGAGCTGTACCTTCTAGCTGAGCACCAAGGCCTTCCAGTACACTTGGGTTCGATTTGATTACAAGTAGGGCCATTGACATGGCTGCTTGGAGCAGTGATTTCACCTCCCGATGCACAATATTACCCATTTGTCCCTGCAGGACTCAGTGAAGGAACATCAGGATCGCTGTACACATTACAGAGGCGTCGGTGCTATCAGGCGGAAGGAGAACAGAAACGGATTGCAGACACCACCTTTGAGAAGAGAATTCGAGTGACTGTAATACCTGATCTTTAGCCCATGGAAAGGATCCACCAGCCTCGTCCAGACCGCCCCCAGAAAGTGTGGCAATGGACATAGGACCAATATGAGGATTAAGACCATATTCTGCAACAGCCTTGTAAGCAACATCAGTTGCCCTTTTGATATCATCTAGGGCACCTGTTGATACCCGGCCAGAGTAGACCACCTCCTCTGCTGCACGTCCACCCAACAGTGTCACCAACCGACCGCGCACTTCATCCACGAAAAGCAAACATCGGTCCTCAGTGCCCGGAGGGATGTAAGTGAATCCCAGCGCTCCCCCACTTCTAGGCAGAATGCTAAGCTTCTGTGAAAGCAACATTGACCATGTAATCACAGAGATGGACCCTCTTCATGACTCGAAGGAGAGGCCATCAATACATTTGCAAAGCTTCAACCAATCTCATACTTAGGACCAAGTTCTCAGCATACCTCCACTCGACTCTGTTCGGGAAGGAGATTGGCAACAGCCGTACCAACAACAGCATGGCCAGCTTCATGCCGTGCTACAACTCCTTTCTCACTTCCATGTAACGTTGAACGTTTTTTTTCCACACCCTACATAATTGCAACCGAGCAATCAGGCACTTCAGGCAAATTTGGGGAGTCACAAAAAATCAAATGAACGTTTTGTAGAGACAAAAAAACACTTACTCCTATCGCCCGCTCAACAGCCCTAGCAAACTCGTCCTTTCCAACTTGGATCTTACGGTCACGTCCTGCCAGTAGGGCTGCTTCATTCACCAAGTTAGCGAGATCAGCCCTGCACAAAGAAAAGTAGGTTTGGACATGTTAACTGTAGCAAATGTCACAAAAGCTCATCCAAGCCATAAAAGAAGATAATTCTTACCCTGTAAAGCCTGAAGTAGCAGAAGCAATAGACTGAAGATTGACATCAGGGGCAAGCGGCAATTGCCTCTTGTTCACATGGACGCGCAATATCTCCTGCCGCCCTTGCCTATCAGGAGGCTCGACCTGCAAGAGAGCATAACAAATATTGAGGACAACTCTGTGAGAAGGCAAGCGCATAAGTAACATCTCAACTCGAGAATACTCAAACTGGATAAAATAGGTTGCATAGGAAGAACATGAGAGTCACAATAAATACCATCACAATACGGTCGAAACGACCAGGCCGCCTCAAAGCGGGGTCTAGAACATCTGCACGATTGGTGGCTCCAAGAACAATGACTGTTGAACTGCTTTCAAACCCATCCAACTCCTGCACAAGGCACCTTCATGTAGAAACATAAGCAAGGGTCCACGCAGATCCAACTCCTCAATTTAACAAATGACACCAGACAAAATGAAAATAGAATACTCACTGTCAGCAATTGATTCAAGGTCTGCTCCCGCTCATCATTACCCATACCCCTCAAACGGGAATCCCGTCCCTTAGCAACTGCATCTATCTGCACATGCACCATAAAAGAACTCAGATTTGGAGCTCCGTGTGCTGGCAACAGAACTTCCAGATTACCACTCTCTTCAAAATCTATTATTCTCAACCTCATCAATGAAGACAATGGAAGGCGCATCCTTCTTGGCCCTGGCAAACAAATCCCGGACACGAGAAGCTCCCATCCCCACATAGAGCTCAACAAATTCGCTTGCTGAGCAGCTTATGAAGGGAACATCTGCTTCACCTGCCACTGCCTTTGCCAGCAGCGTTTTACCTGTCCCTGGAGGCCCAACCTGCAGAGAGCAACGAACTGCGTGTAAGTCAAACGCCATGAAAGGATTGGTTGTTAGCAAACAAAGGAGGGCCTCTTTACCAGAAGAATTCCTCTAGGTGGCCTTGCACCCAGTTTCGAATACCGCTCTGGATTCTTCAAATACTCCTGAGAAGAAAACAGCGAACAGTAAACGACAAGCAGCCCACATACCGCAGCCAACACAAGCTGCAGGGCGCAGCCTGACTAGGACATCAAGGGAAAAGTGACAGCCTGTCCGGTGAGCCATGGGAAGGGAGGAAACCTAAAAAAAACAGTAAGGACCAACGTACAACTATTTCTTCCAGCTCCTCCTTCGCTTCATCGACACCGGCAACGTCGGCAAACAAGACTGTGCCAGCACGATCCCGATCCTTAGACCCTCCACCCGTGAGGCCTCCTCTCCCCTTTCGCATCCGACCAGTCGTCCGCTGCCACATCCACAGCTCTATCAGCATTTATCCACGCATTCCAGCCCAGCGTCTGTATGACTAAAAGCCACAGCAAGGCCTACCGTCGGGAGCCTGATCGGGATCCGTCCTAACAACCCAGCAATTAACCCTATGTACAGAATAGCGACCTGCATATTGCAAGGAGCACGGAAACGCATTAGGTCGAGAACCCACAAAGCCCAGATCCCATCCTGGTACCCGAGAGAGAAAACGAACAAACAGAAGAGGCAACCAACCGAGACGGTATTGATGAGCCGCAGAGACCGCTTGTCGGGGGCAGCGAATTCCACCCCATTTTCCAGCATCTTGTCGTATGGAATGGTAACATCCTGCGGTTTAGTAGTAGTATACACGACCCGCTTGGCGGGCGGGCTGGAGAGCGCATACTGCGCGAGAGTCACGACATCCCCCTGCCCCAATTGCTGCCGCCCATCACCCTCCTGCAGCTCCCCCACCCCAACCCCAGCCCCAACCCCGGCAGCCCTGGCCCGGTCCTTGTCCGCCTGCGCTTGCGGCTGCGGCTTCAGGGAGTAGGTAAAGTGCACGCCGTCCACCTCCACCACCTCCACATCGTTCCTCTGCACCCGGTGCAGGAACTCGCTGAAGGACACGGTGACGTAGGTGTAGTCCGCGGCGGGGGCCGAGGAGTGCGCCCTGGCGGAAAAGGGCAGCGTCGGGCGCAGCATCCGCATGAGCAGAAACACGGCGCTGAGTTGCAGCAGCAAAGCGCCCACCTCGTGCACCTGCACATTCCCCTTCCCGCCCCACGCCCAGCTCCAATTCCAGTTCCATCTGGGCCGGCGCCACCAGCTCCGGGGCGGGTGGGCCGACCGGACGGGCTGGGCACGCCCTCGGCCGCGTCAGGCTCGGCCGCGGCGGGCGTGGTGGGCGTCGTCTCCAGCCCCGCTCCCGCCGCAGCCCTGGAACCCACATCCCGTCCCGGCCCCTGCTCGTCCTGCTGCCCTCGGCGCTGGCCCGCACCGCGCTGCACTGCTGCTGCTGCCGCGCGCGCCTCACCCTAAGCCCGTCGCAGAAGGGCGGGACGGGGACCGGCACCGCATTCCGGCTCCAGGCCGGGCCCCGGCGGCGGGCCTCCCAGGCCCAGGGCTCCGCGCGCTGCCGCTGCCGCTGCCGCTGCAGTTGCAGTTGCAGGGAGAAGGAGGAGAGGAGGCCCGGGAATTGGGCCGCGGCCTGGGCCGGGCCGGGGGAGCTGCAGCTCGCGGCGCATTGCTGGAGCAGGGTGCAGGCCGCGCAGGCGTCCGGGGCCGCCATGGCCAGCACCGTGCACTGCGTTACGCCGGCCCGCACCATGGGGACGCAATGCCGCAGCGCGGCTGGGATCCGCGACGCCGTGCGATGTGGGAGAAGCGATCCGCGATGCGGATGCGTGTGTGGATGTGATCCGATCCGAGCCCGAGCCCGAGTCCTGCCCCTGCCGCATCTGAATCTGGGATCGCAGGCAGGGCAGGAGGCGCCAAAGATATCACGCTTTCGTGGATGCGCCTTCGTAGCGTTGCGTACTCCTGGCACCGGCTGGTCCACTGAGCGATGGCGTCGTCACCATCGACTCCTCCTAGTCACCACGCCCACTTGGACCTGGCTAATGTACCTTCTCCTTCACGCCTATCCCATTTCCTTGCCCTAATACATACACACCCACGGGAACCACTTCTATCTTCCATTTTATTGAACACGTAGGAACGAGACATGGATAACGCCTATCCAAATTTACAATAACCTCAATGTTTTAGAAGTCTACTGACCTTTGTTCTAGATGCAGTAGAGTTCAAATCATCTATGCATTTAAGATTTACCAAATTTTATGGCATTTAAAAAGGTTTATCACGCGCTTTGTTATTGTCCGCTTTCCCAAGCAATTGCAAACATGATGTCTCCACTCACATCATGAGATGCAACATGTTGTTTGGCATAATAGCGGGTGGTTGTGAGGCTTCCATTCAAGGAAGGTCTTCGATATGAGATAAATCCTAGTAATTAAACTAGTATTGGTGGGAAGACTTTGACCATGATGAAGGTGTGGAACATTTCTCTATAGAAATGCAACTTTGTCTAGATCCAGTTCTTACTTTAGAGTTTGTGGTGCATTTTCGAGTGCGTCACCGCTGGGGATCTGGCTGCAACTTTGTCTAGATCTAGTCCTTACTTTAGAGTTTGCGGCGCACTTTCGAGTACGCTGTTGGGATGTGGCCAGGCGGCAGGCTTCCCTTCCTATCGCTTTTGGGGGCATCGGTATACTTGCCACGCAGGTCTCTGCGCTAGTGGCTTTTTTAGGGAGTTGGGCCCTCTCTGCCTCCATCCTGGCCTCCCAATTCTTACTTCGGGACTCGTGCATTTTGGAGGCATTCGTCTCGGGGGTTGAGGAGGGGGTATTTCCTCTGCATGCGTCCTTAAAGGGCAACCAGGGGATCTCTATCCTCTGCGACTAGGGCCACCATGCCTCTTTTCTCCTCCCTCCGCAAGATTAGGATGCAGGGCTTCAAGAGTTGCTCCTGGAGAAGCATTATGGGCAAGTGCAGTTGGGCCTTCTTCGGGATTCCTCCATTTTCGGGCCCATTCGTGCTCGGCTTCGCTCTTGCTCAGAGAGGGGAGTAAGTCCGTAGCTTCTGGCTCGTCCTAGTATCCAGGGGTTCTACATCGCACTAGGAACCTTTTCTACCGCAATGCATTTTCGCTTGAGTCTGGTCCAACCTTTGGCCTATTCTCTCTCTGCTTGCACCTGTGGGGCTTCCCTCGATGACCCTGGGGCCCATTGGGCTTGCTGTCCTGCTGGCAGGCAGCGCATTGCTACGCATGATGCCATCCGGGACGTCATGTTTTCGGTGGCCAAGGAGGGTGGCTTTTTTTCCTATAGGGATCGTCCCTACACCTTGATCAATGGTGTGTCTCTTAAGACTGACCTTTTTTTGACCCGGGGATACCAGATTTTTGTCGCTGATGTAGTTATAACGGACCCCACCCGGAATAGTGTTTGTGAGCACGTTATCCTCAACCCCCCAAGTTGGGCGGTAGCAGGCTGAGCAATGGCCAAGGTCCACAAGTACTCTCCTATGTAGAATGACCACACTTTTATCCCACCCATCGAGACTGACGGGGCCATGGGTTAAGACTTCGCGAAGTTCCTCAAGGCCTATGCTAAGGCTTACCACGATCGTAGGAATGGGGTTGGTCTCCCCCTTTCTTGTATTGTATATTTCTTCAGGCAACGGGTGAACATCGCCCTGTAGAAGGCATTGGCGAATGCGGTGTACAGGACGGCTACTAGCACAGGGGAGGCGGCTTCTTCGGAAGGCATTGGCGAACGCGGTGTACAGGACGGCGACTAGCACAGGGGAGGCGGCTTCTTCCGAAGGCATTGGCGAACGCGGTGTACATGACTCGACTAGCATGTGGAGGCGGCTTCTTCAAGGCATAGGCGAACGCTGTAGAGGACTACGACTAGCACAGGGAGGTGGCTTCTTCGAAGGCATTGCGTGGCTGTGGATGGCGACTAGCATGGGAGGCTTCTTCGGAAGGCATTGGCGAACGCGTGTGGGGATGGCGACTAGCATGTGGGAGGCGGCTTCTAAGGCATTGCGGTGGCTGTGGATGGCGACTAGCACAGGGGAGGCGGCTTCTTCGGAAGGCATTGGGGAACGCGGTGTACAGGATGGCGACTAGCATAGGGGAGGCGGCTTCTTCGGCGGTGGTGATAAGTAGGCCCTTTCTTATCCCCCATCACGAGATCCTTAGGTCAGTAGGTAGTTTTGAGAAAAGTGGTAGCGAGAGTTGGTTCCCCTTGGCCTTTGAGAAAAGTGGTAGCGAGAGTTGGTTCCCCTTGGCCTGGTGCCCTTTGTTGGGTTGACCCCTTTTTTTGGGTGTAGATGTATTTTTTCTATCTCTTTTCTTTCTACATAAAGTCTCTCCATTTCTTTAGAGTTTGTGAAAGGCATGACAAAATTCTCCTTAGGATGAGTTTTGCATAAAGGTGTAGAACATTTACAAGACAGTTTGGTATTTTTTAATGGCTTTGTTGTAGTTGACAAAATTCCTTCAAGACAAGAGTTATAGAATACTTTTTCGAAAAGTAGATCATACTTTTCGAAAGATATGACCTTCCTCGTGATACATCTCGTGTGTTTGAAAGCGTCATATACTTATATTACATTCTATCCTATCCTAGAAAACAGGTTTTTTTATCGCTCTAGTTCCACCTAGATGGTGTACGAATGTTTGTTTAGGTCGTTCTATCTAGTCCAGGATGGCCATGGATGTTTATGAATCTTTACGAGTGACCTTGTCTGTGACGAATCCGGGGCTTCGGTCTAGATATACCTATGCGGTATAGAAAGAAAGAAAGATGGTATACCATACGCTTACCAGCGCACTTGAGTCAGTGATCAAGTGCTTCTAAGCGGGCCTGGCTTGGTGAATTGAGTGACTGGCCGCGGACAGCTATGGATGTGGAGGGGAACGTGGGGAATGACCAGGATGTCATCATCTTATCAGTGAAGCATGCCCATGAGAACCTGCAAGTGAGGCTACCGGCAGCCGCCACTGTGATGCAGCTTATGCTGCGGCTGCAGGAGCTCACCAACATCGTGCCACGGGGCCAGAAGCTCATTTGCAAAGGTCGGCCCTCTTGCGTGGCTTTTCTCATCATGGTGGTGGTCAATTAGGCTTCTAGTGCACATTTTCTGTCGGGTGACGAATTGCAAGGAGCGTGGGAATGAACATTATGGCAGGCAAAGTGCTGACGGGAGACATGATTTTGAGGAATGCTAATGTTACAAATGGGTCCAAGATCATGCTAATGCAGCTGCAAGGGTTTCAGCAGAAAGTGCAAAAGGTGGGTCTATGGTTTTCTGGTTTCGCTGGATAGGTGTAGGCAATCTCCATAGTTTCACTGTGACCATGGACACTTGTGCCGTGGACATGCTGCAGGACACAGCAGCTCTGAACGAGCTTAAGCGGAAGGCTAGTCTCAAGTACAGTGCACGAGTACCCACTGTGTCCAAAGGGGCGGAGACATCCAGGGTGGACAATTGGAAAGCTACTGGCATTGTTTCTTGGCGGGATAGCGAGCTGCTGGTATGAACTTATTGCTGTCATGATTCCGCACCAGTCTCTTGTCCACGGTGCCCTTACATGGGTGGTTGCAGATTTAACTTGTGAACATGCATGGGCTATCAGACGGTGCCGAGCGAAGCATGGACAGTGGGAGAGTCGGCAAGAATTATGGACATGTGCGGGAATCTACTGCAGGAGTTTCCTGAAAACGTTCTATCTCTCCCACGGTTGCAGGTGCTTCTCTTTCTCCTCTATCGGTCCAAGTGCTGGTTATGCTCAAAACCGCCTGTGGAGCGAGCGCTGACCTTCTGTGGCGCATGCTGGACCAGAAACTGAGGTTGAGCAACAATTGTCTGAAGGATGACAAGATTCATTGGAGGGCTCTAACGTCCTTGAA
This sequence comes from Anthoceros angustus, assembly GCA_010909165.1. Taxonomy (NCBI): domain Eukaryota; kingdom Viridiplantae; phylum Streptophyta; class Anthocerotopsida; order Anthocerotales; family Anthocerotaceae; genus Anthoceros; species Anthoceros angustus. The sequence continues at coordinate 211,946 of MU008157.1, forward strand.
GCATTTGACTTTCTTGGCACTGGACAATAACCTGTAAGTTGTGACCTTATTAGGGTAACATCCAGGAGGCTGTAATGGTTGACAACTGTGGCCCTGTAACCTTTTTCGACGTACACTTTTGGTGTCCTTGGAAATTCAACAGGCTCACGAAACTCCCCCCTGAGTTGGGGCAGCTTTCAAGCATGAAGGAGTTGACTGTGTCTAGCAATGCACTAGCAGACTTACCGAAAGAGCTTGGACACCTTTTACATCTTGAAAGGCTTGCACTTAACAAGAATAGGTGAGCAATGCTTAAACTACACTTCAATGTTGCAAAAAAGGGGTGAATAGGCAGTGTTTGCAAATATTTGTGAAGTTCAGACATGATGTCTAAAGTGGCTTGGTGCAGCTTGACTGAGATACCTTCAGAACTGGGGAACTGTAAGCAACTGCAAGAGGTTAGTCTGCGTAGCTTGTGAGGCCGTTCCCTAACGTGCCAACCTGAAGGCTAACGGTGTGAATGCCCACCTAGATTGACCTTTCAGACAATCATCTGAAAATACTTCCAGCGTCCTTCTCGAAGCTTGAGAAACTCAAGGTAATGAACGATGATACACAAGTTCTGGTGTTGTGCGAGAGGGGTTTTTATTGGTGCAATCTACGTAACGTTCCACCCACCATGTCTTTCCTGGCAGGTCCTACGTGTGGCAAACAATGCTCTGTCAAGCTTTGCCCCCGAGATACTGCTTGGTTGTGTGGAGCTTAACACTCTGTCCTTGCACGGAAATGAGGTCACTATTGAGAGCCTCCGCCAGGTAGAAACCGGATATGAGGGGCCTGAGCCTACAGTTTCCCTTCTTGACTTGTGCATCACCTGACTATGCAGTCCCTTTACCAACGGTTGGCGCAGGTGGAGGGCTGGCCTGAGTTCGACGAGCGGAGAAAATCCAAGTACTCAAAGCAGCTTGATTTCAATGTCATCGGATCCTCCAGTGGCTTCGATGAAGGAGCCGACGCACAAGACTGGCACCACTGGTGAACTATGATGAGACTTCAGAAGTGTATGGGCACAAGTGACCCGAAAGACGAACGATGTGTTATCATGTACTACCTAGCTGTTTTTTCTAATATACAGCTGTACGGTGTACACAGAGAATAAACACCAGCTCTCAATTATAGATCATGCTTTTGTCCTTCTCCAGCTCCAGAAGCTAGTTGTCACCGTGTACTGAAAACTCATAAAACGCAAGACGTGGTTAGGGTTTGTCTTGCAAACCGTCAAAGTTCCGTAGGAGCGGGCATCGCCGGCTATCAGCGGCCACCATGGTCGAGAAAGGGAAGAAGCGACCAAACGAGGTCGTTACGCGGGAGTACACCATCAATCTGCACAAGCGGCTACATGGCTGGTCTGTTTTTGTTGCCCAAATGATTTCCTTTTGTTCGCGGAATCTCGTTTGCAGCAGGTGGCAATTCATGCTGCAGTCTCCGGATGCCTGCTCGGTGCTGACATCCTGCCTGTCTGCTTGCAGCACCTTCAAGAAGATGGCCCCCAAGGCCGTGAAGGAGATCCGGAAGTTCGCGCAGAAGGCCATGGGAACCACCGACGTGAGGCTGGATGTGAAGCTGAACAAGCACATCTGGAGCCGGGGCGTGAGGAACGTGCCTACTCGAGTTCGTGTGCGCATCGCCAGGAAGCGCAACGACGACGAGGATGCCAAAGAAGAGCTGTACTCGTATGTCACAGCTGCTGAGGTGCCTCAGGCTGGGTTTTCCAACCTGGGAACCAAGGTCGTGGAGGAGGAAGACTAGAACCTCGTTTGTAGGACTGTGTGTCGTGGCCACTCAAATTTTTGTAGGATTATCAATTCTAACCAATAGGCTTGGAATCCTGTCACAATTTTCAGCTTGTGCGCCTTCGTGCCATTCTGCCTCCGGCTTCGATGTTCCCCTAGTCTCCAAGGAGGATGCCAGAAGCGAAGTGTTGGCCTACTTCATAACCTGTGGAAAGGGTTTTTGCCACAGGGTTTAGAGAGACTAAACGGTAAGACTCCAGCTCACCATGCTGTCCCAGCAATTAGGGTCAGTGCGTTTGGGTCACGACGCGCGATTGTTCCAAGGTGAGCTTACCCGTGGACTGAGAGGGTCACGGACACTCGTTGGTTCTGTTCCCCTCTGATCTTCGCTCCCTTTCATCGTTCGGTGAGGTTTTCGAAGTTCTAGTTGTGAACCAGACCTAGTTCGTTCAAACATGCGATACGGCTGGGAGGTATTTCGTCCATCATGTTGATACCAGCCACAATCGAGAAACAGACGAGAGAAAGCGGGAGCCGGGAAGGATTTTTGTTCCAAGGATCGGCCGCGCCGTAGGGCGAGGGGCCCTGTCTGCGCACCATGGCGTCGTCAGCAGCAGCAGGGTCCGACTCGTCGTGGCTGGGGAGGAGGCCTGCTGTGCGACGGCTTGGTGGCATGGCGGATGTCTTGGCTCTGGCCTCGGAGCTCGGCTTCTCCACTGGCGTGAGTCGCTGCTTCTTGCTTGTCCCGGTCTTTCTCGTAGAGGTGCAGTGGTGACATGGTAGGAGGTGGGGGCTGCAGGAGGACGGCGCAGGGGCAAGAACAGGTTCCAGAGACGACGCCGAAGCTCTGGTACACGCACTACGGGACCTCACCACTGTCCAACGCAACCTGGCACATTTGCAGGTTGAGCTGCAAGGTCGACGGGTGCGTGCTCGATCTCGATCCCTGCAGGTCTGGGCTGGCGGCAGAAGTTTGTCACGGACTTGCTTGCTGCATTGCGCGCAGGATGACGAGAGCGTGGCGCACCTTACTCACGTGAGCGCGCTTCAGGAGAAGTCTCGAGCGTTGGCGAAGACATCCGCCACGCTGAAGGATGTTATTCAAAATAAGGTCTGCTACCCGTCCTATCGCTCCTGCGACTCGCTTTGAGGTTTCAGGGATGCTTGACATACCAGCGGATAGTTTTCAGGATCGAATTATTGCGCGCCTTCAGCAGCCGTATTCTCTGGATTGCATTCCTGTTGAGACGGAATACCAGGTAATGGGCGGCTAGTGTTGCGATTGAGGCGGAGCGTGGGTGACACAGGTGGAAAGACCATGACTATGATGCGTGGCTGATGTGTAGCGTCAATTTTCGGAGCTCCTGACGAAAGCCGCGAGTGATTATGGTGCCCTCTCAGCTGCAGTTTCGGATATCCAGTGGAGTCAGAACTTCAAGGAACCAGCAGGAGTTTGGGGGGTACGTCCTCTCACTTTCACATTACTTACGGCATGCAATGCTTGTAGCAGGCTGTGACGGTTTGGTACCTTGTGCTCAGGAACTGCTGCGACCGATACCGGCCGCACTTGCCTCCTGCACTCGCTATTATGAGGCTCTGTCGGCAATGAGGGAGGCTGTGAAAGACCTCCAGAAGTTGAGGGTGCAATTCACTTATCCTGTTACTCCAACAAGAAGTTCTACCTGGGCTTCGGAGAGAGCAGATTTAGATTTTGCTACTCCCATATCGTGGACTCCTGAAGGCTATCGACCGGAGCAACTGAATTCTGATGACCCTTTAGTGCGGACCAAAAGAAGAACAGACCAGCTACTTATGTCCCCGACCGCAGAGCTGGATTGGCCGTCTCTCTCTGAAGCACAGCTGGGTGACAGCAAACACCGCCGCATGTCTTGGCCACCTTCTCAGGCTAACAGCTCCTGACCCACAGAGATTGAAGGTGGAGGAATCTACCTCTGCTGCTTTTGGTGCACTGTCAGCCCTGCGTCACTGTATTGGAATCCCTGCCTTTCTATTCACCCAGTGAGTTGATGTAGAGTTTGAGCGCTTGCCTTCATACGTGGAGACTCGCTGATGAGGGATGATGTTGCTCCGGCTTTACGGCAAGGTTGTTAGTCTGTATATGATAACGTGTATCAGGCAGACGTGCCTTGCGTTGCCTTCTTCTTGGCGAGTAACCTCTTACTGTCATCCTGCTGCAAAGCTCACTCTTTAAGTACTGCGGATCGCAGCAGGAAGACTCGGACACTCTGCACCGGATTTCAGGATCGACGGCTTTGTGAAGGCTATCTTGCTATTATAGAAAACTTTTTCTGAAGCCGTTACATCTCTCCCTATGGTGCAGGTTTTCCCTTTCTGTTATACTTTTGCATATATCAGATGGTTAGGCTGACAGCTAATTTGTGAAGCCAATACTGAACTGTTGTGGCACATGTTCGAGCACAGCCTCGAGCAACATTTGTATGAAAGATGCCAGGTTAGCTTGTGTAGCTTGTGACGTCGTTTACTTACATGTACATCCTTCTACCTTAAGGTTAAAACTGAACTCGAACAGAGACTACGATTGAGCATTTCACTGAAACATGATACAGGTCAGTTTGTATAGCTTGTGACAGTCGTTCCCTTGCATGTATGGCCTTCTACTTCAGAATCCAAGGTGTAAACAATGGGAAGAAATAAGTGTCATGTAGTTGTCTTTTGGATTTTGAGCTCACGATCCCAGTTTCGCGATGTCAGTTTGTGCAGGTAGGCTTCAGCTGTGGCAATGCATAGGCGAAGTTGCCTCTGAGATAAAACACTTGACTTTCCGGAGCTCATTATTCCTGGCATGGAGTCGAGCTTCCAACCTAGTACCTCCACGAGGTATACACTGGAGCTTCCAACCTAGTACCTCCACGAGGTATACACTCGAGCTTCCAACCTAGTACCTCCACGAGGTGTACACTCGAGCTTCAGGGATCGTTCTCCCGCACTTATTCCAGGTGCATTGGACTTGGCATTATCTCATCGTACGTTCTTTGTCAACGGTGATGCAGGAGGGTCGGCTGAGTTCCCTGAGTCAAGAAAATCCACGTGTGCAAGGCAGCTTCGTTGTAATATCACTCGATCAGCAGTTCAATTGGCTTGCATGAAGGACCAGATGCTCGAGACTGGAAGTATTGGGGAATCTGACACTTGAATATACACAAGCGGACACGTAGTGTCGTCCCAATGCAACCCACCTTTAATCAATCCCGAGGTGCATGATAGACAAAGCAGCAAGCTGGGCAGTGGTGAGAGCAAGAGGCAAACAGGGGGACGAGCATCAGCAGTCAGCAGCAAGCAGCTTCTACCAAAGATACCCTCCTAAACAGTCCAGAGGTCAGACCCTCCTCGATCACGGCAATGTCGGTGTCGAGACTTGAAGTATTCCAACGGGCAAGTGAAATCCAGCTGAAAAGTGTGCACTTCCCTTTATCCACAGGAGAGTCGTAGTTGAGCTTCGCTCATCCTCTTACGTCAGCTCCAACCAGAGATAGCTGTGGACGAGTCCACTTTTGCTGCTTTTGGCGCATTTTGTCAGGGATGCCTCATTGTAGTGGAATGCCTTTATGTGCACACAGTGAGAAGATGAAGGGCTTTCGTTAGCCCATGGCAGCTAGCTGAAGCAAATTACCTTCCGACGACTTTACGGCTATGTTTATAATATGTGCGCAGCCAGGGGAAGCAAGGACTAGCAGACATACCTTGCGAGGTACCTATGCATGTCATCCTGCCGCGGAGGCTCTCATGTTCCAGGTACTGCCGGGTCCCAGCGGGGAGACAGTTTTTCAGGACACTTTACAGCGGATTGCACAGCAGTGATGGGTGGTGGACCATGTGAAGCTTGCGCATACCTTGTATCATCCGAGTGGAGGCGAACTTGAAAGCATGAGCATTTCAGCACTTTCCGTGAGCGCCAACACTTATTGTATGCGAAGCTTGCTGGCTTGCCTTGCTGGGTGTACGTGGGCGCAAGTACATACCTGCGAGCGGGCCGCGGCAGCAACAGCTCACAACTACGTGCATCTGTCAAACACGAAGCCTGAAGTGTGAGGGCACCAGTTGCTTGCAGCTCCAGCCCCAGCTCCAGCACCAGGCTGGTTTGAATGCGATAAGTGGAGCAAGTCCATCTGCCACATCCCTGGCAAAGGCAGCATCAAACAACAGTTGGCAGCTGACATGGAAAGAGCGGCCATAAGGAAATGCCGAGCCGGGCAGGGAGACGGAGAGCAGAGATGCGATGCTGCCATTATGAGAAACACAGGATCTGGAATGAGCAGTGAATGTGACGCCGCCCCGCGTGGTGCGTGCGGCATGCGGTCCTCTTGCTGTGCGCATGCTTGCGAAGCAGGCGTGTCCTGTAGCACGAGAAATCTGTGCTTTGTTGCCCCGCCATGATGATCCCTGCGGAGCAGGAGCGTGTTCCTGCCACTGGTGTTCGCGTGGCTCTTGGCCTCACGTGAAATCGCTTTTTCTGGAAGCTTGTCCCGCACACCGCGTCAAACTAACAACTCTCCACAAGCCGCCAAAGTCTCCTCTAAACCTCAGGTGGTGGCAAATCAGGGATAGCAAATTGTGGCAATACATAGCTTGTGTACTAGGTCAAACTCCACCCACTCCCATCTCACGCCCCACTCTCTTCATGCAAATCGTGTGGGAATTACATTACTTCCTTTGCTCCCTTCAAATGTGCGTTCTCCCCCTTGTTACATAGCTATGGTTGTCTAAGTGCTCGGATACAATAGCTACATTAGCACCACAAGTTACTAGCATGATAAGATTTTAGGAATCTAAGATGTTTTGCAAATATAATACCAAAGGTTGGGGACATTATGTCATTGAGATCGATCTTCCTAAATACAATGGCGAAAGAAATCCTAGAGTGGTACAAAATTGGTTATGCAAGATGGAGCAATTTTTCGCAGTGAAGCTCACTCCTGACTGGCAAAGAGTTCCATTTGCTTCATTTCACTTCACAGACTATGCACATACATGGTGGCGTTATGTCAAGATATGTGCAGCCAGAAGAGAAAGAGAACCCATTTGTACTTGGGCTCAATTTACAGAGGCAGTTTTGGATTTCTTCATGCCTTCTGAATATGTAGACAAAGCTAGGAGTGCCTTGGTTGCATTAAGAAGGTCACATTATCGCAGCTTGAGTAAGATCTTTAATGATAGGCACCATGACGAAGATACTAGGGATTTGATTGCTCCAGATTTGAGAGGAGAGACTCCTGAGCCAGATGGGGAAGAGCTTGATGGTGAAGACATAGACGAATCAGATGCTTATTTCAATTTTCTCAATAAGGTAGCTAAGGATTATCAATCTAATATATGGGATAATATTGAACTTCCAAGCTATGGTGGAGAGAGAGATCCTGAGATATTTGATACATGGATAGATCGCATGGAGACATACTTGGATGCACTTGGCACATATGGTGCACAACGAATTCGATGTGCGTCCATGCAGTTGAAAGGAAGAGCATTCACTATATGGAGATATCGTGAAAGCACAGCTGATCACAGTGAAAGAGAACAGGTCACCTCGTGGAGAGAGTTCAAAATATACTTGCTAGAGAAGTGTCTTCCTAATTACACAGAGCAAGCGCGAAACGAGTTGTCTACCTTGAAACACACTAGGTCCATCAAAAAATATAATAGTAAATTTTGGGAGATTTCTATGAGGATACCATTGTTGTCTGAAGATGAAAAGGTAAAGAGATACATAAAAGGGTTGAAAAAGGAAGTCCAAGCAGATCTTTCTTATTCACGCCCACAATCATTGGATGATGCAATGCGACTTGCCTTTTTGTCTCAGTGTACACATAACAAAAAAATTATCGCACCCAAGGTCATCTCGCGTAGAGAGATGCACTTCAAGAAGAAGAAGGAAAAGAAACAAGAGCGAGCACCATTATCAAATCTTGGTGCAAACCTTTCAACTTCTTTGCCAGATTTCTTCCAGGATCTATTACCTCCTCTAGATTTTTCCTACCTCACTAGTGACAAGAAAATGCAACAATATGTGCAACGCATGGATAACATGGCGCACGATATTGAAAGCAAACCACAATTCATGAAACAAGATTTCAGGTTGGCAAGTATACGTGAAGATGTGGAAATTGACGGCAACTAATTTCATTATTTTTTTTGGGTGATTTCTATGTATAGGGTGTAATAAGAATATTCAACAATTTATGGATCTTTTGTACTACAATTGTTTTTAAATACTTTCTTCATTCAAAAATTCAATGTATTGAAATATATATTTTGAAAGTGGACAAATATTATCAAAGATTTGAAATCATTGCACTCTTTTAAGGGAAGAATAATAATCCCATTACCTTCTTTTAACTGCACTAATCTATTAGAGATTTGAAGAAAGTTTTCAAACTTTCTACCATAATACCCATAGTAATCGGGTCTTTTTGAGTGTTAGCAATACAAATCAAAGTTTCTATTTGATAATGATCATTAGTTGATTATTTTTCCTACCTAGTTCATTAGTACATATTTGAAAAGTTAGGATACTAGAAGCATTCTTCGTTTAGATAAATAAAATAATGTTTTTTGTTTAAGTATAAACTCAAGGTTATAAGTTTTACATTTTTGTGTACCTATTCAAACTATCTTATTTGCCAAATAGGTTTATTGATTTGTTTCTTCTTTTCCTTGTAAAATATTTCTCATGTTTTGTGTCCGTGAGGGGGAGCAGTGCCTCTTTGTGAAAATAATAATAAATTTGAGATGATACTCAATAGAATAAAAGAAGTCTGAAGATGATATAAATTGTAACTCCTTTTCAAGAAATGATATGTCGTTTGAATACATTGTTACATCTTCTTCTTATTCTCTTTTTTACTCTATATAATGTAAGATTTGAGCTGGACTCTAGATTTGAAAACATACGGTTGTGAAATTTCATAAGTACTCTCTCCTTTTTAGACTATTGGGATATCTACTGATATGTATTCTACTTATCATCATCATCTTCAAACTCGTGAAATATATTGGAGATTAGTTATGAGATTTTTGTGTTGAGTTAGTCTTGTGAAATCACAAAATGACGAGTTTCAAGAAAATGTTAGGTAGTATTGCAGATTAGTTATTAGATTTGGATTTTATGTTGGCTTAGTCTAGTGAAATCACAAAATGACGAGTTTCAAGGAAATAGTGGATAGTATTGCACCAGAAAGTAGAGTAGATTTGAAACAAATGTTATGTTGTTGTGTTGCACCAAAAAGTAGTATAGATTCAATCAGAAAATTTTCTGAAGGAACTAATTTCTACCATTTGGAAGATAAGATAGGAGAAGGCGGGACTGCCACAGTGTGGAGGGCAACATATTTAGAAACTGATGAAATTGTGGCCATAAAAGTAGTATACCTGGATAGAGATAAGCTTGACCTACAAAAACTTCACAATGAAACAAAAATAATGCAGCTTGTCCATCACCCTAATGTGTTAGGTTGTTATGCTTCCTTTGCAGTTGAGAGAACATTGTGGTTTGTTTTACCTTTTATGGCAGGTGGGTCTTGTAGCCTAATTTTAAAAGAAAATGACAACAAGGGCTTTCCTGAACCAATTATTGCTACAATACTAAGAGACGTGTTGCAAGCACTAGAATACCTTCACTTAAAGGGCATTATACATCGAGATGTCAAAGGAGGCAACATCCTACTAGGTGGTAGAGGAGAAGTGAAGTTGGCAGACTTTGGATCAGCAGCATTGGCAAAACCCGGCGAAGGAGCCTTTTCCGAGTTCACAGGGTCTCTATGTTGGGTGGCTCCTGAGGTAATCCTACAACCCAAAGTACCCGCCTATGACTATAAAGCTGATTTATGGTCATTTGGCATCACAGCCATAGAACTAGCACAAGGGAAGCCTCCTGGGATAAACAAAGCCCCAACAGATCTTCTACAAGAGAGAGTCATAAACTCTCCTCCTCGACTAGAGGAAACAGAACTTTCCAAGTTCTCCTCAGAGTTCCAAGATATGTTACAACAATGTCTAATAAAGGAACCCCAAAACAGGTGCACAGCAAGTGCACTGCTGCGGCACCCATTCTTCAAGAAAGCACGATCCCATGACTACTTGGTGTCACACATCCTCAAGGACCTCCCTCCTCTGGAGCAAAGGTTCTTGAGGTCCCAGAAGTCCAAGGTGATTGAGAAGAGAGAGAAAGTGAGCAAGATAATAAGAAAAGCCAAGAGGAAGTAACTTGGGATGGGGTAGTGGGAGCCTCTAGGGCAGGCAAATGTAACCGCAACTCCAACTACAGTATGTGGGGGTGTTGGTCACAGGGTGTGATTTTGACGGCTGCATACCGTGTAAAAGTTTTCAATACGCGGTCCCCGATTTTAGTTCAGTGAGGTTGTGAATACGTTTAATCGCCCACATCCCACAGAGTAGCCACGTATGCACACGCATATGTACTGTATGTACATCGGTCGTCCGTGAAAATGCTCCAAGCATTTTGGAACATGGCCCGATCTGGAGCAGGATGCCAAAATGCCGACGTGGGCCCCGTGGATGAATCGATGTACCCATCCGCGTATTCTATTGTACCGAGAAATTCCTGGCTCCAGTAGCAGCAGAGTGGAGCACAGAAATGATCGGGCGGGCTATGGAGGTCCGAGCATGGGAAGTTGGGAGGGATAGTACAGGCACAGGCGCTAGTGGGGCTGACGCCTGACGGGGCCGATGGCACGCGCCGTCTGTCGACGGCAACACGACATCCACCACAGTCGACACCAGGAAACGGTCAATGCAATGCATGTAACGGAGGACGGGACGGGACACGGAGCCAAATCCGGGGGCAGCGCGATCGCCGCCGGCGTGAATGCTGATTCGCTTGCCCCCCACGCCACCCGAGAAATGGGACATACACTGTGTATGTTTTTGTACCGGAACCCACAATCGAGACTCTCTCCTCGATCATGCTGCCGGACTTCTGGCACAAGTACTACCGAGATGATGCACCCGATTTGTGTCTGCTGTGCCCCTGCCTGTGCCCCTGCCTGTGCCCCTCTGCCTGCGGGAAGAATGTGGCTCTGTGATCGCAAGAGCCGAATCTGTGATGCGATGCGGCCCTGCAGATACATTGAGGCCTATCACTGATGGAAGCCAGGGAGGCGTCACGCCGTCCGAGGGACTCCACACCCAGCACCCACCAACATGGGCTTGGAGTTTTTTACGGCTGCACCAGATTTACGCCTGAGCGCCGCTCGGTGTCGTAAGTCGTAAACTGGATGCACAGTACGTTATCACGTTGTAAGGCTCTACCTATTCTATATTATATTATTTTTAAAAAAATAATTAATTATTATTAATATAATCCATGTAAAATACATCGCATGCATCATATATAAAATATTATATGTGACTTATCTCCTAGTCATGTGTGTTTTGATCTATTTCACATTATTATCCACCCACGAGTGATCAATGAGATCAATATGAGTTCCACCGGATGTATGTATGTAGTAATATATATGGAATATTATTTGAGTTATAAACAAAATTAAGATACGTGATGCTGTTATAAATGATCTACTTACTTAAGTGAGATCTACCACAGTGATCCAATGTGAGCTGACGATTTTTTATTTCCATTTTTCACTACTAGGAAGAATCCATCCCTATTCAAATATAGATCCGCCCCAAGGATGCTTAGGTAGGTGGAGTTGAGAACACCACAATGTTGGTGTAGTGGTGTTGGTGTGTCCAAGACATCTTCATGGAAAGCCATGATCTCAGGGACATGTCGACCTTAGAGCCTGGAATTCCTTCATTTCATTGCTGTGTGCCTCTTCTTCCATAGAAGAAGAAGAAGAATTTTATTTGAGTCCACTAAGGACGGATTTCCGTCATGGGACTTGGTACTTGACAACTTGTACCATGGTGTGCTTAAGCTACTTGCACCAAGGGCATCCATTCCCTTTAAGCACCCCATCTAAGTACCGATCTAAGCTCAGGATGCTTAATCACGGCGTTCTTATCAATGTGTGTCCATTTGGCCTAAGCCATTTGGACACACATACCATGTCACATATACCATGAACCAAAAACAATACTACCGAGGATTATGAAGTGCGGAGTTGGGAACTCTGTAATTATATTGGTGTGTCCAAGTTATGTAATTATATTGGTGTGTCCAAGTTCTCTTTCAACGTACGGACATGGAAACTCACGATCCAAGGATACAAGGACATGTGGACTTTGGAGGTGTGGGTATTCCTTCATTGCACACCTTCCCTTCTTTCATTCTATATCACACATACTGTGGCCCAAAGACAAGGACGACGTCACCATAATGAATAAGTTGCATGTACTAGGCTATTGCTTTCCTGGAATAAGGAGCTATATTAAAACTTAATAAAATAAATAAAAAAAGATTGATGAAATTAGGTACACTATAATAGCTAGTGATAGCGCCAGGTGACCAAGAGAGAGTACATACATACTGTAAAGTGAAGTGCGATATTTGAGGCGTGATGATGGTGTGACTGGTGCACATGCTCGTCGGAGGCTCACACGCCTAGCCGCAGCTTACAGCAGGTTGCGAAAACGTAGGGCACCAATATTTATAATGGCAGGCCGTGGGCATGTGAGTGCTCCTCAATGCCCGACCAGGCCTCCGCTGCGGGCTGGCTGCGGGCACCGGGCGCCGGCACGTGAAACGCCCACATCTCATCGCAATCATGGCATGTGCTCCCGCCGCCGCCCAAGTTGGGTTTAACTTGCTAATTCCACTTCTTAGCTAGCTCGCCTTAGCCTTAGCCTTGGCCTTAGCTTGTGCGCCTCCCGTGCCTAACATACAAGCCAACGTCTTAGGAAAGAGGAAGAAAAGAAGCGTTCTTTTGGATCGTGAATGCAACAAAAACAAGTGTAGGTAGGTAGGTAGGTGTCCGGCGGGCTGGGGAATGGGGACTGGGTAGTGGCCGACGGCCAAGAAGCAAAATAATGAAATCCATTGTCGAAAATTTGAAATCGGGCTATATATGCAAGCGTACATTTAATAGGTGTGTAGAATCTTCAAAGAAAGCTGTAGGCCGCGAAACACTCGCCTGAGCTCGCAAATCCGGCTCCGAGTCCCGGCAGCTCATCAGCTCGCAGTCTGTCTGCTTTCCTTTCCTTTCCCTTCCTGCGCTCTCTTCCGCGCTGGCTGCTGCGTCTGGCCTGCGCTCGGTACGCGCCTTTTAATCCCTTTGTTGGTTTTCGTTGCCTTCTTCTAGTTCCTCGTCGTCTTTCGCCTTGACTCTTTGTGCTCCGTGTCTGGTGCTGTGCTTGGCAGTGGGACAGCACACAGACCCCGTCCTCGGCCCGCTCGAAGCCCCATCGTGCCCGCCTGCTGCTGCTGCTGCTGCTGCTCCTGGAGCAATTGGAAATTTTCGATTGGGACTGGGTTTCCGCTGCTTGGCGTGGATGTGTGTCTCGGGCTGGATGAAACTGCTTCCGCGGCCGCGCCTTCTGCCCCACACTTGCACCTCCTGCTCCGCCAAGTGCTTCCGCCTCAGGATTGTCTGATCCCTGCAAAGGGCCGGGTGCTGGAAAGCCAGCCACCCAATTCCTGTATGCGCCACCTCCGTCTGTGGCCGCCGCTCTGCAGGCTTGCTGCCCTCTGCCTGCCAATTCTCGCCGCTTTCTGCATCGGGGCGTGGCTGCTGCCCGTTTCAGTCCGCACGCTCTTCCTGCTCCCGCTCTGCGCCCGGCTCGGCGCCGGAGCCCGCGCTCCCGACTGTACCCCCTTCCTCTCCCTCCTCCTCCTCCCGTCCTGCTCCCTGCTCCTGCTCTGCTTCTCCTGCCGCCGCGCGCCCTCGCCGCACAAGCATCACCACTGGAGGACCTCAAGTGCGGCACAGATGGCGCCCACGGATCGCTCCTTGGAGCCTGGTATGTCTCCCATTCCTCACTCTCTCAATTCCTGCTAATGTCACTCACATCCAGGTGCTGGAATCTCCAATGCTTCTGGAGCAGCAGCAGGATTTTGTTACCTTCTCTGCATTCTGCAATTCCTTCATCCTGTCGTTGCCCTATGTTGCGTCTGGGGCGGTGTCGATCCGCCGCTCCAGCCTCATTGGCCGCGGCTTCTTGTCTCTCTGCTAACTAGAATTTTGTAGAGTGCAGCTCCTTGTTCTTTGCTGTTGGGGGCGGACTCTTGTCTTTCTGTACTCGTAATAGGAGGGGGGATGGCGGGCCTGGCTGCGGCTCGTGAGCTACAAAACGCCTCTTTCAAGGTAACTTCAGCCCTGCCAGCACCTGCTGTGTGTCAAGGCATGAATGGCGCTGCAAACCTGTCTGGACTCACTCTCCTTTTGGCTGGACGATGCAGGTCACGGTGTTAGAATCTCGGGATCGCGTTGGCGGTCGTGTATATACTGACTATTCCTTTGGTTTCCCTGTCGACATGGGTGCATCATGGTGAGAGATTGCTTCCATTTTACAACCACACTCGTTGCCGCCCGTCGCAGCTCTCAGGGCCAGAAGTAATTGGACTTACCTCATCATCTGATGCTTTTGTTTGTGGCAGGCTGCATGGTGTATGTAGAGCCAACCCTCTGGCATCCCTCGTTTCTAGGCTAAGGTTACCTATGTATCGAACAAGCGGAGACAACTCTGTCCTTTACGATCATGATCTCGAAAGGTACTCACTGTTCGGATCCAAAGCGCTCCTTCTCAGTTTCTGGGTGCTCTGGAGGGTTAGGGAGTGGATGTACCATGGTGTGTATGGTTGATTTCAGCTTAATCGTGTTTGGTTTGTGCGTGCAGTTATGCACTTTTTGACATGGATGGCCACCAGGTCCCTCAAAAGCTTGTGGCTGAAGTTGGAGTAGCTTTCGAGTCTCTTTTGGAAGAGGTAATATCCTGATAGTGGTGAAGTCTGCTGACCCTCATTCCATAGTGTTTGCTTAGCGTTTTTTTTCTCTCTCTTGAAGTCAAAGTTTGATTCAGGCGATGTGAAGCCTGGTTCATATAAGTTGATATGGTTGCTTGAGATGTGTTTTTCACACCTTTGTCCACTTCGCTGGCCATCAGACAAAGAGAATACGAGATGAATTTCCTGCCGACATGTCTGTTATGGACGCATTTGACATAGTGCTGAAGAAGCGCCCAGACTTGAGGTGGGTACCAATTTGTCTGGATCTTGTAGTTCATGCGAGAGAGTCTCTTTCCATATTGCTTGTTACACGTCATCTTCAAAACATGTTGGATTATCAGCGACTGACGTTTCTGTTCTTAGATGCAGGCAGGAGGGCCTCGCCTACAAGGTCATGCAGTGGTACTTGTGTCGGATGGAGGGCTGGTTTGCAGCTGATGCTGACAGGATTTCTGTCCAGAGCTGGGATGAGGTACAGACAGCCACTTTTTCTACTTACCCAGGGTTGGGGGGGTTCTGTCACGAGATCTTCTTGAACGTTTCTCTGTCTAACCATTTCTTGGACCTTTCTAGGAAGAGCTGTTGGAGGGTGGCCATGGCCTGATGGTGACGGGCTATTCACCAGTTGTAGCAGCTTTGTCTGAAGGCCTTGATGTTCGACTCAATCACAGGTACTTGAGCGGGCTTAGATCTACCTGGCAGGCTTACGATGCTGACTTATGTTTCTATGTCGTTGTTGCTTTGAATTCTGCAATAATGGTTTTCCTTGCTGTTGGAACAGGATATCAAAGGTGGTGTACCGACATCATGGGGTGCGGGCCATCACTGAAGATGGCAAGGTGTTTGACGCTGATGCAGCAGTGATTGCTGTTCCCCTGGGTGTTCTAAAAGCAAACATCATACAATTTGAACCCCGATTACCTGACTGGAAACAGTCAGCCATTGAGGACTTGGGAGTTGGGAATGAGAATAAGATAGCTCTGTACTTTGAGACTGTTTGCTGGCCGAATGTGGAGTTTCTTGGAGTGGTTGCCCCTACCTCATATGGGTGCAGCTACTTCTTGAACCTGCATAAGGCAACAGGGCACCCTGTCCTTGTGTACATGCCAGCTGGGCGTTTGGCAAACGACATTGAGAAACTTTCAGATGAGGCTGCGGCGAGCTTTGCAGTGTTGCAACTGAAGAAAATTTTACCTGATGCGTCTGAGCCTGTGAGTTTTTTTTGATCTGAGTGCCTCGAACCTGGTCGTATTCTGTGATGGTTTGTATCTGAGCTCACACCAGACTGTTGGGTATTTCACAGATACGCTATCTTGTCTCGCATTGGGGTTCGGATCTGAGTTCACTGGGCTGTTACAGTTATGATGCTGTTGGGAAGCCCCATGATTTGTATGACAGACTTCGTGCACCTGTAGAAAATCTCTACTTTGCAGGAGAAGCAACCAGTCGGACTTTTCCTGGCACAGTGCATGGTGCGTTCTCAACAGGGGTGATGGCTGCTGAGGACTGTCGGAGGCGATTTGCAGAACACCATAGAGAACTGGAGCTCTTTCAACCTGTCATGGCAGAAGATGTTGCAAACGAATCGATACCTTTGCAAATTTCACGAATGTGATGACATCTTTTCCCATGCGAGGTACTAAGACTATCACCGGAAGAGGAGTTCCGGTGACATTCCATTGCTAAGTAATAGATAATCTAACACGTGGGAAGGGCTTCCGAGGGTGTTGTACAATAGACAAGTCTGCTTGTACACTTCTACTGAACCTCCAGGGCATTTCCAGCATAAGAACCCGGAAGCCCTTGGTAATTGTCCAGGGCGCAAGCTCTGGGCGTGTAGACTACTAAAGCTGGTGGTGTCTAACCCAACCATTATGCCCTTGTTGTTGAACAGGCAAGTAGCTGCCTTGTGAACCTCGTTGGTAGGTTGTATATGTTCATTCATTCTATTTCTTCAGCACAACATTGCAATCTGCATAGGTGCTGTACTACTGTTGTGAAACGAATTTTGGCAATCCTTGAAACCGCAACTATTTCTCGTGGTTATAATGTGGCAGAAAAACTTGTTAAGGTTATAGTATGAATCGTATTCAAGGCTCAAAGCCGCTTTCCAATGCGGGTTTAGTTTGTACCACGCTACTCACATTCCCAAATGTGTTTTGGGCCTCTCCTCCGCTTTCACATTTGGCTGTACAATTTGGTCTAGGTACGGGTTGCTGATGGTGCCCTCACCCAATAACGCTCGTCACTCGTAGTCTCTATTCCTTGCTACAGCTTCTTTTCCCAAGAACCTCCGTTTCGAGTCAGTGAGTGCGTGGGCCTCCATTTCGAGTCAGTGAGTGCATGAGCCTCCGTTTCGAGTAGGTGAGTCTATGGGATGCTTAAGCCATGTTTATATTGAACCTGCGTTTCGAGTCAGTGAGTGCGTGGGCCTCCATTTCGAGTCAGTGAGTGCATGAGCCTCCGTTTCGAGTAGGTGAGTCTATGGGATGCTTAAGCCATGTTTATATTTATTTCGCGATATGGAAAGCACCCTAAACCATTTCTATGGAATCCTTTTTGGCCGCATGGAAAGCACTTTTATATCCACTGAAAATTTCCTGTAGATAAGCCTCATATAAGCACTTGTATATCCACTGAAAATTTTCTATAGATAAGCCTTATGTAAGCACTTGTATATCCACTGAAAATTTCCACTGGATAAGCCTCATGTAAGCACTTTGTATATCCGCTGAAAATTTCCACTGGATAAGCCTCATATAAGATATTATGATTAGCATTAGGTAGTGTTCTCATTCATCCTCCAGTCCTCTTTCAGTGAAAAGGTAAAATTGGTGCTAGTGTTCTCATTCATCCTCCAGTCCTCTTTCAATGAAAAGGTAAAATTGGTGCTCCAAAAATGATTAGCTGTAGGTAGTGTTCATCCTCGTCCATGAGGTATGAACAGGCAAACAAGCTGTAATGCTCCTTTACCAAGCTTGGTTTCCCTTCAGCCATTCTTCAAGTTAGCGCTTGGTCAAAATAAGTTGTAGAATGAAATATTTCACGGGCTCAACTTGTAACACTAGGGAATGCTAGGGTGCCTAGTTACAACACTAGGAAACAAGAGGGTGCACAAGAGGGAGCAAGCAAGGATAAAAGATTCCAGAAGTCAACTTGGAACACTAGGGAGCACGCAAGGATGAAATATTTCACAGACTCAACTTGGAACGCTCTAAAGACACTTTGAAGTACAATGGCCATCACAAGGACAAAAAAAGAATTTGATAGATTAGAGTTGCAAAATAACAAACACTTGCAATTTGCGTGGAGTTTTGTTTGTTTCCTTGTATAGCGGTGTCCGCTTTTCGCCCTTTCGGTTGTGTGCCTTGCATTTCGTGTTATACGTGTCTTCTCTTTCGTTTATCTCGGCCGAGCGCCCTGCCACATTTTGTTTAATTTTTGTTTCAGAGCGTATGATACGAGCTGTAAAGTTTTTTGTCAGCATGATTAATAAGTGTTGTTAGTGGAGGACATTGTGTAGTTGCCATGGTTGGCTCCAAGCGAAGGGTCATTTATTGAAATAGAAGTGGTCTAGCGTTTGCTGCAGGACATTGTGTAGTTGCCATGGTTGAGGACGTGTTGTTCCTAGTCCAACTCCGATGCTTCTCCTTAGCGGTCAGTTTATCAAAGTGGTATAGCATGTCTGATTGCAGTTGCATGTTTGCATGTTTGGAAGCCTTTTTTTGATATATTGTTTGGTTTGGGGGGCATAGATAACGTATCTTCCCTTCAGCATTGATGTAAAGTCTCTAAGTGTGGTTGTTGTGTATCTGATTCTGTGACTTATTTGATTCTGTTGCTTCTCTGTTCGTTTCCTTTCATTTCTTTTGCTATGTCTAGTGTTTTAGTCGCAAGTTGCTGGTTTGGCTGGTTTCAACGCTTATGCATCTCATTCCTAATCTGATGTTTTATATTGCAGGTAGTTGCAGACGACCGGTCTTATATTCTTCCATGTATTCCCTGATGCTACGTCCTGGCTAAGTTAGCCCTTTGTAGTCCATTTGCAACTTTGTAGTTTCATTTTCTATGCACCCTCGCAAAAAGAGGTTTCGATTGAACCCCGTTTCTTTCTCCGGGCTTTCTTGTGTGGTTACCCTATTGGTACATTCTACAACCAGAGTCCTTTTCTGAATCAATTTTCAGCTTTTGCTTTGTTTGACCGTTCTGTGCTTTCTGAATATGTTCTTGAGTTGCCTATTGATTCGAATTTTTCTTTGCAGATTGTGGAATGGGTTTTTGCATCCGAAGACGCAAAGAGGCCACATTTACCCTCTATGTCGTTATAGTCCTAGGATTCGATCCCAAGGGAATGGTTTTGTGTCAGGATGTTCCAAACCTATGGATTCTAGTCCTCCTACAATCGCCTACTACAATCAATCATCACGTGTCCGATCCCACGACTGTGGTAAGTTCGACCACCGCTGGTAGATTCGGCCACCGCCGTGGTGGATTCCGCCACCGCCGTGGGTGGTTCGGCCACTGCGGTGGCTGATCCAGCCCCTGTGGTGGGACCCACCCGACCCGCGCGCGCGCGCGTCGCGATCGACTATTTGGCGCCCGGTTCCCCTGCTACGCTCGTTAAGGGCTATGATCCTATGCACACAGGTTCACATGTACACCAAGTCACACTCATGTGGATTCACACCCAGAGCACATTGGTGGATGCGCACCATGGCCCCGCACGTCATGCACCTCACCCGTCCACGATTTCCTCGACCCCACAATTTATTCCCAACCTTCCTGCCCGTTTTTTCCCGACTTGCGCCAAGACTTCCTAGACTCTCCTTCAGACAACGACTCACTCACCCCCTTTCTTCTAGGACCTCATACACCACCGCGCACAAGATGCTCCCACAGATCCCCCTCTCTTAGGCCACACAGACCTCTCTTGGGCCCTCCCTCCTTGGGCCACATGACCCCTCCTTAGGCCACAGACCTCACCTTGGGCCCTCCTTGGGCCACATGACCCTCCTGTCACACAGACCTCACCTTGGGCCACCAGACCCTTCCTTGGGATTAGACACAACTGTTAGACAGTGGGTTGGGAAAGGAAAAACAGCTGGTGTCGGCTCCAGTGCGATTCACAGACACCCGCGATCTCACCCCCCCTCTGGAATTTCCCTCTCGGCATGCATTGAGCACCCTTCACCACTAGTCACCCCGCGTGGAGCTTGGTCACTCGGCCTCGACCATCCAGGATCTCCCGGCCCTCTTGTGACGAGAGACTGACACCGAATCGGCCCGTCATCGATCGGATGTCTCCAACCAACCACGCGCACAAATTCGACACACGGAGCTCACAGAAATTGTTCATCAAGAGACACAAAGGGTCTCTTATACATCCAAATCATGCGAACACCATGACCACTCTTTTCTCTGTCTAAAAAAAATGGCTAACCTACCACGAGCGCACCTACCAATTCAGGCAACTACAGCTCCATAGGCTTCCCTAACGCCTTATCCCCTAATCCGAGTGAAAGCCCCTGACCTATGATGCCACTCCCCTCTAAAATCAGCGCGCCCGCCTCCGCTATTGCTGCCTAGCCCTGCGGCCCATGGGTGTTCCCCTCACTCTCCTACCACGCCTCTGATCCGAAAAATTCTCCCTGAATATCTCCACCTCACTTGCGCTATCCGAGGTCCTTTCACGCCTTCCAGGAGGTGCCGCCCGTCTTCTGCCCCCGCGCACGTTGCCTCGCTCCTTATCACTGGACAGCCACACAGTGCGTTCCTCCTCCACGCCCGCCTCCGCCATCTCCTCAAGCACAACTTGGAGGTATGCGCCTCCCCTGCTCAAGGAACCACTGTAGACGCCTGCGTGGGTTAGGATGCAGGTCGCCTCTCCGTCCCAACAACCACATACACACACACCATGCGTGCTGTGAACATGAGCACCCTCATCTAGACGCCGCTTCCCCCACGCTAGGGGTCCTTACCCTCTCCGTGGACAATCTGGCTCGCTCACCGGTTTGAGGGAGTTGCATCCTCCCAGTGCTCTGGCCGGGCTTCCTTCTTCCGCGACGGTGGCTGGCTCCACCACCGGTGGTGTTTTCACCACTGCAGCGGGCATGCCTTCGGCCTGCCTCTCTTGACCCTGGCCCTAGCCTCATCTCTCTCCCGCTTATACCTCTCCGCTAGCTTCTTGAACTTCTCCAGCGGTGCCAGCGTCTCCACTTGTTCCTGGGCCCCTGTTGCTGAATGAAGGATCCCCCACCTTATATAGACAATTTTTATTCCTAAAAATCCCAAGGTCTAAGGACTCTCTGGCTTGTCATACACAGGTTCGAGGTCCAAGGACTAATTATTTGTAAAAGTAATATTGTCATGGGCCAAAGACCACTTTTAGTATAAAAGGCCTTGCCTTGGACATTTCCTAAGCACCCCATCACACAAAACATAAGAAAAACAAAAAAAACATTCAAACCAACAGTCCAGGGAAGGGTTAGTGTACATGTGGTCTTCCACACAGATATATGCGACACAACGACTTTATTTTTTCTGTTATCCGTTCCTGCCATTCTAAACTACAGGTATCTCCTTCGTTGCCACTGACCTTTCAACTCATGTAAATCGTTTAAATGATTTCTCAGTTTGAATTTCATGTCTAAATTTGATGTTGCTTGCATGTCTTTGATCTGTGGGACTCTTCCGATTTGTTTCTTGTCAGTCTGTTAAGGATTCAGGTCCTAAGGTAGGAAATGGATAGTTGTATGTATATTTCATTACTTGAAGATTAGGCCTTGTTTAAAACTTCTCCTCTTGTTCGTGTTTGTAGGTCATTGCAACATCTGGAGGGTTGGCCTCCAATTTCTTTGGGGAAATATTCAAAAATGAGTCTGTATGTTTAGCGATATGTGTCTGATTTTGCATGTAGCTCTTCAATATTTGTGAATAACCATGGTTTTTTTTTATTTTTGTTGGTTTTCCTGGGGTAATAATGGTCTCTTAATGTTTGTTGTTATTGGTTTTTTCCAAACCCCATCCTTGAGTGTGTCCATGTCCAGAGTGATAATGTCAAAGGTGTCAATTTGTCCCATATTCAACAAAAAGCGTAGGGGAGTGAAACAATTGTGTAGTTTTAAGATGTTTTTGCTGCCACCTTTGTTCCTATCGCTCTTGCCTTTGCCTCGATCATCTGATCAACAACTTCTAAACCTCCCAGCATGTTTCACTTAGCATTCCTGGTTTTCAAGTAAGTGAAAGAGTCTTCTTGTTTTGCAGTAATGCTGCCAATATTTCTCTAACGTTACTTTGTTTTGCAGATGGCTCCAAATAGAAAACCTACTGGACCTGCTGGACTGGGAAAAAAAACAAGTACCTATCTCCGAAGTCATGTCAGAGCCCTTCACAAGACAATGTGTTAAGTCTGCAATTGCACATACTGCATGCAACCCACCCCCTCAAAGATGATGGTAGAATTGATGGCGTTCTTGTTCATAGTGAGGGAGCATATTTGGTGCCAATGAAGGCTTGTCTGAAGTTGCCAAGGCGCTTTTCTTCTAAGATGGCTGCTCGGTGCGCAGCCGAGTTTGCCCAGAAGAGAAGAAGCGTGGACACTCGACCTGTTCCCTTTTTGTAACTGAGAGGGGTGTTGTCTATGTTGATGAAAATGATTATTTGATTACTAACGATACCATGGTCCTCAATGCTGCCAAGGCATGTATGCAAACTGGAAGTGTCTGTGGGGCAGGCTTGGTGCAGCAGGTCAACCATGCGGCTACCTTGCATTCTCAGCTTGGTGAGTTTTCTATGCCTGTAGTTGTCCCTAACTCTGAAGTGATTCCTGATCAAGAATGCCTTGATATGTTTGAAAGATTGAGATGTGCGGAATCCAATCCTAAAGATGATTTTGCAATGGGCTTGGAAGAGATTGAGGACGAAGCTAATTTCAGAAAGCAGGGGTTTGAACAGTGTCTGCGCAATATTGGCGGATTCCGTTGAAATGGGCTGCTGGGCAAAAGGCAATAGACTTTCCCATCATCATATCCAAAAAAAAGCGTGTCCCAGAAAACCATGTACGTTATTGCGGGTTTTGAACAAATGTGGCATCCACTATTGGACACCACCGCAGTAGAACGTGGCAAAAAATATTATCGTCTTTGAATTCATTCCTCCAAAACTTCAGAAAATGTGCCGGGACCGGAACTGGTAGATGTGTTTGAACTTGTGTCGGACACGCCATTCTTATCATGTGTTCTAATAAAAAAAATAACGTCCATCTGGATAGAGACACGGTTTTGGCTGATATGATGGTTTCTACTTCGATTGGCTCTGACTTGTCATTACATATCAATTTTTTTTCGCTGTTGGGAAATCCATTCATGCCATTTGCAAAAACAAGGCCACTGTACTCTAACATAATCGCAATTTCTATCTTGTATCGTCATTTTGTGTGCTCAGGATGTGAACTTGGTAATGTCGTTTGGGTCCACGGCGGAACGCACAACCTATCCACTCATAGAGAAGTGCGCTGGTCAGCCGGCGCACACCTCCCCCACAGTCCACTACTAGTTGGAGTCCTTGGTCAATTGAAAAACTAGCTAATCTGTACCTCGTGAACCATTTTCATCAAGGGTTTCAAGATCTTTGCCTTCAGATGCGACAGCTTCTGCAATGCCATTATCTACAACGTTACTTCCTTCCATATGTTCCGAAGCTTCCTCCTGCATAGAGCGCAAAACGTACATGTTTTTCCGTATAATGGTTCTAGTCCTTGCATTTAGTTGCTTCTGTTTTGTTAGAGAAAACCTGTATGCCAAGATGAATGTATCTGAAAGAATCGACGTGTTTCCCCAACCTCATGCTCTGACATGTCGCAATCTCTGGTCAGGCGCGCATCGACAGGCGAACGGCGAAACCTTGACCAAGAACCCCAATCTGGACATTTGCAGCAAGCAAACCAAACACAGATGTTTGGCAGGCCTCAATCCTCACCAGGGCCGTGACGGCAGCCCACGGCATGCCTCGCCCCGATCCGATCCGTTCCCTCCCGACACCTGCAGATGCCATCACAACAACCAGGCAGCAGTCCCGAACCCAGATTGATCATGAAAAATTCCCTGGCGCGAGTTCGCAGCGAATTTCGATCAGAAATTGGGCGAATTCTTCTGCAGGATTTTTCTGCAGGAGGAGGCGCCCCAGCCTCAAGCACCAGGATTGGCGGGCGATTGCGCCCAGACTCCTCCGACAGCACCGGCACACGGGCGCACCATCGCTAGGGTGCGCGGAGGCAGCGCCATAAACGACGCCAGCAAAGCGGCAGCAACTTGTTGCCGTTTTGAACTCAACCGTTCGGGCAGCCCTATGCAGTGTAAATTCGGTTTTGGGCGCGGTTCGAACCAGTTCCCCGCGCGCTTCACACCAAAGACATTTGGACCACAGGAGTTTTGTACCACCACCAGTATATGCGCAAGTGAAGATTGAGCCAGCTTCGCCCATCCTGCAACCGGAATCTTCGGCTTTTGCGGATCAAACTTCTCTTCTGTGGGATCAGCTTGAGCACACGACTCAGTCTTTGGTGGACATAGTCTTTCGTCTTCGTCGTATAGCGCCTCAACCGGGGGAAGATAACTTGCTAGATTCTGACTCTTTTCACTTTTGGTAGTCTCGATCTTTATGACCACAACCTACAGGGAGGTTGTGGACCAGCTTATACAGCACTTCAACTCGCTTTCAATTAACGCCTCCGGCTGCCATGGCTAGTACTTCCTCCACCGGCTCGATTCCCGTCTTCACCGACCACATTAGAGAGAAAGACCGATTCAACGGCCAACACTACCCTGTGTGGCGCGTTCAGATGAAGTCGATCCTTATTGGTCGAGGCGTTTGGAAGCTTATCGACGGCACTCTCCCAAAGCCCAATCACGCAGCCCATTCGCTATGAGACATTGAGAAATGGGAGTACTTGAACGGGATAGCTGTGGCACTCCTGATCAGCAGCCTGGATTCGAGTCTTGTGCCTAATGTTGAATTTTTCTCAGATGCATCCTCCATCTGGGACCAGTTGTCTAAAACATACAATGTTAACAATGTTCTAACCTTATGATGATGTAATGCGAAATTCAACTCCTTAAGGATGAAGGAGGCACGCGATTTACGCACACCTCGAAGTTCGGGACAGTGCGAGGCAGCTCGCCTCCTTGGCTCAACCATGTCGGAGACCGATCTTGCATTGCAGTACCAAGTAATGAGCTTACCACCATCTTACCAAAATTTCGTGACCAGCCTGATGTTGGTATCAACTCATGGTAAGTCAGGTCCACCCTCCACCCTTACAGTGGAGGACATTATCGGCGCTCTGTATCAGCAGGAGCAGAGCCACCTTAGCTCTGCAGGAGCGTTCAAGCCCGAGGCAGACAGGGCGTTTTCCACCCGCTTCAAGCCCGGGAGGAATTTGAAGGGCAAGGCGAACTTCACCCCTAAAGGTGACTCAACCTCTGCCCCTCCTCGCCGAGTGGAACTCGCAATGGTCTGCCATTGGGCACGAGTGCCGCAAGAAAGAGGCCGGAGAGTTTATAAGGCGACTGAGATAGGCACCAGTGTGCGATTAAAGGAACGCTAACCTGTGGAGACAAAACCGTAAAGATACTTACGGTCTGCCTCAACACCCAGTTGCATCAAGATGCGGGGTGGTATATGGACAGTGGAGCCACCGCCCACATATGCAAAGATCGTACTCTATTCACCAAGCTGGATACTCGTCCTCTCAGGGAAAGGGTGTTACTCGGTGACGAACACAGTAGATCCAGCCTGCCAATCATGGGACAAGGCACTTGTGAACTTCCCCTCGAGGACGGTTCGGTGCTTACCTTGGAGCCTGTGCTCCTAGTCCCATGGGACAAGCAGAACTGTCTCCATGACTCATTTCACAAGGCGATCTTAAGATGCTTGCTTCAAGGGGATTATGCTACTTTTTCGGGACCACAAATCCTGACTTGTGCCTCTTCAGTGCCGTGCCTCAAGACGGCCTGTACAGGCTCTCATTAGCCTTCAGAGGGAGCGCATCAAAGAGGAGCGTCACGCTCCATGGGAGATAGCCTCCACTATTGTTCAGGTTACGTCCAGCTTAAGAGGGAGTGTTACGGAATTGATAATCTGCCCGTAACCCTGCCGACCAGCTAGTTACCGTAGACCATAATTAATAGTGTTTAATAATTACGAACGGGTGTGCCTCTTCGGAAGAGACACCCAATGACACTATTTAAGACACACTTTGTATACACCTTCTAGATAGATTAACACGAAACATCTTTATGAGCATGGCAACTTGATCATGCTAAACTAGATGCAGTCCTACTGCTAGGATTTTCACAATTTTTCTTACCTTAGCTCGTGTTCGATACTGATATGGTTGCTGGGACAGTCCCGATTGTGGGATTGTCATGTCCCATGGTTGGGACTATCGTGGCAATCCCGGCAGTCTCCTGACATGTCTCCCTTTGTGGCGCCAAGGCGTGATTTACAAACTCCCAGCTAGCGCAAATTGGGCTGGCCAAGGAAGCTTCACCAAAAATCCACGATTCCTGGTTGTTGTGCAAGGAATCTCCTCTAGGAACAGATGCTCTCCCAGCTAATTTTTCTCTTTGCAAGGAGGACCCTTTGTGGCGGACCCATGCTTGGCACTGTCGAAACTTTTGCCCCATTGACTATGATCCGAATCGAATGTGACAAAATATGAGGAGGAGCGGAGTTTTCTACCGGTGCTGTCTTAGCCATGGGACCGGCCCATAGCCGGATCGCAAGGGCCATCCCGACCATGGGACATGGCGATCCCCCAGGAATGCGGGCTGCCCACATGGGACATGGTAGTCCATTAGCCGGGACTGCCGGGAATGTCCCACCCATGGGACATGGTAGTCCCTCAGCCCTTACAGCCGGGATTGGTGAAGTTGTCCCGGGACATGTACATACTCGGGACACCGGCAGTCTCAAAATTCAGCTTTTCACGACAGGACTACAAGGCGAGGATCCGAGGGTTTCAGTCTTCGAAATCGTGCTTGGAGCGCGCTGCTGTTAGGGACTAAAGCACTTTGTGACTTTTGCGCAATCCGTGAATCAAACCGTATAGATTTGCATGTTTTGCTCATTGTGTGTCTCCCTGTGTGGCACCAAGGCGTGATTACAAACTCCCGGCTAGTGCAAACTGGGCTGGCCAAGGAAGCTTCACCAAAATTCCACGATTCCTTGCCATTGCGCAAGGAATCTTCTTTAGGAGCAGATTCTCTGCCAGCTAATTTCACTCTTTGCAAGGAGGACCCTTTGTGGCGGACCCATGCTTGGCACTGCCGAAACTTTTGCCCCATTCAGGCTACAGCAATCCCAAATACTGGACTAACAGCATATGGACAAATGTGAGGAGGGGAGTTTCGGTCTTGTCTGACCATGGGACATGGCGCCCACCCCTTGTTGATTTGTCCCGGCTAAAACATGGCAATCCCACAGTGGGATCTGCGGAGTCAGCCATGGGACATGGCAGTCCCAGCCATGGGACGTGGTAGTCCCAGCCATGGGACGTGGTAGTCCCTCAACCCTTAAAGTCGGGACAGGTGGAGTTGTCCCGAGACAGGTACATACTCGAGACACCGGCAGTCCCAATCCTCAGGGTTTCATGACTGGCTTGCTGTCTGGGCCGTGCTCCTCCTCCTCTCCCTGCAATCAGCAGGTGAGTTAGCCCCCGGCGGAGCGTGCATTCTCCCTCACCGTCCTTAAGGAGGTTGTGGTGCCCCCAAACGTGGTGGGTGGTGCAAGTGCTGAAGGACTCCGAACCCGGCTCCTTGCGAGCAAAGTGGTGGAGTTGAATATGCCGAAGCAGTAGCCGAGACGAAGATGGTGGAGTCAAGAAATGATCAGCCGTGACCTTGCTTTGCGTGGACGTGGCCACGTAGGTACCATGAAAGCTACCCATCCCTTAGAGTGTGGCACGTCAAACTGAACGGAACTCTAAGGGAAGGGAGGAAAGAATCAAGTGGAGGACGACGAGCGTTGAGAGGAGTGAGTGTGGAGGGGCTAGCGGCTGCTAGCCGAAGGACGCCGACGAGTCGTCAAACGTCTGGTAACGGTGGACCTTAGCCGGTGGAGTCTGCTGTGGAATACAGTAGAGCATGAGAAGAAGGCGAACGTGTAGAGGAAGCTTGAGGCAGAGCGTAGGTCCGGTCAGGGGTTGTAACCTTAGGCAGTTGGTATTGCGGAAGGTGACACGTCGAGTGGTCCGGTTTGTTGATCGGGTTGGACTGTCTCCTAGGTACTTCTTGTGGCATAAAGGGAGTTTGGCCGCCCGCGCTCACTTGTAGGTCCTTTCCGACAAAAACCGGCTGGTGAAAGGTCAAGGCGCTTGTATGAATGCCCAAGGGGGCACGGGGAGTTTCGCTTTAGCAGGTGTTGACTCAGGGGAATCACACGGCATCCGATGACGCGAGTGGAGCGTGTGCACATGCCGTTATGACATTTCCAGGAAGCGGCTCGGGAAGGACGTTGGCTGATAGACATCGTTCGTCACGTCGAGAGCTTCCTTGGACGCGAGTTCGAAAGGGCGGGGTTTGATCCTACTGCCTTGGAGTCCGGGGTAGGTCCGATAGCAATGGGTTTGATTTATCGAGGTTTTACCTTAAGTAATTAAAAGTAATAAGCTGGGACTGGAGGCACGAGCTATTCCCTTTGGATCGAACCAACTACTACATGATAACGGGTTATAGTGTGCGCCCAGCTAGCCCGCTAGCGAAAGTTGTCGCCACTTAAGCGCCGCTGCCGGAGAAAGGTATTGTTGCCTCATCTTTGTTAGCAGGTCAAGTGGTATATGGTAGAATAGAGTGTGAATAGTTATTTAAATAAAAACAATGCTTGAGATAATCATAAATAGTTAAAGAATAGTTATAACATCCATGTAGAACCCATTTACTCTTTGGATATGCTTCATGCTTAGCTGTCCTTACACTAGATAGGAAAGGGCACTTAATCTCTACTTTTTGAAAGCCTTGGGCTGTCGCTAGGTTCGCAAAGATCAATCACTAGGAGGTGAACAACGCAATTCAATTCCCAAGCCAAACAGATCATCGGCTCTGAGGTTTACACTGCGTGCCCTAATCATCTTTATGATGTTCGGTTCTGGAGTTTCCTGGGGCTCCGTTGTTTGCAACGTTAGGCTCGTTTTTGACCACCCGGAACAAACCGGACACAGGCCGTGACCGGGCAAATATGTATGAATCGACCCTGGAATCTTCACCTCACACACAATGAAGTAATAACTGCCGGAAGAATCGAAAACTAACTGCCCTCAATTGGCAGTAGATAGTGGTCGGTTGTGCGCCCGTTGACAGGAATTTGGGTGTGCTCAGACTCCTAATCAGATGTCCTTCCTTCTTTCCGCTTCGTTTGCCTGTTTACCCCTCTCCATGATGCTGCTCCTTAAGTCTATCGACTGCAGCCGCCTTATCCCGGCTACCTTCTTGCACATCCTTCTCGTCCTGAAGAGCAGGCGCATCGATTCTTGCAATGATCCTCAGTGGATGGGCTTCAGTGTTAAATACCCACTCATCAAGCGGAATGACGTCAGATGGCGAAAACAACAAATAGAGGTACTTGAGAGTTTCAGCCAAAAAGAAACTCTGCATCATGTCATCCTTCTGGCCGGAGTGCACCTGATCAATACAAGCCCATGAAAGATGAGGATCACAAGGGGAGCAATATCCAGACAGATACACAGCATCTGTGCCAAACTTACATCTCGTGAGCCAACATAGCCGGTGTCAAGACGAGACTGTGCTTCAAAGGCCTGAAAAATATCCCAACCCCAATCCCTGTACTTCTCGTCTCCCGTTTTTCTCCACAGGTACATCAGCGACTCGACAGTTTCTGGTCTCAAGATGTTCCATGAAACCCCAACGGACATGTCCTGCACACAAATAACCACGTAAATCCTAAAAGTTCGCATCTGAAGAAATGCTTCCACATCTCTCAACCCTTTCAGAGAGGGCGGAAGGAGCCCCAGTTGGATCAAATTGAAACAGTCATCATGAAAGCCCCAGACCCCAACTCAGAGTTCTATAAACTAGCTTATACCTCCCCGTTGCGGAAGTTATAGTTTTCTCCTGCAAGCTTTGTAGGAGTTATCTTGTAGAAGTGATAGCATGTCCGAGCTAGCTGCACACAATCGGAAGGCTGTTCATAAAAACCCAAGCATTTCCAGGGAAGTCCACTAGAAGAAGATAAGAGCTGACGAAATACAAGGAAAAAGAATATTGACTGCACCTCCTCAGCAAGTTTTAAATACTCTGAAGACTTTTCTGATGATCCATCTGCTCCTAATACGAGCATGCCTGGAGCAAAGCACGCCAGTTCATCCATCTACCACATTTCTCGACAATTAAGAAGGCATTACAAATGTTTTCACTAACCACTGTAAAGTAAAGGAACATGCGCCAAAGCTTCCTCCTTCTAAGTAAATGTTTTTAATTCTATCCTCAGTGAGACCAACTCTCCAAAAGACTACGTACTTTGTCAACCAGATATTTCCCCGAGCGCTCAGCGATGTAAGTGAAGGAAGATTTGCTTGATTTCTTTATCAGCGTCATCATTCCCTCCATGGATTGCTCCCACATCTCCCTAAACAACAACAATACCGAATCATAAAGCACTCGCAGTTTTGTCCTGAAAAATCTACAGTGCAAGATAAAGGACCAAGAAGATAAATTCAATGAACAATACCGGTACTGCTTGACGGCTTCGGTCTTATTTCCAAGCACCCAAACCTTCAGGAGGTACTCATAAAAGCTGAAAGACCAACACGTGCATCAGAAACTCATAAACCCCACAACCTTAACTTTTAAGGAGCCAAGGAGACCAAGCACACTAACCTATCTCCCATAGCTCCAAATGTGATCCTATCTGATGTGGGCTTCCCATTATATGGGCTGATGTAGATGGGGAGAAGCCCATCAACAGGGAACACTTTTCTAAGCTGAGAAATCACGTTTTCCGCCTGCAACAAAGATAGAAAAGGAAGAGCTGAATATAAAAGGACACAGCAACTATCGAGGTGATGATGTGCAGCTACGAGGGGTTCAATTCTTCACCTTCTCTCTGTATTTCGGATCTCCAGTCCTTTCAGAAAGAGCAATATATTCAACCTGCTGCGTTCCTAAGTCTGCCAGGACACTTGATCCCTACAATTGACAGAGGAAGGGTGAGAACATCCACCGCAACAGAGGCTTTGAGGTTCTAACGAGTCGAAGCACATTCCTTACAAACACAGAGATTCATGGCAGTTCATACCCCTGACCACCTGGGATTTGTTGTCCTTCCGCTGGCCAGGTTGATTGTACCAAATGGTATTCCACTGGGACTATCAAAGGCTGGCAGAAGTCTGTCTGCAAGCTGTTTTGCCTTTTCTAAAAAGATCTCCTCCTTCGAGAGATCGTATGCACTAAGAAGCCCTCCAAGACATCTGGAAAAGCATGGATGTCAGCCAGTTTGAGAAATAATCCACCCCCACGAACCATGGACGTCAGCTGCTGCTAAGGAAAACACTGGCCCCGGGGATCAACCTGATGGTAGTCTCAAAAACGCTGGCCTCAACCTGCTTGTTGAAGTCGAGTTCACTCCTCACCCACCTGTGGATGCCAGACCCAAGGGCAAGCCCCATAAATTCAAATTCCCAACATCATGAAGAAGTTGCAGCTGACACGGACTGGGTGAGGCCTACCACTCACTCTTTAGCTCTGTTGAACTCATCCTCAGATCCATAATGAATAAGGTGTCCAGAGAGTCCACGATCGTAGCACCCAGACCTCCGAACTGGTTACTTCCTCGCCTTGACTGAGGCTGAAAAAGGAGTGACAAAAGCACACAAATTCAGTCCCACTACCAAGCCCCGATTCCGCAACCAAAAACATCTGCCCAGCCCACGCCGTCCCAATGCTGCACCTGAAGTTCATCAGAGCCCCACGCATACTTCACATACGATTCCCACGCATGAACCATAGCCTCCTTCACTTTCGCCCTCCTCTCCTCAGCAACGCCATTACCAACACCCCCCTTCAGGACCAAGCCCGCAGAACCCCTTCGCTCCACACGTTTCTCCTTGGCAAGCAGCTGGAAATCCGATTGCCCCACCTCCGCATTTTCCTTACCTGCCTGAGCCAACTGCAACACGACGCCCCAGGAACAAACCACACGAGGTCAATTCCGCACCATCACCCAACTCCTCCAAATCTGACGTGCCTTCTCGGCGAGTTCTGCTTCTCCGCTTCCAGCTCAGGCAAATCTGTAAATGTCGTACCTGAATCATAACGGTGCTTGTAGAGTTTGGATTCGTAGCTTCAAATAGTGAGGAGTCTAAATTCAATCGTGTTCCAGCTACAGAAATTCGTGTCATGTTCAGATAATAATAAGAACGTTGCGGATCCGAATGCTTGAAGGGTCTGAGAATAGGAGTGTAATGCAGGTGGTGATGTGTTTTTTTACGACCTTTTGCAATATCTTCAAATGATAAATAGCTAGTGATATTCTTTTGAGTCACTCTATCTGGAAAGCAATACCTGGTGACAGAAGAACTTCAAGTTGGATTTCAATTATTCAATCTAGTTCTTTAAGCTTAGATAATATTATTATCATATAAATAAGTACCTGAATTTCACATAATTTCTTTTCTTCATGTGAGCCGCAAGTTGCATTCCCAGAGAATCATTATATCTACTTAACCTTAAAATACCTGATTTAGTACTATCATGAACACATCTAAATTGAATGCCCGATAGTCTTCGATCTTTATCTGATAAGTTCTCCATTGTGATTGTCTCTGGAGCCCAATGTCCACTGACATAAGTCTCATCTCCATATAGAGCATGAAAGGGTTTTGTACTTTGTCTATAGGAGCTCGACTCCCAATGTCCACTGACATAAGTCTCATCTCCATATAGAGCATGAAAGGGTTTTGTACTTTGTCTATAGGAGCTCGACTGCAAAGGATTAAAAGCACCTGAATATGTACTACAATCTTGACCTTCACGTGGTTCACATCTAATCCACAAATCACTACTACCAGTATCTAAGGTAACTAGAGTATCTTGTGGTGGTGTTTCAACTTGGAGTTTGATAAAGTATTCGTCATTCCAATGCCTACCTGGTGATACCATCAGACTTCTTTTGCCCATTCTTGGAAAATATCGTTTAGCGACTTTCGATGTATCATTCAATATATTTGCATGAAAAATAGGAAAAGCATATTGAGGAATCCCTCCCAAAATATCTTGTAATGATGGCAAGACCTGTTTATCGAGGACCATGGTGTGATCACACCTGACAAAACCATTAAAAGATACGAGAATGATACAAAATTGATATAATAATAGCAATATTAATTTAACATTGCACTTGAACTTAAGAAACTCCATCGTATAAAATCTTAAAGTGGCTGTTGATGAAAGTTATCACATTCTTTATCTAGTTTATTTCAAAAGGTGGTCTCATGCTTCACTAATTCCCAATAAAACATGCCTTGGAGTCCTCCATAGAAAAACACTGTGATAAAAGCACAACAAGCTCTCTTTTAAGACTCACAACTCCTGCACAATAAGTTGTTAATCAGTCTCATATCTCGCGCTTAACGAGCTAATCAGTCTCACACCTCGTGTATAACAAGTTGTCAAACCTCATGCCTTTTTGGGAAAATTCGTTACTCTATTAAGGGAGGAAAGATAAGGTAAACATAAAGTTGTAAGAGATATTTATACTAGTGTATTTGTATTTTCGGTAGAAACGAGCTTTACTTAGTAAAAATGACCTTTCCTTAGTAGTGTTGCGTCATGGTCAGACATCATGTAATCCAATTTGGGAAGGGGGCTTTATTTCTTTTTCCATTTGACTTGCTCTAGCCTTTTTTTTTTGTTTTTTTTTGGTAGGAATGAGCTTTACTAAGTACAAACTACCTTTTCTAAGTAAGGCTCCATTATGGTTAGACATCATATAATTCAATTTGAGAAGGGGGCTTTATTTCTTTTTTCTGGTGACTTCCACCAGCTTTCTTTTCAGTTTTTGATGGCAATGGGCTTTACTAAGTACAAATGACTTTTCTCTAGTTAAGGCTTTGTCATGGCCATGCGCCATGTATTCTAATTTGAGAAGGGGGCTTTTTTCTTTTTCTTGGTGATTCCTTCAATTTTCGACATATCCAGAGAACACAGGTACACAAGTTTGGGACAGTCATTTTCATCACATGTCGATTTATTTTTCCTTGCTCAAGGCTGATAATGCAAAAAAAAAGCAGGCCATTGAGAGCTTAAATGTTGATCATGGATCGTGCCTTTCGGTGTTCCTTGTCCATTTTGAAATCTCTTTCAAACATCATGTACGATGCTCTTAGCATCTGAATACAATCATACATCTAGAAGACCTAGAAACATACATTGACCGTTCTCTATTGGCGACACATTTAATCTTCGATACTCTCCATTATGGTTAGACATCATATAATTCAATTTGAGAAGGGGGCTTTATTTCTTTTTTCTGGTGACTTCCACCAGCTTTCTTTTCAGTTTTTGATGGCAATGGGCTTTACTAAGTACAAATGACTTTTCTCTAGTTAAGGCTTTGTCATGGCCATGC
Source organism: Anthoceros angustus (assembly GCA_010909165.1). NCBI lineage: Eukaryota > Viridiplantae > Streptophyta > Anthocerotopsida > Anthocerotales > Anthocerotaceae > Anthoceros > Anthoceros angustus. The sequence continues at coordinate 246,257 of MU008157.1, forward strand.
GCCATGTATTCTAATTTGAGAAGGGGGCTTTTTTCTTTTTCTTGGTGATTCCTTCAATTTTCGACATATCCAGAGAACACAGGTACACAAGTTTGGGACAGTCATTTTCATCACATGTCGATTTATTTTTCCTTGCTCAAGGCTGATAATGCAAAAAAAAAGCAGGCCATTGAGAGCTTAAATGTTGATCATGGATCGTGCCTTTCGGTGTTCCTTGTCCATTTTGAAATCTCTTTCAAACATCATGTACGATGCTCTTAGCATCTGAATACAATCATACATCTAGAAGACCTAGAAACATACATTGACCGTTCTCTATTGGCGACACATTTAATCTTTCAGTACTCTCGGCGCACATTATTAGAGGAGCTTGTTGTGGCACATGTTGTTGTGACCGACATAAATAACATTGTGAGAGGCGTGTCTTTCGTTTGTACATCCTCGCCGTAATATCTTGTGTGCTATCCATGCTCTTTTTCAAGGGCAATAGAGCATTGGCCATGGACCATTGTTGCTTTCTTTCTTGGAGTTACTTACTTTGGAACATTGCTATCGCAGAGCAGGTAAGGAATTATGTGAGCAGGTAAGGAATTATGTGACAATGGCAAACTGGTAATACACCAATATGTGTGGCTTGGCAATTACGTGGCTGTAGAAACGGCTTGAGCTTCAAGCTATGATGAGGCCAGCAAGCTCAAGGAGAGCACATGATATTTCAAAGACAATACGATTGTACCTATGAGCAATTGTGAAGGCGTATAGAAAATGGTAATCTGACGCGTAGTTCTCTCAAAAGACATGATGCACGAAGGCAACAGATCTTCGAGTGAGTGATCTTAAGGCGATAGCGAGCTCGGATAGGTGCCTAGTTTTTTAAAAGCTGTTGATTGAGTTTACTATGCTTACATATGTCACAAAAGAAGTTTGATTGAGGTCTATGCTTGGTAGTGTCATGCTATAGGGTTGAGTTGATGAGGGATTGAAGATATCTATGATTAAGGTGGCTAGCTTTACAATGTCACACGAACCGGTCATTTTGTAAGGTAGTGGGGCTTTAGTATGATGCATGGAGTCTAGATAGACTAAATGACATTAAAGAGGTAGAAAATTATGACAAGACTAATCATGTGCCAAGAGTGTGGCAAGAGGATCCATGGGATCTATATATCCGACAATGATCACCTTGAAATGTTATTATCAATTCCGGATTTGTGGTTAGCTAAAACCGTACAATACCATTTCAAAGGCGCAAAAAATCTTCTTCTGGTAACTAATCTATCTCTCTTGTAAGACTTGTGACCACAAAGGTTATCTCTTTGAATTTTTCAGAAATAAATAATATTTTGATAATAATAATAATAATTTTTATTCAGGTTACACATAATCGAATTGTAAACATATCTTCATAAAAATTGAATAATACATTGATAACACTCCTTTTTTCGCCCATGAAATAATTTATTCTTATTCACCATGCTAGTAAGATTTGTCACTAACTATTTGGAAAAGTGTGCCTCAGAGTGCGAGTTTGGATGACTAACTATTAATCTTAACTCCAGAACGGCTGACCATCTCAAATCGAGCCACTTTTATTATATTCACATTACATCCACAAAAATCTTTTGTTCTATGTCTTGTTTGAAGTTACAGGGCTGATCGTCCCGACATTGAAATAGGTAGCTCTCTTTTTGAGCTTTTGGCTTCAACTTCTAGTACCATTGTCACAAGTCAAGAGGAACACAGAGGTGAGGATAGGAGCGCAGTGGTAGGGTGTGCTGCGTGGTGTGGCGCGAGCCCCGGTGAGGATAGGAGCGCAGTGGTAGGGTCTGCTGCGTGGCGTGGCGCGAGCCCCGCGGGCCTCCAAGTACATGGCGTAGAGCTGGGGGCTCCCCTTCCCCCCTCTCGTCGCGAGGTTCGGCCGGGTCAGTCGTGGCGCAGCCCGAGCAAGGTGGGGCGCGGTCGTGGCACAGCCTAGGCAAGGTGGGGCACAGTCCGGCAGAGGTACGGCGGGTCCCCCTCATGGTGGGGCCGGGATTTGGTGCCGAGCTTTGCGGGTAGGGGGCACGACAGGTAGGGGTGCGGCAAGTTGGGGGCACGGCGCGTGGGGTGGCGTGGCAGGGCCGGATTTCGGGGCCGGTGGGGCCCGTGGTGAGATGGCTTCAGTTGGGGTTTTCTGACGGTAGTCGTCTAGGTTTAGGGTCTGTGGCGTGTGCCCTAGGTTTAGGGTTTTGGTGGCGCTTTAGGGTTTTCAAAGTGGGTGGAGGGTACATGGGGCCCAACTTTTTGTGGTACTCGCCATACGGAGCGTACACTTTGTATGTCTAGTAAATGTCAAGGACGTTTTGTCCTTAGCACCTGGTGCCCCGTCGACCTTGACACCTTCGGGCAGTCCCTGATAGGTTGTTTCCTAAATTGTGTCATTCTCGCTTGTTCCTGCCCTCTCCCCTATGGTGCAGTCCACTCCTTCAGTGGCAGTCACGGACACCCCCTGTCCTGCCTGCGCTCAGCTGTGCTATGGGGTCACGGGGGTGAAATATCACATTGGGCACAAACACAAGAACTTCGACCGAACCACCTGGGAGGCTCATGTGAGGTTTGCCTCTTTCAATGGGGCTATACATCTAGCTCCGAATTTGGATGCTCCCCTGGGCCCGCCCTCAGAGTCCTCGCAATGGTTGCGAATGTAATTGGATCATCTGCTCACCCTGTTCAAAGCACACTTTCCGAGACTCCCGCCTTTTTTGACGTTCCCGAGGCGCCTGCATGACGACATTCGCCTTGCCTACCGGCTTCCTTTGGATTGCCTTGCGTTGGACCCTTGGGATGAGGCAGGTTGTTCCTTCCTCAACTTAAGCCTACACCTTTGTTTAGTGATAGCCAGCGTGCCATTGCACTTGCAAGAAATCCTGTTTTTCACTCTAGAACAAAACATATAGCTGTTGAGTATCATTATATAAGAAAAAAATTAGAGGATAAAACTATTGATATTAGTTATGTTCAGACTTTAGATAATGCTGCCGATTTATTAACAAAGTCATTGGGAATTGAGTTACATAGGAAACACATGAAACGTTTAGGTATTATGGACACACAGTCCAAACCTTTAGCCTAATACTCACCCTAGCAACCTTAGGGCCGATTTAAGATAACCTCAAAATCTCAGCTCAAAATTATAATCTTACTATTTTTATGAACATATTTCCTCTTCTATCTTAAAATAACTTAGGTCGTCTCTGCCTTATTCTTCATAGACTTCCAAAATAGATCCTGGAATATTTATATAAAAATAATATTTAACCAGGATAATTTATGTAATCAAAACATTAAATTCCCTTAGCACTAGAGGCACCTACGGAAAACATGTTTGATATGTCTTGGGAATTCCTCACATGGGAGACTTGCTATTTTTATCATGTGTATAGGAGTTTTTCTCACATATGTAGGAGTCCGGGACATCTCCCTTTTCACTTAAACCTAAGGTGAGTATGTATACTTTATTTTCCTGGTCACCTCTTGGTAGCAGCCCGGGCTTGTACTAGCCCATGTCTTTATCTTTAATGCACTTAGGGAAACAAAATGTGTTTATAGTCGCATCAATTGCAGAGACTTTATGCTAGGTTATTATCCTAAAATCAACATAGAAATTAGGATATGTAAATATTGAATAACACTTAATAAATACATTCCACCTTTTTCCTTCCTTGCCTGTTCTTCTTTACCGTATCCTCCTCATGTCGTCTCCACCCATCTGCCTTCAGATGTCAACCACACAAGTGTCAACACACCTTTTTAGGCTAGCTTCCCCTTAGAAATTCAATGCAAGCTCTTTTGCAAGTCAAGCTACTTTCAACAACAATTTGAGCAGACTGCTTCACTTGGCTTTCAAGGAAGCAGGGAGCAACATCGACTACAGGGGGCACGACCTCCTTCTTGAGGACTGTGGACCACGGACTCTCCCCGGGGGTAGGAAATGAGTTAGGTTTTGTTTTTTTTCGTAGGTGCGGAGTAGAAAATAAGGTGAAAAGGAACAAATAAGCCCGGAGTACTCCGGACTGCACTCCGGAGTAGGTTGAAGGACTCCGGAGTAGGCTGAAGGACTCCGGAGCACACTCCGGAGAAGCTCCGGACCACACACCGGAGTATCGGGATAAGTCCGGACCACACTCCGGGGCAGGACGGGATAAGTACGCCAAGTAAAGTAACTTAGAAGTTGGAGCGTGTTTTAGACAGACGACTGCCTAAAACACGCCCAACTTTCTCGCAATACAATTGCTTCTTTTTTATCATCTCGCTTGTCTTTACGCACCTTCACCATTTCGAACGGGTGGCAACTATCATGTCAGCGATACCGAGTTGGCACACCACGCTCTAATCCATCGCTTGATATAGACCAGGCGTTTTGGTTCCCCGCCATAATATAAAGCCCTTACCAGATTCTCCGCTTCCACGGTCCAACCCCATACAAGATCGGTGTAGTCCTCTTGCAAGGGCTCCCATGTCGACACGCACTTGAGAACATAGAACAAAACTTTCTCCTTGTTATTTGGAAGTGCAAGAACCATGAAGTTATCCCCACATCCGATGTCGCATCATGTTCTACACCGGAGGGCATCGCAAATCCTCCACGCCACAACCTTCTTTTTCCACGCCTCCCTTAGCGTGCTTTGAGAGTGGCTTCCGTTTCAATGGTCCAGCCTTCGCCTCGCACACCCATGGATTATGCCTTGTCGACCGTCCACACCGTGGCATAACCAGCTGGTCTCCCTCCTCGAGCTTGGTGCACCACCAACTTCTCCTTCTCAATGGCGGGTCATGGCAAAGTGCCATTAGTGCACAGAAGTGACCACTGCCGAGTGTCCACCGGCACACATATCCCCATGTCCACTGGCTGCACTTCACAACATCTGGCTCGTGCATCCACATGTGGCCTAGGGCTGCAACATCCGCTTGAATAACTCCCATCTCATGGCAGAGTGCCATGGGTACTTCGTGTTTTTCTCCTTCACAACTACACAATGCGCACTTTCGAGGTGTCAAATTCCACATCCGTAGGGCTTCCCTTCAAGCTCCACTCTGCCGCACAATCAATAAGACAAAACCCTCCGTTGGAGTGAAAGGCTTCGTTAACCAGTCTGGCAATGGCTCCTGTGCATGTTGATCTGCCTCAGCCATTGTGCACAAACCTGGTGGAAGAGCAGGTTCTTCAACCAAGTTGTTCTCACTTGTTGCTCCTAGAGTTGGGGCTGCCACAACACATGTTGCCACATAAGGTGCATTATCTTCAACTACTGGTGGTGGCAGGATGCTCCTGTCCACGTAGTCATTGTCAAGAGGGTTTGCCAACAATTGTGTGACACTGCACCCAGTAGTTCTGACATCATCCAGTGGACCAGCATTGTTCCCCATTGGAACGACAAGGTCGTGTGTAAAACATATTTTGCATTTCCATCCGGCGTGGGTGGTGTTCGGCTCCTTGGAATAGGTAGTCACGAGCATGTGGTGGCGCGTGTTGACATGGGTATCTTCAAGTGTAACGATGGGAGACAACAAGCCTGCTATATGTGCCTACAATAACAGTGCAAGCAACACTCCTGAGAAGGATAAACAGACACAAAAAAAAAAGGGTCCAAGGTTCAATGCGTAGTTGACCTGGTGACTCTAGCATGTTCTTCCTGTTCACAGGCTGGTTCTCACTTTGTCGTGGCAATGGAGTGTTTCCCAACCCTCTGGCAAAATGTGCATCCATGCTTTCGTAGTCCCTGAGAAGTTCAATGTATTCCGCTGTCCAGTCCTCTTCTTCATCTATATGCCATGAGTCATTGGGCATGGTACTTATAAAAGGCCACCCTCTTGATTTAATCCACCTTGGGTGCACATCAAGGTTGCACCCCGTGAGGGCGGTGACACGGAGGCCCGTAACGCTTGGAACAAACAAGCATCGTGGAAGCAATGCCCGCATGGCAAGAAGACCGCCATTACATGAGAACCACCGTACAAACGCAACACCGTAATTCGCAGGGCGGCAGAAGACTTGAGTGGCTAGGGAATCCATCGTGGAATTGAGCCATCCATCTTCCTCATTGCATGTATGCGTTGAGCATCGTCGCCTCCTTGCCGATTGACATCGTTGTTCAAGCTCTTGGTTTTTCCCTATTGGCTGTGAGGGCAGCTCGCGGCCCGTAATAGCCCTGGGCTCAACGCGTTAACAGTGCTACTTTCACTCGTGAACCGAAATTACCTTGTAGGTTAGACCTCGCGGAAGGCAACAAGGCAGGTCGGAAAGTCAAGAGGTGAGCAAACTGCTCGTTTTGCTTGGTCGCCATCCGGCCAGCACAACAAGCTCAGCACAAAGAAGCTTCAAGTTAGTCAACTTGGAATGCTCCTCCGGTGCCTTTCATTGGGTGGAGAGATTGGACCTTGGTCTCGTGACACTCATCGCCTCCCAATTTGGCAAATCCAATGCATCCGGAAGCAAGGAGGGAAATTAAAACCGTGATGCACATCGGTGATCACGTGACCAAGAACTCATGGGAGGTGACCACCCGGATAGTACCACCGTCACGGGCCATGAGTGGTGACCGACCACCGGCTTTAATGCCGTGATCGTATGGCACCTCACCACCGACTTCACGAGATGATGGTCACCACCACATATGCCCAAGCACACACAAGCAAAATCAAAACTCAAGCATTGATGAATCCACATTGTGACCATGTGAATCGGGTCGTGTCAAGACCACCACCAGTGCCCATATGATGGCCAAATCCATGCACAATCAGCATTGCAAAACCCTCCGTTGGAGTGAAAGGCGTTAACGATTCGGCAATGGCTCCTGTGCATGTTGATCTGCCCTCATTATGCACAAACGGTGGAAGAGCGGGTTCTTCAACCAAGTTGTTCTCACTTGTTGCTCCTAGAGTTGGCCACACACATGTTGCCACATAAGGTGCATTATCTTCAACTCGGTGGTGGCGGGATGCTCCGTCCATAGTCAGTCGAGAGGGTTTGCCAACAATTGTGTGACATCGCACCCCGTAGTTCTGACATCATCCAGTGGACCAGCATTGTTCCCCATTGGAACGACAAGGTCAGGTGTGTGTAAAACATATTTTTGCATTTCCATCCAGGGGTGTACGGGTGGTGTTCGGCTCACTGGAATAGGTAGTCGCTGAGCATGTGGTGGCGTTGCAGTGACATGGGTATCTTCAAGTGTAACAGCAGCAGGAGACAGTGGGGCAAGCCTGCTATATGTGCCTACAATAACAGTGCAAGCAACACTCCTGAGAAGGATAAACAGACACAAAAAAAAAAGGGTCCAAGGTTCAATGCGTAGTTGACTGTGACTCTAGCATGTTCTTCCTGTGCGGGTTCTCACTTTTATCGTGGCAATGGAGTGTTTCCCAACCCTCCGCAAAAGCGTGCATCCATGCTTTAGCTGATCCAGAAGTTCAATGTATTCCATCCTCCTCTTCTTCATCTATATGCCATGAGTCATTGGGCATGGTACTTATAAAAGGCCACCCTCTTGATTTAATCCATCTTGGGTGCACATCAAGGTTGCACCCCGTGAGGGCGGTGACACGGAGGCCCGTAACGCTTGGAACAAACAAGCATCGTGGAAGCAATGCCGCATGGCAAGAAGACACCTTACATGAGAACCATCTGGTACAAATGCAACACCGTGTAACTGCGGTAGCGCGGCGCAAGACTTGGCTAGGAGCTGGAATCCAGCACGTGGAATTGAGCCATCCATCTTCCTCATTGCATGTATGCGTTTAGCATCGGTGACTCCTTGCCGATTGACATCGTTCAAGCTCTTGGTTTTTCCCTATTGGCTGTGAGGGCAGCTTCGCGGCCCGTAATAGCGATGCAGGCTCTAACGACTGCTGTAGCCGTGAACCGAAATTACCTTGTAGGTTAGACCTCGCGGAAGGCAACAAGGCGGTCTTTGGAAAGTCAAGTGGCGAAACAAACCTCGTTCTTTGCTTGGTCGCCATCCGGTTGTGCACAAATAAGCTCCACAAGCTTGGTTAGTCAACTTGGAATGCTCCTCCGGTGCCTTTGTGGGTGAGATTGGAGATTGGACCTGGTCTCATAATCCCAATTTGGAAAATCCAATGCATCCGGAAGCAAGGAGGGAAATTAAAACCGTGATGGTGCACATCGGTGATCACGTGACCAAGAACTCATGGGAGGTGACCACCCGGATAGTACCACTGGTCACGGGCCATGGCCGCCGACCACCGGCTTTAATGCGGTGATCGTGGTATGAGTGGGCACCACCACCTCGACTTCACAGATGATGGTCAGGTGACCACATATGCCCAAGCACACACAAGCAAAATCGACGGTCAAGCATTGATGAATCCACATTGTGACCAGAATGGTAGGCGTGTCAAGACCACCACCAGGTCTATGGGAACCCCATATATCATGCAGAATCCACAACAAGGTAGGCAAACGCGTAGGCGGTGATATAACCAGCGTTCAACGCTTAGCCTTCGTGACGCCTATAATAGGATCCAAACATTCGTGCACACCATGTAGCAAGACACGCCGATGGAAAAACAAATGAAACTCATCTGCTCGCAGCTGAAGGGTCGAATTGGAAGCCTGCCTCAGCAATGTGCCCGCATCACCCACAACCCACAACACTCACAACCACTGCACCAAATTAGCATGGTCCCGAGGATTCCAATAAAACCCGAGTCTGCAGAACTCTAAAATCAGCAGGAGAACAAAACATCAGCAAGTAAGTCACACCAAGCCAGATGGAAGCATGAACAAAACTACCAGACGCAAAGATGCCCAACCTTTCCCCACCCGACGTCAGATCAAACCCACAACGACGACACATCTACCTTCCGTGACCGAAAACATGGCAAATCAACCATGGCTTAAAGCGGCGCCATGGACAAGATGATGACCTTTCTCCACGCTTGGCACCTCAAAGATCATCCACGGTGGCATCACTATACCCTCCGCCTCCCATCCCGCCTCCTCCCGAACATCCCTAGCAACCTCGGGCTTGGTGTGCTTCGGCCTGCGACCTAGTCAAGGGCCCCGGAGCCACCATGTGTGCACGGGTTAGCTGCCCTGCTCTCCCCTTCTTCCCTACCTTCTCTTCCACAAGTGCCACCTTTCCGCTTTTGCTTGTTTGCTTGCTTGTTGGCCTTCCTTCCTAGAACCACCGCTTTATAGGCTTTCCACCATGCCCTTCCAGGATCTTCCACAAGAAACCCAAAGCCATACATCGGGGAATCTTTTGGCCCGTGTTCGTGTGGCACGTTTCCCATATACGGCAAACACAATGTCGTCCAAACTTTGCCAATCCTCCTTGACACCAAGTCGGTGGCTTCAAAGTCAGTAGCCCTTGCGGTTGCGAGGCACGCCAAAGTGATTTGTCACAACGTCCTTCCCACCAATGCGCCTCCTTCGTGCCTTGACCAACTTGTCATCCCTAACATTCAATCCAACCTTTCGAAGATGATTATCACCATCATGCCACCTCCAGGGTCCATCCAACACCGGAGCTTCTTCCAAGGCTGCCGTCACACGGTCGAATCTCTTGGTTGCTGAGAGGTTAGCACGTTTCGAATTTCGTGCGACATTGTAAGCGGTTGCCATAGGAAGACGTGAGACAAGCCTACTACAGGAAAGCTTGGGGCAGCGTGGAGATGGTGGGTGCAAACAGAGGGAGAGGAGAGCATAAATGGAACAAGGGAGATGGCCTCTGCACGGTCGAGCGTAGAGATGAGAGGAAAGATGGCGTCGCGAAAGTAGAGGGAGATTCACGTTTCCCTTCAAATGATGAATTAATGAGGTGTACGGAAGTCAACCATAATCTAATATAGATATATTTACCCTTTTAAACTACCTTTTAGCTTCCATAGGTTAAACAATAATATAAATACACACGTAAATTATAGGACAAAAATATAATATTCAAAACTTGAGCACTGATCATTTTATTACTCTATAATAGTAACCAAGTGTTAATGACTCTTTGGTCCCAAAGTGTGGCACCAAACCATGCCTCCACGCCACGGCATCTTGAGTGGTGACGGGCATGCACGGACAGGACAGAGGTTGCGGGTCCGTTATAGGCAGGTATTCACGCTCCGAGTACAGTTCGGCGGCGTAAGGTTAGAGTACGCGGCGGCGTAAGGCCAGAGTAAGCGGAAGCGTAAGGCGGGAGTAGGCCATGCAGACCTCTGACAGTTACGGGCAGCGAAGGGACACCCTCCCGCTCCGCGACTACTCCCGACGTCGCGGCCTGGAGGGTAGACCATTTCTCTTTGTGACCTCGCGACGATTTTCGCAGTCTCTCGCGCTCCGTCACCCAGCTCTTTGGTGCTGGCACCCGGCTGGGCACTTTGCGCAGCTCACCTTCGTGGTTGGATGACAAACGCAGTAAGAGGGAGCGGCCAACAATCGCCATGCCAGCAGAGCAAGAAGGACGCGCCATGGGACCCAAGAAGCGTGAGGTATGGGAGCCCTGGCGCTTGGTGGAGCGCAACATTGTCACCAGGAGATACCCCGACTTCGGACCCTGGTTGGAGGAAGCAGAAGACTTGGTGGAGAAATGGCACCTAGACATCTTCAGCGCAATTTGGATGTACGACGTCAATCGCATGACCCAGATGTGATAGTCGTTGCCATTGAAACGGTCCTTGTCCTTGAACTCGATCTTCAAGGAGCCTGGGTTGACCGCCATAGCTTGTACTGGATTGTTGATAGGAGGTACTGGTGGAATTGGATTCCCCTGAAATGGTATGAAATTCTTCCAGTTGTGTTCGAAGGGTTCCCGACTCAATGATAGGTTGTTCGCCGTGCCGACAAGGTTGCTTCTTTGGACCAGCAGTTGCGTGGCGTGGGGAAGGGATTCCTGTGGCACACTCTTGTCCAAAGTTGAAGACGGAGTCGGTCCTGCGAGATCAGGAGGATGATTTTCCAGACGAGGAATTGGTGGCCACGGTGGACGGGCAAGACGAGGAGCGCAGTCAGAGGAACCCCAAACTTGTGAACAACATACCCGGTGAAGGCGGAGAAGGGCAGGGGCAGTCCCCTATGCCTGGGCAGTGACGTGTGGGAGATGGAGATCCCAACCGGGTTAACCCGTGCCCAGCAACAGGCCTTTGTACACTATGCTCGTCCTTTCAGGATGTACAACGGATGTGTCTTCAAGGTGGGACGGACGGTAGCGGAGGAATTGAGGTACTCCAAAGAAAGTGAAAGCGGAGGTAATAAAGGGGATGCATGAAGGACTAGGTGGTGGATATTATGCGGCGCAAGTCACCACCAAGAAAATCTTGGAGGTAGGATACTGGTGGCCCACTATGTATGGGGAAACGCACCAGTTTGTGAAACGATGTGATGCTTGTCAGCGGATCAGGAAGCCTACCCCAACAACCCAATGGCCGCTGGTGCCCATACTGGCGCTAGCACCGTTCGAAACATGGGGCATCGACTTCTGTGGACAACGGACTCTCCTTGGGGTTAGGAAATAAGCTGGGTTTGTTTTTTTTCGTAGGTATGGAGTGTAAAATAAGGCGGAAAGGGAGAAACAAGCACGGACTGTACTCCGGACTGTACTCCGGACTGCACTCCGGACTCCGGGGTAGGTGAAAGGACCCTGGAGCACACTCCGAAGGACCTCCGGACCACGCACCGGAGTATCGGGATAAGTCCGGACCCCACTCCGGGTCAGAACGGGATAAGTATCCCAAGTAAAGTAACTTAGAAGTTGGAGCGTGATTTAGACAGGCGAAGCCACGTGGACGGTGTAGAGTGGTGAACGGGCATTCAGCAAGCCAGGACCGTAGGGTTGCCAGTGGCCGTTATAGGTAGGTATTCACGCCCGGCACAGCTGCAATGCAGGCTAGAGTACGTGGCAACAGAAGGCTGCAGGCGGCAGCCAGAAGGCGAGTGGCGCAGAGCCTCATGACGGGCGCGAAGAGCCGCCTCCGCTGACGGTTATTCTCAACGAAGAGAAGCGAGACGGAGGTCATTCTTTCAAACAACCTCGCGACGATTTTCACACTCTCTGGCGCTCAGACACCCGGCTCTCTGGCGTTGTCTTTTCGAGCGCTCGGGCACCCTTCCGCGTGGCTCGACTCGGTGGGCAAAGCGACTAACACCATAAATTTTGAAGGGGGGGAATATACAAACCCCCTTCAAGGAAAAAATAACCCCTTTGACGGAAAAGACACCATCCTCAAATTGCGGAAAACGGCTGGTTTCAGAATACAGACACCATCCGTGTATGCATATCCATAGCGGAAAACCAAACTAAACAGGACATCCCCCACACGAACCCCACATGCCGCCGGCCGGCCGGCGCCACTGCTTACTACAAACAAAGCACAGTGTAACAACAAAATTTGAGAAAAGTCCCATTGTTAAATTTAAAAGGGTTCGGAAACATCCGGAACATGCAGGTGTTCTCGTAGTAGCAAAACTAGCAAAACTAAACACCTACACCCGCTAACTGCATAGGGAGAATTTGCTAATCGCTCACTGTTTCTATCGTGAGGGCTTGTATGAGTCCACCATTGCATCCACCGAATCGAATCTCTACAGTGCCAAATTCGCATGCGCCCATCTCCTGTAAGGCCAAAGCTATCATTCGCACCTAAAGCCTGGTCTTCATTGATATCATTTTGGGTGTCGCTTGTCGGGTCGATCGCCATACAAAGATCCAAAGTCCGTGTCCATCCTCCATAAGTTCGCCGGTTGTCGCTTTCAACCTCTTCGCACTCAATGCCACGACTTGGGCTTTCGCGCCTTTCTCACTAATACATACCTCTTTGCCAATCGAGATGGTCCTCGTGCGGCTCAAAAGTCAGCTCCCCTCAGACGGGCAAGACATCAACACCTGTATGCACAATGTAACTGCGCATCTCAAGTCCGCCTATTGCAATACGCCCGCCACAGAACGCAGCTAGTGTCGTAGTCCCACCGCTCGAGCATGCATCAATAACCCGCCTCCCTCCTTGGAGAATGTCCTCACGAGTTTCATCATAAGACCCAATGGTCTCGGTATGGGCACACTACCAACTTGTCATGAGACAGTAAACTGTTTCTGACACGAGGGTGTCCAATAATGATCTTCCATTGTTGAAGGTCCCGTGCATCACATTTGGCATCATGGCTCGCCCTTCGAACATCCATCTTTCACACCCCATCCAACTGTAACGTATTCCATGCCTCAAATCCTCCTCTGCTGTTCATGTTAGTCTTATCCCAAATGAATGACACCAAGCCGCCTTTGGCACACCACTTCGCATAGCCTCCCTTACCGTATGGGCTTCTTCAACACCATGCATGACGATAATTCGAAGTCGTCATTTTCCGCTTTCTCCGAAACTTTGAACACAAAGACCCATCATGGATAAATCCATTCGTTTGTCCATTGGCCCGATGTCAAATCCACGGGAACATCCATGACAAGAAGGGTGTATTTCCTTCCCTCAAAACCCACGCATGTCCGTAACGCTGCGGGCTTCCACTGCATCGACCGCTTCACCGACGGAACATTGAATACATGGAGTCCTTCTTCCAAGTCCTTGTCCGCCAAAGCCCGCTGCTCATTCTCTAAGCCCTTCCAATTATTGATCTCGAAAATAAAATGCCGGAAGTCGCCGCAGCTTTGTCAAGACCTCCACGCCCTTATGCCAAAAAACAACTGTTAGAATGCGGCCGCTCAAGCACCTCACAACTACAGCGCTGGAAGGGCGCGCCGGCGGCGCCAGCCCATGATCATCGGGGCGCCGGCCGGCGCCGCCAGCCCACCGTGATAGTGAGGGCGCCGGCCGGCGCCACCATCGCCTCCGCAGGGAGACCAGGGGCGCGCCGGCCGGCGCCCCACCCATCGCAGCGGAGACCAGAGGGGCGCCGCCGGCCGGCGCCGCCGGCGCCGCCGGCCGGGCGCGCCGGCGGCGCCGCCCGTGAGAATTGAAATGGAAAGAAGGTCCGGGAAAATGGCTTACCTTTCCGCAAATGCCGCTTTGAATCGCGAAAAGCATTTCATCGCTTGAGTCCGGGGATACTCTGCCGAACCTCTTCAAAAGAAGAGCAACCAAGGTGTTTTGCCATCGCCACTTGAATAATATGGAATTTTCTTCCAAGAGATATATCGTCATCCATTCCTTTCAGTCAATGAGACTCGCCAACACTTTCTCCAGAAGGTGATAAGTATCCGCCACACTCACTGAATCCCTTGAAATGATTTCCAAGGCTTTGCAAGCATATCCTTCAAATGTTCTATTTTGTTGGCCTCCTCGGCCACTTTCTCTTCCGCTTCACCTTGCTCTTCTTGCTTGTCCCTACTATCACATGCTTCTTTCCTGCTCGCAACATCATCCCCTTCCCACTTGGTAAAAATCTTGTCTACATTTTCCCATACCCCGCCCATCTTGTTTCTTGGTTGAGACCATGCATATGAGCCTCCACATATTGAAACCGCTTTTGCGGAGAGATGTCTCGCAAGATGCTTCATTGCCGCATAAGTGTGGTTTCCAAGGACTCCCATGACATATTTTTGGCCCCGAATCGCCACTAGTTTTTCCATGTCATCACACTGCAGGATCAATCATACATAATAAAGGCAAAACGCCCTCTTCAATCCTCCCTTTCGATATAACACGCGCCAAATAATTGGCCCATGCTTCATCCACCCTCAGACCGGCATCAGCGAAGGTTATGCCGGTCAAGGTTCTCCAATTTCACCAGCACTTTTCCAATACTACCTTCTTCGATATGTCGCTTCTCCGACCCGTGTCAAGGGTCTTCATCCCGGATAGCTTCCGCAATCCTCTCGGTCTGTTGTCACATGAACAGTGGGAATGTCACCCACATTTTCCACCCTCTGCAGCTTTGTTGCCTTTCCTCTTTGCTTTTGCCTTAGGATGGTCCTCTCCGCATTCCTCTGCCCGATCTCCTTCAAAAAGATCCCGCCTTCCTTCCCTTAGGCCCTACCGCCTCTCGCAGCCCTATGTTGTGTCATGAGGGGCGCCGCCGGCGCCCCTGCTCAGTGAGACCAGGGGCGCGGCAGCGGGCGACATGGGGGCCGGCGCCCCTGGAATTGAACATGGAAAGAAGGTCCGGGAAAATGGCTTACCTTTCCAAATGCCGTTTGGAATCGCGACATTTCATCGATTGAGTCTTTGGGGATACTCTGCCGAACCTCTTCAAAAAGAGCAACCAAGGTGTTTTGCCATCGCCACTTGAATAATATGAAATTTCTTCCAAGAGATATATCGTCATCCATTCCTTTCGTGTCAATGAGACACCAACACTTTCTCTAGCGGTGATAAGTATGTCTACACTCCCCATTGGAATCCCTTGAAATGATTTCCAAGGCTTTGCAAGCATATCCTTTTGGGCTTCACATAAACATCTATTTTGTTGGCCTCCTCGGCCACTTTCCGCTTCACCTTGCTCTTCTTGCTTGTCCCTGCTATCACATGCTTCTTTCCTGCTCGCAACATCATCCCCTTCCCACTTGGTAAAAATCTTGTCTACATTTTCCCATACCCCGCCCATCTTGTTTCTTGGTTGAGACCATGCATATGAGCCTCCACATATTGAAACCGCTTTTGCGGAGAGATGTCTCGCAAGATGCTTCATTGCCGCATAAGTGTGGTTTCCAAGGACTCCCATGACATATTTTTGGCCCCGAATCGCCACTAGTTTTTCCATGTCATCACACTGCAGGATCAATCATACATAATAAAGGCAAAACGCCCTCTTCAATCCTCCCTTTCGATATAACACGCGCCAAATAATTGGCCCATGCTTCATCCACCCTCAGACCGGCATCAGCGAAGGTTATGCCGGTCAAGGTTCTCCAATTTCACCAGCACTTTTCCAATACTACCTTCTTCGATATGTCGCTTCTCCGACCCGTGTCAAGGGTCTTCATCCCGGATAGCTTCCGCAATCCTCTCGGTCTGTTGTCACATGAACAGTGGGAATGTCACCCACATTTTCCACCCTCTGCAGCTTTGTTGCCTTTCCTCTTTGCTTTTGCCTTAGGATGGTCCTCTCCGCATTCCTCTGCCCGATCTCCTTCAAAAAGATCCCGCCTTCCTTTCCCTTAGGCCCTTCCGCCTCTCGCAGCCCTATGTTGTGTCATGAGGGGCGCTGCCGGCGCCCTCCCTCCTCATGCGCTGGAGCCTCGAGGCCGCCTCGGAGGGCGCCGCCGGCCGGCGCCCGGTTCCTCTCCAACTTCCAAGACCTTCGACGCCACCGGCCTCGACCGCTGCTGATGAGGCGCGCCGGCCGGCGCCTCCCACCTCCACCTCAGTCGCAACCCCGGGGTTTCATAAGGCATGAAACCCCGCATCCTCGCCGCCCCGCGTCCGAATTTCTTCATCCGAGTCCAGATATCGTATCATTGGGTCTTCATCCTCGGCCAAACTCGTGCCCTCCTCGTTCTCGCCCTTCTTCCTTCCTCATCACGCACCTCGGCTCTTGCGCCATGGCCATGACCCTCCTGTTGAACGATCGCTTGTGATTTCCGCACACAACGTCCTGATGAATGCATTCCCCATCACAGAGCCCTGCACAATGAACAATGCTCACTGTTAGAGGCAACAGACAGGCAGAAAGCATAAACAGTGGAAAGCGGAAATTGGATAAGGTTTGCGAATACCGATTGCTCCCGCCTACATTCCCGAAACAGCTGCAAAAGCCTGGCAGGTTCGCATTTCTTGATCACAAGATTGTTGAACCTGATCTCGAACGCTCTGTACAGCTCGGGACCCTGTGGCACCGCATCAAATTCTTGGGGCCTTGTAATGCACAGCAACTGTGCTACAGGATCCCCATTGGACATGTCCAATGTTGCCCACTACCACCCCTTGCCGTTGATTTGGCAAAGGCATCCTTGTAACCCATAATCCACTGCTTGTACAACGGAGTCCAAAACATGCTCTCGTCTTCTGGTTCCGGATCCTGAACAACCATCCAATCCTTGTCCAAGACCTTCACCGATCCATTGCTCCAAGGCCGAATGTAAACTGCTCCTCGGTCGTATGGCGAAGGAATAGGAGCCACCCTCTTCCCACCCTTCTCCCCTTCTCCATGGCCTCGATTTTGTTGTGGAAGCCTTCACAGCCAGCTTCCGGACTTGAGTGCCCCGCTGGAAGCGCTGCACCCGTCGCTAGCATGTCCTCCCAGACAAAGGTCTTCCTCAAATCGCAAGATGCGCCTCGCCACTTTTGCCACGCTTTTCCTCAGACAGTTCGGGATCCGGATTCGGCCGTCGATCCTTCTTGCTCGCTTCCCATCGCCATCACCTTCAATTCAGCACAAACCAATTCAGATGGGCCTTCCTTGTCTGCAAATCAGCGACCGCAATTCCACAACAACCGCGTCAATTGATGCACAAGCAAACTGAAAGTGAGAAAACCCCGAAACCGAGCCTCCTCGCCCAATTTCACCGCGTTCGTGCTGCAATCAAGGGGTTAGAGATGGCGCTTCGCACTCATGTCTCCGCCTCGAGACGACCCCGCCACCGCTCCCTCACAAAGTAATTGCTCGCCGCTTGTGAGACCGGTTGCGCCACTCCGGTTTTGTATGCCTCAAACTTGCTTTTTAAGCGCCCGCCGTAACTCGCTCACCTCCATGCTAATCGCTTAATTTAGGGTTTCCTGGTTACTCCAACTAGCCGATGGTTCGAACCCCGGTGGGCACATTATTAACGCCGCCATCTTGTAAATACAGCTTAACGTGTACCGCTTTTTCCCATTGCTGTTGGGTTTATTTTAATTACCAAACATAATGACTTTCCCGTTACTTGCCTCCACTGCAAGCATTAGGAACTTAACGACGTTTTCTTTAAGAATGGTTTTATATGGTTGGTGACTGTTAACCATCAAACGGCCTCCCAGGAAGGCTTAGACATTCCAGCGTATCTAATGTTCGAATGAACCTTGCCTTCTTTCATTTCCTCCACTATCGTCCAACCTCGGAAGACGCCCAACAAAATGCTTCGCGCCACTCATCGCAGAGGACGACAATGTCGATCGCTTACAATCGAACGCCGTGGATGATGCGAGGTTCAGACATGTCCTCATTCCCCTGTTTGATTGTGCAGGTTTACTTTGCGGATGGTGAGGGTCAATCCCAATATGAAAGACAACTTCCCGAAAAGCAACGGACGAGGAGAAGAGCGGACCTGAATGCCCCACCGAAGCGTCCGCATGCTCAGCCACAAGACATCACCAGCTCTCCACGCGCCACTACGGGTCATGAAGGTGTGCTTAATCACCTGGATTCTAATGGAGGTTGACTTTGTGAATTTTATCCTCTACTGACTGTCGAAGTCTTTGCCATACCAGCGGCTCCGGTTACTGGAGGTGGCCGACATCGCCGGCTCTCGGCCTCCCCTACCATTCCGAGGTGCCTGCCGCGGACACCAAGAAATCTTAACCGGTATGCCGCTCTGGAGGGATCCCCATGCAAACAACGGTGTGAGCAAGCAACGACCGCTAGAAACCAAGGCACTCCCAAGGTGGGCTCGAATGCGTGGAGGCGATTGTTCACTGCGGTGGAGTCCGCCACGCACCATCAAACGAGCGAAGACCGGCAAACGAATGAGGAGGCGATTTCGAGATCGACATCCGCCATCTTATCACCCCAAACCATGAGTGAGACTTTGGTGTCTGAAACTACGAGTGTCCGGTGCAAGAGGCGAGGGGAGTCTCAATGAGGAAATGTGAAGTCGAAAGCATCAACATTGATTTCGGAAGGCATGTTGCAATCGATGTGTCTCCACAGATTGACAAAAGAAAGGTTTCGTGAACAACGATATCGCTATTTACGGATGGGGAGGCGGAGCAGAAACATTTTGGAATCCACGCAGCGAGTGATCCGGGTAACGCAAAGTTGTTACTCATCTTGGGGCCGGATCCTTTCGGATGCTGCGCTTGAAGAGTGTATTGCCTCACGCAGTATGAAGAGTTGAAGAGTAGAGTCATCTTGAATGCACCGTGGGATGCTATGAGGCCGAATCCAAAACATGCCTCACCATGCATTAAGTGCAATAGCCTGGATGGACAATGCTTTCCTCAACATGGTGAGAGACTTCCAAATATCGAGGTCTTCAACTACCCGACACATACACAAAACTAGAAATTTGGAGTGAATATAGGCGGCATTGTGAACAAAGAGGTCATGCACGTGACTACGCCCGGTTCTTGAAGCTATGGAAAGGGCACTTCAATGTGGGTAAAGATTCCAAAGTCTAATGATTCTCTACTTGCTCGCTACTGGATTGAAAACAACTATACGAAATACAATCTCAAAGGTTGATCAAGGTAAGTTACATTGTTTTCCTTATCCCTTGTTTTCCAAAGATCTGAGGGTGGTTGACCGTGGGCCAAACCCTCAATGGCGATGTTATATGTAGTATGTCAATGTGCCCCCGCTGGACATGTCCCAGGTGGGCGCCGACGCCCACCATGTCTCACCATGGTCCATAGCATTATCTAAGGAGGTTCCCGGTCATGAGGGCGGCCGGCACCGCCTGCAACCCATGCATGTGCCTATCACATTGCTTGGGCCCGCATGCAAGGCACCGCTATTACCATGTCGACCTTGAATGAGGTCGTCCACCGGCGCCCCAACCACATTACAAGTATTCGCCTTGTAACCACCTTCCGGGCTTGGAAATGCTCGACAAATGTTCACCCATTATATCCTTTAAGGTCGAGGGGTGGAGGGGTGGAGGAAGGTGAAGTTGGCGGTGTCCATGACATACATTGGCACATCTCAGAGGGTGATGCTGGCAACGTTGATTGCTGGACATCATACTATGTTTTTTATCTTGTAAGTTGTCAACTTTAAAGGGACTCACATACTATGGTGTGAATATGTTATGTGCAGAGAAATATCAAACAGCATTGGACGCCCACCACGAGCAAGCGAGCGTAAGATGACAAAACACCGGAGCAAGAGTTATGTTGAACCACATAAGTATATGCTACTATGTATCGATGGCATGGACCAAGAAGAGAGAGCGCACATGTTGAGGTGGCCCAAAAACCTAGATGAGGAATGTCGCATTTCCGTTCACGTGGTCGGGTGCATGATCCACAACTACACCCACAAAGCCACGGCGTTTTTGCACTACGCCAACCTCCGGAATGATGCCAATTTGACTATCAGCGTGATTCAAGATGTCATCCTCAACTATGATGGTGTGCTGCCCAAAGTTTTGTATTTGCAACTTGACAATACATGTCGGGAGAACAAGAATCAGCTATTGTTTGCATATCTGAACATGCTCGTTGATATGGGCACGTTCGAAAAAGTGAAGGTGGGATTCCTCTTGGTTGGTCACACCCATGATCAAATAGACCAGATGTTTTCCTGCTTTTCCAAAAGCCTTAAACACAAAGAAGCGCACACGCTACCCGTATTGGCAGACATTCTGCGGGAGGCATATACTCCCTCTCCAGAGGTGAAGGTTCTGGTGGAGGTTCCAGATTTCCGGACATATGTCTGGCCAATACGGGCAGGGGACAGGAGGCTGAAGTATGCAGCAGCGGTGAAGAAGTTGAATAATCATACCAGACAAAAATTACGCGAGGACAAACGACCGCCCCGGGTCACCATCGAGCAAGCAAGATTCAACTTCACCGCTTTGGGAAACGGAGGCAGGTTTGGAGTTTTTAAATTTCGTTCCTTCTGAGGCCATAACAATAGCGCCTTTGATGTCCTTACGTGCACGGGATAAAAAAGGAACCGCAGGGCACTCACACCCACGGAAGGTGTGGCTCATTTGAAGGATGGGTTAGTTGGTTTGCGACCTTATGTAACAGCCGAAGAGTACAAGTGGTGGGAAGAATTCTGGGTTGACCAGACCGAGATTGCTGTTATTGTCGAAAACCACATCGGCCTTGTTCTGGACCGTCCTTGGAAATGGTTCTCCGTCTTTGAAGAGGAAGAGACAGCCCCCTTCATGTACTGATGAAGCTTTGCTAGGAAGAAGCATTGAGGAGCTTCCCCAGATATGTACCGGAGCATATCAAAACATTGGAAGGCAGCGTGAAATGGCGCTTGAATGGCGATATTGCGTAAATCAAAAGGGAATGTTCCTCGCAGCCATGCACCAGACATACACAAGACCTTTCCGGATTGGGAAAGTAACGGACGTGAAGTTGGATGCACCACAACCTCACTTTCTTATCCACCGGTATCGGATGATCATACTGCTCAAGGTGTATGTAGAGGAATATATACTACGAGGAAGAGGTAACCAAGATGGAGCACCGGGAAAAAGGAATAAGGTATTTTATCCCAAAACATGAGGTCTATGTGAATGATACAATCATCCTTTATTACGATTTTATTTTAAATGCACGGAAACATTTGTATGCGGTGGACAAAAAGGCGATCAGGGACAAATTGAGCGAATTATGGATTCATACCACCACCAAAGTGTGGCAGGATAGCGATGACAATAATGGGACGCGCGATGACGTGAACTCGGGGAATAGCTATTGAGTAGGACGACCTCAACCATTGTCATTAGGGTTGTATGGATGTGGCTCCCCACTTCATGTGTCCATTACGCCCATCCTTTCCAACTTAACCGCGATGGTGGCCGCCGGCGCCCCATTCCTCGTGTTTGTAAGTGCATAACTTTATCTAAATTGAAGAAGCGCAATAATGTTGCATACCACTTGTTTTAGGCTGAATATTGATGGACTGTGTCATGCGAATATGTTGCGTGTGATAAGCGGTTTAGGGTATTTGTCTGCAACACCACGGCATGCAACATGACCCCCCTACTGCAGGGACCTGTTCTATGCCATTCCAAAGGAAGTGGTGACCATGCGGATAGCAAACATGTGGAATGTGCCCTTGTAGACAGTGGCGAGGGGGCGCCGCCCCCTCGCGCAACATTCCACGCCGTACCACATCCACCTGTTCAAATTCATTCTGAAGGAACTGGTGGCCAAGTGGATAGCAAACATGTTCCATGTGCCTATTGAGGAGGGCGCCAGCCGGCGCCCCTCCTGCCTCACCACCGCTAAAATAGGCGAAGGATCACACATTAAACCAACGGGAAACAAAATTTTCTTCCCACAATATGTTGATGGTTTGAACGTCTGAAATTGCATAACCCTTCCATAGTGGCGTTGGATTCGATGTGATAACGGTATTGCTTGACCGGCAAATGTGGTGTGCATTGTGGGTCTTGTTTTGGCGAAACAAATGGTTAAGGGAAGAGGGTCACCCTTCGCATATATGAACCAACGGAAAACTCGTATGATCCAAGAGCCGGACTTTTTCGCTAGTTTCCACATAATAGCTGAACCCACGCCTTTTAGACCCATCACCAACCTCTTCATTATTCACAAAAACCCCATCGAGGATATTCCCCTTCAAAATTTATGGTGTTGGTAGCGTCGAGCAAGGTATGACGAGAGACAGATTCTAAACCAACAAAGGCAAAAAGGAGGCGCAAGGATGGGACCAAAGATGGAGGTGTGAGAGCCATGGCTACCGGTGGACAACATAGTCGCACCTAAGCGTCCACCTGCATCTGGGTTAAGGAGGAGGAGGAGTCGTGAGGAATGGCCGGACATTTTCCAGTTGCTCGGACAACAGCTGGCGTCACCTAGTCCAGGACGCCTGGAAAATGTTGGCACCCAACAAGGAGGTCGATCCAAGAACCTCATGGAGGACCTGTGAGATGTATGGAAGACCACATGTGAACTAACCCCGCCTCAAGTGTCAGGAACGATTTTTTTGTTTTGGTGTGTTAGAATAGCAGAGTGCTTTGAGAATCGCCCCAGTCGTCTTTTATACGGAATGGTCCTTGGCCCTTGGAGATAATAATAATTTTTCGACTTAGGTTTGACCCAGGGTGGGTAGAAATAGAGTCCTTGGGTATTGGGAATTTTAGAATAAAAGGTGTCTATATATGCTAGGATGCTCACAATATGCCAGCTTGTGTAGTCAAGGGGTGGTGGCTAGTTCCACCACGGTGGCCGAGAAACGGACGCATGCACTGTGGGGAATTTACAACCCTAGTGGCGGAGCGGACCAACTACCGGAGCGAATCGGGAGAAGGCACACCCAAGATCACGCGAGGTCGCGACTTTCCGTGAGGGGCACGGAGCGAGCCGCAAGAAGAGGGGCGCCACACCACGACGCCAGCCACCGCCTCACTGCGGCAGGAGGAAAGGCGCGCGACGATCGTATCAGCGGGCGGGCGGGCGGAGGAGAGAAATCGGGCCGCAAGTTCGCGAGGAGGCGGAGCGCGCGAGGTCGATTTTTTTTCTCTTCTCACCGTATCCGCAGGGTAGTCGAGGTTTTGTTTTGGGAGACAACGAGAGAAGGAGATGGCGCCCGAGCCGTCACTCACGCAAGGGCCCAACATGGACCATCGGAAAGTGAGAGCCGTGCGTGAGCCGGGTCTCAAGTTCATGGAGAAGAAATGGTGCACGATACCGCATTGGTGCAAGAGTGCGCCCGCAATTAAGGACCAAGTCGCAAGAGGGTGACGCGAGGAAAAGGCCGCAGAACTGGATTTGGCCTCTTCGAAAGCATGGGCGAAGCATCGAGGATGGGAGCTTGGTGATTGACCTCAAATAAAGAAGACTTTGAAAGCAGCCGCCGCTACCATGAAGCCTCGGGAAGTGAGTGAACAATGGTCGGGTGACTCGCCAACTCGTGGTTCACAGGTGGATTGGCCAAATGGATTTTGTGCTTCCTACGTAACCGAAGTCGGATCATATGGCGGATCACTTCTTGGTTTTTCTTCACGAGGTGGTCAAGGGTACACAAATTGATTGGGGAGGATGATTTTCGAAAGAGCCTGGAGGAGAAGGCGAATTTACTCTTCTTCCTCGGCCCTCCTTGATTTCGCTTTTCCGATTCATGTATTTGCATTGTGTTTAACGAGTTGAAGTCGCGGTCCGCCCGCATGGTTGGAAGCCGGCCGTGAACTCAAGGTAGAAGAGGAGGAATTGAAGGAGGATTCAAAGATTCCAGTAGCTGGGAGTGCGCCCCGGAAGGTTCCCAAGAGGAGGGGAAGTTTCCAAGGCAAAGCGAAGGCACAACCGAAGGGATGCCAGGACATGCAGCGTGCAGGCATGGAGGGAGGAGCACACGGTATGGTTGTCCAAACAGGAGGAGCGGACAATGGACATAGAGGACACGCCACGCCCGCTGGAAGGCGCGAGGGAAATTCAGCAAGGAGAGCGAGGTGGAGGTTGTGGGGAAAATCGCTGCAGGCGAGGTCAAGAGCGAGAGGGGTCCCCATGGGCCGTGGCGAGGCAAAGAATCGCGAGGCGGCAGCTGATTTTAGGAGAGTCGCGATAGCCTAGGACCGGGTTTTTTCGTAGAGGATAGGGAGTTCCATCACCAGAGTCATGTTGCTTAGATTGGTAAGGCGCCGTGGTAGGAGCTACAATTTTAGACACTAAAGAGAAGTGAGTGTTGGACCACGCCAGATGTATAAGAGACCCTTTGGTGTCTCTCAAGGCGACGATTTCGTGTGAACTTCCGTATCGAACCGCCGAGTGGGGTTGATTGAGACGCCCGCAAGATCAAACGGGGCACCGCCTTCGTCACAAGAAGGCCGGAAGATCTCGGATGGTCGAGAGAGTGGCCAAGCTCCACGCCTGGGTAACGGAAGGCCACGAAAAGAGGTAGGATGCCGCGGACGGCCGAGGCGGAAGCCGAAGGCGAATCGCCCAAGCACCGACCGGGTTTCTTCCTCTTTCCAAGCCTGCCACTGGTGTGTTCATTCCATGAGAGGGGTCTGTGGCCCAAGGAGGGTCTGTGGCCCAAGGGAAGGGGTCTGTGGCCCGTGAGACGAGAGAGAGTTCATTGGAAGGGAAAGGTTCCGGAGGAGTAGTTGTGTGGAGGGATTGTGAGAGCGTGAGGGAAAATCGAAACGCAGGGGGGAGGAAGCGGTGGTAGGATCGCAAATTTTAAGTAAGGTGAGGCGATATAGGTGTCCCATAGCCCCTAGGTCCGTGTTAGAGAAGTCGATTAATAGACTCGAAGGCGGCGGGCTGTGGGGCCGCCTGGCAACCGCCACGGTGGCCGAGTCTACCACGTGGTGGGGCCCGCCGGCCGAACCGCCACGGTGGCCGAGTCACCACTGGTGGGTTTGGGCAGCCGGAGAAGGTGAGGTAGCGCGACGGGGTGTCTAGAATCCATAGATTTAGCACACCTTGACACAACACCATTCCCTTGGGATCGAATCCTAGGACTATAACGACATAGAGGGTAAATGTGGCCTCTTTGCGCCTTCGATGCAAAACCCATTCCACATTTTGGCGCTGCCGGGAATGAAACTAAGGTTATAGGGGACTAACCATAGCTTAGGTGTCTAGTTTTGGAGTGTATCTAGTTAGGTAGATGGATGCCACGGTTGAGAGGGTTCGAGTCAAGTCGGACGGAAGGCCACGAGAAGCGACAACGCCAAGCACCGGAAGGAAAAGGGTTGCAAAACCGCGAGTTGAGGAGGGTCCAGGAAGACGCACCCGCTGGAAGGAGAAGGAGGTAAGCAACTGTGGACGGGGTCCGATCTTGTTGGAGCAAGATCCCCAACCTCGGACTTGGACGAGGTACCACCGCCAAGGAACCTCGGACCAATTCCATCCACCGACCTCTTCCAAAAGTGTGCGATCGTTGGAGATCAATCGACTCCAGAACCGTTGTTGGACCAACCACGCCGAATCGAACGATAGTCATGACCACCACCACACGTGGTGGTCACCACCAAGCAACCTTATCCTCAGTATGGAGAGGGAAGGGGTATGAAGACCGATGAATTTGTTGAGCGCTTTGAGCGACATTTGCAAACCAGAAGCGGAGATGCACACAGATTCATTGTTCTACTGGAGTTCTTCGGGGGTCCAAATAAGTGGTATAGGCGCGAATACCTCAAGTCACCCACACCTCCAAAGAACCTATGAAGAATTAAAACCGCCTGTGAAAGGTTCAGGGGCTTGACGAGGGATACGTGTTGTCCAAGCTTGAAAAGCTGCAGAGAGGAAAGAAGGAAACCTTGCGCGTATGTGGAGAGGTTTCGCCCACGCGATCAAGTGGCCCTCACTGAGTTGCAGCAATACGGTGGTTCGCTAAAGGCCCGGGTTCTAAGATGGGGAGACACGAAGGTTACAAGCGGAGAAGAATTTGGGCAAGGCTATCAAGGCGGCGCTAAACTATGAGGAATCCAACCCGCAAGGGAGGAGGAAGGCTAAGAAGGAGAAGAAGAAGCCAGATGAAAAAGAAGGGATCCTCATCCTCCTCAAGGAAGTTCATCGTGAAGAAAGCTCCACGTAAGATTCCATGAAAGTTCCTGAGGAGGAAACGAGTGACAGTGGAGGAAGCGCCATCGATGAGGAGCGCCAAATGGAAAAAGAAAATGAAGGGTCGTGCACGGACAACAAGGAGGGCAAGGGCAAAACAGAGGCGATGTACGAAGGACGCAGGAACAAGGAGGATGAGAAGCCAAGAAAGTAGAACAACAGGGAACAAGATGGAGGAGATGATGGCAAAATTCGAAATTCCATCTTAATGCGGTCAAGGAACATGAGAGGCGGAGAGTCACACGAACCCACGAGCCAACCTCTTCGCTCAACGGTGGGCAGTGGGACACTCCAAAGCTAATTGTCCGACGACAAGGGTACACCGCCGGGATATGAGGAAGAGGAGGAAGAGGGTCCGGTGGAAGATACATACGATCCGGAGGTTCACCAACCCAAGTGTACCCAAAGACCATGTACCCGCCACGTAATTCCACGGGTAGGCGTCAGAATCACCGGTAACAATCCAATGGGTACCGCCTCTTGTGCTATAATTGTCAACCTTGGACACTATACATGCCCTTATCCAACTCGCCAAGGCAATGGAGATTTTGATAAACTATGTCAAGATTGTAGCAGCAGGGCATTTGGCTGAAGTGTGCTCGCCAAAGCCCCGTAAAGACGGTGAGGATCGCAGCCCACCCGAACGGAGTTCACAACCAACCCAAGTCCTGTCCGCCATGCATGTTGAGGACGCACTTATGGCGGTATGGGAGGATGCCGAGATTGGAACCCCGAGGAGCTTGGAGGGATTAGAGAGGAAGCGATTATTATGGGGAAGCCTCCGCCATGGTCGTAGAACAAGGAGCACAAAAGCAAAAGAGAGGCGACGGGGAAAAAAGAAGAAAGGAGGCGGATACGACCACGGATCGATGAGGGAGAGAGTGTCGCCACCATGGGGGAAATACCAACACCGGAACGCTTGGCCAAAGACAGAAAACAAGTCCCGCAGTGACTTGGCGGATGGACCATATGTGCAAAAGAGTGATGCACGAGACTTGAGTGTTCCAGCGGAAAGGTGAATGAAGGTCACGAAAGCAAGGGGGTGGAACCACCGATTTCAGAGAGAGTTACCGAACCGGAGTTAGGGTTTCCACCGACGGACGGGGTGAAGTCATGGATATGATACAAGAAGAATTGGCAAGGAGGCTACGGGGAAAAGGCGGGGTGTCGATTTCCACCACCCTGTGGGAGTCCACCACCCCACCGGAAGGGCCACCGTACCCAAGTCATGACGAACCGGAACCCAACCAACCAAACTCGGATGGTAGAGGTGCGGCCACCGCTTTTCAATCTCGCCGAGGCCATCATGGACCAACATTTCATGATCACATTCGGACAACTCCTCCGAGACAATCCATGTATAGGCAATGATCGAGGGCGTTAAAAGAGGCGCAACCCAAAAGAGGCGCAATGTTCCTATACGGCCTCAGCCATGTGAACTTGGTATCCATGGTGGATCAAGGCCCACCAACCTGTGGAAATTTCGGATGTGTCATCAAAGGAGTGCCTCTCGACACGGGTGGGTGTAAATATTATGATGTAAGACACGGCTAGGAAATTGGGCTTGGATATTGAACATACTACCAAGGTTTTATAGGCGACATGTCCGTAATGGTGCCGGGAACCGACAGGTGCTAACGACCATTGGAACCATCCCTACTTGATGGATTATGTAGTCATCCAAAGAAAATCGCCAGGTACGACGCCCTAATTGGCCGAACATGGATGTACGATCGCAATGCACGCCTCAAGTGAAGGAAGTCGGTTTTAAACCGCTGGAATGGGATCCCAAGACCAAGGAGGAAGGATGTGCCTATCGTGGAGTAAGGACATGTATGTGTGAAACTCCAATCAAAACAAGGGTACACTCGGCAGAGGACACGTCCGGGAGATGCAAGAGGAAGATAGGTTCGTCGCACACATCTCATGGTCGATGAGGAGCGGACTAGCAGAGATATCCCATATACAATTAACCCGAGGGTCGTTACGGGTAACCGCCGAATGCTCGGAAGGGGTCCGCGGATTCAACAGCAGTGGAGAAAGCCGGAGGAGGCGCCACGCAGCTTCACGCCGGAGGATTTGTTTAGGGAATGGGGCATGAGAGAAGAGGAACCGGAGCCAAGAAGGATTCGGGTTAGCACCGCACCGTGAGAGCGCGAGTGGTACAGCCGATGAAGTCAAGGACGTTGAGGTTCTTCCGAAGGTGCTCAAATTCTCCGAACAATGGATGCGGCGTTGGAGGAAGGAATGAAGCAACCGCTAATTTATCGATGTTTTCGCCTTCGAGGTAAGACATGAAGGGATCCCCAAAGAATGGGCGAGCATAGGATTGACTGGAACCGTGAGCAATCCGAAGGATTCCACAAGACAAGTTAAACCAAGTACTCCTCAAGGTAAAGGATCGCTTGGAGATGTACCTCAAGGACGTGATCTATCCTATAGTCAATACCGAATGGGTGGCTCCAATAGTGGTAGTACCTAAGAGGCGCCTGTGCAAAATCCGTTTTGTCGGAGAAGGTTGAATAAGGTCACCAAGAAGGATCACTTTCCGCTACCCTTCATCGATAATATCCTCGGATCCGTCGCAGTGTAATGGCGATTCATTCCTAGACGGGTCGGTATAATCACCGCACCTTAGGGAGAGCGATTGGCCTCGACCGCTTTTACAACCGACTGGGGACATATGCTTACAAGCGCAGCATTTGGGTTGACGGAGCACCGGGTCCTTCATGCGCGAGCCATCGTCAAAATTTTCAAGGACTTCCTCGCGACTTTATGGAAGTTTTCCGGACGACTTCACAGATTCGGGCCGCAAGGACCATGCCGCACCTCCGAAGTGCTCGAGCGCCGAGCAACGCAATTATGCTCGCATCCGTAAAAGTGCTACCATGTCGAGGAATTCGCTAGGGGCATCGAATTTCAAGCCGAGGTATAGAAGTAGATCCGGACAAGGTAAAGGTCATCGCCACCCTTAGAGCACCAATAACGCTAAAAGGAACTCCGCGGGTTCCCGGGATGGTCGGGTATTATAGACGCTTGCTCCAAATTTCGCCAAGCGGCCCCACTAACGAGCTTGTTAAGGAAGGATCAATGGGAGTGACGCAACGGAGGAAGCATTTCGTGACTTACGCACCACATCGCCAGCCCCACGCTAAAAGGACCGGATCGAGTAAGAAGTTCCACGCTGCTGATGTTTCAAAGATTTGCAATTGGGTCCCTTAGCCGGATGAGAAGAAGAAGGATTTTCCGATCTACTATGCGGAGACAACTAACGGACGCGGAGCAAAAGTATACCACCACGGAGCGCCAAGCATCGGAATGGTTTACTCGTGAAATTCATACCTCCTCTCGTATGAATTTGTGTTCCATGTTGACCACTTTGCCTTGAAACACCTTGTGAATAAACCGACCTTTCGGACGATAGCACGGATCTTGCCGTGAGTTTACCTTCACAAAGGGAAACGAGAGAGGGTAGGAAGCATATCAATGCCGACTTCATATCTCGATTGAAAACAGGAAAGGTGGAAAACCACCGTGAAGACGACTTTTCCGATGAGACATCGTCATAGGAGTTGCAAACCAACGAAGCGGTTCGAAGGAGGGAGCCAAGATCGATTGAGAAGGGAGGGTTTTCAAGACCAACATATCGGAGATATACGATTATCTTGGCAGGCCAAATTCCTCCACATCTATCCAAGACATGATTCAGCGTTTGTCCACTACTCCGCACCATTCACACGGCACAATATGAATTTATACCGAGTCATCCGGACGGGTGGAGCGGTTATGGGTACGCATCGTGTGAGCGGAGTCCCGAGCTCTTTACACGAAGAAGAGGGGAGGTCATTATGCCGCCGCATGTCACATGAAAAATTTTGAGGTGGCTATTGGTGGCCTACAATGTACAAGGATGCCGTGGAGTTCGTGAAGCACCGTGACGCTTGCCAAAGGGTCGGCAACAAGAACAACCCAATGGCCCCTTGTCCCCATACTTGCACCGCACCATTCGAGAAATGGGGAATCGATTTTGTCGGTCCTATCCACAAAACCAAGGCTCGCCAAAACCAATACATCCCGTGTACAGACATCGCACGGATGGTAGAAGCACTGTAGATCGGGCCGCAGATTCGCGACGTCAGAGCATTCCGTCGAGCAAATCACCGATATGGTCCACGCTACTGAAAAGCCAATGGCCGGAAAAGGCAAATTGTTGTGCAAGATCCAACTCATCGCGTATGATCGATATGAAATCGATTCAAGACTGGGCGCATTGACCGCCGGAAAAGGTGACAACGCAAAGAAACCCGTATTATCTTACTTACGGCATTCACTGTCATGCCAATAGAATTCAAGTTCCCAGAGAATACAGGAACCAAGTCGAATGCTGGAGGAAAGTCATTGGAAAGGTTGGTGGGTTTCAGACGACACACGGAGGATGAGAACAAGCCTCCAAGTTATGCGGATGTCCAAGACAGGAGGAAGGAGTGGCACGACAAGAGATTGAAGCGTCAAGAATACGTTGTTCCGGGATCCGCTTTACTATATAACCGATACATGCATTTCCGTAAATTACATCTCGATGGATGGGGCCCTTCGTAGTTTCGTAAGTTACAACGGATCAATTCAACTCAAGATTTTAGTGGCTCACCCTTGCCAACGCGCCAACGGTTGGCGGGTCAAGAAATATTACCAATAAGTTGGCGAGGACGCCAACAAATGAGAAGGGGAGTATGTGAAGACCACATGTGAACTAACCCCGCTCTCAAGTGTCGGTGAACGATTTTTTTGTTTTGAATAGAGTGCTTTGAGAATCGTCTCGAGTCGTCTTTTATACGGAATGGTCCTTGGCCCTTGGAGATAATAATTTTTCGACCCTTAGGTTTGACCCCGAGGGTGGGGGAAATAGAGTCCTTGGGTATTGGGAATTTTAGAATAAAAGGTGTCTATATATGCTAGGGATGCTCACAATATGCCAGCTTGAGTAGTCAAGGGTGGTGGCTAGTTCCACCACGGTGGCCGAAAACGGACGCATGCACTGTGGAATTTACAACCCTAGTGGCGGAGCGGACTACCACGGAGAATCGGGAGAAGGCACACCCAAGACCGAGGTCGCGACTTTCCGTGAGGGGCAGGGAGAGCGAAGAGGGGCGCCACAGTACCACGACGCCAGCCAAATCACCGCCTCGCGGAAGGCGCCCGATCAGGCGAGCGGCGGGCGGGCGGAGGAGAGAAATCGCCGCAAGTTCGCGAGGAGGCGTGGAAGGAGCGCGCGAGGGGCTCGATTTTTTTTTTCTCTTCCGACCGTGGATCTGGGTAGTCGAGGTTTTGTTTTGGGAGACAACGAGAGAAGGAGATGGCGCCCAGCCGCGGCCGAAATCTCACTCACGCAGCGGCCCAACATGGACCATCGGAAAGTGAGAGCGGCACTGTGCAGAGCCGGGTCTCAAGTTCATGGAGAAGAAATGGTGCTGATGGCATTGGTGCAAGAGTGCGCCGGCAATTAAGGACCAAGTCGCAAGAGGGTGACGCGAGGAAAAGGCCGCAGAACTGGATTTGGCCTCTTCGAGCGGGGCGAGAAGCATCGAGGATGGGAGCTTGGTGATTGACCTCAAAAGAAGACCTTGAAAGCCGCAGCCCGCGCCATGAAGCCCGGGAAGTGAGAGTGAACAATGGTCGGGTGACTCGCCAACTCGTGTTCACAATGTGGGATTGGCCAAATGGATTTTGTGTTCCTACGTAACCGGAAGCCGGATCATATGGCGGATCACTTCTTGGTTTTTCTTCACGAGGTGGTCAAGGGTACACAAATTGATTGGGGGAGGATGATTTTCGAAAGAGCCTGTGAGGAGAAGGCGAATTTACTCTTCTTCCCTCGGCCCTCCTTGATTTCGCCTTTTCCGATTCATGTATTTGCGCATTCCGGTGTTTAACGGAGTTGAAGTCGTGTCCGCCTGCATGGTTGGAAGCCGGCCAGAACTCAAGGTAGAAGAGGAGGAATTGAAGGAGGATTCGGCAAGGATTCCAGAAGCTTGGGAGTGCGCTCGGAAGGTTCGGAAGAGGGAGGAAGTTTCAAGGGTAAGAAGCGAAGGGGCGCAACCTCAAGTGGATCGGAAGGCGAGGCGAGGCAGGCATGGAGGGAGGAGCACAGATGGTTGTCCAAATGAGGAGGAGCGGACAATGGACATAGAGGACACAAAGGCCACGCCCGCTGGAAGGCGCGAGGGAAATTCAGGCAGTGAGAGCGAGGTGGAGGTTGTGGGGGAAAATCGCTCGGATCAGAGGCGAGGCCGAAGAGCGAGAGGGGTCCCCATGGGCCGTAGGGCGAGGCAGCAATCGCGGAGGCGGCAGCGCTGATTTTAGGGGAGTCGCGATAGCCTAGGACCGGGTTTTTCGGGCGAGAGGATAGGGAGTTCCATCACCAGAGTCATGGTTGCTTAGATTGGTAAGGCGCCGTGGTAGGAGCTACAATTTTAGACACTAAAGAGAAGTGAGCTGTTGGACCACGATGTGTATAAGAGACCCTCCGGTGTCTCTCAAGGCGACGATTTCGTGTGAACTTCCGTGTCGAACCGCCGAGTGGGGTTGATTGGAGACGCCCGTCAAGATCAAACGGAGCCCGGGCGCACCGCCTTCGGGTCACAAGAAGGCCGGAAGATCTCGGTGGTCGAGAGCGGAGTGGCCAAGCTCCACGCCTGTAACGGAAGGCATGCGCACCGAAAAGAGGTAGGATCGCCGCGGACGGCTGAGGCGGAACTGCTGGAAGGCGAATCGCCCAAGCACCGGGTTTCTTCCGATCCTCTTTCCAACCGCCACTGTGTGTGTTCATTCTATGAGGGAGGGGTCTGTGTGGCCCAAGGAGAGGTCTGTGTGACCCAAGGGAAAAGGGGGTCTGTGTGGCCCGTGAGACGAGAGAGAGTTCATTAGGAAGGGGAAAGGTTCCTGAGGAGTAGTTGTGTGCTGGGAGGATTGTGAGAGCGATGAGGGAAAATGAAACGCTGAGGGGAGTGGAAAGGTAGGATCGCAGAAATTTCCAGAAGTAAGGTGGGGCGTCTTTAGGTGTCCGATAGCCCCTAGGTCCGTGTTAGAGAAGTCATGATAGACTCGCGAAGGCGGCGTGTTGGGTGCTGGCCGAACTGCCACTGCGGTGGCCGAGTCCACCACGGTGGTGGGTTTGGGCAAGGTAGCCGGAGAAGGTGAGGTAGCGGCGACGGTGTCTAGAATCCATAGATTTAGCACACCTTGACACAACACCATTCCCTTGGGATCGAATCCTAGGACTATAACGACATAGAGGGTAAATGTGGCTTTGCGCCTTCGATGCAAAACCCATTCCACATGGGACCGTGGAGGTCCCGAGGCCTACAACCGCCAAAGAGAGGAAGTAGGAGGAGTCGACCGAGCCTCTCAAGGTGAAAGGAAGGTGGAAGCGCCGTGATGTGCCCTCTGTAATCTCGGACGCATGATCCTCAAATGGGTGATCGTCGGACCTCTCGACAGAAAGGAAGGTGCACAAGATTATAGTCCACTCGAATATGCTGGGACCAAGGTGGACCACCTTGGAGACAATTTGCTGGTGTTCCTCCACGACCTCCAGAAAGGAAAACGCTGACTCAAGGGCGTAATAATTTTCGCCTGATCAACCATGTGAGGCTCGCAAGCTGAGGTGCGAGAAGCCACCTCCCACTACTAGGAAAACGGGCCTTTTACTTTAGGTCGCTTTTTTAGAACAGTGGGAGATTTCTGTGCTCAAGTCGATTTACAACGGGCTTCATGGTTCATGGATTATTTTCAGTATAGCCATTCGTGTTACCAGGAGCTCTAGTGTTTTACTACGGGTGTATTTAGCCAACGGCTATTCGATGACGTGGCATAACGAAAGCTACTTTACTACGAGGGCTCTCCGCTGCAACACGATAGATCCGACCAATGACTTTACAACAATGAATGTGCTTACAATAATCGAGTAAACACCATCACGCCTGCTTACAACGATTTTCTTTTACAACGCCCATGGTCTACTTACAATGGGAAGTGGTTTACAACGCATTGTCAAGTTTTACAACGGGCTTTTACAACGCACATACATACCTTACAACAACACGCGGTAATGAGGATCAAAGGTATGTGAGCATTCATGTGCATATGGTATAGGGTTTGAGGAAGGGTTCAGAACTCGAATGAAAAGGTGGCCGCGCTTTATTGAGAGACGTGCTCACCCAAAAACTATGGGTCGGTCACCAAAACAAACACAACATCAACACCAGAATTAGCACAACAACGGGATGGCGACGATCTCACTCGTAATCTACCGGATGCGCGCTGAGTCCCGTCCGCGTGCATCCTCTCCTCACCCACCACACGCTCAATTCGGTGTTCTCAATGCCAACCACCTTCTCCAATTCGCCACAAGGAGGTGGTAGCCGTGAAAATCCTCAGCCTGTGCACCAGCTTCCATTTCCTAACATCCGTCCGATTGGCAAACCTCTGCACCTCTCGCACACGCCTAGCTTGTCAACGCAGTGCACCACCGCATCGACGCCATGAGATATTGGTGAGAAAGGGAGCCGGGCTTGTCGATAAGAGCGCGAGCTCTTTCCGTCGCCCTCAAAATTGCGCCCATGACGGTGTTGAAAGCCATAGCTAGCAGCCGCTGCCTTCCACAACCAGCCGCAAGACAAAGAACAAAAACTGTGGAACCCAATCGATCGAAATGAGAATTGAGGCCGATAAACGGCGCACACGCACAAAGAACCGTAAACGAGTTCTCGATGCAACTTTCCCCAAAGCGCGAGATCTATAACACTACCTCTACAACACTACAACCCACACAACCGATCGGAAAACTCATGGTCGCGGCGCACCTCAATCGAGGCGCACACGATCTCCATCAGAATGAATGAACTCAACAGTGAAGTGGCTTGAAGGCAATGCACCCTTTTGTTGCCGACTAGGCAAATGAGAGGCCGCCAGTGTCTTGGACCCTCGAGTACATTCGCGATGCCGCGACATGGTCCGGAAGCCAAGTTCAAAATGACTAGTCGAAAAACTCAACATCAACTGTGGTCATGGCTACACCACAAAGTTTATGACCAAGAGGATATGTATTTGACCGAGATGATATGTATTTGATCGCACTGTTCCCAAGACCCAAGGAACCCTAAACCATGGTCCGAAACTAGAGAAAAGCTAACTCATGTCCCCGAACCCAAGGAACCGTAAACCATGTTCCCTAAACCCAAAGTGTTAACACTAAACCATTTTCCAAACCCAAGGACTACTCAAATCATTGGAGTTTAACTACTAAAACCCAAGGACAATGGGGAAACCCATTTCCAGCATTTATAGCCCAAAGTGGTCACGAACCTTAAATGAAATCATGGCCAATATTATAAATCAAACCCCAAAACCCAAGGACATGGGGAAAACCCACAAGCATAGCGTTTCAACTTATCCTTGGGTTTCAAACCGCTGCCTGTAACTACTTAGGTTAAATATTCAAATACCAAGCTCAATGCGGGCTATAAATGCGTGAATAATGCATGTAAATTAACCTCGAAAAATAGCCCGCTCACACGAGACATCGGAGGAGAAGTGTTCTTCTTCGAGAGAATGCGCTGGAAATACATGTCTCGCAAGATGTCGAAAAGCACCGAAAGGGCCCCGCACGTCATCTCTGCTTTTGCAATCGTGACAAGGGAGAGAGTACCGAGACATCTATGAACGCGTCCGCACACCGCTCTCTTGTGGTCGTGGATATACCACGTCCATCCTGCTCGAGGAGCGCAAAAAGGTAGAAGAAGACGGACAAGTGTGGTAAAGGCAAGTTTAGGGTCAAGGTATGTCGCATGAGGGCGTTGTTCTTTCTCTGTGGGCTTTTCATTCATGTGTTTGTGTTGTTGTTTTCTCGCCGTCGTCACAGAGCCCCTTTTTCACAACCAGCAATGGGTGCGATGCCAAAAGCCGTGAAGATAGAATGTCATGCCGAGATGACATCGAGACAAGGCGATTGGCAACCCGCTACCGGGATGCATCCGAGGCCACACTGGAAGGAAGCGACGCCGGACCCATATGGTTGTGAAAACAAGAACTTGGCGATGCCGCCGATCTTAGGGCCGGGCGCCAACACCTAAAAGGTAAGTGGGTGCAGGTGAAGAAGTTGAGGACGCAGGCACAGGAAGAAGACGCCAATGGTGACGAGGATGAGCGAACATGTCCAGTTGGAAGACATCAGCAGGCAAGAGGTAACAAGGGGGGTGATCGTGGACGAGCTAAGCGCGGTGGCCGAGTTAAGGGTGACAAATGGCAAGGCAAGCGGCTACCAAGTTCAGGTGCTGGCGCAGATGGCTTGGGGAGGCCAACGCGAGGTCGGAGAGTAGGATCAAGCACGATGGAGGGAGTTTAACCAAGAGTCTCAAGGGCTCAGAACAGATCACCAAATGCCGGCCCGAGGCATTGGGGTTGACGGGTTTTGGCTTCACCATGTTCGTGGAGTCGAGGTCCAAGAGGGCGACGAAGATGAGGAGGACAAGTTCCACAAGGTCCAGTGCGCGCCTTACCTCGATGAAGATGTCCTTCCGAAACAAAACTGGGCCTCACCTATGGGAAATGTGCCACAGGGTTTTGGCACGATCAAGTTTGCACATGGTGACCTCGGACATCCGCTTTGGATTGTCCAAGAGTGGGAAGGCCCACATGCCGACATGGGTGTATGCCATGCGTGGCCTGCCGAATCCCCGCCGCAAGTAAGTGCCGACCTCGAGGCAAGGAAGGACGAAGAGGAGGCGACCTTAACCAAGGATGCTGCTGAGGATTGAGAAGGCCGGCGAAGAGGAGGTTGGCGGAGTTCACTCGACCGGTAGGGTGTGATTCAGGACTGACACCATTGCCAAAAGGGACCAGAACTAGCCTGCAAGGTGCCTTCGTAATACACGGCCAATTCTAACGCAAACCAATCAAGGTGAGCTCGACGATGAAGGAGTGGCACGATTCGACGTGGTGGTTTGTGATAGCCTCTGGGATCGTGAGATAGCGATATTTTGGAAGATGCCGAGATCGGGAAATGGGAAGGCTGTGATCCGAAGTGGATTCATTTGCTTCTAGGACACCCTTGCCACCGATTTCTGTGGATGATGCGAACAATACAGTCGGGTCGCCACACAACCGGGCTGTGTCAACCCCCATCATGAGCATCAGTGTGGGGATGCTCATGCTGGGGTACATGGCGAAATTCCTACGGCATGTATGGACGTTGACTTCGAGGGCAACAAGCGGCGTGCACCAAAACGGAAGAGGAATTTCGACATCCAGCATGAGGTTCTGCTGTCTCATATGCATGAAAGCGGTAAGTATTCTGTCTGTGAGGAAAATGGCTGTAGGGGAGCATGGTTGCTTTGCAGTAGGGGAGGATCCATGCATGGTTGCTTTAGTGAAGTATCGTGCCGGACAGGATTAAGTTGGGTTTTACAGTCGACATGCCGACAGTGTAATCGTGCTCAATTATGCCGGGTTACAGCGATACTTCAGCTCGATAATTGGCCCGGGTTACAGTTAATTCAGCTGACATTTCAGCCCCGGAGTTACACTCGCAAAAGTAGGCTTGTAACTCCATGGTCATTTAATTTTGGGTTGAGGCTGGATTTCCATGAGGTTATGTTGCAGAATGTTCTAAATCACAATTGTCTATGTGTTTTGAATGTGCGTTACATACTACGTGACTCGCCTTGTGGTTTCAAGGATAGGGTGCACTACACAATCCGACACATGTGCAACCCACTCTCGATTTTTGGGCACACTCGATGTCAAGTGCTTCTTATTGAAAGCACCTTACGCCAAACAATTTCTCCCATGGAGCTTTCATTGTATTGTAGCTCGATTAGTGGCACCACCGAGGCATTGGAAGAATAACTTGAGAAAGGAGGCTAGGCACTTCTTACATGGGAAGAAAGGTGCGATAAGTATGTGCCCAAGAGCTTGAAGAAGGAGTATTGGGATGTTCTCTTGAACAGGAGAAAGATAAGTCGATGGTGTTGTTGCACCCAAATAAAAGATTTGCGGCAGAGGGGAAAACGTCAGGTAAGCCATATTCTTGCTTTGGGTTTGGAGGTCAAAAGCAATTCATGGACAGTTCAGAGCCAAGTTTGATAGGCAAGCAACTTTAGAGGAGATCAAGGTGGGATCTAGGCATGGAAATTGGTTGAACAAGTCGAGAGCGCATTGAAGGAGACTAAAACCACAATTCCATCCTTGGGTCCTCAAGTGGATTCTCAAGGGAAAGTCGATAATGTGAATGTCCGGAATCTATTGCATGAAGGGATATGAGAGTGCAGAGTGATGAATGTAATGGAGGCAATTTCAAGAAGAGGGTCCGGATGAAGGTTTCATGGTGGAACATCTTCTTCCCTGACAGATGAAAAGGCTAAGAAAGCCTCACCATAGTTCGTCGACAATAGAGCTTGCACTTCCACTGTAATTTCATGTAATCTTCAACCGTAATTGTTGAAGTTCATCTCGTTATGTGGGCTTTGTTCATGTTGTATGTTTGTGAAAGAGGGTTGGCGGTTGTCACAAATGGAGGCCGCATGTGACAAACTAATCTACTACCGATTGTAGGATGCATGGTGTAGTAGGCTTTGCCAAGATAGCGGTAGTGGAGTTTTTACAATGGACCTGTAGATTTTACAACAAACTTGTTTCATTGCAACGCATTCGCTTTACAACGGACCCTATCTCTACTCCCAAACTTTAACGAGAGCCTTTTACAACGGGTTTCGTAAATGAAAAGTACTTTTAAACGAACTCAGACACCGTGTCCATTTACAACAAGGTCCGTTGTAAAGGTACATACTTATTAACAGGCTCGTATGGTTACGCACGATTACAACGCCATTGATTAGGTTAATCATGGTTAACTAACGCCAACTAGTTTGTGGTAATCGAATCCATTTAACCCCTAATAAATCATAAGATTTAACTCTAGTATATTAACCATGGTTATTGAAGTTGTAAAATGCGTTGTAAGTGTACCGTAGTAATGTCCGTAAAGGGGTTCCGCTAAAGTTTAACCGCACACCAAACCGCCATACAATCGTGGGTTGGACATACCGTATTCAATACATAATATAGCCCTCAGATAATGCAGACATACTTTTACTATGGATATTACTAAGGTGTGTTTACTACGGGGTTTTACTACGACTTAGTAAAGGCGCTAATGCCGTTGTAATTTGTAAAGTATCCTTTCCTAGTAGTGTCCGGTCATGCTATCGCCTCGATCCATGTGTGTGGGCGAACCTCCTCAAGGAGGTGAGGAGGTGAGAGCACTGGAAGGGCCGGGCCCCTAATGAGGTAAGGAAGAGCTAGCGGAGGCCCGGCCACCCAGAAGAGGGTCCGGAGGAGGATTTAATGGGAGGGATTCCTGACTCATACGTCCGGAGCGGACCCTCGCCACTCAGGAAAGTATGGGAGGACATCCTCAAGGATCGTGGCAAGACATGATGGTGGAAAGAGGAGAGGAGAGGAGGAGGCTCTCTCACATTGAGATGAGGCTTGGAGGGTATTTATACCTCCAATAGCTCCTAGAAGCTCCACAAGAAGCCCCTAGGAAGGAGCACAAGAAGCTTCCTAGTGATTAGCTTCAGCTAAACTAATGATACTTAATCGACACCTAACTTAGACTAAGTGTATTAGTCTAAGTACATTGGGCTTTAATACCCTTACAACCTCCCACTTAAAGGCCAATTTACCTGTGAGGAGAATGGACTATCTCATGCCCATCGTTGTCCGAGCTTGTGCAAATTGTCTAGAGAGTCCCTTGGTAAGAATATCTCAGGTTCGCCGGTGTGAACCTTGACAAGTTGTACCCTCTTGTCATCCAACACCTCTCGAATGAAGTGATACTTCACATCCACATGTTTAGTCTTCGCATGAAACATCGGATTCTTTGCCAATTGATAGCACTGCTATCACAATGCAACACCGCGCTCAACCTTGATCCCCAAGTCTCCCACTAAACGAGCAAGCCATATGGCTTCCTTGCAAGCCTCGCTGTCGCAACATACTCGGCCTCGGGTAGATAGCGAATGCACGATCGCAAACGAGATCGCCATGAGATCGCCTCCAAAGGCACGTGAAGACATAACCGATGTGGACCTCCTTTGTCCATATCCTCGATAATCGCATCTGTGTACCCAACCACACATGCATCTTCACTACCAAAACATATGCACAAAGCTTTTGTACCATTCAGACCTCATAACTCCTTTTATCGCCTCCCAATGCTTCTTGCCGTGGTTTGACATAAACTCGCTAACCACTCCCACCGCAAAGGCAATGTCGACGTAGCAATCATTGCATACATCAAACTCCCTACTGATGAGTATGGGACCTTCTCCATTTCAGCTTTTGTCCTCCTCGTAGCTTGGGCAATCCGCTTGAAAGTTTCACATATGGAGGCAATGGAGTACCCAATGGCTTCCTTCCATGTTGAAACGTTGAAGCACCTAATGTATTCCGTCTCGAGACAAATAAAGCGACGCTTATGTGCTCCGACGAATACGCATGCCAAGTATATGGCTCGCCTCCCAAGTCTCTATTTCAAAGTGAGCATTCAACTTTGACTTCAACAAAATCTCATCAAGATCGCTCAAAGAATTAGCATATCATCCACATAGAGGATCAAAATGAGCAAGCTTTGATCCTTAGCTTGCTTCATAGAGGCAATGATCCTCATCGCCACGCTTGTAGCCTTGAGAAAGCATAAATGAGTGGAACTTGTGATACCACTGGTGCCTGCTTCAAACCATAAAGGCTCTTCCTCAACCTCGCACACCGATGCTCTTTGCCCTTCTCAACAAAACCTTCGTTGCCGCATGTAGACTTCCTCTTGAAGGTCACCATGCAAGAATGCCGCTTGACATCCATCCGCATAAGTTCCATATCATTCGGCAACCAAAGCAAGAACACATCGCAGTTGTCATTTTGACTATCGGTGAGAAAATCTCATCAAAGTCAATGCCCGTTGTTGCTTGAAACCCTTAGCAACCAATCGTGCCTTGTACTTTGGTTTGCCATCAAGGGTATGACCTTCATCTTGTACACCCATTTGCACGAGTGCCTTCTTATCCTAGGCAACCAACCAACTCCCAAGTTTGGTTCTTATGCAATTCATTTCGATCGCATTCTCCCACTTCT
Source organism: Anthoceros angustus (assembly GCA_010909165.1). Taxonomy (NCBI): domain Eukaryota; kingdom Viridiplantae; phylum Streptophyta; class Anthocerotopsida; order Anthocerotales; family Anthocerotaceae; genus Anthoceros; species Anthoceros angustus. Next base: position 287,795 of record MU008157.1, read on the forward strand.
TTGTTACTCATTGACATGGCCTCTTTGTAAGAAGAGGGTTCCCCACAACTGTCAGATAACATAATAGAGATGGATCATACCGAGGTCGTGTAATCCCGCCCCGACACGAAGCACCTCTATAGGTGCTTGTTCGACTCTTGGTTCATCTATCGGTGGAGGAATGTGCTCGCACATTACCACTTATCAACCCGCCCATGATGATCATGTCCATCTTCTTGAAGATCACCCTTCGCACCTCCACTTGGAGTAGGCTTCCTGCATCTTGTTCTCATTGAAGAACACGTTAGTACGAACAACCTTTCTAGCCTGGATCCCACAAACGGTATCCCATCTCACTAATCACCATAGCCAAGAAAAATACATTTCTTGGACTTAGGTGCCAACTTGTCCCAAACTCTTTTGGAACATGGCAAGATGCCTCATGTACCAAAACACTCGCAGATGCTTGTAGGATGGTTTCTTTCCGCACTATAGCTCGAACCCGCCGCTCATCAAATTTCTTATTAGGAGATCTGTTAATAAGATGAACTGCAGAGACACCGCTCGCCCAAAACCCATTAGGCAATCCGAGTTTGACAACAAACTACGCATCCTCTCCGAATGGTTCTGCTTCATCCGCCGCCACACCATTTTGTGGAGGAGTATACGCGCATAATTTCTTTGATTCCTTGGAATCAGTAATGACCGAAAGCTGAAACATACTCGGCCTGTGGTAGATAGCGAATGCACGATCGCAAACGAGATCGCCATGAGACCCCTCCAAAGGCACATGAAGACATAACTGATGTGGACCTCCTTTGTCCATATCCTCGTGATAATCATCCGTACCCAACCACATGCATCTTCACTACCAAAACATATGCACAAAGCTTTTGTACCATTCGATACCTCATAACTCCTTTTATCGCCTCCCAATGCTTCTTGCCGTGGTTTGACATAAACCTCGCTAACCACTCCCACCGCAAAGGCAATGTGACGTGTAGCAATCATTGCACACATCAAACTCCCTCCTGATGAGTATGGGACCTTCTCCATTTCAGCTTTTGTCCTCCTCGAGCTTGGGCAATCCGCTTGAAAGTTTCACATATGGAGGCAATGGAGTACCCAATGGCTTCCCTTCTCCATGTTGAAACGTTGAAGCACCTCAATGTATTCCGTCTCGAGACAAATAAAGCAATGTCTGCTCGAATACGCATGCCAAGTATATGGCTCGCCTCCCAAGTCTGCTATTTCAAAGTGAGCATTCAACTTTGACTTCAACGAAATCTCATCAAGATCGCTCCCAAAGAATTAGCATATCATCCACATAGAGGATCAAAATGAGCAAGCTTTGATCCTTAGCTTGCTTCAGATAGAGGCAATGATCCTCATCGCCACGCTTGTAGCCTTGAGAAAGCATAAATGAGTGGAACTTGTGATACCACTGGTGCCTGCTTCAAACCATAAAGGCTCTTCCTCAACCCCGCACACCGATGCTCTTTGCCCTTCTCAACAAAACCTTCCGTTGCGCATGTAGACCCCTCTTGAAGGTCACCATGCAAGAATGCCGCCTTGACATCCATCCGCATAAGTTCCATATCATTCCGGCAACCAAAGCAAGAACACATCGCAGTTGTCATTTTGACTATCGGTGAGAAAATCTCATCAAAGTCAATGCCGGTTGTTGCTTGAAACCCTTAGCAACCAATCGTGCCTTGTACTTTGGTTTGCCATCAAGGGTATGACCTTCATCTTGTACACCCATTTGCACTAGTGCCTTCTTATCCTAGGCAACCAACCAACTCCCAAGTTTGGTTCTTATGCATAATTCATCGATCGCATGGCCTTCTCCCACTTTTGTTACTCATTGACATGGCCTCTTTGTAAGAAGAGGGTTCCCCACAATCAAAGATAACATAATCCAGAGATGGATCATACCCGCCGAGGTCGTGTAATCCCGCCTCGACCTACACATGTGCACCTCTATAGGTGCTTGTTCGACTCTTGGTTCATCTATCGGTGGAGGAATGTGCTCTGACATTACCACGTATCAACCCCGCCCATGATGATCATGTCCATCTTCTTGAAGATCACCCTTCGCACCTCCACAGCTTGGAGTAGGCTTCCTGTGCATCTTGTTCTCATTGAAGAACACGCCGTTAGTACGAACAACCTTTCTAGCCTGGATCCCACAAACGGTATCCCATCTCACCGAATCACCATAGCCAAGAAAAATACATTTCTTGGACTTAGGTGCCAACTTGTCCCAAACTCTTTTGGAACATGGCAAGATGCCTCATGTACCAAACACTCGCAGATGCTTGTAGGATGGTTTCTTTCCGCACTATAGCTCGAACCCGCCGCTCATCAAAGTCAATGCCGGTTGTTGCTTGAAACCCTTAGCAACCAATCGTGCCTTGTACTTTGGTTTGCCATCAAGGGTATGACCTTCATCTTGTACACCCATTTGCACTAGTGCCTTCTTATCCTAGGCAACCAACCAACTCCCAAGTTTGGTTCTTATGCATAATTCATCGATCGCATGGCCTTCTCCCACTTTTGTTACTCATTGACATGGCCTCTTTGTAAGAAGAGGGTTCCCCACAATCAAAGATAACATAATCCAGAGATGGATCATACCCGCCGAGGTCGTGTAATCCCGCCTCGACCTACACATGTGCACCTCTATAGGTGCTTGTTCGACTCTTGGTTCATCTATCGGTGGAGGAATGTGCTCTGACATTACCACGTATCAACCCCGCCCATGATGATCATGTCCATCTTCTTGAAGATCACCCTTCGCACCTCCACAGCTTGGAGTAGGCTTCCTGTGCATCTTGTTCTCATTGAAGAACACGCCGTTAGTACGAACAACCTTTCTAGCCTGGATCCCACAAACGGTATCCCATCTCACCGAATCACCATAGCCAAGAAAAATACATTTCTTGGACTTAGGTGCCAACTTGTCCCGAAACTCTTTTGGAACATGGCAAGATGCCTCATGTACCAAACACTCGCAGATGCTTGTAGGATGGTTTCTTTCCACCATAGCTCCTCGAACTCGCCATCAATGCTTATTAGGAGATCTGTTAATAAGATGAACTGCAGAGACACCGCTCGCCCAAAACCCATTAGGCAATCCGAGTTTGACAACAAACTACGCATCCTCTCCGAATGGTTCTGCTTCATCCGCCGCCACACCATTTTGTGGAGGAGTATACGCGCATAATTTCTTTGATTCCTTGGAATCAGTAATGACCGAAAGCTGAAACATACTCCACCATTATCTGCCTTAGACACTTCAATCGGTGGCCGATCGATTCTCTACAAGGGTGACAAATTTCAAACACCGCCGTAACTTCATCCTTTTTCCTCAAAGGATAAACCCACACCTTGCGTGAGAAATCATCTATGAAAGTGACAAAATAGGAGGCACCCTAATGATGCAGAGGCATAGGTCCACATACATCATCGCGTGAACCAACTCAAGAGGTTTACCCTACTTTACCTCGTGTTCGATGTGATGATTTTGTCTGCTTCCCATATAAACAAAGGCTCACACATCGAGAGATCGAGAAGTTAAGAACAGTGGATATAACCGTAACGAGATAAAACCTTCATTCCCTTCTCGAGACATATGTCCTAACCGCAATGCCACAAGGAAACATTTCGCTCACACACGATCACATGATCTTTGATGGTTTACTCAAGTGAGTACAAAGTGCCACACTCGATCCACGAGCTAACACAAGAGAACCTTTGGAGATCTTCCAAGAGTGATCCCCAAACCAACAGTGGTAACCAGCATCATCCAACTGTCCTGCGCTAATCATGCTCTTTGTCAACTTCGGAAGATGCCTAACGTCCTTCAGCATGAATGAAGATCCGTTGTCAAACTTGAGTCAAGACATCACCAACACCGCGATCCGCATGCGTAGTTATTTCCTCAAAATGGTATTGAAATCATTCCGATCGGACATCCTCGTTCCTTCATCTTCAAGTCCACCACCGCTTCAACATAAACCCGAGAAGTCGCTTTGCTTCTCAACAGTCACAGCTTCGCACCCGTAACTCGTGGTCTTATCTTTCACATTAAAGTCTGCTTTTGACAATGTGATGATAGTAGATCTAGCAAGCTCATCCGCCACTCATCTCGCATACTATCCGGTTTGACGCCTAACCCTTTTATGCCTCCGCTTTTTTCCGCACTAGAACATTATAATTTGTTCTTTCCAGAACGTTAGTACCATCTAACTTCTCGATATTGAACATGCTTTTCGATGAAGACATCATGACTCAAAATCGACGATAAAACACCTCTACTTGTGTGGTGTTGAAGGCAACACCGAAGGCGACGTTTTTTCCGTTCTATCCATCTTTCACCGAATTTCAAACCTTCTTCACACCTGCTGGTGACCTGCAGAACTTAGGTACCGCTGCTCCCTGGCTTACCGTGCACTTACACATCACCACGTGCATCACGGCTGCCCCGCAACGCTCAAGGCCTAAAGACGCCACAATTACCACAACTCGCTCAGACTACGGCCTGGCTCTGGCCAAGCACTGAAGCGTGTACTTCAGGCCGAGAAGGCTACAACCATGCCGGGTGGCTCTTATTTCTGCGCTGCTGCGCACTTCGACCCCAATTATTTCGAGGGCCACATTGCGGCCGCGCCACGCCGCGGCTCGCGCGCGGCCCGCGGCTCGCGGCGCTCACGGCCAACCGGCGGCTGCGCCAACTCGCGGCCAGCGCTACGGTCGCTCATTGCGGCGCTACAACGCGGCCAGCTCTGTTCGCGCGTTTCCGCCAGGCCTGCGGGTTTTCCGCCGCCACCGCACAATCGATCACCGCACCTCACGAGCCGCGCCCCGCCGCTATTCTAGCATCACAACACAACCAAACCTCGCCCGATAGTTGAAGGATCGTGAAAGACATGATGGTGGAAAGAGGAGAGGAGAGGAGAGGGGCCTCTCTCATTGAGATGAGGCTTGGAGGGTATTTATACCTCATCAGGCTCCTGGAAGCTCCACAAGAAGCCCCTAGGAAGGAGCACAAGAAGCTTCCTAGTGATTAGCTTAAGCTAAACTAATGATACTTAATCGACACCTAACTTAGACTAAGTGTATTAGTCTAAGTACATTGGGCTTTAATACTTACAATCCCGCCTTCCTCCCTGGTGCCCCCACTGGAGTGGCCAGGAAGAGGGGCCATTAAGACGGAGTTGGCGGTTCACTCGGCGTCAGCCAAGAACAACGATACGGTGAGCCCCAACCACTCGGCCGGGAGCAAGAGGCGGAAGACGGCGCGCCAACGCAAAGCACACCGCAGATGGCGGCCGCGTGCCTCGCTCGCCAACGGGAGCAAGAAGCGGAGGAGGCATTACGGCCGAGGCGGAAAGGGACGCCGCTAAGGAGCGGGAGGCCATAAGTGCCAGCACCCGTGGCCTGCCCCGACCGGGAGAGGCAAAGGGCTGGCCCCGAACCCTTCACCACCTCCGAGCCCCAGTGAGGAGAAGGCGAGAAGAGTTAGCGCCAAGAGGGGCCAAGGAGGAGAGGCTCGGGACACAGCACCTGTGACCCGAGGGTCCCGACAGGTCCGAGAACCCTCCGACTCGCTCCGCATCAAGGGCGGTCCTTGGCGGCCGGGAGATGCCCGCACCCACGACGGACTTCTTGGGTGCCTCACCGCGCGCCATGGAAGAAACACGGCGGGAGCTTTGGCTACTGGTGGGTATGCGGGGTCTCGGGACGGCAGAGGAAGACCTGTGAGGTGGAGGCAACAAGGAGGCATGGTGCTCCTCCGAGCAGTATGGAGGCGCCTGGGAGGCGAAGAAGAAGGCGGAATCCCTCGCTTGAATTGAGGAGGGAAAGCGCCGGGAGGCAGAACGGGAGGTCTGATCCATTCGGCAGGACCAGACCAAGGTCCTTCAGGTGTGTGAACAGCTGAAGCACGCATAGGAGGCCCAAGCACGGGCTGAAGACCTCTGCAAACGAAGGGAGGAGGCGCAGAAGGAGGCGGAGGAAGGTCGTAGGCAGGCGGAGAACGCCCGCGACCTGGCCGAGGCGGCTCGGCTAGACCAACACCAAGCTAGCGAGGCTCAGGTGAAGGCGGCACGGGAGGCGGAAGCCACGGCTAAGGTCGATCGGGATCACTACCGACGTGATCGGAACCGGTGGAGGGAGACTGGGGCAGCACGCCAACCTCGAAGGCGTAGTGTGGCGGAAGCACGGCGCCGTGAAGGAGAAATGGAGGCCAGCACCGGAAAATAGGGGACCTCACAGCCGCAGAGCAGGAGCCAGAGCGGAAGGCGCAGGACACCCCGAGCAACCCAAGACGCTGGAGCAACAAGGGATTCTCAACGGGAGAATCCAAGACTTCGAGCAGGAGATAGAGCGTCTGCAGCTTCGCTTGAAGACAGAGGAGAATAGGCGGCGATCCAAGGAGTTGGACGTCGCCAGGTTGAAGAAGGAGCTGGAGGAAGCCCGGAGCCGGGCGGAGATACCGGCCCGCTTGGAGAAGGAAGTGGCAGACCTCCGGGTAAGGATGGACGGAGGGGCAAGGGCTCTGGAGGAGGAGCAGAGGCTGCTTGTCCGATTGCGGAAGGCAGAGGGGGAGCGAAGCTCCATGGCCAGCAAACTGGTGGAGCTACAACGACGAAGGGAGGAGGAGCACGTCGAGCAGCAGCAAAGGCTGCAGGAGGTGTCGGAGGCCGCCTTGGCGGCATCAAGGGAGTCTCGCCGCCCGCTTGGCGAGCTCGGCGGCGAGACGATCCAAGCCGGGACAACACGCCCAACCGCCGGAGCACCTGAGGAGGGAGTACCGAGTGCCCGGCCCATGAGGAGGAGGCACCAACAAGTCGATTCGCACTTTGCCTACCACGCTGAGCTTCTCAAGGCACGGAGGTGTGCGCCACCCCGAAGTGGACGGACTTCGACGGGTCAAGGAGGAGCGAGGAGGAAGGCCCCGAGACAAGACGCCACGGGACCTTAGGAGCACTGCTTGACGACGATGAAAGAGCGGCGGGGAGCAGCTGGAGGAGCAGACGGGGGAAGGCCGCACACCGAGGTAAGCACTCGCACCTCACCACGGAAGGAGGGGAGGAGGGCCCCGGGGAGGCCGAAGGGCGACCGGAACCACCCACGGAGGGCTCAGAACCATTGAGAAGTCCACGAGGGAAGCCCAGCTCATGAGTCCGGACTTTATCCTGACTCAAGAAAGCGCCGGACTCGAGGTCCGCCCTGAAGAAAGTCCGACTCGAGGTCCAGACTCAGTGACGAGACGGACCCAGGTCCGGGCGCCAGAGGGAAGACCGGGCCCAGAAGACCGGACCCCAGAGGCGAGTCCGGACCCTGAGGTCCGGACTCCAAAAAGAAGACCGGACTCGAGGTACCTGACCGGAGAGAAGACCGAACCTAGAGGTCCGGACTCGAGACCGGACCCCGAGGTCCATTTAGGGAGCGGAAGGAGCCACCAATCACCAGCCATGTAACCATCTCTTGAGGGCCCTGCAAGGGCGCCAGATAAGAGAGGATGGGAGGAGGATTTAGTGGTGATTGCCGCCGCCGCCGAGCACAGCGGCTGCAGAGTCTCGGGAGAGGTAGGGCCTCACTGGATCATCCGATTGGGGCGCCTGCAGCTTGTCGTATAGGGCTTGGGCCACCAAGGGGAATCCGGGCAATCCACCCCCACCGCCAAGGCATAGATAGGCGGAATAAGGGAGATAGTAGGCCGCGAAGGGCCCACCGGGCTGGCCACCACCGCATAGGTGTAATAAAGACGCCGATCTTGGGCGTAGTATAAGAGGGCTGAGGCTGCTCTAAGTAAAGTATCTTTCTTGGTGTTGATGCCGCGTTCAGTGCCCTTGTGCGCCTTCAGCGTGAGTCATCGAAAGCACGAGCCCGGAGAGACTGATCCAAGGTCCCGTGACGGACCCAACGTGGTGGTGTGTGTGTGGAAGAGCGATCGAGGACCCTTGCTCGTCCCAACGGCGCCTGGCCGGAGACTGAACGTGGTGGAGCGGAGGAACTCCGGGAGGGCGTGTAGAGCCCGGACGGAGAGGCCCGGTGAACGACGGAGGAGGTCCGGACCACGCAGCCCATTTTTTCCAAAGAATGTTGAGTGTCGCGAGAGATGTGGAGATTTTGGTGAGTGATTTTAGATGAGTGTAACGAGAGTGGTAAGAAGGACGGACTAGAAGTATGAGGGACGGACTGGAATGATACGGACGCGAACGAGTCCTTAAACGTTTGGCCTCACCGAGCCTGTTCGGTGGACATCACGAGTAGATAGTAGCGGAAACGATAAACGTATGTGTTTGAGTCCGAAACGGTCAGAAACGATTGAAACGCGACAAACGGAGCCCATCATTCTCTTGGGAGCGAACCCCTTACTACAACGACACGGGATCGTGTGCGCCCGGCTGGCCGTCAGCGAAAAGTCGCGCCACACTCTCCTTTATGGGTCTCCTTCCAACCTCTATTATAAGCATGGGCCTTTGGTGAAAGGGGTTTCTGTGCTGAACTTGGCGACGGGCACTAGGCAAGGTGATCCTCTGAGGGGTGCTCTCTTAGCCATGGCGCATTTCAGGGCTTTATCTTCAACTACCTCTTTGGTGTGGGAATGTTTGTATACGTTTGTGGTCGACGATATCCATATCCTCGGGCCTGGAGACAAGGTTAATGTGGCATTTGATTTCTTCGCTTCCAAGCTCTCCCGCATCGCTACGAAGGTCAAAATCATTAAGTGCAAGGTTTGGTCTCCCTCTGGCGTTGTGCCTTTTCTTCGGTACTCGGAGGGGGATATTGCTTCTCCACCGGGGCTTCGGGTTCTTGATGTCCCAGTTGGGCCTCCTACCTTCATCCAGGATTATGTGGACCCGGCTTTGGCTGAGGATTTAGCGCACATCGATAACCTTTCTCAAATGGGAGACCCACAAGTTGTGTTTGGGATCCTTTTCTATTGTTTTGCGCGCCGGCCTGGGTACCTTCTCCGAACGGTTGCCACCTCCTCAGTTTTCTTGTCTAGCCTTAGGGATTTTGACAAGCGGCTTATGCAAGTTTTAGGCGACATAATCGGCCCACGCACCTTCGAGTATGTGGCCGGGGATTTTGCAAAGCGGCAGGCGTTCCTTCCCATTGCTTTTGGGGGTACCGGTTTGCTGGCCATGGAGGCCTTTGTGCCAACGGCATTCTTAGGGAGCTGGGCTCTCTCTGCCCCCATTTTATCCTCCCGTTTCTTAATTCGGCATTCACACATCTTGGAGGCTTTCGTCATGGGCGTTGAGGAGGGGGCTTTTCCCCTACAAGACTCGCTAAGATTAGCCAGGGACTCTTCATCCTCTGAGGCGAGGGCTGCCATGCCATCTTTTTCCTCGCTTCCCAAGGTTGGGCTCCGGGGGTTTCAGGAGTCCCTCCTGGAGAAACATTACAGGTAGGAGCAGTTGGCCCTCCTTCGGGATTCTTCCATTCCTAGGCTCACTCGGGCTCGTCTCCGCTCTTGCTCGAGGAAGGGAGTAGGTTCTTGGCTTTTGGCTCGACCCAGTATTTAGGCATTCCACATCGCACCGGCAACATTTTCCACCGCGATGCGTTTTCACCTGGGCTTGGTCCATCTTGTGGCTTGCTCTCTTGCAACTTGCAGTTGTACGGCCCCTCTTGATGACTCCGGGATGCGCTTGGCTCGCTGTCCCACGGGTAGGCAGTGTATCGCTATGCCTGACGCCAACCACTACAACATGTTCTTTATTGCTAGGGAAGGCGGGTTCCTTCCATTTAAGGAGCGCCCTTGCACCCTGCTCAACGGGGTTTCGTTGAGGGCTGATCTATTTTTGACCCCATAGGATTAGGTTTCTGTTACAGATGTGGCTGTAATAGACCCCACCCGGGACAGTGTCTACGAACATGTTATCCTTAACCCTCCAAGTTGGGCGGCGGAGGGATCCGCAATGGCTAAGGTCCACAAGTACTCTCCTATGCAGGATGGCCACGCCTTCGTCCCCATTGCCATCGAGACTCACGGAGCCCTGGGCAAGGATTTCTCTAGGTTTGACAAGGCTTGCGCTAATGCCTATCACAGCCGCAAGAATGGGGTTGGCCTCCCTCTTTCTTGTATTGTTGCTTTCCTCCGGCAAAGGGTCTCTATCGCTCTGTAGAGAGCGTTGGCCAACGCAGTGTACAAAACGACAACAAGTGCGGGAGATGCGACTTCTTCAATACCGTGGTAAGTAGGCTTTTTCACATCCCTAACTATGAAGTTCTTAGGGTGGTTGGTAGTTTTGAGATGCGTGATCATGGGGGCTAGTCCCCTTGGCATGATGCCCTTCGTTGGGTTTTACCCCCTTTGTTTTTGGGGTGGATGGATTATTCCCATCTCTTTTTTATAATAAAATCTCCTATTCTCAATTCTTTGGATGTGCTTCATGCTTATCTATCCTTACACTAGAAAGGAGAGGGCACTTAAACTTCACTTTTTGAAAGCCTTGGGCTGTCGCTAGGTTTGCAAAGATCAATCATTAGGAGGTGAATAACGAAATTCAATTCCCAACCCAAACAGATCATTCACTCAAATTTACCCTGCGTGCCCTGATTATCTTATCGATAACTTACATTTACGATGTTGCGTTCTGGAGTTTCTAGGGCTCCGTTGTGTGCGACGTTAGGCTCGTTCTTGACCACCCGGAACAAACCGGACATACGGCCGTGACCAGGCAAATATGTATGAATCGACCCTCAGAATCTTCACCTCACACACAATTGCTTGCTTCCCCCGTGAAGTAATAGCTGCAGGTAGAATCGAAATCTAATTGCCCTCAATTGGCAGTAGATAGTGGTCGGTAGTGCGCCCGTTGACAGGAATTTGGATGTGCTCAGACTCCTAATCAGATGTCCTTCCTTCTTTCCTGCTTCGTTTGCGCTGTTTAGCCCTCTCCATGATGCTGCTTCTAAGTCTATCAACTGCAGCCGACTGATCCCGGCTACCTTCTTGCACATCCTTTTGGTCCTGAAGAGCAGGCGCATCGATTCTTGCAGTGATCCTCAGTGGATGGGCTTCAGTGTTAAATACCCACTCATCAAGCGGAATGACGTCAGATGGCGAAAACAACAAATAGAGGTACTTGAGAGTTTCAGCCAAAAAGAAACTCTGCATCATGTCATCCTTTTGGCCGGAGTTCACCTGATCAATACAACCCCACGAAAGATGAGGATCACAAGGGGAGCAATATCCAGGCAGATACACAGCATCTGTGCCAAACTTACATCTCGTAAGCCAACATAGCCGGTGTCAAGACGAGACTGTGCTTCAAAGGCCTGAAAAATATCCCAACCCCAATCCCTGTACTTCTCGTCTCCCGTTTTTCTCCACAGGTACATCAGCGACTCGACAGTTTCTGGTCTCAAGATGTTCCATGAAACCCCAACGGACATGTCCTGCACACAAATAACTTCGTAAATCCTAGAAGTTCGCATCTGAAGAAATGCTTCCACATCTCTCAACCCCTTCAGAGAGGGCGGAAGGAGCCCCAGTTGGATCAAATTGAAACAAGTCATCATGAAAGCCCCAGACCCCAACTCAGAGTTCTATAAACTAGCTTATACCTCCCCGTTGCGGAAGTTATAGTTTTCTCCTGCAAGCTTTGTAGGAGTTATCTTGTAGAAGTGATAGCATGTCCGAGCTAGCTGCACACAATCGGAAGGCTGTTCATAAAAACCCAAGCATTTCCAGGGAAGTCCACTAGAAGAAGATAAGAGCTGACGAAATACAAGGAAAAAGAATATTGACTGCACCTCCTCAGCAAGTTTTAAATATTCTGAAGACTTTTCTGATGATCCATCTGCTCCTAATGCGAGCATGCCTGGAGCAAAGCACGCCAGTTCATCCATCTACCACATTTCTCGACAATTAAGAAGGCATCACAAATGTTTTCACTAACCACTGTAAAGTAAAGGAACATGCGCCAAAGCTTCCTCCTTCTAAGTAAATGTTTTTAACTCTATCCTCAGTGAGACCAACTCTCCAAAAGACTACGTACTTTGTCAACCAGAGAGTTCCCTGAGCGCTCAGCGATGTAAGTGAAGGAAGATTTGCTTGATTTCTTTATCAGCGTCATCATTCCTTCCATGGATTGCTCCCACATCTCCCTAAACAACAACAATACCGAATCATAAAGCACTTGCAGTTTTGTCCTGAAAAATCTACAGTGCAAGATAAAGGACCAAGAAGATAAATTCAATGAACAATACCGGTACTGCTTGACGGCTTCGGTCTTATTTCCAAGCACCCAAACCTTCAGGAGGTACTCATAAAAGCTGAAAGACCAACACGTGCATCAGAAACTCATAAACCCCACAACCTTAACTTTTAAGGAGCCAAGGAGACCAAGCACACTAACCTATCTCCCATAGCTCCAAATGTGATCCTATCTGATGTGGGCTTCCCATTATATGGGCTGATGTAGATGGGGAGAAGCCCATCAACAGGGAACACTTTTCTAAGCTGAGAAATCACGTTTTCCGCCTGCAACAAAGATAGGAAAGGAAGAGCTGAATATAAAAGGACACAAAAACTATCGAGGTGATGATGTGCAGCTACGAGGTGGTTCAATTCTTCACCTTCTCTCTGTATTTCGGATCTCCAGTCCTTTCAGAAAGAGCAATATATTCAACCTGCTGCGTTCCCAAGTCTGCCAGGACACTTGATCCCTACAATTGACAGAGGAAGGGTGAGAACATCCACCGCAACAGAGGCTTTGAGGTTCTAACTAGTCGAAGCACATTCCTTACAAACACAGAGATTCATGGCAGTTCATACCCCTGACCACCCGGGATTTGTTGTCCTTCCGCTGGCCAGGTTGATTGTACCAAATGGTATTCCACTGGGACTATCAAAGGCTGGCAGAAGTCTGTCTGCAAGCTGTTTTGCCTTTTCTAAAAAGATCTCCTCCTCCGAGAGATCGTATGCACTAAGAAGCCCTCCAAGATATCTGGAAAAGCATGGATGTCAGCCTGTTTGAGAAATAATCCACCCCCACGAACCATGGACTTCAGCTGCTGCTAAGGAAAACACTAGCCCCGGGGATCAACCTGATGGTAGTCTCAAAAACGCTGGCATCAACCTGCTTGTTGAAGTCGAGTTCACTCCTCACCCACCTGTGGATGCCAGACCCAAGGGCAAGCCCCATAAATTCAAATTCCCAACATCATGAAGAAGTTGCAGCTGACACGGACTGGGTGAGGCCTACCACTCACTCTTTAGCTCTGTTGAACTCATCCTCAGATCCATAATGAATAAGGTGTCCAGAGAGTCCACGATCGTAGCACCCAGACCTCCGAACTGGTTACTTCCTCGCCTTGACTGAGGCTGAAAAAGGAGTGACAAAAGCACACAAATTCAGTCCCACTACCAAGCCCCGATTCCGCAACAAAAAACATCTGCCCAGCCCACGCCGTCCCAATGCTGCACCTGAAGTTCATCAGAGCCCCACGCATACTTCACATACGATCCCCACGCATGAACCATAGCCTCCTTCACTTTCGCCCTCCTCTCCTCAGCAACGCCATTACCAACACCCCCCTTCAGGGCCAAGCCCGCAGAACCCCTTCGCTCCACACGTTTCTCCTTGGCAAGCAGCTGAAAATCCGATTGCCCCACCTCCGCATTTTCCTTACCTGCCTGAGCCAACTGCAACACAACGCCACAGGAACAAACCAGATGAGGTCAATTCCACACCAATTCAGCACCATCACCCAACTCCTCCAAATCTGACATGCCTTCTCAGCGAGTTCCCGCTTCTCCGCCTCCAGCTCCGCCACACGAGCCTGGCAACCACCACCCCATCAGCGTCAGACATCTCAGGTGCAAGGGAAACCCCAATGCATCAATGCTGCCTCTCCCGCCCTACCCACCTGATGCTCGTGCACGAGGTTATGCCGGTCCCAGAGCAGAAACGAGGTGCACACAACGACGACGAAGAGGATGGCCAGGCGGCGCGGGCGGCGCAAGTAGTACGACAGCTTCAGGAGCCGCGTCCAGGAACTGCCGCTGCTGCTGCCCCCCCGCCTTGCCATCGCGACAGGGCTGCCCTTCCCCTTTCCCTCCGCTTTCCACAGCTTCACGATCGGACGCCGGCGCTGGCCCCTGCACTCCCCGCCTACCCCGATCCGTGCTCCATGGCTTGTGCTGGGTCATGCAATTTGGGTCTCATGGGCGGTTCCCGAGCTGGACGAGGTCAGCAGATTGTCAAACGCCCGCTGTGTTGCTTCCGACAGATTGGAAACCTTCAGGAAGATTCGGAAACGGACGGATGACGCGCAGGCAGGACCCCGAGACTTCACCCTCAAACGCATAAATGGCGAGTCTTTGCGGTGGCCATGGGCGTCGCAGTCATGGCCTGAGGCCACTGATATTTCACGCTCCATTCCCAACAGCACGTCCTAGTCCCCATGTCCGGCCTTCCATGCCGTACACCATATCGGACTTCATTATGACCCCATTACCACAATTCCTATGTAGATATAGTCAGTCCTCTATACTCACAATTAGGTACATTCTTTAAACGTATTTCCCACATTTCAAACCTGAAGGTGATTGGAATGGAACGCTGAGATGGCTTTACTTTGGGTTCCAACCTAAGACCTTCATGAAAGAATAATCCACGGAAAACCTTTCTAGAGCTTCTGGTTTCGGTATACAACAAAACCCTTGTCCACATTTTTCAACTGAAAGTCTTCCGGTGCTTTCATTCGAATTAATTAGTACAATATTATGGAACAGAGACCGAGCAGAAGGAAGTACCGGAGTGTCCTATGTTAGACACACTTGACTCTTCTGAAAAGCTGAGTGTCCTATGTTAGACACACTTGACTCTTCTGAAAAACTGCACGGGCCCGGGATAGACCGCACTCCTCTACTCACATAGAGACGTCTTCAAACAGCTTTCCATGTGAACTCTTTTCATCTCGAACAGCAAGAGACCTTCAATGTGCAGGACTTTGATTGACGTGCACATAACGCAGTCTACACCACAAAACCTCAAAATCTTCTTCTTTCCACAAAACCGAGATTGTTTCTAAATGCAACATTTGTTATCTTATAGCTGCCATTGAACAGTTACTTAATTATTAGACAAAAGTTTTACCCCTAATGGACGAATCTACTCATGATTTTGAGTCTTTGGCATCAAAGAACGGCCATATCTTTGTTGTTTGATGTGGCCCTTGCAGGATGTGGTTGAAACAATGTCTTTAAAAAAGGGGTTTGTCTCCAACCCCCTTTTTGGCTTCAAGAAACATGTCAAATTTGGCCAAGTAAAGTGGATCAATTAAGAGAACTAGACCCATGCACTTACCAACGGATACAAAAGAAAAATGTGTCAGTCAGCCGGCACACTTATACTCCAAAGAGATGCAATTCTTGACATAACCTACTAGCCTACATGTCTTCCCTAGGCTAGTAGGTTATGTCTTAAAAAGCCAATAATGACAATCATGACATATACGTGATTTACGTGTCATAGCGGGATCTTTATTATTTCCTTAAAAAAAAAATGGATAAAGAAGAACTTGTATAAGGAGAGAAGTAGAGGGAGTCTTATTTTTGGCAAAAATTGTTTGGTTAGTTTTATTGGAGCCGATGTTATATATTAATCTAGAGGGTTGTGGACATGTTATGTCTTAAAAGCTAAGACAATCATTACATATGCGTGATTTACATGTCACAGCGAGGCCCTCATTGTTGTCTCCAGCAAAAAAATGGATGGAGAAGAACTTAAGAAGGAAAACTATCTATCGACAATATGCATGGTGTAATGCTATCCAGTGACGAAAAAGCCAACTGGAAGCACTTATATCAGGTTATCTAAGCTCATATAGATGAAACACATGCAAGTGCACACTTGCATATAAACATATATAAATGGTCGGGAGATGTACTAAACCTACTTTCCCTTGGTACTTGAGAGTTTTAAGAGATTTTGGATAAGAGTACTTGGTCGGCTATGTAAGGATCCATTTCTAATGTTCAATCAAGGACTCAAAGAACTGGCTGATTTGGAGGAGGGAGTAAGATCTACAACCGCATAGCCAACGCCTTCTGCAAAGCGCTGTTACAGTAGAGTTGGAATTATAGATTCAATGTTGAATCAAAGTTGTCTCGAGTCTGTGGACATCGAAACGACTTCTATTCAAGAAGTTTTTATAAATATTTATTTTCCTTTCTTTTATCCAATATGTATAAGGATATTTCAGGTATTTCAATATTTGAATATACAGGTTTTCCAATCTTTTTCCCTAGTTCTTTATTGTTGACGAATAAAGCGGGAGAGCGAGGCTGAGCTTGTCACTTTAGCTTGAAGCGGGAGAGCGAGGCTGAGCTTATCACTTTAGCTTGCCTTTTGAAAGTCTGTGCAAGCATTGGTGCCTTAGAGAAGGGCGAGGAGCTGTAGTATCCAAAGGGATGCCTTAGAAAGGCCAAGAAGATGTAGTACTCAAAGAAGTGCCTTAGAAAGGGCAAGGAGCTGTAGTACTCAAAGATTGGTGGAAAGAGACTAGCTAAAAACACAGTGCGAGGTAAGTGTGTGATGAACATGTATACGAAATGTGGTACACTACAACTACACAGAGGGTTCCTGAGAGCTTGGCTGCACATATATAGGATGTGGTGACATGGACAGTGCTGATTAGCAGGTATGCAAATCATAGCATCGATTTAGAGGTGCTTGCTTGAAAAATAAGGACAGGGAACAAAAGGGCCTCGTTTTGGCTTATTGTATTGCTTTTGCTTGTTTTTTGAAAGCCTATGCAAGTGTTGCAGCTCTCGAGCAAGGCAGAAAGCTGCACTCACGAATTGTAGGAATGACTTAATCCTACCCACGTGCCCAATGAAGATGTTACTATGCAAAATGAGGTAAGCTAATCCATGTCCATCCTCACCTTGTCACTTTCTTTGAACCTAGCCATATTAGGTAGGTTCCTATGGTCGGCAAAATTAAAATACAATAATAATCAATATTATATTATATAAAACATAGAATATATATATATATATGACATACACATCTACCTTACGGCAATTTGCTCAGATTCGATCTGGAGATTTCCCCGGCGTGAAGGCATGTAAAACAACCAACTACACGACGAACACTACCAACCAACTACTTGTCTAATACAGGAGTCATGTTTAACTCGGGGCTACTAGAGTTTGTTTCAATGTGTCACATCCTTGTGGCGTAACGCTTGAACTTGTGGCCTGCCCACATTTATTAGTCTACGCTTTCATGATCTGCTGGGAAAAAGCTTAGGAAATGGCCCGGCCAGCTACTTGATCGAATGGCAATTTTGGTGATTCGATTTTGTTTTACCTTTGAATTGTTCCAGCCAAGTTTACAAAGGGCACTGCTGGTTTCAGGTCGCCAGATTTTGCATACATGTCGACCAGTTCGCCAGATTCTGTATACATGTTCACCAGCCAGCAGACAAGTTAGAAGGAATGCCACTTTGTGTCACGTCACAGTGCAGTTTTCTGCCAAATTCCAAGCCTACGGCAAACGCACAAGCTTGAAGGTCAGCTACAAAGAAGTTAGCATCCGTCTTCACGCCTGACCTAGACGCACCTCAGATATGGTATACAGTTGGATGGCTTCGTTAACATTTTGCTCTCCCATGTTTAGCATGACAGCGGAGATTATGGAGAACACATTGAAGGCATTTGGTTTGCCCATACAGGTGAACACATCCATATCCTCCTGTAGCCAACCTCCACGTGCATACCAGCAATATATGGTTCTTAACTTCCAAGAACACATTTCAACTCCAACCCGAGTTTGACAATGATCGCTTGTATAGTCTGCGTCAGACTGCAGAACTTAGCTCAGCCAAACTGCCCTTCCTTATGGCAGAGCCAAAGGAATGTTAATTCTGCACCTCAATCCCTCCCTCCTGTATGCTGGGCTAGGTAGAGAAATGGCATCACGGGTAACCACAATCCGGCCCTCGACCTCCATTCATCCATACAAGACAAGCGCCTGCAGGTGGCCAAGCCCCTGCTGTGTTTACCCGGCAATCAGGGCATTGCATTTCATCACATGTTTTGAGGCCAAGCTGTCAAAAACCCGGCGTGCATCTGCCAGTTCACCACAGTTTGCATGCATGTTCACTAGGCAGTTGCTCACCAGCACGTCACCATCCGCTTACACGCCTGACCTGCGCATGGATTCATGGTACAGTTGTATAGCTTCCTTAGCTCTCCCATGTCTAGCATGTGCAGATTGCAGCCGTTACAACCCCAATTTCCGATCCTGCACGCCTGCCAGGCTCCGGTTGCCTGAGATTGCTCCAGCAGCATCAAGTGCTGCAGAATAGTACCGGCGTGTGCTATGTCGGACACCAGACCTTCACAAAAGCTGCAAGGGATCGACCACATCCCGTCTACTCCCATAGAAACGTCTCCATGCAGCTTCTACATGTGGTGTGTGAGGGCTTGAACTGCAGGAGACCTTCAGTGTGCAGGATTTTGACTGACGTGATATATAACTGGCGACAATTCCACAGAACCTCAACATTTCTCCTCTCCATGAACTCCGAGATTGTTTCTAAATGCAACATGTGCTGTACATGGGGACACGATCTTACAGCTGCCATTGAGCAGAAACAAGTCATGAATTCCAGAGGCAACAGCTAGAGCAGTAGGTTTCAAGCTCTTCAAATCACAACACTGGTAACAGCTGAAAGCTCCGCCCTCAAGGAGGTCGTCTTCTTCAAGCAGGCCTGACGGAAAAGCATATATGGCAGACCCTTACAAACGGTCCGGAATGATTCAAATATCTATAGGCTCCATAAACACTTGGCACCACCTCCTGGTCCACTGATCAGATTTGGTAGACAGATGCAGTCGCACATGTGCAGACGCAGATATCCATCTCATCCACATCTGGTCAAGCGACACTTCCGAGAATTCGAGCTGCTGTGATCGAGGAGCAGGGGGTCCAGATACGAGCTCACCGTTTTGCAATTGCTGGGCATGCATAAGGTGTGGATCTGAGAGCCAAAGGTGCACCGGTCCTCGCCCTCCGCTCCAGGCCTGCGTCCCATCTCCGGATCCGACCCTCATGTAGTCTGTAATGCGAGCAGTATACGTTCCCTTGTGGGGGCTGATCAGGAGCTGAAGAACAGGACTTGCAACGCAGAGCAGGGAGTTACCCGCCAGGATGGCAGGGTTCAAGATGTAACAACTCAGAAACAGATCCTGAAGCAACGGAGCCTGCAACATATGGCAGCGTCCCCATCAAAAGTCTAGATTCTCCGGTGCAGAGGTTCCCACGGGTGTGCGCAGACAAGAGCATACACGAAAAGTACTAGTCTGCTCCAAAGCCTATTACCATCGTGCTCTTCCAATTGCTACACATCTGGGACCTAATTGCAATGGGAGAACATGATGGCAATATTCGAGCACATTTTGTGTATGTGTAACCTCTTGTCCGTGAAACACCTGCATGAAAACTGTACACTACCCAAAAGGGTGGCCGACCATGAGAACCTCCTCGACCCGAGGATTCAGACTTTCAACCGGGACGCTCACCAGTTTCGACGACGCTACCCTCCGGTTGCTTAGGGTGTCTTACGAATTGTTACATCTGCTGGAGCCTGCTCGGGTGGGCGCGCAACTACCTGCTTTGCGCTCTCAGTCCAGCTCATCAGCCCCGTGGAGGAGTCCCAACAGGGCAACAGCCACTGCTCGCATCACAATAAACAGGCTAGGCGGGCCGGGTACAGCGTCGGACGCGGGCCGCATTCTCAGCACTTCAGATTTCAATGCTTGAACAGCACGGTATCAAACCAACGCTGGAGCATGTACTTGCATGATTCATCTTCTCGGGCGTGCAGGCTATTTGGATGAGGCAGAGAACATGTGATTGTCGTGAGAGAGCCGAAGCGATGTTGTGGGGTTGACTGATTTGCTGAATGCCAGCAAAAGTCACGGGGATATGCAGAGGGCAACGAGGTGTTTTGGAAGGCTCTTTAGACTGAAGCCTCAGCGTGCATTCGCCTATGTACTCATGGCCAATGCCTATGAAGATGCAGGTAGGTGGACCGATGTAGAGAGGATTGAAACGCGGAGAATGGTGGCAGGGGCTAACAAGAAACCTGCAGTGGCGGGCATTGAGGTGAAGAAGCAGGTACATACATTTGTGGTGGGAGGAAACAGAGATGACGTTGACCTTGCAGTGGAGAGATGAATGCAAGTGTGGAACAGGAAGGGGGGCACGTACCACACACAAAGTTGGTGTTGCAGCAAGTGGGTGAGAAGCTGGCTTTGGCGTTTGGTCTATAATATTGAACACTCCGAATGGGTTTCAACTTATCCTTTCAGTCGATTGTGGAAGAGATGGCACAAGAAATCTCTGACCTGTCGCTCCTTTTATCAGTTGGATGTAATGTTAGAAGTCTGGCAAGGGATCTCCGCCCTCGTACAAACTGCAAATTTCTCCTTGGAAATTGCAGTCATCGTCCATATGCAGGCGGAAGCTGTCGATTAGACGCAAATATGCCTGACAAAGAGGAAATGAAAGCCACCAGGTGGTCAGTCACACTGCATGTCCTTGGCTTCATCCAGTTTTAGCTCATCCGGACTGAAGCAGGGAAAGGAAAGGCAGTGCAATGAAATGCCATGAAATGCAAGGCAAGGCAGCTCAGCCGGCTCCGCGATCGGATTTCGAAATCCCGGCAGAGAGCTGCTCCCGCCGCTTGCCGCGTCCTCGAGTGCCGTCGCCGCGTCCTCGAGTGCCGTCGCCGCTGCTGCTTGCCGCTGCCGCCATGGTCGATGGAACAACCTGATTGACGTGCAGAAAGCACCTCTCTTGACGGTCACACCGCAAACGATGCGATGGTTGTGTTTAATCTTCCTTCGTAACCTCTCTACCAGCCCTAGTGGCCACCAGATTTCTGTGGTCTTCCGACTACCCCGCTAGTATGCTTATTCTTCCCAACAGACTTGATACAATGTCCTCAGGCGTGCATACATGCCTGGTTCTGGAAACACACATCAGGTATCCTTCCCAGCAATGACTCAAATGCTTAACTCACAGCATGGCCCTCAAATGCTAATAGCATCTTCTCTGCCTCATCTGAATCACCAGGACGCCCAAGAAGATCAATCATGCCGGATACTGCAGACACTTCCAAACAGACACTTCCAAACAGACACTTCCAAGCAGTCGGATTCCAGTAGTTCATCACGTAGTTGCAAAACCATGAAGGACCAAACTACCCTCCGTTGCTAACTTTGCTCGCACCAGTTTTCGAAGATAGCTGATAACGTGATCTCTTCTTCTTCTTCTTCTTCGTGCACAAAACCGGAACCGATCCAAGGAGTTGCAGGACATTCCAGCACCCCGAAAGCAATATGCTCTCCTAGCAGTGGCTCCTTCTTCAGTATTCTCACGGACGACCCTTACAACTGCAACAACCAGCTGCGAATCGATGCATACGGTACCCATCCCTTACAACAATGCCTCCGTTCAAGCCTTGACAAGATCTCCGTGGAACTTTGGCAGTCACTGCACATGCGTAGATTCTTCGTCACCACCAGGGTGTCCCACTCGGAGTGTTCTCAGCATGCCCAGAAAGCACATCTTCTTTTTCCACCTCACACGCTGGCTTCAACACCAACTTTGTGTGAGGGAGGTGGCCTCCTTCCTGCTTCAGGCGAGCAACATTACCATGGCCTTCACATGACAATAGCATCTGATCTGCCTCATCTAAATGGCCAGCACGCCCAAGAAGATCAATCATGCAGGTGTAATGCTCAATAGTGGGTTTGATGCCATGCTGTTCAGCCATGGAATCAAAGTGTTTGCGACCCTCGTGGACTAGTCCCTCGTGACTGCATGCTGCTAGAAGGCAGGTAAAAGTAGCATCATAAGGCTGAATACCCGCAACTAACATCTCCTCAAAACAAGCTACTGCTCTATAACCATCATCACAAGTACCACACCCAGATATCAGAGCATTCCACGTCACCACATTCTGTGTTCATGCTGTCAAAAACATGGCGCGCATCTTCCAGTTCACCACTTTTTGCATACATGTTCACCAGGAAGGTGCCCAACACCACGTTATCCAGCAGTCCTCTTTCCACAATCTGTGAGTGCAGCTGGATGCCCTTCTGTACGGCACCATTGCTTCCACAGCCTTCAGAAGGCAAGCGAAAGTAATATGGTTAGCCAAAAGCATGCCCTCCTGCTCCATTTGACCATACACAACAAGCGCTTCATGTCCGAGCCCTTGCTGTGCATACCTATCAATCAGGCGGTCCATGTCACCACATCCTTTGCGGCCAAGCTGTCAAAAACGTGGCGTGCATCTTCCAGTTCACCACATTTCATCTTCCACACAGTTACCCACCACCACGTCATCCAGCAGTCCTCTTCAACAATATGTGACTGCACCTACCTGCCCTTCTGTAAGGAATCCGTGCTTCCACAAGCCTTCAGAAGGCAAGCAAAGTAAAATGGTCAGCCAAAGAGTAGAAAAGATGTAAAAGCAAACTTCTCTGCATCTTTCCTAATCTTCTCTGAATCTTTTCTACTGTTCAGTATCAGTATCGCACTATGGAATACCGATCTCGTCACTAAGCCGGGTGTGTGTGACAGGTTTTTTTCTTCCGGTACTCTACAGGAAGATGCCTGCGCATCTTCAAGATGCCTTCCTGACATACGCGCCACATCAGCGGACGACGGGCCGTAGGCGGCACAAAGGTTTTGTCTCGGAACTTGGCCCCTGGTGTTCCGATCTTGTCATCCACTTTTCTTTCTGCCATTTAGGGTTTATGTTTGGCACGCACACATACTCATGTTTAGGGTTTTCCCACCACACATGGACATATATATCGGATCGGACATGTCTCGGCCCCGGTGCAAGCCCCCGACTCTGGGCATGGTACTCGTTCAAGACTCTGGGCATGGTACTCGTTCAAGACTGCGTTTCCCTTTCACCGTCGCCCGTGGCCCCGGATGTTAGCCGCGCATGTTCGATCCAGTGTTTTCCCCATCGTGCATCTCCTTTGCGTGCCAAACAAGGTGGCCATCGAAGGTGATGTGTACAGATGCTAATCGTGCAAAGCTTCCTCCCTACCGGCACTTCACCTTTGAAACCGAACACGACTGCGGGAAGGAAACCAGTGCAATGCAGGCATTACAGATCTGAAAATGCTTCACACTCTCCCCCTCCTCAACCTCATCAAACAGGGCAATGTCACTGCGTCCTACAAATCCACTTCCAGTCCTACCAGACACCTGCCAGAACTGCCGCATGCTGCCGTTCAACCAAAAAAACATCCGAACATAGTCTGCGCTCACACCTCATGGTGGGAGCGCTCACAAACAAAAAAAAACACCTCCCTACGCCACAGTCAGTCGCGGAAGAGCCTCAGAGCAGGCCCTCCATCCTCTTGTGCTCCGGAACTTGGCTCCTCCTCTGGCAGACTTCCGTTCGCCCCCTGTGCTGCCTGCTGTGGAGGGGCCGAATGTCCCTCCGCACCGGACATGGGAGGTGCACCGGAGTGCCATGGCAGGGCCAGGTGCACCAGCCTCGTCACCCGGCTTAGTGACGAGATCGGTATTCCATATCGCACCAACTTTCATCAACAACAACTTTGTTTATGTCTATCAGCATCGTTTAATCAATGTCGTCATAACTTTCATCAGAACTCAGAAGAGGAATTCGCATTATGCTTAGTGTTTATGCATATTTCGGGATAAATATGGGTTAAATGACTGAATACACTTCACATGCAAGCGATTCCTGCTCTCTTCACGCACCTTTCAGTGCGTTGGTTGACATGTCCGATTCATGGGTGCCCGGAGCGTTGCATTTCATGCGCAGACGGAGAGATGGGGCCTCTTCTAGCGGCCGCATTTTGGGACTAAAGTCTTGGAGGGATAACATTTTGAGATTGGCGCGTTCCCCTTGGACCAGGGCTCAAAAAGTCTCTCAAAAGACCACAGGACTGAACTGTTCTTGATGCGAGTGTTTCATGTCCTCGACTGGCTCTACGAGTGTTTTGGACAGCGTCACAAATTGTGGTGTTTGCGTATGCCACGGCAAGTAAAGACTCAGTACGCTTCCTAAGGGTGGTGTGGTCATGCGCAGGACCTAGGCGTCCGGCCACGGACTAAATAGTGTGTTGTGCTCCTCATCTTCTTGAGAGGGTCCCTGTTAGATGGCCACAGTATGGCAAGCGGACCCGTTGTGGATCAACTAGTTGGTGGGTGTACAGGGATTCGAGGGAGCTCCGCTCACACCTTTGAAACCGAACACGACTGTGGGAAGGAAACCCGTGCAATGTCGGCATTACAGATCTGAAAATGCTTCACACTCTCCCCCTCATCAACCTCATCAAACAGGGCAATGTCACTGCGTCCTACAAATCCACTTCCAGTCCTACCAGACACTTGCCAGGACTGCCGCATGCTGCCATTCAACCAAAAAAACATCCGAACATAGTCTGCGCTCACAAACAAAAAAAACATCTCCCTACGCCCTAGTCAGTCGCGGAAGAGCCTCAGAGCAGGCCCTCCATCCTCTTGTGCTCCGGAACTTGGCTGCTCCTCTGGAGGACTTCCGTTCGCCCCCTGTGCTGCCTGCTGTGGAGGGGCCGAATGTCCCTCCGCACCGGACATGGGAGGTGCACCCGGTTGTGCCATGGCAGGGCCAGGTGCACCAGCCTCGTCACCCGGCTTAGTGACGAGATCGGTATTCCATATCGCACCAACTTTCATCAACAACAACTTTGTTTATGTCTATCAGCATCGTTTAATCAATGTCGTCATAACTTTCATCAGAACTCAGAAGAGGAATTCGCATTATGCTTAGTGTTTATGCATATTTCGGGATAAATATGGGTTAAATGACTGAATACACTTCACATGCAAGCGATTCCTGCTCTCTTCACGCACCTTTCAGTGCGTTGGTTGACATGTCCGATTCATGGGTGCCGGGCGTTGCATTTCATGCGCAGACGGAGAGATGGGGCCTCTTCTAGCGGCCGCATTTTGGGACTAAAGTCTTGGAGGGATAACATTTTGAGATTGGCGCGTTCCCTTGGACCAGGGCTCAAAAGTCTCTCAAAAGACCACAGGACTGAACTGTTCTTGATGCGAGTGTTTCATGTCCTCGACTGGCTCTACGAGTGTTTTGGACAGCGTCACAAATTGTGGTGTTTGCGTATGCCACGGCAAGTAAAGACTCAGTACGCTTCCTAAGGGTGGTGTGGTCATGCGCAGGACCTAGGCGTCCGGCCACGGACTAAATAGTGTGTTGTGCTCCTCATCTTCTTGAGAGGGTCCCTGTTAGATGGCCACAGTATGGCAAGCGGACCCGTTGTGGATCAACTAGTTGGTGGGTGTACAGGGATTCGAGGAGGAGCACCCGCTCACCTCACCTTAGGGAGTCAGCTGCTGGAAAACTATCAAGCGTGCAGGTGCAGCACCGTTAGGAACCCTGCACTTCCACTTTCGAAAATGTATGGGCGGGAAGGATTTCAGCGATGGCCGTCGCCAGAGCAGGCCCTCCATCCTCTTGTGCTCCGGAACTTGGCTGCTCCTCTGGAGGACTTCCGTTCGCCCCTGTGCTGCCTGCTGTGGAGGGCCGAATGTCCCTCCGCACCGGACATGGGAGGTGCACCGGTTGTGCCATGGCAGGGCCAGGTGCACCAGCCTCGTCACCCGGCTTAGTGACGAGATCGGTATTCCATATCGCACCAACTTTCATCAACAACAACTTTGTTTATGTCTATCAGCATCGTTTAATCAATGTCGTCATAACTTTCATCAGAACTCAGAAGAGGAATTCGCATTATGCTTAGTGTTTATGCATATTTCGGGATAAATATGGGTTAAATGACTGAATACACTTCACATGCAAGCGATTCCTGCTCTCTTCACGCACCTTTCAGTGCGTTGGTTGACATGTCCGATTCATGGGTGCCGGGCGTTGCATTTCATGCGCAGACGGAGAGATGGGGCCTCTTCTAGCGGCCGCATTTTGGGACTAAAGTCTTGGAGGGATAACATTTTGAGATTGGCGCGTTCCCCTTGGACCAGGGCTCAAAAAGTCTCTCAAAAGACCACAGGACTGAACTGTTCTTGATGCGAGTGTTTCATGTCCTCGACTGGCTCTACGAGTGTTTTGGACAGCGTCACAAATTGTGGTGTTTGCGTATGCCACGGCAAGTAAAGACTCCAGTACGCTTCCTAAGGGTGGTGTGGTCATGCGCAGGACCTAGGCGTCCGGCCACGGACTAAATAGTGTGTTGTGCTCCTCATCTTCTTGAGAGGGGTCCCTGTTAGATGGCCACAGTATGGCAAGCGGACCCGTTGTGGATCCAACTAGTTGGTGGGTGTACAGGGATTCGAGGAGGAGCACCCGCTCACCTCACCTTAGGGAGTCAGCTGCTGGAAAACTATCAAGCGTGCAGGTGCAGCACCGTTAGGAACCCTGCACTTCCACTTTCGGGAAAATGTATGGGCGGGGAAGGATTTCCCAGCGATGGCCGTCGCCAAGAGCAGGAGCTCTTGTGGCAACAATTTTTTCTCAACCCTACCATGTGGTGGGACAACAGACGAGATAAGAAGAGCTCCCGTTCGCCTGACTTCCGGCGTAAGGGGTCCGGCGAGGTCCTGTGGTTAAACAGCATGTTCAAGCCAGATTGGGTGGATGAGCAGCTCGTTTCTTTAGATATGCAGATGGGTTCTGGTGCCTCTCCTTGCAAGCATAAGCCTGAACCCGGCAGGCTTGCAGGATCGGAATTGGGCGTTGTGACGGCTGGGACCGTGAGCACGTTATGTCAGCAGGGGAAGCTTACTGAGGCTGTTGGAGTGGAATCCATGCTGCAGACAGACTGTCCTATTTCTCACCTGACCCTAGGGAGTCAACTGCTGGGAAGCAACCAAGCCTCCAGGCCCAGGAGTGTAAGGAACCCAGCACTTCCACTTCCAAAGTGTGTGGGCGGGGAGGGATTTGCCAGCGATGGTCGGCGCCAGGAGCAGGAGGTCCTGTGGCAAGAATTTTTTTTGGACCCTACCATGTGGTGGGATAACAGACGAGATAACTCCCATTTGCCAGACTTCCGGCGTAAGGGGTCCGGCGAGGTCCTGTGGTTAAACAACGTGTTCAAGCCAGATTGGGTGGATGAGCAGCTCGTTTCTTTGGATATGCGGATGGGTCATGGTGCCTTTCCTTCCAAGTATGAGCCTGAACCTGGCAGGAGTGCAGGATCGGAAATGGGCGTCGTCACGGCTGTGACCGTAAGCATGTTATGTCAGCAGGGAAGCTTACTGAGGCTGTTGGAGTGGAATCCATGCTGCAGACAGACTCTGTCCTATTTCTCAGTCTCTGTTTTACACTGTGCTGAAACTGTGTACAGCTCAAAAGGATCTGGTTCTGGGTCAACAAGTTCATGATCTCACTGTCAAACTTGGGTATGAGTCCAATACGTACTTGGGGAACCATATCTTGCGCATGTATGCATGTGGAGGAAGGCTACACGAGGCCATGGATGTGTTCACCAGGGTAGGCAAGCCAGATGCTTTCATGTGGTTTTCTATCATATCTGCACACGCTAAACATGGGAAGCCTAACGAGGCCATACAACTGTACCATGAGATGCGTAGTTCAGGTGCAAAAGCAGATGCTCACGTCTTTGTAGCTGCCCTTCAAGCTTGTGCATTTGCCTCAGACTTGGAATCTGGCAGAAAAGTGCACGCTGATGTGCTGCACAGTGGTATTCCTCTTGACTTATTTGTTGGTGCCTGCCTGGTGGACATGTATGCAAAATGTGGCGAACTGAGCAAAGCACGAGATGTTTTTGACAGCTTGGCCACAAAAAATGTGGTTACATGGAATGCCCTGATTGCCGGGTATGTAAATCATGGGCTTGGTCAAGAGGCGCTTGTTCTGCATGAACAAATGGAGCAGGACAGCCTGCTTGACCCTGACCATGTCACTTTTGCTTCCCTTCTGAAGGCCTGTGCAAGCGGTTGTGCTTTATTGAAGGGGAGGCAGCTGCACTCTCAGATTGTGGAAAGAGGACAGCTAGATAACATAGTGTTGGGGACCTGTCTGGTGGACATGTATGCAAAATGTGGTGAACTGGAAGAAGCACACCAGGTTTTTGACAGCTTGACCAGAAAGGATGTGGTGGCATGGACGGCACTGATCGCAGGGTATGCACAACAAGGGCTCGGCCATGAGGCGCTCCTACTGTATGGACAAATGGAGCAGGAGGGCCTGCTTGTGGCTGACCATGTTACTTTTGCTTGCCTTCTAAAGGCATGCGCAAGTGTTGGTGCCATACAGACGGGCAGGCAGCTGCACTCACAGATTGTTGAAAGCGGACAGCTACATAACATAGTTGTGGGCACCTGCCTAGTGGACATGTATGCAAAATGTGGCGAACTGGAAGCTGCACGGGGGGTTTTCGACAGCTTGCCCACAAAGAATGTGGTGACATGGACGGCCCTCATCGCCGGGTGTGGTACTTCTGATGATGGTCACAAGGCACTAGCTTATTATGAGGAGATGTTAGCTGCTGGTATCCAGCCTGATGATGCTATTTATACTTGCATTTTAGTAGCATGCAGTCATATTGGACTGGTGGACGAGGGTCGCAAGCACTTTGATTCCATGGTTGAACAGCATGGTATCAAACCTACCCTGGAGCATTATACTTGCATGATTGATCTGCTTGGGCGTGCAGGCCGTTTAGATGAGGCAGAGAACATGCTGTTGTCATGTGAGAGCCAAAGCAATGTTGTGGGTTTGACGTCTTTGCTGAATGCCTGCAAAAGTCACGGGGATATAGAGAGGGCAGCAAGGTGTTTTGAGAGGCTCGTTAAACTAGAGCCTCAGAATGCATCCGCATATGTGCTCATGGCCAATGCCTATGCAGATGCAGGTAGGTGGATCGATGTAGATAGGATTGAAACACAGAGGATGCTAGCTGGAGCTAAGAAGAAACCTGCAGTGGCGAGCATTGAGGTGAAGAAGCAGGTACATAGGTTTGTGGTGGGAGAAAACAGGGATAATCTTGTGCCCAAGGTAGAGAGCACAAATGCACGTCTGAAGCAGGAAGGCGGCCACGTACCACACACAAAGTTGGTGTTGAAGCCACTGTCCGAGAAGGAAAAGGAAGATGCTCTCTGCGGGCATGCTGAGAAGCTAGCTCTGGCGTTCGGTCTCTTGAACACTCCAGATGGGACACCTCTGCTGGTAACGAAGAATCTCCGCATGTGCAGTGACTGCCACAGTTCCACGGAGATCATGTCAAGGGTTGAAAAGAGAGACATTGTTGTGAGGGATGGGTACCGTTTGCATCGATTCGTAGATGGTTGTTGCAGTTGTGAGGGTCGACCGTGAGATTGACGAAGTAGCCAGAGTTGTGCTCGAAAGGTGAACTGTAGAATGTTGGTGTTGGGAATCCTCCTTGGCGAAGGTGGATGCTGTAAAACTACGTGACTCCGCTAAGAAAAATTGTCATACATCCGTTTTGTCCATGAATCCCAAGAGTAAGGCTTGAAGGCCGACGTACAAAGGACGAACCTCCTTTGGGCACACCATCCACTTGTGAGGGAATGTATACATACATGCATCAATATGCCTCATGCCTGCTGACCGTGCGGGCCCAATTCGTGCACATGTATGGACATGTGGCATGTTTGGTGCATGTATGTATATCCATCACAAGTAGATGGACCGGCCAGAGGAGGATCGATTGCGTGGCCCTCAGGCCGTACTCTTGGCGTGCATGGCCATCTCGGTGGGAGGCTCCAGAACGGTCTTAGCAACCCTATGTATCTGGTCTGTTGAGGTCCGAGTTATGCCAGCGTACATGCCCTTGAGAAGAAAAGCTATTTTCCCCTGGCGTACACTCTAGAGCACGACTGGACAAGTTCATCGTCACTCTCACGGTCGACCCTTACAACTGCAACAACCACCTGCAAATCGATGCACACGGTACCCATTCATCGCAACAATGTCTCTATTCTGAACCCTTGACATAATCTCGGTGGAACTGTGGCGGTCACTGCACATCCGTAGATACTTCGTTACCAGCAGAGGTGTGCCCCTAGGGGTGTTCAGGCGACCAAACGCCAGAGCCAGCTTCTCAGCATGACCACAAAGGGCATCTTCCTTTTGCTTCTCACCCACTGGCTTCAACACCAATTTTGTGTCTTGTACATGCCCCCGCTCCTGCTTCAGACGTGCATTCATGCTCTCTACTTTGATCGCAATATCATCTCTGTTTCCTCCCACCACAAATGTATGTACCTGCTTTTTCACCTCAACGCTCGCAACTGTAGGCTTTTTCTTAGCTCCTGCTATCATTCTCTGTTTTTCAACCATCTCTACATCGGTCAACATTCCTGCATCTGCATAGGCATTGGCCATGAGCACATATGCGGACGCCTGCTGAGGTTCCAGTGTAACAAGACTTTGAAAACAGCGCGTCGCCCTCTCTACATCCCCGTGATTTTTGCAGGCATTCAGCAAACACCTCAACCCCACAACATTGCTTTGGCTCTCACATGATCATAGCATGTTCTCTGCCTCCTGTAAATGACCTGCGCGCCCAAGAAGATCAATCATACAATTGTAATGCCCAATAGTAGGTTTGATGCCATGTTGTTCAGGGATGGAATCAAAGTGCTTCCTACCCTCATGTACCAGTCCCTCATGACTGCATGCTGCCAAAACACAAGTGAATGTAGCCTCATTAGGCTGAATACCAGCGACTACCATCTCCTCAAAACAAGCCATTGCGTAGTGACCTTCATCACAAGTTCCACACCCAGATATCAAGGAATTCCATGTCACCACATCCTTTGTGGGCAAGCTGTCAAAAACCTGGCATGCCTTTTTCAGTTCACCGCACTTTGCATACATGTCCAAAAGGCAGGTGCCCACCTGTATGCTATCCAGCAGTCCTCTTTCCACAATCTGTGAGTGCAACTGCCCACGCTTTTGTTGGGCACCAGTGCTTGCACAGGCATTCAGAAGGCAAGCAAAAGTAACATGGTTAGCCAAAATCACACCCTCTTGCTCCATTTGATCATACAGAACAAGAGCTTTTTCACCGAGCTCTTGCTGTGCATACCCTGCTATCAGGGCATTCCATGTCACCACATCCTTTGTGGCCAAGCTGTCAAAAACCTGGCGTGCCTCTTTCAGTTCGCCACATTTTGCATACATGTCCACAAGGCAGGTGCCCACCTGTATGCTATCCAGCAGCCCTCTTCCCACAATCTGTGAGTGCAGCTGCCTGCCCTTTTGTAAGGCAACAGTGCTTGCACAGGCAGTCAGAAGGCAAACAAAAGTAACATGATTACCCAAAACCAGGCCCTCCTGCTCCATTTGTCCATGCAGAAAAAGCGCCTCCTGGCCAAGCCCTTGCTGTGCATAGCCAGCTATTAGGGCATTCCATGTCACCACATTTCTTGAGGCCAAGCTGTCAAAAACATCTCGTGCTTTGCTCAGTTCGCCACATTTTGCATACATGTCCACCAGGCAGTTGCCCAACACTATGTTACCCAGCAGGCCTCTATCCACAATCTGTGAGTGCAGCTGCCTGCCCTTCTGTAAGACACCAGTGCTTGCACAGGCATTCAGATGGCAAGCAAGAGTAACATGGTCAGCAATGAGGCCCTCTTGTTCCATTTGTTCATACAGAACAAGAGCTTCTTGGCCGAGGCTGTGCTGTGCATACCCAGCTATCAGTGAGTTCCATGTCACCACATCCTTTGAGGCCAAGCTTTCAAAAACCCCTCGTGCCTCTCCCAGTTCGCCACATTTTGCATAGATGTCCACCAAGCAGTTGCCCACCAGTACGTTATCCAGCTGTCCTCTTTCCACAATCTGGGAATGCAGCTGCCTGCCCTTCTGTAAGGCACCACTGCTCGCACAGGCCTTCAGAAGGCAAGCAAAGGTAACATGGTCAGCCAAAATGAGGCCCTCTTGCTCCATTTGCTCATACAGAACAAGCGCCTCCTGGCCGAGCCCTTGCTGTGCATACCCAGATAACAGTGTATTCCACGTCACCACATCCTTTGTCACCAAGCTTTCAAAAACCCCTCGCGCACATTAGTTCACCACATTTTGCATACATGTCCACCAGGCAGTTGCCCACCAGTATGTTACCTTGCTGTACCCGTTCCATATCTGTGAGTGCAGCTGCCTGCCCTTCTGTAAGGCACCAGCACTTGCACAGGCCTTCAGAAGACAAACAAAAGTAACATGGTCACCCACAATCAGGCCCTCTTGCTCCATTTGCTCATACAGAACAAGCGCCTCCTGGCCGAGCCCTTGCTGTGCATACCCAGATAACAGTGTATTCCACGTCACCACATCCTTTGTCACCAAGCTTTCAAAAACCCCTCGCGCACATTAGTTCACCACATTTTGCATACATGTCCACCAGGCAGTTGCCCACCAGTATGTTACCTTGCTGTACCCGTTCCATATCTGTGAGTGCAGCTGCCTGCCCTTCTGTAAGGCACCAGCACTTGCACAGGCCTTCAGAAGACAAACAAAAGTAACATGGTCACCCACAATCAGGCCCTCCTGCTCCATTCTTTCATACAAAACAAGCGCCTCTTGCCCGAGCCCTTGCTGTGCATACACAGAAATGAGGGACGTCCATGTCACCACATCCTTTTCGGACAAGCTTTCAAAAACATGTCGCGCATCTTTCAGTTCGCCACATTTTGCATACATGCCCACCAGGCAGTTGCCAACAAAGAAGTTAGGAGGAATTACACTGTCTAACACATCACAGTGCACTTTTCTCCCCGATTCCAAGTCGGCAGCACATGTACAAGCTTGATGGTTCCCCAAGTATGCAGTCGACTCGTAACCAAGTTTGACAGTGAGATCATGAACCCGTCGACCCACAACCAGATCCTTCTTAGCTGCGCACAGTTGTAGAACAGTATAAAACAGAGACTCAGAAATAGGACAGTCTGTTTGCGCCAGAGATTCCAGGGCTCCAACAGCCTCAGTAAGCTTCCCCTGCTGACATAACGTGCTCACGGTTATAGTCGTTACGGCGCCCATTTCCAATCCCGCACGCCTGCCAAGCTCAGCCTTGTCCGAAAAGCTCGACTTGGAAGAAAAGGCCCTATGACCCATCTGCATATCCCAAGAGACCAACCGCTCATCAACCCAAGCTGGCGTCAACACGCTGTTTAACCACAGGACCTGACGCCGAAAGTCAGGCGAACGGAACTCCTCTTATCTTGCCTATTGTCCCACCACATAGTAGGGTCCGGAAAAAACTGTTGCCACAGGAGCTCCTGCTCCTGGCGACCACCATCGCTGGAAGATCCTTCCCCAACCACACATTCTCTGGGAAGTGAAAGAGCTGGGTTCCTTACACTGCTGCATCTAGAGCCCTTATGGTTTCCCAGCGGTTGACTCCCTGATGTGAGATGAGCGGGAGCTCCTCGTAAAATCCCTGTACACACACCAATTTGTTGGGTCCACAAGGGATCCGGTTGCCATACTGTGACCACCTTCCCGCCCGCGCTCTCGGAAGATGAGGCTCTATTCAAGCTGTGGCAAGATGCCACAGTATGGCCAGCCAAACTGTGGCCATGCCACCCCTTCTACGTACATACATCGCAGACAATGTCACACAAGCTTGTATATAGGACCTAATTACTAAGCTTGTATGTAGTACTTACTAAGTAGGAAGTACTCACAACCCTTATATAAGTACCTATATAAGTTTGTCCCTGACTAGGTTAGAGACTTTCATCTTGTGATCTACGTATTATGTGGTCTAAGTAAACTACGTAAAAAACCTTCATAACTCCTAACTACCTACTATAGAGCTTCATACCTACTATGAAGCTTCATGCTCTTTACCTATTGTTGTATGCCATATTGGTTCTAGTATTGCTGGCGCGTTCCTATGAATTCAATACAAGATCAAACGAGTCTCATGACGGCACAAACCCCCAATCGAGTATGTTACCTTGCTGTACCCGTTCCATATCTGTGAGTGCAGCTGCCTGCCCTTCTGTAAGGCACCAGCACTTGCACAGGCCTTCAGAAGACAAACAAAAGTAACATGGTCACCCACAATCAGGCCCTCCTGCTCCATTCTTTCATACAAAACAAGCGCCTCTTGAGCCCTTGCTGCATACACAGAAATGAGGGACGTCCATGTCACCACATCCTTTTCGGACAAGCTTTCAAAAACATGTCGCGCATCTTTCAGTTCGCCACATTTTGCATACATGCCCACCAGGCAGTTGCCAACAAAAGTTAGGAGGAATTACACTGTCTAACACATCACAGTGCACTTTTCTCCCCGATTCCAAGTCGGCAGCACATGTACAAGCTTGATGGTTCCCCAAGTATGCAGTCGACTCGTAACCAAGTTTGACAGTGAGATCATGAACCCGTCGACCCACAACCAGATCCTTCTTAGCTGCGCACAGTTGTAGAACAGTATAAAACAGAGACTCAGAAATAGGACAGTCTGTTTGCGCCAGAGATTCCAGGGCTCCAACAGCCTCAGTAAGCTTCCCCTGCTGACATAACGTGCTCACGGTTATAGTCGTTACGGCGCCCATTTCCAATCCCGCACGCCTGCCAAGCTCAGCCTTGTCCGAAAAGCTCGACTTGGAAGAAAAGGCCCTATGACCCATCTGCATATCCCAAGAGACCAACCGCTCATCAACCCAAGCTGGCGTC
Source organism: Anthoceros angustus (assembly GCA_010909165.1). Lineage (NCBI taxonomy): Eukaryota > Viridiplantae > Streptophyta > Anthocerotopsida > Anthocerotales > Anthocerotaceae > Anthoceros > Anthoceros angustus. The sequence continues at coordinate 322,520 of MU008157.1, forward strand.
AACACGCTGTTTAACCACAGGACCTGACGCCGAAAGTCAGGCGAACGGGAACTCCTCTTATCTTGCCTATTGTCCCACCACATAGTAGGGTCCGGAAAAAACTGTTGCCACAGGAGCTCCTGCTCCTGGCGACCACCATCGCTGGAAGATCCTTCCCCAACCACACATTCTCTGGGAAGTGAAAGAGCTGGGTTCCTTACACTGCTGCATCTAGAGCCCTTATGGTTTCCCAGCGGTTGACTCCCTGATGTGAGATGAGCGGGAGCTCCTCGTAAAATCCCTGTACACACCAATTTGTTGGGTCCACAAGGGATCCGGTTGCCATACTGTGACCACCTTCCCGCGCTCTCGGAAGATGAGGCTCTATTCAAGCTGTGGCAAGATGCCACAGTATGGCCAGCCAAACTGTGGCCATGCCACCCCTTCTACGTACATACATCGCAGACAATGTCACACAAGCTTGTATATAGGACCTAATTACTAAGCTTGTATGTAGTACTTACTAAGTAGGAAGTACTCACAACCCTTATATAAGTACCTATATAAGTTTGTCCCTGACTAGGTTAGAGACTTTCATCTTGTGATCTACGTATTATGTGGTCTAAGTAAACTACGTAAAAACCTTCATAACTCCTAACGCTCTACTATAGAGCTTCATACCTACTATGAAGCTTCATGCTCTTTACCTATTGTTGTATGCCATATTGGTTCTAGTATTGCTGGCGCGTTCCTATGAATTCAATACAAGATCAAACGAGTCTCATGACGGCACAAACCCCCAATCGAGTACAGCCTTATGGCCACGTCATCACGAGATGAATGTCCTCCGAGATTTGTTTGAACATGGTCCTATGACATGAGACAAGGAACAACAACAAAGTGGGACAAACTCTACGATATGCCTGTTAGCCTGTGGAAGCCATGTTGCTGAATAAAAACGAGAATATAGTTGGAGCTCAAGGGCAATAGTCGGCCAGTGGAAGCCATGTTGTTGAATAAAAACGAGAACATAGTTGGAGCTCAAAGGCTACAGTCAGCCTGTGGAAGCCATGTTGATGAATAAAAACCAGAACATAGTTGGAGCTCAAGGGCAACAGTCTTGTTACTGCAAGTGATGATTCATTACGAAAGTGAGCAGGCTTTATAGTTCCCTAGCTTGCTCGACTTCCAAAGCACAATAAACTCATGGCAGCTGCATAGTCTCTACATTCCACCACATCAATAAACCATACAAAATCTACTTATTACTCAACCTACTATGGCCTAGCTCTTCAAGAGTATGAGACCCTCAAAGGCGTTTCTTTGAGCCGCTTCTAACAAACCTCTGAGGGCCTTACATTAGAGATCATCTATGAGGCGACCCCTGAAGGACTTCCAAACCTTACAGGAATGCTCAACCCTTTTACTAGAGACAACATAGATCAATGGGCGGCCTCAAAAGACTTAGGCAGGCGCCACGACCAAAGTCATCAGGTTGGGAGGTACCCCTTATATGAAGCGGCGGGTTGCTTAACCTACTTTCGAACAACTAGAGAACGTATGATCACAATCTCTCACAATTTCTGAGAATTAAAATACGTGAAAACTTAGGGAAACCTCAAGCATTCCCCTCGCCCCCGTTCCCACCTCTATGCCAGCTCTGTTGGCTGATGTTGCTCTTCATTAATGTCCTTCAGGAATTGGCGTATCCAGAGGATTTCCTTAGCTGCCAATGAAGTTGCTGCGTACTCCGCTTCGGTGGATGAGAGGCACACTGTCGCCATCTTCTTGCACGCCCAGGAGACTGTTGAGCTGTTGATCATGGTGCAATAAGCTGCTGTAGATCTTCTGGCATCAGGATCTCCAGCCCAGTCTGCGTCTGAAAAACATGTAAGTACAAGTTTGCTACTCATCGTAGGTATGAGAGGTGGGGATCTGGTTCCTTTTAAGTACCTAAGTATTCGTTTAACGCATGTCGATTGGGCTTTTCGAGTTGGAAGATACCTAGATGCTATATTTGACTGGGATATGCGGGCGTGTCAGTTGCTAGGTATAGAAGGCGCCTCTGACTTCACTATACTTGCTTCATTTCTTCTATTTGTGCGGTGTAGTAGGGGAATCTTCTGCGACACCTTTTCACTGCTGACTATGGGTGTGGTGACAGTCGGCATCTTTAAGGTTAAACCTATCCAACGTGGTCTAATAATGTTGGTGAATAAAGAAGGAATGTTCTGTTGCACTTCTCTCAAACTGGACACCTAGGGCGAACTTGAGAAGGCCTATGTCTACAATCTCGTACTCTTTGGCAAGTAAATCTTTTACGTACTGAATGATCTGAGGGGAACTGCCGAAAATGAAGTTGTCATCAACATACAAGGTAAGTAAAGCAAAATTCTTTTCCTGTCTGAGGAGGTACACACTTGGGTCTGCGGCTAAAGGTAGGAAACCAGATTTCTTTAGGAACAAGTCCACTGTTTCGTTCCATACCTGAGCGGACTGTTTTAGTCCGTAGAGGGACTTCAGTAGCTTACAAACCTTCTTGTTATTTTTGATGTATCCCGGAGGTTGAAGCATGTAAATGTCTTCATTCAAGGTGCCGTACAAAAGCGGTTTAACGTCGACTTGGTGAATCTCCGGATGGTGATGATGCCGGTGCCAAGAGTATTCTAAGCGATGTTGATTTCACCAGGGCTATAAAGTCGGTTCTCTTCGTAGTCAAAACCGAGGACTTGGTGAAGCCTCAGCGACTAGCCTTGCTTTGTGTCTTCATCTGGATTGACTTTCTCCTAAAGGTCCACTTGCATGAAATGGGTTTCTGACCGGGGTAGGTCGTCAAGATCAAGTTTTATTCGCAACCAGTAGTATTCGAGACTTATGCTGCGGTCCATTCGAGGGTTCGGAAGGCTTCTTCAATTGGTAGGCACATCCTGCATCTCAATGGTTGACATAGCTTGATATAGAGCCGTTAACATGATGAGCTTCTTGTTGTTGTTGTTGCACATCTTCATCGGGCTAGGGTAGCAGGTAAGGTTCTGGAGGTTGAAGCCCCGCGATGGTAATTGTCCTTCCAGCTAGGCCGAGGAGGGCGTTGACGGTAGAGCGTCTGAGTGAGGCTCAGAGCTCGGTAGTAAAGGTTGCTCGGTCTTTGAGTCTTGTCGGGTTGGGAAGTGGGTCAAGTTCGCGATTGGTTGGAGAGGTGGCTGACCTATGGCTTGTGGTTGTGCGGGTGTAGGTTGTGCAGGAGCTGGAGGCGGTGGCTGAATTGTGGCTTGTGCTGGAGCTATTGGTTGAGCAGCCTGATTGCCTATCTGGCCTTGCAGTTCAATGATTTCGTAATCTGTAGGGTTATATGTGTCCCCCTCAAGGTCAGAGAGGGAAGAAGGGGAGAAACCATGCAGGCTAGGAGTAGGCAGAGGGGTTTGAGTTTGCACAGATTGCAGATAAGTATTGAGCAGTGTGACTTCATGAAAAAGCACGCTGCGTGAGAGGGTTACCTGACGGGTGGAAGGGTCAAGTAATCTGTATGCCTTGGATTGGTCAGAATAGCCCATGAACAAGAGCTTCTTACCCTTGTCGTCCCATTTCTTGCGCAGGTCATCAGGGATATGGCGGCTGCCAAAAATCACAAGTGAGATATGCGGGGCTTCTGGCCCGTCCACCGCTCATATGGTGTGATGTTGGGAAGCTCCTTCGTGGGCAGTCGGTTTTTAAGATAGTTGGCCGTAAAGCGGCTTACGCGATATCCTTGTGTAAGCCACAGCGGCTTGAGCGGAGAGCAGATATTTCCAGCAATGATCTGTTCAGCCTTTCTGCAAAAGGGTTTTGGGCTGGTGTATAAGGTACGGTAAGCTATCGTTTGATGCCCTTGGTTGTGCAGTATTCCTGGAAGGAGTGACTCAGGTATTCTCCAGCGTTGTCCATTCGAAGGGTGCTGACCTGAAGCCCTGTGTGCCGTTCCGCTAGTGCCACATACTCCTGGAAGCATTGAAGGGCCTGGTCTTTGTGATTGAGGAAGTATATGCAGCAATAGCGGCTCCATTCGTCCAGGAATGTCAAAAAATAGGAATGACCACCGAAAGAGGATGTACTCATTGGGCCACAGATGTCCGAGTGGACGACTTCAAGCAAACGCTTCACTCTTGTAGGTAAGGGGTCATTGAAAGGTAGCTGGTTCAGCTTGGTGTATTGACAGATCTCGCAGTGCAGGTCTGGAAATATTTTCCCTGAGATTGGGTCCCGATACATGGTTGGACTGGACAGGGAATTCAAGTAGCGGGTGCTGAGGTGACCAGCTCGACAGTGCCATAAGAGGGAGTCAGACTTGGAGAGGGTTCTTGTGGCTGACTTCTGGGTGTCGACAAGCAGGGAAGTTGACTGGATAGTGAGAAGATAGAGATCGTTGTAAGGGAGGCCATGTGCTAGGATAGTCTTGGATGGGTCACGGAATCTATGAATAAGGCAGTGGTTACCCTGAAAGGTGATGACTAAGTTGTGTTCCGTGGCTAGCTTTGTGACGAGTTCTTGGTCATGCGGGGACATGCAGGACTCGATGATGAGGAGACATTCTCCATTCGGATTGCGGTGAGGCGTTGCGGTACACTACGGCGCTATCGTCTCCTAAGCGAACATGTTGGTCTGCAGGTGAATCATGGTAAGATTCAAAAGCTTCTTTGCTGCTGCAGATATGCGTAGTCGCTCCGGAATCCAGGAACCATTTGCTTTCATCTTCTCGTGAGTGTTAAGTTGCTGAAACGAGAGGTTGGAGAAGGCGACTTTGTGCTTGTGTAGTGGGATTCACGAGGTGCATCGCGACGGTTCCCAGCAAGTTTCTTCTGCACTCATTTTCAAAGTGCCCAGGAATACGGCACCAGTTGCACGGGCCCTTGGTCCTGCGGTCAGGTTGCTTGTTGATACTGAAAGATGGTTGAGAAAAGGGCCTTCGCGCTTGAAGTTGCCGCGGCCTCCATCTCTCCCTATTAAAAAGGTTTGGATGAATTTACCATAGAAAATAAGGCTTGGATGGAAACAGCTAAAGAAGCCGGATGAAGAGAAGAATTTTATTTAAGTCCACTCAGGACGGATTTCCGTCATGGGACTTGGATGCTTAATCACGAGGTTCTTATAAATGTGTGTCCATTTGGCCTAAGCCACTTGGACACACATGACAATGGGATGTCATATCTGCTTTGTGCCCGGACATTTGAGAAATATGTAGACGATCTAAGGGTCGCGCTTTCCCGCCGTTCGACGTTCGAGCCCTACCCCGCTCAAACACGAAACTTGGACATTTCGGTGGCAGCCAATGTTGGTGCGATGGACAAGGAGGCCGAGGCCGACGGAAATCAAACTGGCGAGCTGGACAGATCGGATCCTGAGAAGCTGCAAAGGCTTCATTCCCTTCTCTTCGGTTCGGAGATCGCTCTCGGAAACGGGGATACGGAGACCGCGCTCGGCCTGGCCTTGCGTCTGCTCGGATTTCTGTTAAGCGAGTGTAAGACCGCCGAGGATGAGGCCTACCTGAAGCCTCTGCTGAAGCAGGCGTACCAGAGAGTAGATGCTGCGCAGGATGCGACGTTGGTGGACAGGTCAGCTTTGTTGCTGTGAAATTTGTGGGATTGACTCGCCTGGCGCTCTCGACTCACAGTGTGCTTCCGTACTGCAGTCAAGCTTTGGGGCAGGCGAGGTGTAAAGATGGTTTCCTGTTTCGCCATCAGAGGCCACTTGATCTGGAGAGCATTATGAGATCCAGGTACCTGCGTCCGTTTGTCTGCCAGGAGCAGGAGAATTCTGTGGATCGACTGGTAAGCCAGTGCCTCTGTTGCTCGGGATGACGGTGTAGGGCGGCTTGCGTACTCACCTGTCGTGCGTGGTTGAACGATTTTTAGGGCCAGGCTTCCACGTCCCAGCCCTGTGAGGACCAGGATGGGCACGCTGGGAGGCAGGCTGCGAATGGGCTGAAACCCAGGAAGCCCTTGATGCAGTCTAAACTAGTCACATTGTACGCAACACCGAAGGTTGACAACTCAAGAAGCCTGGGTGCCAAGTTCGCTTCACGTGTCGGAGATGCTAGCACCTCAGGGCGGAGATGTGCTTCGGAGGAAGAGGGTGCAGTGCCTTCCAGCTACACGAAAGCTCGTTTTGTGTCCACTGACCAGCACAGAAAGTCGGCTGAGTGCTCGGATTTGGAAGTTGCAGCTCCAGAGGATGAGGAAGGAGACGTGATTGCTCGATATCGAGCTAACAAAAAGCGATTCAGGGATCCTTGTCTGCCCAGTTTGAGACCCGACAAGGGAAGAGCTCCGTGGAAGGAGGGGTCAAATGAAGACGAAGAGGCTGGACGTCCAGCCAAACACTTCATGACTGCGAGTCAAAAACTTGTGTTGTCCCTCTGCCTGTTCAACCTTTCCAGCAAGACACTTTGCTTCCAGTCTTTGGAGATCAGCCATTTTCATGAAACTGATTTGCGAGTCCTGAAACTAGGATTTGCGAGTTCTGAAAGCATGACCGCTGTGACTCTGGCTGTTCTCTTCAGGTGCTCGATGGAGCTCAGAACCGAGTTGCAGGAGGAAACGGTGCTGGCAGTTCTCGGTCGGAGGCTGAGGGTTTGGCCAATCAAAAACCAGTATTGTGCTCCTACCTGTTCAACCATCGTAGCAAGACAGCCCTCGTTTGCACTCTTTGGAGTCAGCAAATCATGAAACTAAGATTTTGAAGTCCTGCGGACACTGCCCCCTGAGGCAATATCACACTGTCTTTGTTCTTCAGGCGCTCGATGGAGCTCAGAACCGAGTTGCAGGAGGAAACAGTGCTGGTCACATGCGGGGGACTGGAATAAAAACATTGGGACTGCCCCGAAGGGGTGTCCGTCAAGGGTTTGTTCCACCCTTCCGAAGTAATGGTTACGCAGGTGGGAGTGGTGGAGCAACTGGGATGTATCGGCCCCCATCCAATGTGGATAATGGCGTAGAGGACTCAACAAGACAATGGTACGGAACCTCATGCAACTGAAAGAAACCTTTTGATGTCAAGTTGTTATTTGTTGATGAGATCTTGAGCATATGAAGCAAACCACTGCTTCATCTGAACTGAAACGAGCAGATTGCAGCTTGGAGCTACTTGCAGGCCCTGATGGGGAGTTGCCTGAGCGTCTGCGGAATCTGGACCCTAAGCTATTAGAGCACGTCAGCAACGAGATCATGAACCGGGACACACATGTCCGGTGGGATGACATAGGTGAGCTGCAGATGTTCCAAAAGACATTTTCTCCTTTTCTGTAAGGTCTACACTCTAACCTCGTTGCATGTTGTGTTTTTCATCTTCAGCTGGACTTGATCATGCGAAAAAGTGTGTCACGGAGATGGTCATCTGGCCCCTCCTAAGACCAGATATCTTCCAAGGCTGTCGTTCCCCGGGCAACGGTCTTCTTCTTTTCGGCCCTCCAGTAAGTTTCAGATCATCAGTATAGGCTCAGGCTTGTGCATCCTTTCCTCCCTGAAACCTTGGGCTCGAGCTTGCCTCTGCAGGGAACTGGCAAAACCATGATAGGGAAGGCTATTGCTGGGGAAGCCAACGCTACCTTCTTTTCCATCTCAGCTAGCTCCCTGACCAGCAAGTGGGTATGTAATAGAACATTGAATTCTACCATCCTTAAGTAACTGCAGCGGTACAAGAAATGATCGCATCTTTGTTTTGATACTAGCCTGGATCCCGCTCCCGTGCAGATTGGAGAAGGTGAAAAGCTTGTTAGAGCTTTGTTTGGAGTCGCCAGCTGTCGGCAACCTGCTGTCATCTTCGTTGATGAAATCGACTCATTGCTGTCCCAAGTAAGGAATATGAATAGGTGCCACAGTTCGTCGCATGCTGTGCCGTTCCTATTGATCTCATGGAAGGTTGTGAGCATGGGTGCAGCGTAAAGCAGACGGGGAGCACGAGTCCAGCAGAAGATTGAAAACACAGTTTTTAATTGAAATGGAGGGTTGTAGCAGTGGCACGGAGAAAGTCCTCCTCATCGGTAATGATTCAGTTTCGGACATTTCAAACCATCTCAGTAAAATGTTGCTGCCAACTGAAACAGTGCCTATCTGTCAGGTGCAACTAACAGACCCCAGGAACTAGACGAAGCAGCAAGGAGACGGCTTGCCAGACGGCTTTACATCCCGTTGCCCTCTGCTGGTACGTCCCACTGTCTCTGTACTAACGGTATTGCCCCTTATCTGTCGTTGCCTCTACGATGCCCAGCTAAACCACAAGCTTGTGCCCGTACAGAGGCGAGAGGATGGATAGTGCGCAGCCTGTTACAGAAGGATAACCTCATGACGCTTTCACAGGAAGAACTTCAGACGATCTGCGCGAGTACAGAGGGTACGTTCAAGAAGTTTAAACTTCCATCAACTGTTTTGCTAGGTTGCTAAGATCACTGATTCTGACTGCTGTATTCTGGATTCAGGGTACTCAGGTTCTGATATGAAGCATCTCGTGAAAGAGGCGTCCATGGGTCCTTTGAGAGAGGCCCTGATGCAAGGGAAAGATATCAGCCAACTAAGCAACGACGAAATGAGGCCCATCCGCGTTGAGGTACTTTAGCTTGAACCCATCTTGGACGTATCAAACCTTTCCTTCGAAGTATTATCAACCTGCTGCTCTGTTTGCCTCAGGACTTCACGAAGGCGTTGGAACAGGTAAGGCCCTCTGTGTCGCCGGATGAACTAGGTCAATATGAAGACTGGAACAAGCAATTTGGTGGTCTGACATAGAGAGCGAGGCCCCCTGTGAATAAGCTACAAATATAAACGCCACATTTTAATGAATTTCATCCGTCCAAAGCACTCCCATTTCCGCCGCCGAAATCGTTTCTATTTCCTTCGAACCTTGATCTTCAAATACAACTTCACTTTCCCGTCAGGCAGTGGAAGACTTTCTGGAAATCGAAGAGGAACTTCAAACTCGCCCAATGATGAGATGGGAACGTCCATCTCTAAGTTTGCAGGTTGTACGACGACCCCTAATTGTCTCTCGACCTGCGCACCGAGGGAAGTCCATCAGAAAAGGCCAAGAGTGCTCCCGGTTGGAGTTCAAGGATGACCAGACCTCAGCTGCGACTTCATCCGTGTTGATGGAAAACTGCAAAGTGCTGGTTTTACCAAGCTCCTTCCTTATGACCTGCACATGGAAGCAACTTGTTGGAGGCAGAATACACCAAAGGTGACCCACCCACCAACAAACTATACCAGTCGCTGATAGCAGAGCTGAGGAACGCCATACCACACGGCCAGAGTCCAGTCTCTTTAAAATAACACTGACATCCTTCAGCTTGTCATCTTTAGGTTTCAACTCTTCCTTAACCTCGTCTTTGGCCTTCTCCTTTGACGGCTGGACAGCCTGTGCAATAGCAGCAGCACCACTCCTTCAGCTGAGTACTTCTCCAAACAACAGTCTGGGGGGCAACCACAGAGAGGGAAGAAACGCCATCGTTACCTCCAGCTGCTTTTTAACCAAGGTGACATACTTTTCGATGGCGGGAAGGGCAATAAGTTCAGGGATGAGCTTGTTCCGTGCATAGCCAGGCGCGACCTTCACGATCTGCCCGGCCTTCCCCAACCCTGCCAAAGGCTGTAGAGCAGTCAGACCTCGATCCCACAGGTAAATGCCTCCAACAAATCAACATCCTTGCACCAAACCGAATGCATACCTTCGTCAAGATCACCTCTTGCTTGGACCTGACTCTAATGCCTCGGATAAACGATGCGGTAGGATTCCTGCCGCATCCACGGTAATTGGACAAGGAAATCACAAACGTCCTGCCCTAGCCGGCATTGGCACTGGCTCTGGCAGCGACACGCACCGCAGCAATGGATCTGAGCATCAGACATCTTCTAGCACTGGTTAGCATCAGACAAGATGACCTGCTACCTTACCTCCTGCACCCATCCTCCCACGCTCTCTGACAGACCAACCGGAGGCGAGAGCCGCTCCGAAACCACGCCATGGATTACACTGAATCGTGAATCGAGATTCGAGCATGGCCAACAACAGCCCTAATCCGATTCCGAACCGCCACTCGAAAAGGAGCTGGTGCAAGCAAAATATAGCCTTATCGAAACAGCAACAACAAACAATGTCAGCTATGGCGGCCACGGCTGCGTTGTCCGCTGCGTCTGTCACGTCGTCTCTGCGGGTGGCGTCACCTTCGGCCTCCACCTCCTGCTCCACGGCTGCAGCTCCGGCAGCTCGGCCCCTGCTCCAGGCATCGTTCCAGGGTCTGAGGTCCGGCTCGCGGCTGTGCGAGGCCGCAGCCCCCGACCTGCACTCCGCAGTGGCGCTGGTGCTGCGGGCGGGGCGGGATGGAAGCGGAGCCTGCAGGGGAGTGGTGAGCATGGGGGCCATGGAGGCCGGCATTGGCGTCATGGGGACCAAGATGGGGATGATGACGGTGTTCAAGGAGGACGGCAAGGCCATCCCCGTGACCGTGGTAGGATTCCACGAGGGCAACATTGTGACGCAGGTGAAGACGGAGGCCACGGACGGCTACACGGCGGTGCAGGTGGGGTACAGGCGGGTGCGGGAGCGCAAGCTGAAGAAGCCGGAGCAGGGGCATTTGAACAAAATCGGGACCATTCCCATGCGCCATTTGCAGGAGTTCAGGCTGCAGTCTGTGGAGGGCTTCGAGCCCAGCCAGAGACTGCAGCTGGATGAGATCTTCAAGGTCGGGGACCTGGTGGACGTGGTGGGGAACAGTATCGGGAAGGGATTCCAGGGTACGTATCTCTGCGCTCTCTGCGCCCGCGTTTCCGAACCCTGACTAGACCTCACCTTGTCCCCGCTGTGCTTTCAGGAGGTATTAAGAGACACAACTTCGCCAGGGGTGCCATGTCGCACGGTTCCAAGAGTCACAGAGAACTCGGTTCCACCGGTGCTGGTACTACTCCCGGGCGTGTTTACCCGGGAAAGAAAATGCCCGGCCGAATGGGCAATGAGCGAGTCAAGATACGCAAGCTGGAGATCATCAAAATCGACACCGAGCTTAGAGCCCTCTTGGTGAAGGGAGCTGTCCCTGGAAAGCCCGGGAATTTGTTGCGCATTACTCCTGCCAAGATTGTAGGAAAAAACATCCCTCTCAGCTAGTCAGCCAGCTTCCTCGCCGCAGTTGTTGTTTGCTACTTCTCTAGTGAAAACAGCAAGTAGGCGGCATCGTTCTTTCTTCACACGCTCCATTCGCCTACGCCCTCCCAGGCTTGTGAATTGATGGTATGCCGCCTGCGGTTGCGTTTGCGTGGCATTCTTGTGGCAGCAAGGGTCTGCGGCTTGGTAACCCGAAACAGGAGACAAGCTTTGTGGAACCACTTCCACATGGGGGACCCATCCCATCCTCACGTGAAAACGCTGGTTGTGGCTTTACTCACCTCATATTGCTCTCATTTCAAGATTAGATTACTTATGGATACTGGTATTTATTCGATTGCCGAATGAGGGTGACTATCAATCTAGACTAAAAATACAAGTACAATTATTCTTTGTATTGTCTTCGTTAGAAAAGCAATTGGTAATCCATCAATTGGGGCGTGCCAGGCTCCCTCGTGCTCGTGTGAGCCACCAGTGCACGTAATTTATTATGTATGTACACACAGTATGTAGAAATGACAGGGTTTTTTTGACCTCTTCAAGGAGGTTATCAATATGTGGTGACAAAAGTAAGGCCGGTTTCGCATGTATCCAGCTCCGGTTCTAGGTGACACTACATGATACAATCCTTCATGACAAATCTCCATATTAAGCATACGGAAGGGTTTCCCTATGTGTGCGGTGCCTAGGCCATTTTCAGTTCCGGGAAGCGATGCCAATGGGCTCCTCCTAGTGCTGGCCAATGTGTGGCATGCGTCTCTCTTCACCATGCCAACACCTCTAGTCGTAGCACCTCGGTTCACAATCTGTTCACCTCTTTGCAATCTGAGATGCATTGATTTGCCAACGTTTTGGAGGGCATGGCACTAAGTTTATGTTTGTAAATGGTATGATATGATGCAGTAGCCATTTCTTCTCGCGAGTCAGTAGCCTATAGCCTAAAAATTACACACACAGCCCCATATATCCAAAATGTCTTCCTTCTCTATTTATTTGTCCAAGGAGGACCGATTTGACGGCCAACAACACAAACTTCGCTATTTGGAAATTTCGGATTACAAACATCCTGAAAGAGAGAGAGCTATGGGGCTATGTAGGCGGTATCGGCACTCCACCAATCGTCATCCCATACCTGGCACTCATGCAACACAAACCCAAACAGATGAGTGGGAAGAGAAAAACCAGCAAGCCAAAAACGTCCTCATATAATCAGTGCGGCACAACAATGTCCAGCAGATGGAGGTGCACACTCTGCAGCGAAAGCGTGGCAGTAGCTCCACGACATTTGTGCTGCAACGGGCATAATGCATATAGTTCATACCTTGAAAATTTTCTTTGGCTTGAGGATGGCCGAATATGATCCCGTTGATCGCCACATCATATCCTTCCGCAGCTAGGATGCAAAGTTTCAGGTCACAGGATTCACAATTAGTGAAGACCTATTAGCCGTCATATAGTCACTACCCTACCAGAATCATGGGATAGTGTTGTGCAATCCTTACAGGGGGCCAAGCCTCTCACCCTTAACATGGTCATCAACGCCATACTCACTAAAGAAGCTCGACACAAGGTCTTCGCCAATTCTTTCGGCGACGATAACTCTAGCTCCAACGCCTGCTACATAGACAAACAACAATTTAGAGGCAGAGGCAGGCCTAACTCCAGAGGTCAAGGATTCCGCGACAGAAGTACCTTCAATTCTCACTGAGATAAAGGCACCTACAACCCCACATAGTGTAAGATATGTAAATACTATAAAATTTCTAGTCATACATATGAAGAATGTCTGAATGACTTGCTGCACACAACCCAAGGCGGAAGGAACACTTGGGGCAATTAGCTTTCATCATGAAACACCATTCCAAAGCATTCCTAACACACATGAGCCACACCGACTCAACATCTACACTTTCCGCCCTTGTAGCGTCATGCATAACAACCAAAGGACAACACATATGGTATATGGACTCCGGTGCATCACAACAAATGACACCACACAAGGAATATAAATAGCAACTTTTCAACCATCTCACCTCTTCACTTCGTTAGTCTAGGTGACGACACTAGGCTTTGGGGAGGGGGGTGCATTCCAGCCTCGGAGGCAGGATCGGGGTGGCAGACGACGATCACAATGTGTCCTCAATGCCCACTAGCCAGTACGGTGCCACGTCGTCCACGTCGCGGCTAGTAGCAGCAGTACTCAAAGTATTCGAGCGCAAGAGCCCACATGCACAGCCTAGAGCGCGAGCGGATCCCTCACCAGGCGCTTGTGGGGACATCGTCCTCCAGGCGCTCGTGGCATCACCAACTCTCAAACTTTCTCTGGCACTCCTCGCGCAAGTAAGGACTTTCTTTTTACTAATATTCCACATGATAATCCTCTCGAAATGCTATCTACCATTCAAGGCTTAGCTCAACCTAATTCGAAAGATGCTTATCTCGAGGACGCCTCTTCACCATAAGGTCTCGAGGACACTAGAACGGGCAAACATCCTCAACGTTCCAGTGCAGGTAAATAAGGAGGTATTCTCCTACTAACTGAAAGGACCTTAAAAACACTTTAGCCTGTTGTCTTAATGAAGCAATAGATCAGTTTATTCCTGCTAACTATCAGGAGGCCATTACCTACGCAGAAAAAGAAAATTGGAAGAAAGCAATAAGGCCAGAACTAGATTCCCTTAAAGCTAACAAAACTTGGAAACTAACTATTTTACCACTAGATGGAAAACTAGTAGGTTCCAAGTAGACTTTTAAGATTACATTAAATGCTGACGGTATCATAGAGAGATATAGGGCCAGATTAGTGGGAAAAAGATGTTCACAAAAATATGGTTTCGATTGTGACGAGATCTTTAGCCCCGTGCTAAAATTAATGTCATCAATAATCTTTATGGCCTTAGCTTCTCACCATGACTATGAGCTTATGCAACTAGATATGAAGACAACTTTTTTATATGGCGACCTTGACCTAACTATCTATATGGAATTACCTTAGGGTATATGAGTTAAGGATAAAGCAAAATATTATGTTTGCAAATTATTAAATCATTATATGGACGCAAGCAAAACACCATGAAGTAGTATTTTAAATTAGATGTTAGTTTTAAGTCTTTAGGTTTTACTAGATTACACTATATTTATATTAAGAGATTTTGTTATCACTTCATTGTGCTTGGAGTTTACGTTGACGACATTGTTTTTATGTCTAACTTTGAGGCCATCTTAGAGCGTACTAGATTAATGCTTGCAAAGAGTTTCTCTATGAGATCATGCCGAGAACTTTCATTTTGTCTAGGCATTCAAATTTTAAGACAGAGAGAAACTACAAGTATTTTCATTCATTATCTAAGTATATTCAGGAAGTTCTGACTAAGTACAACATGTTAGAGTCTTGGCCTGTTTCCACACTTATCTATGGAGGCTAACCTGAAGCTCAGCAAAGAGGAAGATCAACAACAAGAAGTGACCAATTCTAGTAGCAACCAGCTACCATATTGGTCCATTGTTAGGAGCTTCATGTACCTTATAGTTTGCGCTAGACCAGACCTTGTATTCTTAGTGGGAGTATTATCTCAGTTCTTAGCAGCTCCGACTCAAGCTCACTAGAAATTTAAAGCAGCCAAGCGGGTATTCTAATATTTGAGAGCAACTCCTAACATCAGACTCCTATACCTGTCATCGTCCAAACAAGCTGAACCTCTACAACTTGAGGGTTATAGCGACGCTGACTGGGCAGAGAATGCACAAGCAGCTACGTTTACATGCTCGGTGGAACAACAACAAGTTGGAATAGCAAACGACAATAGGTGGTGGCACTCACTAACTCATGCTTGGAAAGGACGGCCTATGACAATTCCTACAAGTATCCAAACTCGCGGAAACACAACAAGTACCAAGACCACTCTATTGCGATTTTTTGAGTGTAATAGCAGTCACTTACAACCCGAAGTTCCACGCGAGGACCAAGCACATAGAAGTTCAATTCCATTTCATCATACAAGTAGTAGAAGATAGTAAATTTGAAGTTTTATATCTACCGATAGAATTGATGACGGCCGACGCACTAATCAAAGCACTCACCTCCGTTAAGCACCAGCAATACGCAATTAGCATGAGAGTAAGAAGCTTATCACAAGCAACTAATGAAATGCAACACCAGAAGACTAGAGAGCTTAAGGACTAACGTTAAGTGGGAGTGTTAAGTTAATAACATCTAGCCCTTAGGGCATGGTTCATAATACCGTAGATATTAAACAATAATTAAGTGAACGGTTAGGTTTCAGGTGCTGTATTTCGCACATACACACATCTGTACATAATGCTTCACATCATCATTCAATCTGAGCGAATTGGCCAACGCCCCTCTCTCGATTCGAGACACTGCATAGCCATGGTATAGGTCCCATGTCTGCCATAGTAGTCAGTGCTTAGCCCATCTCCATATAGCTCATTGTGAAATGAGTCCCATCCATGGCCCCACAACAGTTTTCAAACCCTTGCTATAACTGAAAGCCGAGCTTGATCTCTTGGAATCTTGTTGAACTAGGCCATTATAGGTGGTGTTGCCATCATTGTAAAATGAAGACCACAAAACTGTGAAAGACATCAAATACTTTGGTGGTGCCCACACCAAACAATTCCCCAAGGCTCACATAGGAGTCCCCTTTTGCTGACTAGTAGTAGTAAGTCAAAAAGTAAGTTCAAGAGACCTGAACTTACTTTTTGACAGGCAGTAGACGGCCTGAAATTTGGTTGAAGCCTGGCACTTCCGTGGGTTGGAGGTCTATAGTAAGGAGAGAGCACACATATTCAAAGGACATTGGACTTTATAAAACAAAAGAACACTGTAGCATTTTCCTTTGCAACATGGCAATTGTACAGCGAGAAAACGCCTTGAGCTTGAGGATTGATGTAGAATTCATTGTACTGGATATCATTCAACATTCGGCAGGCAACATTCGGCAGGTCAGTAGATCTGAGGACTTGGATTACTTTTTATGGTTGCCTCGTCCCTTGCTAGAGGATCCTATCCCTTGGATTTGGGGACTATATGCTTCTTTTGTACCCTTTCTTTGCTCGACCCTTTTCATAAAGCGCACGGGGCTCCCTACTGTTGAGCTCGAAAGCCTGAGCGTCAAATTTTCTTAATGGTAATAGTAATAGTATCTATTTAACATGGACTTCCTCATTTATCCTGTAAATATTTTTTATGTAATTAATTATCTTCCCGGATCTACTATATACAAGCCGGAGATAAATTCAGTCTATGAAATCTAGCTCTCCATCGTCTCCATTCGTCAAAGTACACCTATTCAATATCAATAAGAATATTTATTTCTTTATAATATATATAGTGGAATTGACCCGCGTCGGTCCATGAAAGCTTATTCGGAGCGTTCCACCGATCAGTACTAGGCCTTGTCCGGCATTCCGGGGATCAGTGAGCCCAAGTCCCAAAAACAGAAGAAAAACGTCCAATAAATGGCCGTGGGCGGCTCAATAGCGGGCACGTGGTAGCCGTCCAGGTTAAATAGGTGTAGGGGTCGGAACGTGAACCCGAAGGTCGAATTTGGCGGTCTTGGCCGTTTCGTTTCTCAGAGGCGTGGCGTGGCCAGAGTCAAGCATGGGTTGCAAATAAACATTAAAAAGTGACAGAGTAAAGTCTGTTATAAAGTTGCCGGTGTGCATTAGGCCCGAAAGCGGAGACTGGTGGCCCAGTGAAGGCCACGCTGTCGTGGGCGTTTCACGAGACCCTCTGGTTGCTGTGTGCCGCTCAGGCCTCGCGGCCTACGGGCCTCAACGCTCTGCTCCAGTGGCTGCCTCAATTCTCTCTGGGTTGCTCAGCTGGACGGTGTGCAGCCACCGGGCTCCTTCCCCTGCCCAGTCTCTGCCGCCGAGGACTGGATGGAACGAGCTGGGCATGGAGAATTCTGAGACTGCAGCCTTGGGGAGAGGAGCAGCATGTGGAGCTGGCATTCGGGAGGCTGAATTCTCTCTTATCGGAAGCGGCATCTTCTTCTGCTGATCTGACGCAGCCCAGTGCTAGGAGCTTCAGCCATGGCAGCCCTCCTGGAGTCCTCGCTGCGGGCGATGAGCGCCAGTCCCAGCGGCCTGAGCTCGTCCCGTGCCTCGTTCGTCAATCCCGCCTCGCCCCCGGCACGGCTCAAGGTCCAGGAGGTGCAAATTGCGGGACCGCGGGGGCGAGGGAGCAGGGGAGGCAGAGATGGGAGAAGTGGGCACGCGGATGCCGTTGCCACCCAGGATGCCCCTGCGTCTGCGAGGCCCGGCCCGCCCGAAGTCCGGCCTAAGGTGCAGCTCGGTGAGGGAGTTGTGATCCCGGCGAGTCGGAGCACGGTACGGGCATTTGCTTCTGTAGGGGGTTGTTTAGTCTGTGGGTTCGGGTAGCGGAGCTGTGGAGAGTGGAAATAGTCTGTCTGGGTGTTCTCATTTCGCTGGGCCTTGGTGGTGCAGAGAGTTTCTCAAATGTCGGAGGAGATGAGGAAAATGCGAGCTCAAATGGAGGAGGATGAGCAAGTTGCTTCCTTCATGCGGGGGCTGCGGGGGCAAAACCTCAACGATGAGCTCTTCGCTTCTGCCGACACGAAAATGCGGCTCGTGGAGGTGAGGGCCTGGGGTTTTAGTCTTCCCCCGTCGGCAGTCTGTATGGCCGTGGTGCTGGTCGTGAATGGCGTCACCGTCGTAGTTGTGAGTTGGGGTAGTGAGCGAGACTGCTATTCTGATTCAGTTGTCTTATTGTTCTGCTCAGGTGCAAAGTGGTGGAGACGAAGATACGCTGCCACTTGTCTACGATCCAATAACCATTGGTGCTTACTGGGGCAAAAGGCCAGGAGCTGTGGCCACCAGAATAGCTCAGTTACTGGGGGTAGCTGGTGGCTTCCTCTCTAATATTGCCAAGGACATCATCACAAAGACTGTGAAAGAGGTGCTTTTCTGTTTATGCGAAATGTCGGGGCGTCATTTGAATTCAGGTCCCAACGAGCTGCATGGTTCCCATCTTGGTGTATGACAGCGGGTGTTTCCTTTCAGAATGAGGTGAAGCGGGCGATTGAGCTAAGGGAAATTGTGACGTCCCTGGGTCCTGCATATATCAAGCTTGGACAAGCTCTGTCTATTCGACCTGATGTCCTATCACCGTCTGCTATGACCGAGTTGCAAAAGCTCTGTGACAAGGTCACTTGCCTAA
This sequence comes from Anthoceros angustus, assembly GCA_010909165.1. NCBI lineage: Eukaryota > Viridiplantae > Streptophyta > Anthocerotopsida > Anthocerotales > Anthocerotaceae > Anthoceros > Anthoceros angustus. The sequence goes on from MU008157.1 coordinate 340,821, forward strand.
CCATAACCGATTACACGTAGCGAAGTGAAGTTGGGCCCCAGCTTCCACTTACGTAATTGTCAGGGCTGCCAGGGAAATGAAACTCAGGCTTGTCTTTCCGGTGTTGAATCGCTAGAGATATCTGATTTATCTGTCCTTTGCAGGTCCCTTCGTTTCCGGATGATGTGGCCATGGCTCTTATCGAAGAAGAACTTGGTCGTCCTTGGCAAGAAATTTACTCCAGTCTGTCACCGTCACCCATAGCTGCAGGTGTGTGCTAGCTTCATAAGCTAGTTGGCCTCTCTTCGTTGATGCAATGATTATCTGCAGCTTATGATCCTTGTTGTTGCTTCACCTCAGCATCTCTCGGTCAAGTATACAAGGGTGTTTTGATGGAAACCGGAGAAACTGTTGCTGTGAAAGTGCAGCGACCCTTCGTTCTTGAGACTGTAACTATAGATTTGTTCATCATTCGGAAGCTGGGACTTTTTCTTCGGAGATTTCCACAGGTGACTGCTGAAGCGCATGTCTGGCATTCACCAACTTCGGGCTGTCCATTTTCTCTGCTTGTCAGCTCGAACTGTGCCTCAGCTTATCTAAGCTGAAGAGTCCTTTTGACTTCAGATTGCTACAGATGTTGTCGGCCTGGTGGACGAGTGGGCCGCTCGGTTTTTTGAAGAGCTTGACTATGTGAATGAAGGTCAAAATGGAACTCGGTTTGCAGAAATGATGCGTGTAGACCTTCCACAGGTTGGCATCGTGCTCCTCATTGTTGTGGACCCAGATATTGCAGACGGCTTCTTAAGCTATTTTGTCGTTGGTGTGTGGCAGGTGGTTGTGCCAAAGACATTCACAAAGTACACCTCACGAAGGGTCCTTACAACGCAGTGGATTGAAGGAGAGAAGCTGTCGCAGAGCACAGCATCTGATGTAGGAGACCTTGTTAACGTTGGTGTAATCTGCTACTTAAAGCAGGTAATCTTCTTTGCGCTCTGCAAATTAATTCGATATAACTTGCGTTTGTGTGCTGAGTTCGTGCCTCTGGGGGAAAGTTGTTGGACACAGGGTTCTTTCACGCAGATCCACATCCGGGGAACCTGATCCGAACCCCAGATGGGAAGTTGGCTGTGCTGGACTTCGGTAAGTTTCTTTGCTTATCAACCAGTCTGGGTTTTCACCTCGCAGCCCCGTTCCTGCATTCACAATCTGGAAGACTGGAGTATGACGCAACTTCTTGTTCACCTCTTGCAGGTCTAGTGACTCAAATTACAGATAATCAAAAGTATGGAATGATTGACGCCATTTCCCACTTAATCCATCGAGATTACGAGGCTATTGTGGAGGACTTTGTGCTTCTAGACTTCATTCCAGAGGGTGTCAATCTGAAGCCTATCATGCCAGTGCTGGCCAAGGTCTTTGATCAAGCTTTGGAAGGCGGAGGAGCTAAGAACATCAACTTTCAAGAGCTGGCCGCAGATCTGGCCCAAATTACATTTGACTATCCTTTTCGAATACCTCCATACTTTGCGCTGATCATTCGAGCTATTGGTGTCCTTGAAGGCATTGCCCTAGTGGGCAATCCAGATTTTGCAATTGTTGACGAGGCGTATCCCTACATTGCCCAGGTATGTAAGCAAGTTACAATTTTTAAGTGTGGAGAGTAGGACTCAACAGGCAACCGCTGGACCATGTCACCTCCCTGACCTTCAGCCTTGTCCTTGCAGAGGTTATTGACTGATAACTCTCCAAGGTTGAGGGAGTCTTTAAGGTACACCATATACGGTAAATCTGGCGTGTTCGATGCAGACCGCTTCATAGACGTGATGGAAGCATTCGAGACCTTCACTCTTGCGGCACGGAGTGGAGGGGGTCAGGGCACGCGTGGAGGCATGGCAAGCCTGGGTCTCATCCCCTTCCAGTCTTCTGCCTTAAGTCTGACGGCCGCAGACCAGCCCCAACTACAAACGCGAGCGGCATTGGCATTTCTCTTCTCTGAACAGGGTGATTTCTTCCGGGAGTTCATCTTGGATGAGGTTAGGCGCATCACTGCACGGCTTTTGTGTTTCTTTTTGCACCAGCGTCAGAGACACACATGCTCATCACGTCCTCCTATGTACGCAGGTGGTTAAGGGCATTGATGCAGTCAGTCGTGATCAGCTAGGGCGGTTTGTGGTTTCAACAGGCATCTACAGGCTGAATCCCATATTGAGCATGATGCCAGTACCTGGAGCAACCAGGTCTATTTCGCTCATCCCAACCGTGACCTCGGAGGATGAACAAGTCATTAACAACGTAAGAAAAGTGGTGGAGTTCCTGTCTGCTGGTACAACCACCGATAAGTCTTCCTCACAGGTGATCCTCAATGCATTTTGAATGTAAAGTCTGCGGTGCTTCGCGGCCTGAGCGTCCACGCTGATACCGGGTGGTCTTGCTTGACAGAGGGGTGGAGTTGGCATGTCTGAAGTCTTGCGTGACCTGCTGCCCGTTCTACCAGCTGTTGGATCACAGGTCGTGCCGGAAATAATTAACCGTCTAACATCTCGAATTATAGCTCGGACTCTTCGAGAGCTATTTTTGTAGAACAATTCTCCCATCTGCCGGCTGCGGAATGGGTTGTAAAAAACTGAAAACCGATCAATTCAAGTAGGTTAGACATCTCGCATCTGTCCTCTGCGGCAGGAGAGTCTGCAGGTTGCAATACCGGAACGGGGCTACTGGTATGTTAACAGCATCATATGTAAGGATGTGTAGTATAGGTGCAGACAAAGCACAATCTGCCTATCACTGAAAGAGAATTCTGGCAGCCTCGTCCAAAGCCTCTTCCAAGTACAGGAAGGTTATCGTTGAATCCAGCCAGGAGGTCATGAGAAACGACAGCTAGGTACTAAAAGTGGGCATTCATACAGAATCGCCATCCACGAAGCAACTCTGTGCCATACAGTTTTAAGTCTTAACCATGAAGCCAACGAGTGGATTGTCCGGCCACGACAAGTGCCAGAATTTAGTACGTTCCAACTTGTCAATCAGCGATCTACTCCAGGATAGCCACCGGCATCCATTCCACCACCGTGCCGGCAGCACATGAACCTCCATAGAATCCACGTCCTGCTGTCACTGCGTTTGTGTGGACGAGTAGATCATTCCCGTCTAGCCCGACAGGTAGACGGAGGATGCTCCTACAGTGTTGCACCTGTCACCCCATTGCGGAAAAAAGGGAAGTTTAGACATCAGCGTTAAAACATTGCTTGTGACAATGGCAAGGCAAGTATTTGCATGATCCAAGCCCAGTCCTTTCCAAAGATCTCGATGAGACAGGCATCCACCTTATTCTCGTAAGGCCTCTAATCTGACTCCGTAGATGCTGGAAAGACGCCTAAAAGCCATTCCTTTCTCACAAATCCCAACTTTGACACACCTCACTCAAATGGAAACCGTCTTTTCCACGTTCACACCCTTCTTGTAAAGGGAGTCAGACTACTTACAAGTTATTGTTGGTGCACAGTCTTCATGATATGCACCGTTGTGCCAGCTGAGAATTCTTCTGTCCATGTCATAGAATCCGTCTGCAGTGGTAACTCCTTAGCAGGAGCTGCATCAGGATGTGACTTGAAAAGATGACAGTGTGGACGCGATGTTGAGTGTGATCGCCATTCATTGCGTTCACACAATTGGCGTGCAGCAGAAATCTCAGAGTCGGAATACATATGGGGGAGTCGATGGTAAAAGCTGAGAAGCCACCCACTGACCCCGCCTCACCTCACTCCCAAACTTAACCCACCATGGCCATCGATGCCCCCACTATGTACAGCATGGCAGATTACAACATGGGAGAAATGGAACAACCGGTAATACTCCGTCCTTATAAAGAGGACAAAGCAGTTCCCAACACTTCCACAATCGTTCTGGTTTACTGAAGTACATGACGTATGTGAATTCACTAATTTCCTCCGCAGAATGATCCAGATACTCCTTCTCGGTATACATGGTTTCTCGTTCTGCATGCGCCCATCCGTAAAGGTCGTCCAAATAGCCCTCTGTAGGATTGAATGCAATGAAGTGGAAGCCCCAGTCTTCTGAATCAGAGTCGATGAGTTCATCAAAACCCTCATCACCATAGAAAAGTTCATCAAGCTCAACCTGCTTCTCAACAATCCATGGGGTATGAACACCAGACGGGTTCCCGACACCGAGCTTATAGAGACTCCATTCATCGGGATCTTGCCCCCTTGGATGACCTACGGAGATAATGCTAACATCGCCACCTTTGGTCACACGAAGCTGCATTGACCTCCAGTACGTCCTAATATCTTCGTTCTGAACATTCCTATCCATCTTCAGAGACAGAACGCCAGTGTCCCATTGGTAGACCCACACTGACAAGGGGCAAGACGTTTTATCATCAACATACCATGGTGGTTCATCTCGTGGTTCCAGAGCGGCCAAGAAGTAGACTCTGTTCCCCGACACGCAGGAGTGGATAAGGGATCTGAATCTAGGAGCTGGCTCTCCCAGAATCTTCCATGTCCTGGACCGGGACGAGTAAACTTGGATTACCCAATTCGCAAACTTCCTGTCGTGCACTGGCCATCGCTCATGGGTTTCGTTCAGTTGAAATTGGACAATGTGATAGAAACCGGAGCGCTCCTTCCGACAGGACTCATCCTCTGAAGGCAATTTCTCCCCAGGTTTGAAGCAGGGAACTGCTGGTTCCAGACGAAAACCTCGCTTGTCACGGAGCCTTTCTTGAATGAAGTGAAAACCTCGCCGGTGAAATGACAGATCCTTGAACACATTCAACTCTGGAACCTTCTCCCACTTGTCATGCATCGGGCTCCCGACCCAATACTGTGACGCTTTAGAGTCCCATAGCGCTACCAGACCCGACGGCCCTCCTCCTTGGATGCAACCATGCACAGCCGGATCCCAGCCAGGGGGCCACGACAGCTTCATCCTCGTCTTCTCGAAGGAAACGGGGTCCAAGGCTGACCACTGGAGTCGATTCTCTTCCTCGCAATCCTCCTCGTATCCCTTCTTCTCTAGGAGCAAAAGCCGTGGGGAGCCTGGATTGGCTTCTGCCAGGTCCTCCTCCAGCTCCTTCAAAAAGCGGTACCACTTCTGAGAAACACACAGGCATTGGAGGCGAGTGACATGCGGAACGCCACGGAATATCAGTCTCCATAGCTCCTGGGAGAGCTTATCGAAAGACGCAGCCTCCATCGAGGGTGATAGAGCGGCTGGCAGGAGTATTCCACGGCACCTCGACAAGACTTGACTCGTAAGCAAAGAAACTGAAACGAATTGAATCTATGGCTATAAGATATATTGGTACTTCCCGAGACCAAAACCCTAAAAGTCGACTTAAGACAGTCCGGGTAGTGATTTCAGGACGGGCAGGGGCGGCAATCTGCGTCTCCTGCGTGACTATGTGAAAGAGAGATAGCATAACTCTCAAAACACAGACTTAGGGCGCAATAATCAGAAAGGTTTTGTCATGTGGGGACGGCAAGCAAGTGTATGTAGTCATGTCCCATGGAGAATTGCAGACTTCAGCTCCAAGACAGTGAATGTGTAAAATGGCAGGGTGATGCATAGTACCAGGTCATCCCGGCATAGTCTTTGTTAGACTCATCTTCCGACAGCTATACACTATGCTGAAACTATGTACAGCTAAGAAGGATTTGGTTGTGGGGCGACGGGTTCATGATCTCACTATCAAACTTGGATACTTGGGAACCATATCGTGCATATTTATGCATCGGGAGGTAGGCTAGATGAGTGTGTTCACCAAAGTGGGGAAACCAAATGTCTTCATTGGTTTTCCATACTCTTTGCCCATGCTAAGCCACTGGAAATTTTTATGTTATTGACGTGCCAGCAGCTTAGAGAATTTCTTCTACACCCTATTGTCGGTCCTTGAAGTTCCGAAAAACTCCAAGACAGAGTGCAGCGGAGTCTTGGAGTTTCATTACGGGACGAGGACGTACGAGTTTCCCCGCGGAGCTCGTCCACTAACATATATTATAGATCTAATATAATATTATTAAATATAATAACAATATATATATACATAAATTATATGCACTTGTGGCTCACATGAGGGAGGCCGACATGCCTTTTGATGGCAGGGATCGGACCCATAGGGCTTTCATTTACAAACTTCTAAGCTCTTTTATCTACATAAATTTATTTGACTTATTGGATTTGCTCTATTTAACTTTGATGTGCCTTGAACCGGATCTCGTACATTTATCTCCATACATATTTTCTTTTTTTCTGTTTATGGTTTCTTTTTATTTTATTTCTTTGTCGTCCCGTTGCGATTCCTTTGAAGTGGGTATATGCAAGGCCTTTGAGTACGTCATGCCTCTTCGCAGTTTTGAAAATGTCCTGCTCCTCAAGGGCTATTCACAATCTCATACTACACCGTGGGCTGAATATTTAATATCTATATTTTGGGAATCTGAATATTGAAAATATATAATACTCAACATGTGGTCGGAAATGGCCACTATCTTGACATATTACATTCAACTCCTAAGAGGGGTTGAATTATATATACCTAGATCTTTAAATTTTATATGCCAACTTATCCTTGCATCGTCATAAACCTCAGCCAAAAGACTACAATAGACCAGGAAGATGTGCACACGTGGATAAATAATGCTGCTAAATATGACACCCTACTAGTAACCCTATGCCCTAAACCCTTCTGCTCTTAGAAATAATTCAGTCCACTACAATTACCAATCAATCCCACGTGGGCTCTCACACATCAAGCCCCTGTAGGGCTCTCACACATCGAGCCCCTATATGGCCTTTTACAAATCAAGCCCACAGAGGCTTGCGAGAGCTAGTTTCTATCTGTTGATTGAATCGAGAGTAAAAAACCAGCCTTCAGAACACAACACCATCTAACCTCAGCTTACTCTTTGTAGGAAACCAAAAAAGAAAAAGAGGAAAAAGATCACAACCATAAAAATATGGTGGTTTCAAAAAATAAAAATTTTACTTATCATAAGCACATTTGAAAAGCGCCATGGTTATTGGGCGTGACAAGTTCACTCGTGCATTTAAAAATAATTTATTATATATAATTTACTTTTAAAATAAAAATATATATTTTTTGCTCTATTTAATCGAAATCCCAGGTTACAGAGAATTTAAGATATTATGAGAATTATGTATGTAGAACAATATAGAAGATCACAATGTGGCATAAATGATATGAGAGGTAATAGTCGTCATAGTAAAGAGGACGACGCACTTTATAAACCTCTCATGGTAGTCCGTTGCAATGAAGGATAAATATATTCCCACTAACTTCTGCTAGCATATGATGCAAATGTTCTTCCTTGGTATACATAGTATTTCAAAATAAATGTGCAAATCCGTAAGGGTCGTCCACATAGCCCTCGGTTGGATTGAAGGTAATAAAGTCTCCTAAATGAGCGTTGATGAGTTTTTTCAAATGCATATCACCCTGCCTAAGTTCAGGAAGCCCAACCTATTGAACTTCCATGACAAATTTGCAATCTTCTTCTTCCCCTAGTGACTGAAATCCAAAGGGTTTTATTACGACAACAAGCTTGAAGCTTTTGCATTTAATGGGATTTCCCTCCTGTACATGACTTTTGGAGATCATGCTAACATCTCTAGCATCGGTCACACGGAATTGAAGTGACCTCTAGTACTTCTTAATTTCTGCGTTGCCAACTTTTTAATGCATCTCACAAGATAGAAGGTCTGTGTCCTATTGGTAGACCCACACCTCTAAGGGACAAGGCAATTTAGGAAGCCCAACCGATTGAACTTCCATGACAAATTTGCAATCTTCTTCTTCTCCTAATGACTGAAATCCAAAGGGTTTTATTACGACAACAAGCTTGAAGCTTCTGCATTTAATATATGACTTTTGGAGATCATGCTAACATCTCTGGCATCGGTCACACGGAATTGAATTGACCTCTAGTACTTCTTAATTTCTGCGCTGCCAACTTTTTAATGCATCTCACAAGATAGAAGGTCAGTGTCCAATCGGTAGACCCACACCTCTAAAGGACAAGGCAATTTATCATTAATATACCGGTGAGGTTTTGCTTCTGGTGGTTCCAGAGCGACATAGAAGTGCACGTTGTTGCCCGACACGCAGGAATGAATAAGTGATATAATATTTCTAGAAGCTAGATAGAGGACAGTGAGGCACCGCTAGTTCCAAAACAATTTCTCGCTTCACCTGGGGCCCTTTGGAATGAAGTGAAAACCTCGTCGATGGAATGACAGCTGCTGGAACTCATTCGGCGCTGGAACCTTCTCCCACTTGTCATGCATCGGACCCCCTTCCATATTCTCTACTTGATCTCGTACAGACTAATAACATTTGTGGCATTTTTCTCCTTTGCTGCAAACCAAAGTTCCATTAAGTCTACTATGTTGAGCTCCTCCCCCATACTCAGGGCTGACCTATTTTTGTCCCGGGTGACGAGGTCTTTGTCGCAAATGTGATTATAATAGACCCTACTCAGGACATCATCTACGAACATGTCATCATCTATCCTCCAGGTTGGGTGGTGGAGGGATGCACTACGGCTATGGTTCACAAGTACACCTACCCATGTATTCCTACTAAGACTTATGGGACCATGGGCAAGGACTTCTCAAAGTTTATCACTGCTAGTACTAAAACATACTACATGTGAAGAAGAGGATAGGTCTAATGGTGACCATCGCCCTGCATAGCGCAAATTTATCACAGCTTGTGCTAAAGCATACCACATGTGCAAGATGGGGGTAGGTCCGCAGGTAGCCATCGCCCCGCACCGGGCGTTGGCAGATACAATTCGACGGCTTTGAAAACGGAGGACGCACATTTTCAGGGGATGCACATTTTCAGGTCCGGTGGGGTTTTGCAGGGCGGCTTCGAACGCGACCGGGGAGAACGCAACATCTTCTGTTCTGTTGAAAATTTCAAGACGGCTTCAAACGCAAGGACGCAGCATTTTCAATGCGGTGTGGTCAAAAAGCGTTTCCTTATTCCAGATTATGACATCTTCGGAGCTATAGGTAACTTCAGGGTAGACGATCGGGGGAGGGGTCTAGTCCGCCTTTGGCCTGGAGCCCTATGGAGGTCCCCATCGCCTTTTTTTTTTTTCTATTGCATATTTATAAAGTCTGTACGTTTCAAATAGGGACTTCTATGTAAATATGTTGGCACTCCCCTGGATCAAAACCCTAAGTCGAGTCGAGACTGTCACGGTAGTGAGTACCGGACGGGGAGGGGCTGCCTGTGGACAGATGATTATGCTTCTCTTAAGTGGCGCCGTGACGCTGATCTGTGCATATATGTGAGGGTAGTGTAAGCAGTCTGGTGTTGTTGTGATGCACGCACCAAGGTGTGAGATTAAGGGATTGCACATGTTGTCAGAACCTGAGAGACGACCACGAGCTTGGGTCTCGAGTTTCTGGACGACAGACATGGCCTGCATTGTGAATTAGGGTGGGAACTTTGGAGAATTTAGAAGCTGGTTGCGGTGCGGATCGCCAATATGGGGGAAGAGAAGCGGCACGAGATGATGGAAACGATTTTTGGTGAAGATTTTGTGGAGTCGGAAGATGAGCAGGACGTAGCACCTCGGAGTCGCGTCCGCTCTGCTTCTGGGTCGCCAGCAGGATCTGATGACGACGAGGGAGAAGGCGAGGGAGAGGGGGAAGGAGAAGGCGAGGGAGAGGGGGAAGGAGAAGGCGAGGGAGAGGGGGAAGGAGAAGGGGAGGGAGAGGGGGACGGGGATGTTGAGGTAGAGGGGGAAGGAGAAGGAGAAGTGGAAGCAGAGGGTTTAGTGGAGAGCGAGGGGGAGCGGGTAGGCAGTGATGCAGATAGGGATCAGAGTGATGCAGAGAGAGCTCAGAGCGATGGCGAGAGGGAGGAAAGTGAAGGGGAGCGAGATGAAGGTAGTGACGGGGAAAGGGAGGGTTACAGGGAAGCAGAGTCCGAACCTGGACGGGCCGAGCCTGAAGCCAGTGGCAGTGGCTCGGAGCAGTCCAACAGGAACCGTAGAGATGACGGAGAGGACGACGAAGGAGCTGAGGAAGAAGCAAGGGAGTCCAGGTTAGTGGCTCTTTTTTAGGTCTGTAGGTTCTTTGCCTTGAGCGATCGCGCTGGGTTTGTCTTCATGGTTCAGTCCTGACCTCAGTGAACGAGGCGACCGGAGACAGAGATCTGGGGAGGTTGCGGAAGCCCGGGCAATTTTTGGTGAATCGGATGAGGAGGAAGAAGTGGAAAAAGTACCGCGTGGAAGGAGGCGGGGGGTAAGGGGCTCACATCATCCGTTTTCTGAGAGTCATGTGGTTTGCATCGCAGTTTGCGAGTACAGTACTCAGCTAACGTTGCTCTTACTTGCGGTGGGTCTGCAGCGTCCCCTGTCAGATGATGAAGGGGAACAAGAAGAACCAGCACCTGATGATGTTGTGGCAGATGATGACGATGATGGCTACAGGGAGGAACCTCAATTTGATCGTAGAACTCGAGAGAGACCGATGGGGGAGCCTTTGGATTTGGAGATTCCTTCTCGTCAGCCTCCCTGCCGACCGGACCAGGTCTACCATTCAAATTCAGTAATTTATTTGCGTAAGCAATCAAAGTTTCAATTCTGTGGTCTAACATGCAGCTGCAATCAGATGAACCTGGTGCGGGTATCCAATATAATGGGTATTGAACCAAAACCATTTGACCCTAAGACTTATGAAGAGGAGGCTACAACATTCGTCACTGATGAAAGTGGTCGCAAACAGCGGTTACGATTGGAGGAGAATGTTGCTCGGTGGAGGGCAATCAAGAATCGCAATGGGTCCTTGACTGTAAGTTGTTCAACAATTTTTGAAGTAGTGCTCCTTTGGACTTATGAGCCAGTTTTCCATGAAGAGAGGACATGAGGTGTTTTGATTGATTGTGGAACTTTGTTGTTGCAGTTTGAGAGCAACGCAAGATTTGTGAAATGGTCTGATGGTAGCCTACAGCTGTTGCTTGGGAACGAAGTTCTTGATATAGCAGTACAGGATTCCCGTCATGATCAATCTCATCTTTTCCTTCGGCATCCTAAGGTCTGTGTTTCTTACGTTAATGCAGTGGTGCAGTTGTATGGAGTGAACGTCTGACAGTATATTACTGAGAAATCCAATTGTGTTATCGCAGGGAATCCTACAGTCACAAGGTCGTTTAGGTCGGAAGATGAAGTTCATGCCTTCGTCTTTGACATCGAAGTCACATAAGTTGTTGACTGCGCTTGTTGACTCAAGGCACAAGAAGGTTTTCAAAGTGAAAAACGTTTACACTACAAAGGATCCAGAGAAAGAGAAAGTGGAGAAAGAGAGGGTATGGATGTATGCTTGTGATTTAAGAATGCAGTGGCTTTTTCTCCCTCGAAGTAGCAGGACCTCAACTCCTCATTCTGTCACGCAGGCTGCAGAGCAACGCATAAGAAGCAAGGAGGATCTCCAGAGAAAGCAAGATAAGGTGAAGAGCAAATACACTCCCATTCACCGTGAGCGGGATGCACAACTGTCCCCTAATTATCTGGAGGTTGCACTTGATGAGGTACTCATCTTGTTTCAGTAGGCAATTTTGCTTTCCCCTGATTTGTCCAGGGTGCTGTGTCCTCAAGCGTGCAAGCGCTGCCCGAAGCAAGTTGACAGTAATTTTGCATGTGGACTCTTCAGGATGAGGAGACAGATGAGTTTGCAGATGGGCGAAGGGCAGTAGACGCAAGGCGTTTCCAAGAGCAATTAGAAGCAGAGGGTAGAGCAGAGCGGCGCATGATGGGCTCAAGAAGGGTAATTGATGTCACGGCAGATGTGTTTGGAAGAATTTGCATGTATACCAGTATGCTGAAATGCCGGGTACTATTCGGTTGCAGCCACCGCCAGCAGTGAGAGAAGCACCCGCTAGAAGTATGAAGAACAGAAGACCGCCACCACTGTCTCGTCGGGAGACCATGGATTCTTATTCAGAGGAGAGCGACCGCGAGCCATCGTATAAAAGCGAGGGTGACGAAGACGGGTATCCTGCAGCAGAGGAGGTCGAAGAAGAAGACTGGCAAGAGAGACCGAAGTATCGGGAGGTAAACTTCTCAAGGAGAACGAATTTCGTGTTAATCGTAAGCCCGATTCACTGAAACCAGCTGTGTCTGCAGGAGAGACGGAGGGTAGACAGGGATGATGACAGGAGGAAGAGAAAGAGGGAGAAGGAGGAAGAGGCTCGCAGAGAGGCATCACCTCCGAAGAAGACGGCACAAAGAAGGCGGGTAGTGGTTAGTAGCGACGACGAGGATTGAAACATATTGTCGAAATATGTCTGGTCTTTCGGATCTCGGAAAAATTGTCATTGGAAATATTCATGAGAAAATTGTACATCATGAAATTGAGGAGAAAGAATTATTAGGAAAGAATAGCAGACTGCTAAAGCTGCTGTGCGCTTTTCTTTCCCAATAATTCTGGAATTGAAAATGAAGATAGAGCGGTGGACGAGAAGAAGCAAAATTATGGATAATCACTTTTCAACTCAGATGTTATTGAAAGATAATCGGCGTGATTTACAAGCCATCAGCTGCACTCAGGAAGGCGCTGGTTTGACGACCGCGGGAAGATCCGGCTAGTTCACATCCCGTACTGGCAATTTGAATGAGAATGGCTGCCAGTTTCTTTGGCCTGGACAAGAAGACAGCATGGTCGGCCTGGGGCACACTGAAGACGCACAATGGTGGATTGCGCTGTATAATATAATCCTGGTCACCGGGCGGCACTCCTCGGTCCGCCAGAGTCTTGACGTAATAGCGAGGCACCGTCCCGAATCGGGACGGTGTGAGCGGCAGCACTTCGTTGCCCATACCGGCAGGCGACCTGGTGATGAGAGTGAGCGCCAGGTTCAGCTCCTGCACAAGAGAGGGAGGCATGGATGACGCATTAGGCCGATTGTGCAGCGATGGTGGGTTACCAAACAAGCTCAGGCTAATGAAAGCGATAGCCGAAGCCAACTTCACCAACCTGCTGGGGAGTCTCGTTGTAGAAAAAGTCGCGGGCAGAAGCCGGATTGAGGGCAACTGAGGTGAAGGGCTGGTTGGGCCCGTTGCCGTAGTACGGCAGCAGATCGTTTCTCGTGAAGAGGCGGCTGAAGGTCTGGCCCACGACAGGGAGCCCATGTCAGTCATTAGAGCAGTTTAGAGCCTCGTCCGGCCTGGCCTCGCATCGCGCGATTCCAAAGAAGCATGTGCTGGAGGTCACAACGTGGCGACTGAATGTACTCACCTCGGGGGCAAAGGAATCGAAGTAGGTGTCACCGTAGGTGGGAGAACTGGCCGCAATGTAGACCGCTTTGTCGACGATGTCGGCGAAGAGCTCGGATGCGTACGCGACGGTGCCTCCTCCCAAGCTGTGCCCCACCAGAATGACCTGCACAGTCGAAGTTGATGGGCACCGAATCCCCACCAGTTCAGGCAATGCCAACCTACCAAATTGAAACGCACGCAATGCTACGCTCCCGCTGCGTCACATCCAAAACCTTGCGGGCCGGGTCCAGCGCCAGTTGCGCCATGAGGTCGGTGAGCGGCTTGGTGTACTGCGCCACGGAGGTGACGTTGTCGGCAGTGGCGTCGCGGTTGATGGCCGCGCTAGCCAGATCGATTGCCGACACCGCGTGCCCAGCCTCCTCCAGCGCGGTTGTCACCTTGTACCAGCACCAGGCGCCATGCCCGATTCCATGCACGAGCACGAAGTGATGCGGCTCTCCGTCCCCGGCCTCCGGTGCCGTCGCCGGTGCCGGTGCCGGTGCCGTCGCCGGTGCCGGAGCCGGAGCCAGCCCCTCCGCGGCGCCATGCCCAGCCTGCACTCAAACCCCATCCCGCAATGTCATCCACCCGCGACCACGATTGGATTGGATTGGATTCGATCCGAGTCGAGTCGAGTCGAGTCGAATCGCGATCGGCTAGCTCGTCTCCGCCGGGACTGCAGAGCTGATCCGAATTGGAAGCATGCGTCAAGGAGCCGGCTCACCTGCGAGAGGAAAAACAGCAGCGCTGCAACGAGGAGGAGGGCGCGGCCGAACTCGTCCATGGCGTCGGATGGCACTCGGTGGCGGCAGCCCGCGCGGGCGTGGTGTTTTAATTTCGAAGGCTGGCATCTGCAGGCGGGACCAGGGAAGGAAATGCAAACGCCTTGGCGTTGGCAGCCTGCAGCCAGCAGCCGGCTGCTGCCCACCCCCTCGCCAAATCGGGTAAAGCAGATAACATGGGCCCTGCAGCTGGCTGGCGAACTACGACGCACTTCCCTTCAACTTGTCCCTGCGTCTTTGTTCGTCTTCCCTCCCGTAATCCGCACCCAGTCTCGCGCGGCGAAACTGGCAGGTGCGGCGAAAACCACGCCTGCCAGAAGAGCACCTACCCGCCGCCAGCTGGGAATCTGGATCAAATCAAGCCGCAACCTTTTAAGTTGGATGCACCAGATTGATGAGCAGCTATCCCATATCTTCCATCCCGCCCCCTTGTAGAGCACAATCCAATTCAATAAAACCGGTGTCACGCACACGACACACAACTCCCCAGCCCAGGCCGAGTCCGAGTACATATGTGGCATGGGATATATGAGATATATGTATCTGTGGGGAGAGTTCTCGAGCGCGAGGTGATTGGTAATAAAACTTCAACTTGAATAGTGGCGGCGCCGGCTCTACGAAACTCTGCTTGATATGATTTGCCACAAAGCACAAAGTACAAAGCACAAAGCGGCGACTTCGATTAGCGAGCTTACGCTCGCTTCTGGTTTGCGTATGGCGTGGGCTGACAGGGCGCGTGGGGCGGGGCCCGGGCGGGGCCGGGGCGCGCGGGGCCTGGGGCCGGCTAAACAGGTGCTCGTGTGGGGCCTGGACCTGGGCCTGGCAATTGGATCCACTTGGAGGAAGTTGGAATGCTCCACGAGACCAACGGCAGCAGCGGAAGCAGCAGCATTGAATGCGGAATCATGCTCGCTGTGATTACCGCAGACAGGCCCGGCCTTTTAGCGCCTTGTCGCCCAAAAGCTGAGCATGGCTAGCTGGCCACCTGCACACCGCCGTTTCCTATTAACGACTCCGTAGCCTCCGTTGCCCATTTCTGTCTTGAACACCGACAACGGATCCGGATATATGTTCTCCGGCAACGCAACGGATTGGCGTGGGATACTGCATCACGGACTGGTGTGTCTGGCGGTTCCGTCATCCCGGGAGTGTCGCACTCGCACAATGCATTCCGCATTCCGAGGTATGTACATACGTAGTGTCGTCGTTGAGGAAGGGCCCAGGGCCTTCGATTCAATTCAATGCAATAAAAGTGGTGTCGCGCACCCAACCCCCCAGTCGCTTCCCCTTCAACGGGAAGGAATTGTGTCCTATGTACGGGCCTATGCTAGCAGATATCCCATGTATGTACTGTACCAACATAAATACATTAGGGAGACTGTAGCAGCGTCGGCCTAGAGACGTTTTATGGACGTCATATGAAGTGCAGGGTCGAGGATGGGGCCTCGCGTGCAACGTGCTGCCTCCAAGCGGCAGTGCTGCATCCGGCGCCGGCGCCGGCGCGAGGTCCCAAACTCTCAACACAAATCGCATCACAACTTGAGAGGGAGGGATACCTGGCCACCCACGAGGGCCCGGGAGCTGGGAATGGTCAGAGAACAATCATGGGGCCACATGACAACCGCATCACGCATAATGCACTACATAATTGTTCACCACGGCGCCGAGCCCCTTGCCACCTGCCCCCTAGCCCACAGCGCATCCTGCAGCCTGCAGGCTGCTTACATTCTACTCTAGTACTGAATGTCTAGTCTAAAAGAAAGCGATGTCCGTCTATGTATTATGTGTGGTGCACTCTACACTGGTCTACATGTATTTGTAGAATGTATCAGAGCCCAGAATGCAGCATCGGGCCTGGGAACATCGGAAGACGAAGACGAAGACTGAGAAGCCGAAGACGAAGAGGAAGAGGCATGGACTCTGTTACGCATGCGCGTGAGCTGATGAGCCAGGGCCTCGAGATCGTACCCGCGCCAGCAGAGACAAGATCGGAGAATGTTGCCCAGCCTGGCTGCCTGTCGTCTTGTTTTTGGTCCACAGAGCTCGTAGCATCGCCGTGGCCTACGCTCTTGCTCTTGCCCTTCCGAAACGGCAGGGCAGGCACCCTCGTCTTTCCCTGCGCCCCAAGTACTGTGGGGCCCACAGCCGAGGATGTATGTACTCCCAGTCGTGCAGGCTACCCACACGGAACAGAGTCTCGCTGCTCAGCTTCTACGATTACGGGAAGTAAGTGAGTAAATAAAAATGATTGGAAAAGAAGTGTCCGAAGAAATTGAAGAACTTACGGTAATGGATATGGGGCACATACAGTCGGCCCCCCTAATTGGGAATTCTATAAATGGGATTCCTCTCTAAATGGGACCTCCCATCCTACTCCCTTTAGTTTACAATGTAATAAATGGGACTTTTCCCTAAATGATAATTGGGACCTTTTGAAACATACATTCATGTTAGTTTCACCTCCTAAATGGGATTTCTAATTTTTACTAAAAATTTTAAAAAGAAAGAAAAAGAATCTATTATTTGAGAGCACAATAGACTTTTAGGTGTGATTGAAGACTCTTCAGCTAAGCTTTTTCCTTTATGATAGATAGAGGTTTTTGATGTTAGAGAGAGTGCTAGCTTTCAAACAACTATATAAAGAACTGGTAAAAGTTATTTTTTGTGAAACCTATCAATCAAAATTTAAATTTTCTTTTTTTGGGTATTTTTTGATTTTTTTTTAAATTTTATAACATTTTTATTATTTTTAAATAGGGAAAATACAATCGGGACACTTCCCTTAATGGGACCTCTAAAGGCACTCCGAACCAGTCCCAATTAGGGGGGGTGGACTGTACATACAGTAGTACACAGGTACACTGCAGCTCATCATTCTGCGGGTTTGCGTACAGCACAAACATATTGACCGTCTTTGAAGACCGGACCGCGTATCCGGGGGCCCATGTGGGAAAAGCCACCAAACAAGCACCTGGACAATGAAACGTGGGCCCTCTCACCTTTTCGTCGCCTTTTTGGCGACAGCGAACAGTGTTGCGACCGGCGCCGGGCCGGGGCCAAGTTGCCTTTTTGCTTCTTACCACCCGAGGCTGTAATGACGGCCTTACAAACCAAAGAAGGGGTGCACTGCGACAACTCGAGGGATCAGGCCACGTCAGGACCGTGGGACCACCATTATTGCTCCTCGTCTTGTTTTGGGGCCATGCGGCCATGCGGCCATGAGGCCATGAGGCCATGTTCCTTCTCGGCTCCGACTCCTTGGGCCTGGGCGCGGCGCCCCACCTTTCACCTTCCATCTCTTCGGCCTGGAACTTGGAAGTGGATGAAATGAACTTATCCCTAACAAGCTACAACTGGATGTGCTTCCAGGAAAACACATGCCTCATCACACACCTCCCTATGCTGCTTCACTCTCGGGTGGGCCACCACCACTATGTCTGGACAAATCCGCTCTTCCCCACACAGTCTCCATGCACTTCCGACGCTCCAGGCACTTCCGGTGACACCAGCAACCAGCTTCCCCTTCGATACGTTGGCGTCCGCCAACCAAGGTACAGAAGACACACCACAGACACGTCAGTCACCAGGGCCTCGGCAACAAAACCTCCACCTTCCCTTGTCCTGACCCATATCAATTGGTGCCCGCAACTCATCTAACAACTGCACCTCCCTATGCATCGGGCAACCGTCAAAGAAAGTCCTCTGAGAAGCTGGAAACGCTTCAGGCAGGGGCTCCAGTTTGTCTCCACAACGTGCGCTTCACCATCAGAGCTTCCAACCTTCTCAGTATGTGCAAGAGAGACTCATACAACGCGGCCGTCCTGTGCGTCAGCCCCATCGTCAGCTCCATCGCCTCTGGCAATTCACACCATAACAAGGCTGATGAACCACACCTCCTGGTCACATCATCATACTGTCCATCTGAACGTTGGGTCTAAAGGAATGCAAGCGTTATCTTACGCTACTCACCCACTCGCAGCCGCAGCCGAGCGTAAGCCAATCGACCCTTCAAGTATGCCCATACTCCTTGCTTCTGCCACCCTGTGATGATGACAGATTTTCGGTCATTGCCTTGTACCCACATCACGAGCAGTGGGACTTCGATCTGACCCAAGAACGAAAGAGTTCAACTGTACCAGGTTCTCCCCGATGCTCCAAAGCTAGACCAGTTACAGCGTACTTGGCATTTACAAACAGCCGCAGGCGTGGTTGAGCACCCAATTTACTAGTAATACTCCGCAGAAGACCGCTGTCACAAGAACAAACACAGCATTCAACTGACAAATGTAAGGACCTCAGATTGGCTTTTGTTTTCATCTCCATTTAGCGCATGTCACACAGCTTCCGCATTGACACAAAACAAACAAATCTTTCCACGCAAATGCAACTGACCACAACTTACTCTGTTCGTAGAACCATCAAAAAGTCCCGAGGGAGAGCCTCCATAAACTGAGAAATGTCTCCCATTGTAAAGCGCCTAACCTCCTCCCTTAACTCCTGCCTTTCCTCCTTAGACATACCTTGACCAAATCCAGATTTACTAATACACAAGGTTCACAACTTCAGAATGACCAGCAACAAGTTGTGGCACCAAGACTATACAAAGGTACAAATGATCTCTACCTGCCCCACCATACATCTGGCATACTGTGAGCACCTATAACACTAGTTTGTTTGGCCCAATTACACCCTCCCTCCTTCCAGTGGATCTGAATCTACTACTGCAAGCTAGCACCAACTTCACCACCTTGACACCAGTCACAACAAGATGCTGATGGAGGCCAGGTGCTCAATTCATACCTGTCAACAGTTCGCCCTGTAAATATGACAGGCAGATATCTTGCAAACTTCCCAGCACCTAAACGTTCACCAGTTCGCTGCATTTCAAGTGGGTCGAGCAGAATCAGAGCCTTCCAGAGGCGACAATAGTCTGACCTGAATGCCTCATCCAACTCCCTATAGAGTCCATGATCTAGCAGAACTGTAAAGTCATTCACCACAACAGGTCAGTACACCATGCAGCCACAGTCCACAAATAAAATCTACAGTGATGTTAGACAGTCAAAGAAGGGCAGCTTGAGGATGAATCGTACTCAAGCGGAATGTTTTCCCTCCACCCCAGATATGCGCCCTTTCTGGTGCAACAAGGATGTTACCAGGATGAGGGTCTCCATGAACATAGCCATGGCAAAAAACCATTTCTGCAAATACTTCTACTAATACTCGGGAAACCTGAGACATCCAAGGCGACAGGGGTCCAACACCTCATGAAAATCCAGCAAACAAAATTACTCAAAACACAAGCTCATTATTGGTGAGACGAAAACCGATGATGTTACCTCACTTGGTTCCAGACCAGCTTTCTCTAATGCAACCACGTCATCAACCTACATAGTTACTACATGGTTAAAACCAGTTGATCAGCAGCTGATGTCACTTACATCATGGTAGAATTTGGCAGCCAGCTCAACAGGCAACTAACAGCGGACCTTGCATCCCCGGACAAACTCCATTGTCAAAATTCGCTTTGTTGTGAGGCCCTGGAGATTTCACATAGACAAACATGAATCAGACTCTCAGCTGCACATCTGACTTTCGTCCAACAATGTGTGAATAAAGCACTGCCCTACCCAGTGTATGGAAGGTATCTTGATGTCATTTCTGCCACTGAAATCACTAGCAGTACGCTCCGCGTTCTTTCCTTCTTGTACAAAATCTTCAGACATACCACAAAAGAGAGGTAAGCCAATCTGCACACAAAAGAAATACAGCACAAAGATCTTCGAATCCTTGGTAAAGATTCAAAAGTTACCAAGCTCTTTGGACAGATTCTCCCGGAACTCAGGTACAATCCACTCAAATTGATAGTCTGGAAACAACTGTACAAACGGATGAGATGGTGGTAGTAGATTTGAGGCAAGAATCAGCAGTTAGAGCCCTCAGAAAAACCAATGAAAAAGTGGATAAATGTCACACGCCCTTACCCATGTAACAGCCTTTGAAAGGAAAGCCATTGTTGCAATGTCAAGCTCAAACTGCTGCTGTAGACCTGGGTATTGAACCTGCTCATAAAGGAATTGGTCAGCAGAGCAGAAGGAGCACACTTCTCCAAAACCTTTGAAATGTCAGTGACACCAACGAGGAAGGTCACCCGAAGTCGCAGTTGGCAGCCAACCTTCTATCAACTGGAGCACTAGTGAACCAACCGAAGCATGAAGAACAAGCATGCAACAGTGGGGCATCACCTTCACTGCGACTTCTTCCCCATCCGCTAGCTGTGCATGGTGTACTTGTGCCAGAGAAGCAGCAGCAATTGGTTGCTCATCAAATTCTTCAAATCTGACACGGTAGCTAGTCAAAGGAGGCAGAGATAGAGACTGTCTTCACACCCCACTCTACAGTCGTAACACAGAAGCAGTACTGCTCCTTAAAGTGCATACAAAGCTGTGATCATGAGCCAGAGATTCTAACTCGTCACCCTACATTTCGTGGGCACTTCTGCCGAATTCTTCAAGAAAAACTCTTTGCATGGTCTTGAACGGCCAGAAACTAGCCTGCAAACACGGGTGACATCTCAAGCATGTGACTATTTGCACAAATGCCGCTTGGGTACGTGAAAAGCAATGGATATGTGAACCTGCTGTGTATTCTTCAAATACCTTATCCTGCAGAACAGAAAGTGTAGCAACATATTCCTTGGGCATGTGTTGCAGTGAAGCCAGGAATTGACCGGCCTTGATGTAGAACCCTCTGTTGGTTTCACAAAGCCACAGAATACGCTTTGCTGCTCGCAAGTGCACCTGCCCGCAGGATTGCAATTTGCTGTCAATGGGATAGCATTGCAGCGGTGATCAACTCCCTTATCATACATAACCGACTCTCAAACTGACCAACCTGATCGCGTACAACATAAAATTCCTCAGATGTCTTGTCATGGGGACTTAAAGAAATCTTGTAGTCCATCGTGTTGACAGCAAACTGCACATTGGCAATTGCACAACCTTCCATCACGATTTTGCACTCCTGAGCAAAACACCAGCCTTAAACCTTAAACCCTGCAATACCGCATAGACAGCGCGAGAAGACCGCAGGAGGCCCTGCCCTGCAGTCACAATGGCTGCCTGGACTGGATGCTCCATCCAGCTTCCGAAGATAGAAGTCGCGCCCTCCAGCCATGCGGGGGCCGGAGACGGCAGATCAAGTGAAAACGCAGCCAATGCGGCTCTTGACTGGCTGAGAGTGGAGCTGTCCGTGGCAACCACAATTGACACACTTGCCATGGCCGCAGCCGCAAGGCGCCATCGCTGGCGCAACAGCGCTGCCATGACCGAAGCTCGCGAGAAGTGTTATTCACGCCGGTGTGGACCGTGAGGTACACACTACACAGACATGAAATGCTTCTCGGTCAATTTCGGAAAACGTTGTCCGAAGGGTTGGCTTGTGCTGGCTGAGATGCTTTTTGTGTTCGATGACTTCGGCCTGTTGGCAAAGCTGCTGCTGTGTCCGAGAAGTCTTAAACGCGCCCGTGAGGTACACAGACATGCAGTGCCTGTGTCTATTTCCGACAACGTTGTCTGGTGGGTTGGCCCGCTAGCTCAGATGCTTCTTGTGTTTTAGGGATGTGGCATGCTGCCGGACATGATTGTGCGTCCAAACTCTCGGCTTAGAGCCGTCATTTACGAGTCCGACACAAATGCGGGTGGCGATCACTCTCCGATAACGGCAGACGAAGTGGAAGTTCCTTTGTCACACTCGGAGTCCCCGAGAGTGGCCCAGTCCTTCACAGCATTGAGAGCTTAGGAACGAAACCCCATGCCAACATCCAACTATGAGTTGAGTGCTTTCGCTGCAAGCACTCTGAACATGAACTATTGGAGCTGGAATCTGTGAGGCTGCTGGCACAAGGTTTGCCTGGCCTGGACACAACATGCAAGAAACACCACTTCCAACATGGGATCGTCAGGAAACAAGCCTCAATTCAAGGTTTAGTCTGCAACCACGGCCCGTAACCAAAGTTGCTTGGAAGCGTAAGCGCCAGCAAAATTGCTTGGAGGCGTGTACAACAAAACCTAGTAGTGACCAGCTCTAGCACCAAGTCACGCAACTTACCAAGTCGGGGAGGAAGAAGAGTCTCTACAAAACTTGGAGTAGTGTAACAGACAGCAGGGAATGCCCTGGCCAATCACAGCTTTCTAATGGCTCCTGGTGAGCATAACAATGTCCTAGTCAAACAAAGAAAAGCCCATATCATCGTCACTCTCCTCCTCTTTCTCAGCAGGTTTCTCTGGTTCCTTCTCTGCAACAGCAGCAGCCGAGCTCCCTCCAGCTGCGGCCGGTGCTGCACCAGCACTGAATGCAGCGCCGCCGCCGCCTCCGCCTCCTCCTATGATCACCTGGGCCACGGCAGAAGTAGGAGTGATGATGGAGAAGGAGGAGGAAAGACCTCCAGAGCCCCCCGTTGCTAGGGCCAAGCTGTTGAGCTTGCGTTGCAATTCATATGGCGTAGCGGCGCTGCTCTCCAAACCCTCATCCCCGAAGGCCTGCTTCGCGGTCCAAGTGCCCCCAGACAAGCGACAGACAAAAGTGTACACCGCCATGGCCGATAGCAAACGATGCTGCGCCCCGTAGAAAGCTGGTTAGGAGACGATCTGGCGATGAAGCCCAAAAGAAAGACTGCTGGACCGGGCGCCTTGAAAAACCCTAGAGCGCGCCGTAACAAACCCTCTTCGGATTTCGCTCCGTATGTAAATAAAGTGGTGCAAATCTGTTCATAGTTATTTGGCTGTGGTGAGGGGACCTTTGTGCGTCATTACAACCCAACTTTCGCAATTCCCTCCGCCAAGGCATATCACGACCTTATTAGGCACCGAGCAAAATGACCTCTGTCGTAACTTTTGGAGGCCAGCAATCCTAAAAACACATACCTAGTAAAATATAGTACAGTTGGAGATATATATATGTATATATATATTTTTATAATCTAGTGATATATAGGCCTTCTTTATGATATTTAATTATAAGTATTATAAGTAATTTAATTATAAACTTTATATTTTTTATTCTCATAATTTTAGAGTCTTCCCAAACTGTCATTATGGTTTATGGATCCACCAATTTCAACTTACTCAGGGAAAGGTTTTTGCTTAATATTTTATTTTATATTCCTCATCTTTTTTATTAAATTTACCAAATAATATATTTTTCCTCCTTTGGTCCATTTGCATCTTGTATTCTAGTGAGTTAGCACAAACTTGAAGAAGTAAATGAAGGTCATTTTTTAATAATATATTATTTTATATATAATTACTTATTTCATTTTTGAAGGTTGAAGATTCAACGTCTCCCGCTGAAGAACTCACTCAGTTTTGGAACTACATAGTGTCGTTAGTTAGTTTCACCACAAAATATGCAAACTCTATTGCTTGAGAAAAAGTTGTACCTCAAAGGTGCTATAGGATATCATGATGGAAACTCGACACCTGAGGCATTGAAATAAGCAATGGCCATTGAATGTAATATGCTCAAGTGTACCACAGAATTTTTCATTTTTTTGTCCTTTCGGTATATAAGATTTACAATTAAGTATGTCATATGCATCACGTCATGTACCACATTATGCCTGGTTCGGGGTAGCTAAAACGTATGTGTTGGTGTGCAATTGGTTTTAAATGTTATTAATTAATTAATTAATCGATTAGTTAATCAATTAATCAATTAAAAGTGATCTTTCAATCTCACTAACAATCATGCAGTGTTGAAAAATACTACTAGTGCAAACCTTCATTCTCATGCAGCCATTTAAATGAATGCGGACTTCCACACCAACATGCACATAATACCTCTTATTAGGATTACTCTGAGCTCACACAAGCACCATAGTCGTGCATCATGTATGTGAACTAGTCCAATTTCTCCATGGTCATATGCTTGACTCTCTTGAACAACAATGCGCGTTTCTCCAGCTTTTAGACGCACGATCCAAATCATTTTACTCTTCAGGTTCCTTCATCTCTACTTTTTGAACAATAGAAAGTTATTGGCGACACCCAAACAACACAAAATATGGTGAGTTCCTAAGTAGCTCTTACTACCTAGGAACTTGCCACACACATCATCACACACCCCAAGCTGGTGTCTGCAATTTGTTCTCTCTCTGCGATTTCTTCTCTCTATGATGGGGCGGTCCACACCTTCTGTGACCGTCAAGGACACTCCCTATCCAGCCTGTGCTCAGGTCTATTGTGGCGTTATGGGGGTGAAAACCCATATTGGGCACATGCACAAGGACTTCGACTAGACTACTTGGGCTGCCCAAGTACGTCTTGCGACCTCCACCAGCTCCGTGGCTCAGGCTTCGGCGTCCGGTGTTGTCCTTCAAGGGGTGCCTCTCTCATCATGGGAATGGTTGCGAACTCGGCAGGATCACATCCTTGGGGTTGTTTG
Organism: Anthoceros angustus; assembly: GCA_010909165.1. Taxonomy (NCBI): domain Eukaryota; kingdom Viridiplantae; phylum Streptophyta; class Anthocerotopsida; order Anthocerotales; family Anthocerotaceae; genus Anthoceros; species Anthoceros angustus. Next base: position 365,338 of record MU008157.1, read on the forward strand.
AAACCCGCTTTCCATGCCCGCGCATCTTTCGCAGGATTCCAAGACACCTCCATACTGATGCCCGCTTAGCGTTCCGTCCTCCTCTCAATCGCCTTGTGCTCCACTCCTAGGATGAGGTTGCCTGGCGTCTTCTTTTGCTTCTGCCCAGGTGGGGTTTGCATTGTATTTGGGGTGGGGTTCTAATCATCGTGATTGTGCGCGCCCGGCTAACCGACAGCGAAAGTCGCGCCACAACAAGACATGGGGAGTTTTGGATTTCAAGGGGCTCAGCTTGGGGATGCGCATGATGTTGACGCCCCACCCGTGGAACCCGTAGTGCCAGCAGCGGAAGCCTTAGTTCCAAGAGCACGATTGTCCGGCACTGAGCGGTCCAGACGATGTAGGGCGCGGCAAAGAGAGCTAATCGCCACTTCTAGAGTGAGGGGGCCATCCGAGGCATGTTGCCAGGCGATTGCACGAGACTTGGGGTCCATTTTCTTGCATAGAACCCGTCATTTTAGTGCGCAAGGCAGGTCCAGGGTATTGGAATCGTTTTCTCGGCTCCGTAGTCAGTTTCGACTCTTAAGAAGTTTCGTGCTTCCACGGTGGGGAGGGAGGGCAGTCTGCAAGGGCCACAAACCAGGCTTTGGAGTCCATCAGGGCTGCCATGGGAAGGCTGTAAGGTGTCCAAGCAAGCGACAAGCTGAAAGCTCGGCAGACCTTCATGAACATTGTTCTGTCACAAGGTGTAGGCCAAGATGCGGGTGCAGCTGCCATGGGTTGCATTCTTGGGGTCAGCCGACGAGTTGTAGCGCGGCATGTTCAAGCTCATTAAGAGATACACAGGGCTGAGAAGGATGTGAAATGGTGTGGGGGAGGACGGAAGGTGAGAGCAGATGCGTTGAGCGCTTCAGTGAAGGCCTGTATTGAATAATTTTGGGAGCAATCATCACGTCCTTCTTCGAACCCTAAGGACGCAAAGCGGCAACGTGTGGCGCCATTTGTGTTTCGCAAGCACATCATCCATTTCCTCGATACCTCATAGGCTAGGTGACCACTTGTTTTGTTTACCATTGCTGGACACCATAGCCTGGTATGTACAGTGTCTACCGCTTGGTTAGATGATCGGGCGGAATCCGTCCCGCAGGTGGAACAAACCCCGGGTGTGGTAGCGAACCTGCAGCGCTGCAAGTTGTTAGGTCAAGTAGGCAAATATGCACGCACTGCTAGGGCTCTTCAACCCCTTCCTTTGGCCCCTGCTTCTGAGGAGACCATTGCGGCCCTTCGTGCCCTCCATCCAGCCCCAAAGGATGCCATCCCCCCGGACATACTCAACTATGTTCTTGAGGAACTCTTCTCCATGGACCGCGCGGGTTTTGCTCTGGTTCTCTCTACGGCCCCACGTCTTTCTTTTGCCGGGCTGTCTAGGACGGTGTTTGAGCGTCTTCAAAATCTATTTCTCCCTGAAGTCCATCTAGCGGCTTTTCTCAGCTCTTTTCCATGGTTGTTATTGTGGCACGGGAGGAAACGCCTCATCAGATCTCTCAAGTCCTTGCAACTAGTAGGCTCATCGCTATGGACAAGCCTGCCCCAAGCTTTGGCATGCGTCCACTCGCGGTTGGGAAAGCCTTCATGTGGCTCCTTAATTGTATTATTGCTCTTCAGTGTCGCCCCTCCTCCAGCAGCACCTTAACCCCCTCAATTTGGCATTGCCACTCCGGGGGGTGCGAGTCTATGGTGTTTGGCGAGCATGCTGGCAGGCCTTGACACCTACTCGGAGTAGGTGGTTTTACAAGTAGATGTTGAGAATGCCTTCAATACCATTTGCAGAAGCGTCATCTTCGAGGAGCTTAAGGACGTTGGTGGTGTCCTAAGGAGCCTTATACCTTTTGTCCGGTGCGTCTACAGGAAGTCTTCCAACCTCTACTATCAGGACAGGAGCGTTTCTTCGGGATTTGCTGTTTCCGTCTTGGAATCAGCCACAGGTACCAGGCAAGCGACCCTCTTGGCGGTGCCCTCTTCGCCATCACCCACTACGGGGCCCTTTCCAGGGCTGCTTCCTTTACGCGCGAGTGTGTCCTCCCGTCGCTGGCAAATGACTCTCAAATCCTTGGGCCTGGGGAGAGGTCAAGGAGGCCTAGGCTGACTAGGGGCTCTTCTCCCATAAGCTTTCTTTGGTTGGCTTGAAGGTCAAGCTCTCCAAGTGTCGCGTCTCGACCCCATCGGGCATCCTCCCCACCTTGCAGTTCCTTGTTGTGGAGATTACTCTGATCTTGGATCTACGGATTTCGGCTCTTTTGACTTCATCGGGAGCTTCCTGGACCAGGCTCTTATGGAGGACCTTTCCCATGTCGAGGACCTCCCTGTGTTGGGGGATGCTCAGATGGCCTTCAGAATTCTTTCCTCCTGCTTCGCTAGGCGCCTTGGTTACCTCACCCGCATGCTCCCCTCATCTCTGATTCTCCCGTCTCGATTGCAGGGGTTTGACAAGAAGATAATGAATACTCTTGGGGACATCATGGGACTAGGGGCTTTCAAGTGTCTTGCGACGACGGCTCACAAGCTGGCCCATGCCAACACCGGGCTGGCCGGCCTACTTTCACTCGAGGTTTCTTCCCCGGCGGCTTGTTTAGGCAGTTGGGCCCTATCAGCTCCTGCTCTGGCCTCTTGCTTCATTTTCCAGGACGGGCCCTTTCTAAAGGATCTTGTGTCTAGTGTGGAGGAGGCAACCTTCCCTCTCCAAATTTCTTTAAGGCAGGCTAGGGAAATACTTTCTACGGATACTTGGCGGAAATTTCCTCCTTTCTCGATATTCATCTCCGAGAGCATTGTTGCTTGACAAGCTACGAGTGTGGCTCTGCCCTCGATGACTCTGGGGTTCACCTTGCTCGTTGTCCCCATGGATATCATCACATCACCACCCACGACGCTCTCCGCGATGGCATGTTTGCCATAGCTCGCGAAAGCGGCTACATGGGTTGGAGGGAGCGAGGGTACACTCTTTGTACATGTCGCTCAATCAGGGCTGACTTGTACTTTGTTCGCGGTCACCACGTTTGATGTGAGGCAGTGGTGGTTCTGACCGCCGAGACACCATCTCTGAGGTTATCACACCACCGCCAAACACCATCTCTGCTGAGGTTATCACTGACCCTGCTCGAGACACCATCTCTGCTCAGGTTATCACCACCGCCCCTAGCTGCAGCCCAAGGTCGTAGCACATGGATGCAAGCGGGCCACTTCTTTATTCCGCTCGCACTCGAAACGTATGGGGCAATGGCTGTGGACTTCGATAAATTTCTCAAGTCCTATGCCAAATCCTACCACGCCCGCAGGCATGGGGCGGGGCTGTCCCTTTCTTATTTCACAGCTTACTTCAGATAGCGAGTCTCTATTGCCCTTCAAAGTGCCCTCTCGACGGCAATCCTTCACAAGGCGGCGACGGCAAGTGACGCTTCTTCCTCTTCCTCCGTGGTTTGTAGGCCATTTGTTCTTCCTGCATATGATGTTCTGGGACTTCAGTAGGTAACTTTAGTCTCTCCTTCTTACCTTGATCCCCGAGGTCCACCTTAGTTATCCCGTGCTGAATGGGTTTTTTCTATCCTTTTTTTCCCCTTCATAAAATACTTCTTACAACATGGATTTGAATACATTAAATACAACATAAAGTTTACAGCAAAGAGTTAAATTCATCAAACACAATACGAAATTCTTATAGGATTAGATTGAAAAAGTGGTCGGTGTGAGGGTCTAGTCTCACTACACTTAAATGTGCGTGCCGTGATCCTTTAGAACTTTAAAGCCTTCATAGGCAAGGAGATGGAACTGCGTCTTTATTTGACAGATGACGAGGTCGACGGAATCGTTGAACGTCATAAAATAGTGTCTCATTGAAATGCGGATGATCTCTAATCCCCTTTTCAACCAGTTACCATATTTATTTAAAAAACATGTCACATGCGCAATATTTTTTAGAATTCTCCTGAGCATATCCTTGCATTCGGCAACGCCTAAAAAAAAACCTTTGAAAATGTCAAAGCCCTATGATGGCCCTTCCAAAACATGCCCGTCTTCAAGGATTATACAATCTACGCGCTCATATAGTCCCCCAAGTACCAAGAAAGAAAGAAAAGTCGAAAGCAAAATGATACGGCGGAAGGTTGGTGTATCGAATGATGCATTCAAGAAACAAGCACCAAATAAGATGCTTGCACTTAACGCCTCCGATCAACGCCGCCGAGACACGCCCAAAACATATAAAGCAAGAAAACGTACACCGGTAGGCCGGTGCACTCCGTGCTAGTACCAACATCTGATAAACAACCCTCTTGGCATAGCAAGCTACTCGCTGAAGGGAGAGGCACTAATCCCAACTAGGGTAGAGGTTTCGGACCCTCGGCCGGGATCTAGGTTGGGTATTATCAAAGTCGCGGGTGCTTTTTGCAATGTATCCTCGTATCAGGAATTTACTTTAGTTAAAGCAGGGATATTCATTCGGAAATAGGATAAGGGTCAAAATTAAATTTGGGCTCCATCGAATGGTGCGTTTGTTGCCCTCCCGATGTGGCCTGTTCAGTAATTGACAGCCGATACCCCGTCGCCACTGGAGGTCTGAAAGTTGGCCAAGGGCAAAAGGACTCTATGTTGTGGCATAACAGCTTCTCTCTGCACGATAGGGGCTATTCTCTACCAAAGGGGTTTGGGTCAGTAAAGGCCGAAAAATGACGCACCAAGACAAGCTAAAATACATCATCTCCAGAAAACTAGTTGTTTGTACATGTACAGAAAGACATTGACCAAGTTATGTTCTCATGAACACTTTATGCTGACGGGGTCTGAGCCAAAGAAGGTTCGCAAGTTTCAGCTTCAAGAGGAAGCGATTTCAAGGTATTTGGATAGGTGCCAAGAATCCTAGGCACTTCTTTCGTATGCGATAGTACTTCCTAGCAGGGTGAATACTAGGCAAGACAAACCAAACTAGCCCAACAAAGTCAAACTAGAGCTTACACAACTACACTTTGTTGCAAAACATAAAGAGTGCACTTGGAGTACACTTGGATGTCTGCATGTGTACCATACCTGCGAACGTTTGGTGTACCACGTACATTGGATAACGAAAAGCCACAAGGACCCTTCTCGAAAATAGTACTTAGTTTTGCTAGAAGGAGGTCTCGTTTGGCCGGTCTGGTACACCATACTCGAGCTTTTCCTTGACTGCTAGAATGCAAGGAACATACCCAGAAGTGCAAGTCATAGCTTTTGTCGGACAACAACAATAACCAGTTAGTCTATGAGCCTATGGCTGTAGCCACGGCCGGATCATGTGGTAGCCTTTGAGGAACCAACAATGTACCGGGGCCGGGTTGCTCGAGCTACGAGAATCACTGTTTCTATTACATATTATAACTTATACATAGAAACCATTTTAATGTTTAAAGGCTACGTGATAGAAATTAAAGCTTGCAACAACCTTTCTTACTGGCGAAGGAAATAAGATACGTCGTACGGGGCAATACTATGAAAAAGAGAAACTTTATGTGGTCTAGGAGATTGAAGCATCTATCACGGGTTTGCAACACCTACTGTTATATGTATGGAGGGCTGCTCGGCACGCTCGGTTGGGTTGCTATACCTGGTGCGGGTCGGGATTAGTTATGAAGCTGTAGGGAATACGTGGTCGTAGATGGATGTGGATAAAATGACATGGTGAGTGCGGGATCACATGTGGCAGCCGAAAGTTCCGACAAGTGTACTCAAACAAAATGTGGTGGAGCTGCCAAGCTAGACTAACCAGGCTGATAGCCAATGGGAGTGGAGAAAAATGAAACATTTTTCGGGGGCTCGAAACGCCCTTTTTTGTGAGGCTGGCAGATGCGGCTGCGTACGCGGCTTCAGGCGCTTTCTTCCTGGAGAAGGGCAGAAGGCAGGTTGTGGGGGGCTTCACCGGGACTCTCGGAATCAGGTGGAAGCCAACCAGCCATCCACGGGATTACAGAGAGAGAGCAGCGATCCCTCCTCCGGTTGCGGCTGCAAGCAAGCAATCGAGGTGCAGCCGGATCCGGGCAGCCGTAGCAGGGCAGCAGCGCAGCGGGATTGTGAGCCGTCGCGGCGAGCCAGGCCACAGACATGCTGGCAGTGAGCGGCATTGCAGCGTCTGTGACCCACCGCCAGGTCGGCCAAGCCTGCTGCAGCGGCAGCAGGTGCGATGGCGGCCGGGTGAGAGCCGCGGCACCGCTGGCGGGCCTCTGGCTGCCTCCCCGGAGACTGGAGGGCAAGGGCTGTGTTGCAGGTGCAGGTGCAGGTGCAGGCGCAGACGCAGACGCAGACGCAGGTGCATTGTCCAAGGCGAATGCTAGTGTGAATGTGGATGTGAATGCGGCTTCTTCCGCTGCGTGGCAGCTGCTGCTGGCGGTGGCGTCGGGGCTGGTGGCCGTGCATGGGGCTCTGGCGGACGAGGAGGAGTCCATCGTTGGGGAGAACGCCGTCAGTGCCTACGCCAGGTTGACAGCGCGGAGAGCCAGTGTGGATGCGGACGATTTCGACCTGAAGCTGCCGGAGTTCAACTTCCAGCTCCCCGAGCTCAACTTCCAGCTCCCGGAGCTCGACTTCCAGCTCCCGGAGTTCAACTTCCAGGCTCCCGGCGTGGGCGGGGCTGTGAGCGGGGTGACGGAGTTCGTGTCCGAGAATCCCGCGGCGGTCATCGGAGGCGTCCTGGTGCTGGCCGTACCTCTGGTGGTGTTCCAGCTACTGAACAGGAAGCCGCAGCCCTTCGGGACTGTGACGGCCAAGGTTGCGTACGAGAAGCTGGGGGATGAGACCGTGGGAGGGCAGCTGGTGGATATCAGGTTGGCGGAGGATGTTCAGGCCGAGGGTACGCCGGATTTGCGAGCCTACAAGAAGAAGGTGTTCCACCTGCCGTATGTTGAGCAGGAGGAGGATGAGGAGGAGGAGGCGACTGAAGCCCTCGTGGCCAAGCTCAAGAGCAAGTTCAAGAAGCCGGAGGAGACGACGCTCTACTTTCTGGACAGGTTTGATGGCAATTCTCTGCTGCTGGCGAAGCTGGCTACGGAGAACGGGTTCCTGGCTGCCTACGCTGTGAAAGGGGGCGCTGAGGGGCCCAATGGCTGGCGCGTGGCTGATCTCCCGTGGCTGGCGCCCAGAAAGGGGTTCAAGCTGGATTTGAGCGGGTTCAAGGACGTCCTGGACAGCGCCTTCGGGCCGGAGACAGCAGCTGTGGTGCCGGCCACTTTGGGAGTGGCCGCTGCTGCGGCTGCCGGGGTGATCGTTTTCTCTGAGGCTGAAACGGCGTTGCAGCTGCTTGGCTCCGCTGCGTTGATCCAGCTGGTGGTGAAGAAGTTCCTGTTTGCTAAGGACCGGGAGCAGACTATCTCGCAGATCAAGGAGCTGCTGGAAACGAAGGTTGCTCCCACAGCCCTGGTCGATGACATCAAGAGCATCGGCAAGGTGATAGCAGCTACGGCCGAGGAAGTGACCGTGCAAGTGGTTGGCGAGAGAGAGTCACCACCTTCCAACGGTGCCGTTATCTCAGAGGCCCCTGCGCAAGTAACAGTGGAAGCAGAAGTTGCCCCGGTGGTTGTTGAGGAGCCAGCCAGAGAAGAGGCACCTCAAGCGAAGGAGGAAGAAACCCCGGTACCAGCTGATCAAGTGGTAGCTGAAGCTTCCGAGCCTGCTCCGACGGAAGCTTCTGACCCTACCCCAACTGAAGCGTCAGAGCCTGCTCGCACTGAAGCTTCTGGGCCTGCTCCCACCAAAGCTTCTGAGCCTGCTGCTCCTGTCCAAGCTGCTTCTCCTGCCCTTGACGTCGTTTGATATTTGACATACAGATGCGTAGCCTCCAGCAGCTCCAGCTACTCACAGCCTGAACCCCTTTGCAAGTTTCCACATCTTCTTCCATCGCTGGACAAGCCCTAATGGAGACACAAGAGCAGCTGTTTGGAAAGCGGGCCAACATGCCAGGATGGAGGAGCTTGTCGTCATCCGTTCCCACCACTTCTGTAATTGTATGTACAGGAAGAGTTAGGTGCATCACTACCAGTGGGACTGCATGGAGGTGACAGGGACAGTTAGAAAAGTTACAAAGGCACAAGGAGCAGCAGGTTAAACGGAGCAGAGAAGAGCTGGCAAGATAGAGAGGAGAGCAGACAGTGCGCATGGGCTTGCCAGGCAGATGATCTAGATACCTCTTGTACTCCCTAGTTTGTTCTAAAGCATGCGTGATCAAATTCGCGGGATTTATTAGCTGTGTACTTGACTGGATTTGCAGCTCGTTGTCACGAAGCATGCACAACCAACCTGCTTCACACCATACCCCAGGAAGCTTCTCACATTATACCATGCAGCACGCAATGCGGCCACACTTCACAAGGCCAGTCATCTTGTTCTGAAAAAGTATGGGTCAATGTGCCACCGTCCTCCCACTACTGGAACATTTTGAAAGAGTTTGTCACATAACTACGCTGCAATTGTCCGAAACTTCAAATCACCGTGGATGGAGCGGTAGTCGGTTCTGAACAACAAGTTGTCAACAGGGGAAGTGACCGATGAACCATCGTATGACGCTGATAGGCATTTTAATGAGCGCAATAGCAAATTCCAAGATCAACGGAATACATGCACAGCAAGGGCAGAGGCAGGCGAATATCGTCCTGCACAATTTCAAAAAAGAAGAGCACACTTCAGCTGCTTCCAGAAGCGTAAGGACAGCGCAGCGGAAAGAAAGAAAACACCAGTTCCTGCTCCCGCGAGTAGACTCACCCGACAATCCAGATCACGATGCCGATGATAGTAAGAAAAACGGAGAGCAGCATGAAGGGAAGTCCAATCAGAAATCCACACGGACGGCACTGGCAGTCTCCCATTGTAAGGTCTTCGAATTCCACACAAAAGGAGCAGTGTAGGTCTTGAGCTGGATGCGTACCCCGCTCCTGTCCCTCCTTTCACAGATCCGTCAAGTCCTCTGCTCTTCTCCTCACCTACCTAGGCAGACAATCCAATGAGCTCACAAAATGCAGCCCTGATCTGTAGATGTGCAACCAACGGAGACTCCCTTAGTTGGAGATGAGATGGCGCGGGGGCACGACGAAGGGAATAACGGACTACAAGGACGACACAAATACGTCTATCCGAACTAGATTTATCGAAGGGCGTCCTTACTTTTCAAGTGTCTGGCCGGATAGCGACTCGGAAACTGCGAGGACGCGGGATTGGCTGCCTTGTAACGCGTTTTGACGTATAGACGTGTGCAACAGTTTACTTGCGTTGGAAGCCAGTAATGATTACGAGTAGCGCTTTCCCGTTTTCGGCCGGCCAGTTACCTCTTCATAAACCGAACACTAAACAGGGAAACAGTTTGCAAAGCTGGAAGTCGTATAGTCTTTATCACATTGTAGTGATTGTTTCCTACAACGAGTAAGCTGAAGGTGTGCCCTTTCTGATGGCATACCAAGACTGCTGCAAAAATAAGACGACGGCTCCGTTCTCAAAGAGGAGTAAGCCCCACTACACCTGCAACAGTTGAATTCATATGGCTCTTGTTTCAGCAGGTTAAGCACAGAGAAAGACTCCAGCAATCGCATCCAGAGCAAGCCTTACCACAAGCCAAACGACCTCCCGCGTTTCCGGTTGTAGGGCTCAGCTCATGTCCACCTGCAGTGCGTAATATATGTGAGGGAATGCGGACTAGGCAATCTCTGCTTCTCAGAGACAAACGTTACAGATACCAGTAAGCACTGACCTTTCCCAAGATCGTCCTCCAGCTCATGAATGACAAGTGCCCTCCCGATGACTGAGTTGGGGCCTGATAGGGGAATCTGCAAGCAGCATTGGCATGGTTAGTTATTTTCAACACCATCACAAGACAGGGAGATCAAATGACACAGCCCGTCCATCCCCCTTCTTCCTGACGTTACCTGGGCATCAGTTATGGTTGTTTCAACAGTTCCTGCCAGGACACAGGCACGTGTGTCAGATAAAAAAACGAAACTTTGTTCCCAGATATGTTGATAACCTGCCTCCAGCTGTGAATCCCGCCACACACAGGATGTTTACCGTCTGGGCCTGCAATGACGTTTCCAAGGTCACCAGCGTGGCGGATTTCGTCTTCTGGGGCACCATGAGTCTTCTTGTCGGGGTTGAAATGGGGTCCTGAAACAGGAGACACCAGAATGAGTCCTACGGCACACATCCCACTGCCACCAGCCGGCACATGGCAGATTCCAAAAACTAAAATGCAGTTTCGTACCAGTCGAGATGCACCCGTTGGTAGTATCACCAAATTCGTGCTGCAACAAAAGGGGACAGCAACACACAAGGCCATGGCTTCACAGTCTGAAGTCCCTCTCCTAGGACAGAAGAAGAATCAAAACAACAACGGGCAGAGAACCAAAGTCGGAATCCTTGCCACAGGAGCTCACCAGATGGAACCCGTGCTTCCCCGGTGTAAGGCCTGTGATCTTCACCTGCACGGTAGTGGGACCTGCAGAGCAGAATAAGAGCATGCACGCAGGCGACAGGCTGAGGCAAGCCCATAGTCAACATTGCTCCTAAAACTCACCGTCGTCGTCTTGCAGGAGACTGACAACGCCTTCCACAGCTGAGGTGCCCTTGAGCACAGCCACCGCCTTCTTGGTGGCGGCCAGAACGAGCATTGGCTTGGACACCACAGACAGCGATGGGGCACGCATGGCCTGCACTCGGAGCTGCGTGCCCGAGAAGGCGGACTTCAACTGCAGGCTTGGAGATAAGGTCAAGCTCGCCATGCTTAAAGCCTGCCCTGCCATCGCCTCGGGCAACAGCTGTATCCACGCAAATGCAAAATGCAAAATGCACCTACAATACAGTACTGACTGAACGTTTGTATGAATGTGCAATGTGGCAAACGGTCGCGGATGGCCATGTACCCCTCTCCAATCTCCAATCCAACATTCCATACATACATTATCTAGGATCTATCTCAATATTTATCTATTTATAGTATTCATTTATAATAATAAAAATAGAAATAAACTGTGACTTAGGGCTGGTTTCCATGAGGGCCGATATTTACGGCAGCTTTTTCAACTTGCAGTTGGACCGGAACGGTATTGCCACTTTCCATGGCTTCGCTATGTGCATTCCTTTCGTAAAAACAGGACCTCACCGGCTACTTATCACTCGCAAGCGACCGGCTACTCAGCGCTCATGCGAGTCCGACTTTCGTCCCAAGCTCTAACATGCAAGTCAGTTTCTTCCATGATGTTCCTTCTTGCTTCCACTCACATTTCAGTTCTTTCACGCAAGCGACGTACTCCTGGTGACCAATATATCAAGGACAGGAGTTTGGGTTGGTGGTAACTTTTTTAGGGAAGCAACATGGATAGCTGATCCTGAGCGTTTTAGAGAGTTTTTTAGAATGACACCTACCACATTTGAGTATGTGTGTAGCTTGGTGGCTGTGGATCTCACTAGGAAGACACCATTAGCTCTACGACGGATTCCAACCAGGCAACTATCGGTTGACATCCAAGTGGCTCTAGCAATCAGAAGACTTGCCACAGGGGATACTCTCAAGTCCATTGGGGAACTCTTTGGTGTAGCCGAATCTACAGCTTCGAAAATTATGTGGCGATTCATAAGAGCCATGATCAGAAGAGGGAGACACCACATTGCTTGGCCACAAGGAGAAGTTCTAGCTACCTCGTATGCGTAATTTGAAAGGTTCATCACAGTCAACTGCATGCACTGACGTAACACACATCAAAATGGAGCTCATGTCCCAGGAAATAGCAATTGATTACTTCGATTGTAATCATGATTACAGTGTCTGCATCTAAGGGGTAGTTGACATGAAGATGCGTTTTATAGATGTGTTTGCTAGGTTCCCGGGTTCTGTAAATGATGCAAGGATCTTGAGTAATTCAGGCCTCTATCGAAAAGCTATGGCAGGAGATATCCTGAATGGTGAGCACATTGATGGTAACAACCCCGCTGTGGAGTACATTGTGAGACGCGGATACCCCTCAACGCTGCTACCTTACACCATTTCCGGAAGAAATATTTCGTAAAGAAAGACTACTTCAATTTTAAGCATTCTTCACCCGCATAGCAAATAATGGTAATTTTGAAGGGGTGAATAATCTCAAGGGGTTTTCCAAATAATCTCTAAAGGGGTTTTGATGGGCCCTCATGCTTTTGAAGGCATTATGGAAAAGTCTGAAAAAGGGTGTCACCAAGAAAGTTACTACTTTCCATCCAAAGAATGTTTGTGTCGAATGGTGGTCGCAAACTCGAACCTAGGGAATGATGCAAAGTAGGAGCGGTGAGGAAGGCGTTCTCACGGGCGACGAACTGTGAAGCTTCGATTAGATTAAATGTGGTTTTGTTATGACACCACAAAAGCCACGATTGCAGTATTTCCTTAACAACACGAAACATCACAACTAGCCGGACTTACAACATTAACTCGGGACCCCGGAAAACGAGATTTTCGGAACACCTTTATCCCCAGTAGTTCAATCCATCGTCATCACTTGGTCCGCCTTCTCCGCATTGTCATCACTATCTTGACACTTTCACCGCAGTTGTATGAAGCCACGCAACTCGCAGAGCTTATCCCTTATCGCTTTTTTGTCCACCGCATACAGACAAGTTTCGCGTTCAACACAAACCCATAATATGATGATTTCATTCACAAATGCCTCCTGTATGTTTTTAGGTAATGGATCTTATTCCCTTTTTCCTCGGCATTGGACGGATGGGTTACCACTGGGCGGACTATGTTCCCCGCACATATCTCCCTTCATACGCATCTATGTGCTCGGTCCGATACGGTGGATAAGAAAGTGAGGTCGCAGTGCGTTCACTTCACGTCAATGACCTCCCCAATTGAATGGCATATGCGTGTCCGTATTGCACCGACATCCCTCTCGGATTTCCGTTATGTCCCCATTCATCCGTGCCATTTCCATTTGCCTTCCCGCATTTTGATATGCCCCCAAATACATATCGGGTGTCCATGCGCTTTGGTGGCACGCTTGGAAAAGCGGTTGTGTCATTTGGTCACATGGACGACCTCATGTCACCGAAATTCAAAATTACACAGGAAGGAACCTCCGCGGAACATAAAAATGTGTGCTCCCGCGTGTTTTCCTACTCTTGTGAAGACCGGAACCGATCGTGCATAACCAAACGCGGACTTCCTTCGCCCATTATACTATCCCGTTGATGTCACTTTGGACACGGTGGGTCTTGCTTTGGGATGCATTCATGGCATATGTTCTTTGAATTGATGTGAAAAGCTTGGCATTCTGCGGTGTGGAGGCGTACATCACGCACGATCTGGTGCAAATGCACGGAGAGGAGGCGAAGTCGGCGCGATGCGTTGTGTGGCAAGGTTTCGGCATGGATTGTGCGGTATCGCCGATTGTGCGAGAATAGCCGACTTGTGACGGTGGAAGTTTCTCAAGCACGATTGGGGTGGTTACGCCCATGATGGCCCGCTCTCCTTGTAGTCAACGACGGTATTGGGGTGAGAGGAAGCGTCTGCGGGAGAGGCGAGCTTTGGCGGAAGCTGCGAGCAGGCGCAAAGCGAGGAATGAACCGGTGGACATAGTAGCAGTGCTGACAACAGCCTCCACCTCCACAAGCCGAGTGCGTGTCGGCGCGCGATGCAGCAGCGTTATTTCAAGGTCGTTGGGGTTGATACCGCACAATCTCGGCGCCGACTAGCAAGGAGCTTGGAGCAATTCTTGCGGATGACAAGTGAGTTCTCGGTGCAATGTCGCGTGAGATCTATAGTACTTTTGAAGAGCTTCCTCTGAAGGACTTTCGTACTCCCGAACGGGAAAGATGAAGAGTTGTTCTTTTCTCATGAGGAATATGAGCACTGATGTAAGAATTTGAAGGATGTTCGGTCGGCGATCACTGCGAGCGAAATACGCTCTGGAATATCATTTTGTCGCGGTCGGATGACCATCCGATTCCCACTGGCCAAGCACATTGGTGTGAGTCGAGATCCGATCTGCGGGAAATTGCGGGGTGGGAAGGATTGTCGGGGCCAAGGTATGTGGTGCGGGTCGGAAGGAAGCTTAGGTCGATGTGATCTCGGATGATGTGAAAAGCCGTGCACGCAGTCGGAGCTCGCCTCTCGACCTTCCTCCAACACAAAGGACACCAAGCGCCTACGTCGGACCAAACACTTTTGACCAGCACATCATCCACTTCTTGGATACTTCACGTGAGATGAATATGTCATGGATTCCATGCTTGTGTTGTGAGTGCGAACCTTCATCTGCTCTCCCTCACCTTCCATGCTTGTTTGTACTTCACGGTGTCGTTATATGTTAGCACTACCTTCCAAATTCATGTTTGACTCTTGGGCATGATGGTATTGGGGTCGATGGGTGTTCACGTAGGCTTCTCGTATGCATCTTGGTGTTGTGATTTAGGGACCGGTGATATGGGGTGGATGATTGGTGTTGAGCGAAGGGCTATGTGATGACCTGTATAGCCTTGTGATGGTGTGGGCTGATTGGTGATGTTGATTCCTGACTGGTTATGTTTTGGGCGGAGGCGGGTTCCCAGTTTGGTGTGGGAGGACGGGGTGTTGTGGTTGCCGCTTGCGTATTGGGGTGGTCGCTGGGTGATTTTAGTGGGCGTGGATGATGTGCGGACTGGTGATGTGGTGGTCGCTATCTTGTTGATTGATGCGTTGGTGATGTGGATGATGGCATGGTGATAAGGTGGACGGATTGGTGATGTCATGGAGTAGGTGGAGCTCTGTTTGCGCCCTTAGTGATGTGGTGGATGTGTTGGTGTTGTGGATGATGGAATGGTGATCACATGCGGTTTGGTGATGTTTTGGAGTTGTTCCATTTTAGTTGGCATCACTTGGTGACCTCGTGTCCGTCGTTGGAAGTGTGTTGCACGTTTTGATATTGGCCATCCCATCGGTGATACCACCGTTCTGAGAGGTATGTAATGAAATCGCTGTTCGTGATGTGTGAAATTCTGTTGCGAAGAGCATCGACATTTCAATTGGGCAGCGAACTTTTGAGAAATTGAAGCCGTATTTTGTGAAGAGCTGCAGAACGGAACTTGTCTTCTTGGTATCATGTGGAAATGGCCTTTCTCAAGGCGCTTTCAATGCTATCGCGTTGTCTTTCAAGTGTGCATCCAGGTCAATGTCGCCGTGAGATCTATAGTACTTTTGAAGAGCTTCTGACTGGACTCGCAATCGATCGGGAAAGATGAAGAGTTGTTTATCGCTCATGAGGAATATGAGCATGACATGTAAGAATTTGAAGGATGTTCAGTCGGCGATCACCGCGAGCCGTAAATACGCCTGAATATCATTTTGTCGCCGATGACCATCCGATTCCCACACCGCCAAGCACATTGGTGTGAGTCGGCATCCGATCCGCAGCGAAATTGTGGGTGGGAAGGATTGTCGGGGCCAAGGTATGTGGTGCGGTCCCAAGGAAGCTTAGGTCCGATGTGATCTCGGATGATGTGAAAGCCAGATTCTGCACTGGAGCTCGCCTCGACCTTCCTCCAACACAAAGGACACCAAGCGCCTACGTCGGACCAAACACTTTTGACCAGCACATCATCCACTTCTTGGATACTTCACGTGAGATGAATATGTCAGAATCGGATTCCATGCTTGTGTTGTGAGTGCGAACCTTCATCTGCGCCCCTCACCTTCCATGCTTGTTTGTACTTCACGGTGTCGTTATATGTTAGCACTACCTTCCAAATTCGTGTTTGACTCTTGGGCATGATGGTATTGGGGTGAAGGGTGTTCACGAGGCTTCTCGTATGCATACCGGTGTTGTGATTTAGGGACCGGTGATATGGGGTGATGATTGGTGTTGAGCGAAGGGCTATGTGATGCCTGTATGGCCTTGTGATGGTTTGGGCTGATTGGTGATGTTGATTCCTGCACTGGTTATGTTTTGGGGCAAGGCGGGTTCCCAGTTTGGTGTGGGAGGACGGGGTGTTGTGGCTTGCGTATTGGGGTGGTCGCTGGGTGATTTTAGTGGACGCTGGATGATGCGGACATGGTGATGTGGTGGTCCGCTATCTTGTTGATTGATGCGCGTGATGTGGATGATGGCATGGTGATAAGGTGGACGGATTGGTGATGTCATGGAGTAGGTGGAGCTCGCTTGTTCTTAGTGATGTGGTGGATGTGTTGGTGTTGTGGATGATGGAATGGTGATCACACGGTTTGGTGATGTTTTGGAGTTGTTCCATTTTAGTTGGCATCACTTGGTGACCTCGTGTCCGCTGCTGGAAGTGTGTTGCACGTTTTGATATTGGCCATCCCATCGGTGATACCACCGCTCGCAGGAGTATGTAATGAAATCGCTGTTCGTGATGTGTGCGCAAATTCTACTGCGGTTCGCGAAGAGCATCCCGACATTTCAATTGGGCAGCGAACTTTTGAGAAATTGAAGCCGTATTTTGTGAAGAGCTGCAGAACGGAACTTGTCTTCTTGGTATCATGTGGAAATGGCCTTTCTCAAGGACGCTTTCAATGCTATGCGCGTTGTCTTTCAAGTGTGCATCCTGAGGTCAATGTCGTCCATGTGACATATGTGCTCCCCAAGAAGGTGACGGGCTTGTTCAAGAGTGTAGTCAACCCATTGGTCGAGAGGAAGCCTGCAGGGAGAGGAGGCGGGCGTAGCAGAACGGCGCAGAGAATGAACCGGTGGACATAGTAGGCACCGTGCAGAAGAACATCACGCCTCCACCTCCACAAGCCGAGTGCGTGTCCGCGCGCGATGCAACGCGTTATTTCAAGGTCGTTGGGGTTGATACCGCACAATCTCGCGGCCAAAGAACTAGCAAGGAGCTTGAGAGCAATTCTTGCGGATGACAAGTGAGTTCTCGCAATGTCGCCGTGAGATCTATAGTACTTTTGAAGAGCTTCTGACTGGACTCGCAATCGATCGGGAAAGATGAAGAGTTGTTTATCGCTCATGAGGAATATGAGCATGACATGTAAGAATTTGAAGGATGTTCAGTCGGCGATCACCGCGAGCCGTAAATACGCCTGAATATCATTTTGTCGCCGATGACCATCCGATTCCCACACCGCCAAGCACATTGGTGTGAGTCGGCATCCGATCCGCAGCGAAATTGTGGGTGGGAAGGATTGTCGGGGCCAAGGTATGTGGTGCGGTCCCAAGGAAGCTTAGGTCCGATGTGATCTCGGATGATGTGAAAGCCAGATTCTGCACTGGAGCTCGCCTCGACCTTCCTCCAACACAAAGGACACCAAGCGCCACGCACGGACCAAACACTTTTGACCAGCACATCATCCACTTCTTGGATACTTCACGTGAGATGAATATGTCAGAATCGGATTCCATGCTTGTGTTGTGAGTGCGAACCTTCATCTGCGCCCCTCACCTTCCATGCTTGTTTGTACTTCACGGTGTCGTTATATGTTAGCACTACCTTCCAAATTCGTGTTTGACTCTTGGGCATGATGGTATTGGGGTGAAGGGTGTTCACGAGGCTTCTCGTATGCATACCGGTGTTGTGATTTAGGGACCGGTGATATGGGGTGATGATTGGTGTTGAGCGAAGGGCTATGTGATGCCTGTATGGCCTTGTGATGGTTTGGGCTGATTGGTGATGTTGATTCCTGCACTGGTTATGTTTTGGCTAAGGGCGGGTTCCCAGTTTGGTGTGGGAGGACGGGGTGTTGTGGTTGCTTGCGTATTGGGGTGGTCGCTGGGTGATTTTAGTGGACGCTGGATGATGCGGACATGGTGATGTGGTGGTCCGCTATCTTGTTGATTGATGCGCGTGATGTGGATGATGGCATGGTGATAAGGTGGACGGATTGGTGATGTCATGGAGTAGGTGGAGCTCGCTTGTTCTTAGTGATGTGGTGGATGTGTTGGTGTTGTGGATGATGGAATGGTGATCACACGGTTTGGTGATGTTTTGGAGTTGTTCCATTTTAGTTGGCATCACTTGGTGACCTCGTGTCCGCTGCTGGAAGTGTGTTGCACGTTTTGATATTGGCCATCCCATCGGTGATACCACCGCTCGCAGGAGTATGTAATGAAATCGCTGTTCGTGATGTGTGCGCAAATTCTACTGCGGTTCGCGAAGAGCATCCCGACATTTCAATTGGGCAGCGAACTTTTGAGAAATTGAAGCCGTATTTTGTGAAGAGCTGCAGAACGGAACTTGTCTTCTTGGTATCATGTGGAAATGGCCTTTCTCAAGGACGCTTTCAATGCTATGCGCGTTGTCTTTCAAGTGTGCATCCTGAGGTCAATGTCGTCCATGTGACATATGTGCTCCCCAAGAAGGTGACGGGCTTGTTCAAGAGTGTAGTGCAACACATGTGTTGTCTCGAGGATGTTGTTGTGAAATTGCTTGTGTGCGAAATTGCTTGTGTGCGAGGCAAACCTGGATGGCACAACCTCGCATGTTTGCGGGGCACTTGTGGCGGCGTGGGGCAAATTGGCTTCGCCGAGTCATCGAATGATAAGCTTCCTCACCGTCCTCGGTGGCGTTTTCAATACCAAGTCGTTGGTTCGACCAAGATGGGCATGAGAAGAAGCGGATCAAACTTGTTTTCATGGAGACTCATCCATTGATTTTTGTCATGTACTTGAAAGAAAAATTGAAAGAGTTCATCCCGCGATTTTGTGCGATGGCAAGGGTTGGAATTTTTCGATTACTTGGAGTGGTTCCGTGATGTTGTCGTCTGTCATGGACTTGATCGAACTATGCGTTTGGTGTTCAAAACGAAATTCAATCTATGCATTGGCATAATGACCAGTTTCGATTTTTGTCTTGGTGTTCTATAGGAGGACGGGTCCAATTGATGCAGGAACCGGCTGCTAACATCGACAAATACTATCACTTCTACATCGGTGATGATATGGTCCACGATACTTTGTTTGCACCGCCTCATGTTGCATTGGCGGTGGATGCGTGATTCGGGTTTCAGTGCCGGGAACATTGGTGTTGGTCGATGGGGCTAGTCAATTTAAAGCATGTAGGCCTTCTTACTTTGTTGCGGTACCCTAAACTGGTGGTTGCAAGATGCTATGGTCGTTCTTTGGCGGTGGGGCATGGCAAAGGCGAACATGACGGAGCAGTGCAATCTTGAAAAGGGCATTGCGGGCTGCGAGTCCTCTCCGAATGCTCCTCATGCGCCTCGATGTTGTCACCTACTTAAGAGAGAACATCTCACACGCAACGTCGTCTGAGTGGAGAGCATCATCCATAGGAGCTTCGTGATTGGGAAAAGCGGTGAGCAGGAGGAACAAGTTTAATTGTGACCCAATACAGGTCAAAAAATGCATAGCATATATGGTTTCATTCTGGACCCAACTCAATCGAAAATGCGCATGTTGGCATGCTTGTCTTGTTGTCTTGATCGGCATTCTCTATATGTCGCCCATGCAGGATCGGAGACTCGTATCCATTAGGCCACATGGACAACCCACGGAAGGAGCCCGTACTCGGAGAAGAGGGGATCTTGAGTCTCGGATACCTTCGCCGTTGCTACTCGGGAGGAACAAGGAGCTTTGGAAACTACCGTTGATGGCCTTGACGATGATGCTATGGAGGATGTGTCGGACATGGCCGACCTCCTAGAAGTTGGTGATACGTTTGTTGTACCTCGAGGCGAGGGGCAATTGTTTTACCTTGTGCGTTGCACGGTTGAAGCAAACCCTCTGTAACAAGTGGTGCCCTTGGAGCAACTCAACATTAAGTGGGAGAAGTGGTTGTCGTGGCGATTACTACACACTCCACACGACGGCGTCTGTGTACACCGGTGAAGAGAATGAGGAGTGCACCCTTCATGTTGTGTCCTAAGTTGCAAGATTGAATTGGTGTACAATAGTGAAGGTGTGGAGTGCTATTCTTTAGAGGGGAAGCTCGAGTGACCACCTTGGTAGAGAAAGCAACTCGAGCCTTGTGCTAGAAAGCACATGTGCGTAATGATTGGTCTCCCTCTATTATACGAGGCCCACGTTTGGCAAACATAACCACGCGACCACCAACGGGTCACTAACTATTTGCTCACTAACCAGTTGTCACTAACGGTGGCGCCCAGTGCACGAAAGTTATTTTGCAAATGGGTCTTGTCCATGTTAACACGTTGATACATGGCTTCTTTAGGGGTCTGAAGGTCCAAGCGGGATGCACACGGCATATGCCGATTGCATTCATGCAAAACACTTATTCGTGGAATTTGCTTACAAGGGCATTTGCATTAAAAGTTGAGTTCTGGTCTCGGGACACATGATTATCCGCCACACGCGTTGAAGCCCACTTTCGCCAATTGACCGGCGTGGTGTCCACAGGCCTTGTCCTTGGTGGCACATAGTCAGGCTTTAAATGGCGTGATACAAGCGGGGTCAGTCACGCATCTTTCATATACCTACAGGAATGCAATGGCCGCCATGTGCTCTAACTTGGGTCTTGTGATTTGTCGAACCCACCGCCAGCTCCTCCCGGTTCCGCCCTTGATCTGGGAGAAGCCATGGGCAGCCGAGGCAAGGAGCTTGATGGAAGCGCGAAGGTTTTGGCCGCAATGCGGTTCCAAGATCGGCCGGCGGGCGGTGGCGCGGCATCGGGCTTCGCGAAGAGCGTGGATGCGCCATATGCCGGAAGACCTCAAGTCGCTCGGCAATTGCGGCGGAAGGGATGTCGACCGTGTTGTTGAGGATGATTGTGACATGGGCGGTGTTATAGACAATGAATCAAGGATGGCGTGGAAAGTGGCGACTCTTGATGGCGCGGTTTGCCACTCACGCAATGGAAGCATCTTTGTGCTACGGTCTTGTGATTGGGGCCGTCTTCCACATTCTTTTGGATAGCGGACATGGCGCGTGCATGTTGTTGTGCCGAAGCCCTTTTAGGCGGCGTGCTTGGATGTAGTTGTTACCCAAGCCTCGTAATCCCTCCTGTGAACTGAGTTGGAAAGGATGTTGTGTGGCATGTGCTAATGTGGTGGTTGAAGGCATGTTTCGTTAATGTCAAGTGCGAGGTAAATCTTGTTGCCTCATGTCGGCAAGTTTATCGTGACCATTGTATGTGGATCAACCAAAAAGCGGGCCTCCTTAACAACCCTACATTTAGGCATGGGTGCCTAGAAACTCAAAACCACATACAGCAGTGCCGACCATACCAGCCAAGACAATCACTTGACCGTCAAGTCCCTCCTTGTCATGCTCCTCTTAGCCACCCAGTCGGATATTTGGCGATTGTGGGGCTCACCAATACACTGGATGTCTTGGGTAGCCGGGATGGCGATCATCAAGTTTGTTGCCAAAACCATGTCCTCCTCTATTGCGTGGGGTGACCACGGACACAGTTAAGGAGGTACACCCCTCGAATTTGGCTCTGCTCGTAATAATAAGCCATGATCACCCTCGCCAGAAACACCTTGCCGCTTTGCCATGCTTTGTCGAAACGGCTTGGCTGTGGCGGGCAGCGTCGATACAACATAGCACATAGAACTCCACATGCTCTACATTTCCCTTGGGAGCACCATAAAGTTACTACACCGCGTGTGTCCTCATAAGACCTTGAGGCATGGGTGGGGCGGGCACTTCATCCACATTCTCTGGTGACCATTGAGCACCCTTGTGCTTCCACGGATGTTTCTTTTGGGGCTGTTTCCCATTCTTCCTTTTCGCCTCGGCTTGAACTTGGCCGAGGAGGTGGCGTCTCGGACTCCATGCATCTTGCTCTCCTTTCCTTCATTGGTTTTTATTACGATTGCAGCGAACTCATCAACCATTTCAAAAGTCACCATTTCATTCGGCCACCTTCTTCATTGGGCATGATGGGCCCACCACCACTTGCAAGAACACCGTCACGTCGACCAAGCTGGTGAAGAGCACCAGACATTGATTCCTGGTTGCAAGTATGTTCCAGATCAGTACTTACAGGCACTGCCTCCACATCGCCAGGATGCTCCAAAAGTTTTTTGATGTTCGCCTGATTGAGGGCGTCATCCGCAACAACCCTATCTGCTATAACTTGATTGGCACCAATCATCACAGTATCCACTGCGCCACCCTCATACAGATCTCCACCTGCCACCACACCCTGGCTACCAAGCGGTTGGACATCACCAGTTGTCGTCAATGCCAAATGGACACTTCGGTCCAGACCGTCACTTGCCACATGATCCAAAATATTGGTTACAGGTAGAACACCACCTGACTCCTCTGCCAGTTCGTCACATTTATCAACACATTCAATTGCGGCCACCTCCAAGTTATCACTTCGATTCACAAGACTACTGGACACCACAACCATTTCATCACCTACATCCACACCTCCACTCGAATACCTGGAAGGCACCGTTATACAGCAATAAGAAAGCACAATACACCGTGACCAACGAGAGCGGTGGCCACCGTTGTAGCTTGTCTTGGCCATCATCATCTGCGGACAAACATGTACTCAAAGTGTAGACAACAAGATCTAGTTTCAACAAAGCAATGCCCTCACAAACCCACACGATGTCCTTCGGAGGAACACGCACACATGCCAACTTGCGTGCATTCCTCACCAACTTCAACCCTGTGGGGACCTTGTGTCTGGCCTTGGTGGAGTAGGAGCTATGTCCAGAACGGAGGCTGCTCGTGTGGTCTGCGTGGGGACAACGTCATCTTCAATTTGTGAGTCTAGCACCACTGTACCTGAGTAATCGCTGCCCAAACATGCGCGAACAACACGAGGCTTTTCCCTCCGGGCATTGGGGTCTGCGAAGGAATTCACGTAGGCTTCATGTGCCTCCCTTCAGGCCTTGCAAGCAGCAAATTCATCAGCTACACGGTGCAGGGAGAAATACGTTGACATCGGCGTCAGGTTGGCATAATTGCACCTGGACGAGTTCGAGATCTTGTATGACAAAATTTAGTCAGACTTCCAATAAAATGGACAAGACAACAAACCGAGGCTGTGGAACATACATATTGGAGACTCTAAGATTTTTTTGCTGCTGGGGGTGGCCAACCAATTGTTGCTGGTGATTGTGACTCCAATGTCTTTCCATCGCTGTGTCATGGTCGCCGGGTCTCCAATGCACTCGAGGAACTCTTTCTCCCAAGTGTCTCGCTGGTCCTGTTCCCATGGAAGGAGCTTCTCCTCTGGTGCTTTGATCAGCCAACCCTTCGCTCTCAACCATGATGCAGGCACATCAGCATTGCACCCTGGACGTGGGCAGCAACAATGTTTGTCAAGTGCCTGATACAGGCAGATATCGTGGAAGCAGTGGCCACATGGAGTGAAGACCATCTCGTTCAGGCGTACCATGACACACATTACACTTTAGGACACACGAAGCTTGCGCTTTGAAGGAAAACCACGGTTGCGTGAGAAAGGGATCACCTTGGCCTTGGCACCACATGACTAGGTGGTGCCAAGGCCACCTCTGTCCGCCACCCCACCACTACATCACCAAGTCCAGAACCCATCCACGAAACCATGACATCACCACCACCACCGCCACCAACCTACCACTACATCACGAATGCCACCACTGCCCACCGACCTACCCCTACGATCGAGGCCATAACACGCACACAAGCCATGCACTACATCACCAAGGCCACCAAAAGCTCACCAGACACCCAGATGAACACAGACCAATTCCTCACCATCCCGTCAAGTGATCACCCACCCTTCCACGGAGAACACATGAGTCACCACCCCTTGAGCACCCCTACCACCACCTCACCATCCCGTGAGCGTCACGGGGCACCCAACCACAGCACATCACCATAAGGAAAACATCGGTCACGGACACCTCGTCCGTGTGCAAGAAGAATCCACACTTACAGACAAACACTACGCCGTTATGACGGGGCATGACTTGGCGGGAGGCGAGCCGACACCACGCAGTGATCCATGTTACATGCCCGGTGAGCGCGGAGAACATCCTCATGTTTTCAAGAGAAGGGTGTCCGGAGCTTGTTCCTCAGTTTTCTCCTTCAATGGGAAACACCCTCGGAATATTTAGTTTTGTCAAGCCGAATTTGAATCTTGAGTCTCGCGAATACTCTGTCGTCAAGCCCTCCACTATTCATGACCATGTCGGCAGCTGGACCTTGGTGTTGCCCAAATCCAAGAGTGCCTCCTCCCCATCTTTTGACAAAAGCACCTCCTCCAGACAAGCTTCCAACTCGCACGAATTTTTCCAGACCTCATCCATGACAACCTTTGGTGCCCATGGCTCAAGACACGTGCTGGCCAGTGTCACTTTTCTCGCCGCCACTGCGGCAATCAATTGGAGACTCCTCGTCTCCCTTCTTGCCGGCCTCCTCTTCTACATTCTTTGCGGAGGTCCGTCCTTCTTCATGGCCTTCATGCTTCCTCTTCCCAACTCGAGAGCTCCAGATTCTTTGGGAGGATCGCCTCGTGGTCTCGCTCACGGCAGAGTGGAACACTCTTCCACATCAACCTCCGCTCCGCATCATCACACCACCACAGTTGTGAAGAATCGTTGTATTCTCTGCGGATGGGACTTCCACACTGTGATTTCTTCTCCATCGCATCGCCTTATCACCTTCCTCTTCTCAACTAAATAGTACTCAAACCAATTCACGCTTGCCAAGCTTCTTCTCGATTAGGAACCCAAGTGCCACAAACCGTGGCACCCTTTATGCAACCGTGGGAGCCCGCCCATACTGACTTCTCAACAAGACTATCAACATGCGTCCACTCTATGTCGACGGTGTCCTGATCCCCAAGAGGTATCCATCGTTCCCATTAGTGACATCCCCAAAATGCCTCTTGATCTCATCTTCACCTCCAATAGCCTCCTTTAGTCCAACTGTAGTTGACATCTCACATTCACACCGTAGTTGACAATTCCATATCACCGTAGTGCCAACACCAATGCTCCCCGAATTTTTCAGAATGTCGTGTCCTTGCGAGCCGCGGACACCTTTGCGCTCTATCCAACCTAGCCTTCTGGCGCCTAGCGTTCTGTCCATCTTGCTTGCAGAGGCGCTTGACACCTGCCGGAAATCGCCCGGCCTCACGCCACCACGCCGAGCCTTCACCCTACTCGTTGCTAGTGACATGGTGTCCTTCACCTCACGGGCGGTGCCTTGTCCGCACCACTCCCGTTTGGGCACCACGCTCCTCGTTCCGGGAAGGCCTGGCATGCGAACCCAAACGCCTTCCGCACAAACCCACCTATTGCACTGCACCACCGAGCTCCCAAATCCGTAGAAACTTACGACTCCAAGCGGGTTCTGCGCCCATCACCGCTGCCGTCACACCTACTATTCCGCGCGAAAGCTCTAGCGAAGACATATAGGGACTCACCGGAAAACCTCACGGCGGTGGCCCTAGTTCGCCGCACACGCCCGCACTCCACGTTCCACGAAAATGCCGCGACGGACCCAAACGCCTTCCGCACAAACCCACCGCCTGCACCGAGCTACCAAATCCGGTAGTAACGGTTCCGACCCCAAGCGACCTGCGCAATCACCTTCAGTCACACCACCTATTGCCCGCGACATAGCTCTAGCAAAACCCATGTAGGGACTCCACATGGTGACAACCGTCCTCACGCTGCCGTCAAGGTTGAGCTCGATTCGGCGTGATGCATGCACAAATCCAATGCTTGTGAGTCTCAACATTAGGAGCACGGTGATGGAAGTGGATAACCTCATTATCACCCTTAAAAGTCAACGAGCATCCGCTCGTTTCCGCCTCCCTTCCGTCGGTCACTTACGAGTTTGTATAATAAATTGTCCCTAGCATATATAGCAAGACTTAAACCAATAATATATCAAATAAATCAATTTTCCAAATAAAAAATTAAATATATCTATGAAGTTAAAAGCGAATAGCCCTAAAAATATCGGTCAAAATGGGCATAATTTCAATTGTTAAAAATCAACGTAATGCAAAACACCACTTAGAGACTTTGCTTTAAATTAGTGGTCACCTAACCATGCTCACACCCTATCACGTTGTGGAGGTCCCTCAATAATGCCTCATCTAGCAAAGCTTCATCCGCACTTGAAGTGGTCGGTATGATCCACTGCACGTGAAAACCACTTCCAAGACGTGTAGCACTAGCCCAATGTTATTCTCCACAACGATAGCAATCTCCTTCGGTCCAACAGGCTTCCCACCACTTATACTCTTCAACACCTATGGACGCAAATCTTTTAACCCTTCCGCACAAACCCACCGCCTATTGCCTGCACCACCGAGCTCCCAACCGTCAGAAACCGTTCGACTCCAAGCGGTTCTCACGCCACCGCCGTCACCTACTATTCCGCACGAGAAAGCTCTAGCGAAGACATATAGGGACTCACCAGGAAAACCTCAAGCCGGTGGCGCCGGCCACGCACGCCTCGCCGCACCACAACGCCCACGTTCCACGAAAAGGTGCCGCACGGCCGACGGACCCAAACGCCCTCTGCCACCGCCACCGCCCGCACCACCGAGCTACCAACCGGCCGTAAGAAACCGGTTCCGACCCAGCGACAATCACCGCCTCACACACCACCTATTGCCCGCGACATAGCTCTAGCAAAACCCATGTAGGGACTCCACATGGTCGACAACCGTCCTCACGGCCGTCAAGGTTGAGCTCGCGATTCGGCGTGATGCATGCACAAATCCAATGCTTGTGAGTCTCAACATTAGGAGCACTGATGGAAGTGGATAACCTCATTATCACCCTTAAAAGTCAACGAGCATCCCGCTGCTTCCGCCTCCCGCCTCCACTTACGAGTTTGTATAATAAATTGTCCCTAGCATATATAGCAAGACTTAAACCAATAATATATCAAATAAATCAATTTTCCAAATAAAAAATTAAATATATCTATGAAGTTAAAACGAATAGCCCTAAAAATATCGGTCAAAATGGGCATAATTTCAATTGTTAAGAAATCTGAACGTAATGCAAAACACCACTTAGAGACGGTTTCGCCCGTTTCCGAAATTAGTGGTCACCTAACCATGCTCACACCCTATCACGTTGTGGGAGGTCCCTCAATAATGCCTCATCTAGCAAAGCTTCATCCGGCACTTGAAGTGGTCAGGCTGTATGATCCACTTCTGCACGTGAAAACCACTTCCAAGGACTGTAGCACTAGCCCAATGTTATTCTCCACAACGATAGCAATCTCCTTCCGTCCAACAAAGGCTTCCCACCACTTATACTCTTCAATACCTATGGATGCAAATCTTTTAACCCTTCCCGCAAATGGGCCACACCTTCCATCGTTGATAGGATACACCGTTCCTTCTTGTCCCCCCTAGCTTCACCGTATGCACCGTAGGATGGTGCTAAGGGAGGCGCCCGATACCGGCGCCCTCCCCAACATGCCACTCATGGGCGCCGGCCGGCGCCTCCCCTAACATGCCACACTCATGGGCGGCCGGCCGGCGCCTCCCCTAACACACCGCCCATGGGCGGCCGGCCGGCGCCTCCCTTTGCACCCTCCCCATGGGCGGCCGGCCGGCGCCCTCCCCTAACACACCACGCCCATGGCGTGGCCCGGCGTCCCCCTAACACACCACCGCCCATGGGCGCCGGCGGCGCCCTCCCCTAGCACACCCTGCCTACCCATGGGCGGCCGGCGCCTCCCCTAACACACCACCGCCCATGGGCGCCGGCCGCCGCCGCCGGCCGGCGCCCATGGGCAAGGCATGGCGTGTTGGGGGGGGCGCCCTCCTCCTAGGCTGTCTTCCAGAAAATAAATATTTAGCGCCTCAAGAGTATGACGACTATGGACTGTTGGTCTAGTGTTTGGGAAATAAGTGCAATAATGAATAGGTTTCGTGTTCAAACCTCGTGCCTTTGCAACAATTCAATTTTGTTGATTTTAAGGATGCTTGCATGGGCGCATGGGCAACTAACTTTGTTCATTTTAAGGACGTTGGCATTGCCTTAAAGCCCAAGTGGTTGCATTGAGTGCGGAAGGTTGAAGACCACGGTGGCAACCTTTTGGATGAGGGCCAGACCCTAGATGTCGGTGGCGCCGACACCGCTTGACCGGGCCCAAGAATGATACTATTGAAGACGAGCAAGCAATGGAGGAGAACGACAACTTCGAGGCGGAGGATATGGACCGCCTCCTAATATGGCGGTGGTACTTGACTCGATTTGAAGGCATGGATGAGTCGCCACACTCTTGAATGGCTATTGTCGGCCGATGACCACTTCTTCCTTAGCGATTGTTTGTTGCAATGTTCTCACGACCACTTAAATGAGACTCCGCTAGTATGTGATTGTTTTCATTGTGTTCCACCACTTGAAAGTAAAGTTTTCGGTTGTAATAAACATATGAAAATGGCAGCCCTCTATGCATTCTACTAAACGCAACGGGCCACACCCCACCGTGCTCCAGCCTCGGTAGACTTGAAAGTGCATCTTTTATCAAAGATATGACCTCGTAAAGGGTGTGCATTATCAAAGTAGGGCACATATGTTGTTCTAGGTAAGGTGTTCTTCGTGACAAGGGGGTGCTGTCTCGGCCGAAGGGGGTCAGTATATCCCCCCCTTCAAAAATTATCGTGTTGGTGGTAGAACAAGCATTCGGTAAGCTTTAAGGCGTGGAGAATGTTAGGGAGAACCATTTGGAAGACTGACATTGACACATTGTGGGCACTCTTGATGTGTTGTTGCTACCTACATAACGTGCTGATTGACCGTGGAGAGATGGCTATGACAGAAAATTGATGATCAGCAGACACATGATGCTAGCTACCAAACTATCCCTTGTCATAATATGCAGATGGTGACCAACTTCGTAATAACATAGCTACTTTCTTGTGGTCCATCCATGAAATGCAAGACACAATGGCTGATTCTAAGACATTTTATCTCCTATCCTGTTCAAGGCATTACCTATCTTCATGAATGCATGCACAAAACCTTCACCTATTTGGTTCTGTGACTGCACAAGAGCACGGTTGTGCTCCATAATGTCCTGGTGCACTCTCTCTTGGAAATCCATGTGAGCTTTGTGTCGCTTGTCTTTGTTGGCTTCTGTGTTTCTTAATTGTTCCACAAAATTGCTAGTCATAGCTACGAACAAATCTTCACCTCGTTTAGAAGTGAGCACCTTCCTTTTTTTCCGGCTGCCCTTTAAAGTATCAACTGCATCTTCAGACTCCATGCCTGTGTTCAAAGACTCGGCTGGTGATGGAGACTCCTCACTAGGTTCTAGAGGGGCAGCACTAGGTGAGGCCTCTCTTGAAGAATTAGGTGTGTCTGCAAAAAATCGCACACATTAGAAGCTAGCAAGTCATGAGCTTTATCTGAATTTTCATCAATGTAGTTAGGAGGAGCAAGCAAAAGGTAGTACCTGGTGGCATGGTGCTGGTGTCACCCAAGTGCGCAAAGTCTGGGGCAGCGGCTTGTGAATCGGTAAACCACAATTCAATTGCTGTAATCAAGTTGTGCTCAAAGCTAGGGGGCAATTTGTGAGCCTTCTTCTCTTCCACAGTCATCTGCCAGTATGTATCCTGTCCACTTAATGGATGCCGGCAATGGTCATTGATTTTTTTCCAATCCTGTGCGAGATTGTCCCACTTACTTCTGGCCTGACCAGCAGTACACACCACACCGTTCATGTAGCAGTAGCGTGCCACTTCCTCCTACCGTTCAGTACCCTTCCTGTTCTTTTCCCTGTTGCCTCCCATCACTATGGATTCATGATTCTTAGCTGCCTGCAAAATGTGAAGCTCCTGCAATGTCCACACTTTCCTTGGTGCCTTAAATCCCTGATGTGTGGACGGGCCCTGGCTCATGACTGTTGCTGTGGGTATATCAATTTATGAGGTGACAGGCCTGGCCGGATAAGTGAAAGGCGAGATCAAAGCCAAAGGCAATGCAGAACTTATGGAAAAATTGGGGAGCAAAGAACTCGAAGGCGCCGCACTTAATGGCAAGCTGCATCTTTGAGATGGCTGTCCCAAGCCTTCAGCCATCACCATTGCTTCAGCTCGTACCCTTGCTTTCCCTTCTTGCCCAAGCGGCTGCCTTCCTGATCGAGTGCACACTTGCCCCCCGCCCTTTTCCAGCACCCGTGTCCTTGCAATTGCCCGCGTAGTAAGCCCGCGCTTGGGAGACCGGGAAAAACGGTAACGTGACACCGTGGCTTCCGGTACCCGGTTCAAGTTGCCGTAAAACTCGCTAGACCCGCTCATCTCCGATCATCGTGGGAGTTTGTTGAAACTTCCCCCAAACCCGCTTTGTTTTTGTCGTAATGTATACATATAGTCATGTGAGAAGTTGAAGTTGATGAAAACTTGCCCATGGAAACCAGCCCTTGGGCGCCATAGTCTGGGCCTTCGGGTATGGATGTGTGCACTGGCAGGGGACTCGGAAGGTCACCCAGGGTCCCGGACTCAGCACTGTGTGATGTGCTTTATCCAGCATGATATGTATGGACATACAGTCTTTGCTTGCTAGAGACCCCGTAGTTCGTAATCAAGTTGTGCTCAAAGCTAGGGGGCAATTTGTGAGCCTTCTTCTCTTCCACAGTCATCTGCCAGTATGTATCCTGTCCACTTAATGGATGCCGGCAATGGTCATTGATTTTTTTCCAATCCTGTGCGAGATTGTCTTACTTACTTCTGGCCTGACTTGCAGTACACACCACATCGTTCATGTAGCAGTAGCGTGCCACTTTCTCCCACCGTTCAGCACCCTTCCTGTTCTTTTCCATTTTGCCTCCCATCACTCTGGATTCATGATCAATCTTCTTAGCTGCCTGTAAAATGTGAAGCTCCTGCAATGTCCACACTTTCCTCGTTGCCTTAAATCCATGGTGTGTGGACGGGCCCTGGCTCATGACCGCTGTGGGTATATCAATTTGTGAGGTGATAGGCTGGCGGATAAGTGAAAAGCGAGATCAAAGCCAAAGGCAATGCAGAACTTATGGAAAAATTGGGGAGCAAAGAACTCAAGGCACCACACTTAATGTGGCGCATCTTTGAGATGGCTGCCCAAGCCTTGACCATCACCATTGCTTATCGTGCCCTTTTCCCTTCTTGCCCAAGCGGTGCCTTCACGATCAGTGCACACTTGCCTCCGCCCTTTTTCCGGCACCGTGTCCTTGCAATTGCCAGCGTTGGGCAAAAGCCGTAACGTGACCCGTGGCTTCCGGGCAGTTCAAGTTGTAAAACTCGCTAGACCCGCTCATCTCCGATCATCGTGGGAGTTTGTTGAAACTTCCCCCAAACCCGCTTTGTTTTTGTCGTAATGTATACATATAGTCATGTGAGAAGTTGAAGTTGATGAAAACTTGCCCATGGAAACCAGCCCTTACATTTTTTAATGATACTAAAAATAGAAATAAAACGTGACTTATAAATAGTAACAAGTTCCCCTACAAGTTGGGTGTCATCCCTTCAATTATTCGCCCCTTGCTGTAAAAAGCCCTGTAGTGCCGCCTGCTGTAAAAGCCTTACGGGGCTACTCCAAATTAAAATCCGCGATCAAGTTCACTAAAAAGAAACAAGTTGGAGTTGCCTTGTCGATATAGGAAGTATGAGGGGCAGCCTCAAGCCTTATTCTTCACTTTGAGCGCCTGCCGATGGAAGCCCGTGATGCAGCTTAGCGCACGGCCGCTCAAGACATTGATTCTATGTGTGGCCATGATAAGAATAAAAAGCTCGTTATGTGTTCAGGTCTTACTTCAGCAATTGCATTGCCTGCTGCAATAAATTATCTTCACCGTCAACCTAAAGGGCTTCCTTCATGCAGGCAAGCAGGGCAACTGAATGCTAAGGAAGGTGCACATTCAGCGTGGTCATTTCTAGTTGAAACTGCCCCTCATACTTAGCATAAGCCAAAATGTTGAGAGGTGTCTACTGAATCGGCTGCTACTTGGTACATGTTGTGATGTGAGCAATGAAGTCGCAGCAATCGTTGATACTGGAATTGCTAAATCTCATACGCGTGGTGGTGTCCCATGCTGGATGGTTGGAGTGAAATGCGCGGTTCACTGCGAGATGCTATATGAGTCACCTGCTTCCGCTTTTGCAAGGCTGTAAGATACCAGCACTCCACATATCGGATTTTACTAATTTCAACTTAATGGAAGACCATGTCCATGCATCCACATAAACAAAAGGTCGAATGCATTGGACGTCCAGCGCACAAGTCGAAACGGTCATGGTGCAAATTGCTATTTCGGGGTTTTTGATAAGGCCAGAAAGCTGCACTCGTTTCATGCATAGAAAAAGTCTGAATATCATTGAAACCAAAAATGAGCAATAAAAAACAGCAATGTGAACTTCATCTAAATAGCCCAAACTAGCACAAAAAGTAGTTGTGTTCACAACCGCCGGATGTGGAGTCTCTCCAACTGACAAGGTGAAGAGCGGAGATAAGAAATCCTGAGAGTGCCCAGCATAGACAAACAGACAGTAGAATTCTACAATCTACAAATAGGAAATGTGCCGGACGTCTGGCGCACAAGCGTTTTTCTACACCGTATCACCAAAAGCATAGCACGCACACTCTATCATAGGCCAAACAACCAAGAAAGATAACACCCCATCCGAGTACTAATCCGTCTCAAGGGTGCTTAACTATGGATGCCTTATTTCAAAAGATCTACTTGTACCCCACGGATGTCCATAAGCCACATTGAACTAAGTAATGTACCGGACGTCCAGCGCACAAAGTTTTGCTACATCATAATAACAAAGGCATAGCTGCACACACACTCTATCAAAGGCTATAGAGGCCTTGCAGTTCCTTCTCCTAGCCTCCATGCACCATGAAAGTTAATTTCTCATTCCAGTATTGATCCACCTCTTGGGTGCTTAATAATGGTGTTATTTCAAGATGTCTATGTCTACACCCAGCCTAAAGGTTGCATATGATCCATGTAATTTTAATAATTCAAGTAACAATGCACCAGATGTCGGGCGTATCCTCTTCACCAATTCCATCACGCTGGACGTCTGATCGACAAGATTGGGTTTTGTGGAAATGCATCTGATGTTCGGCGCAAATGCCCTAATATGTCCCAAATACTCCCTTCTACAGACTCACAGCATCCGGCGCATTGCGCCAATATCTGCCTCTGTTCTGCATTCTTTCGACGGAGTTCCAAGGGCTGTGTACTCACACTAGGCCGGATGTTCAGTTCAGTTTTCTAGAGTCCTAGTTTATCCCTCTTAAGATGATCTAACTATCAGATGATGTCCTATCACAATTGCGCTCGACGTTCGGCGCAATAGCTTCTTTCTAGCTTGAGACTTGCTTCTTTTGCATTGTCGATTGCACCGGAAATCCGGTGCAGTTTGTTGCACAAGCAGCAATTGATGGGTTTGCAAATCTAGCCAGAGCTGTGATTAGTGGAAGCCACCCTAAGTTTGAAGAGAAGGCAAACTAATTGCGGCACAGGTAGGTAAGGTAGTGATAGGGATTGCATGCTGTGGTTTCTTGGTGCATGGAGACCAGGAGAAGGAACTACAAGGCCTCTTGCAAGAGGGCTGCATATTGATGGAATTGGTGTGCTCAATTTGGGGGTAGAATATAAGATTCTTGCATATATAGGAAACAATTATGTGGAAGAAGACCATTGTGCCTTGCCACTGGCAAGGTGTCATCTTTCATCTTATATCCAATCATCTTGATATTTATGTGTGGCAGGCCTAGATCCTAACAAAATAATGTATGGTAGACTTAGATCCTAATTAGGATTAGATGGGATACGAGACTTCAACCGATGTCATAAAGTTACCTTCTATATTATAAGTACTGTCACACGGCTCAATTCATAGACCACAAATTGATTTTAGATTATTATTTTCCAAAACGATTCAAAAATAGTTGTGATTTTTTCCAAGGGCCTGGATAGACAAAGTTCTTGAAGAAGAGGGACTATGACGATGTAAAGACTTCAACTATACAATTAGAGATTGTTTATTCGATGCAATTTCTTATTGGTTCAACGGAACTATAACTTCGTCATAGCTTCGAGCAAAAGCAATGACACCATTCAAAAGAAGTATTGAAGAAAGAGATATCAATGCAATGAGGAGCCTCGAAATGTATACAGGTGAAGTCTTGTTGGACATCTAGGGAAACAAAATTGTAAATATGGGATCATATATAGACCACATGAAACTACCAGCAAGATTTCATGGCCTATGGGGTGACGCACTTGCTATACAATGGTTGAGCTTAACATTGAATAAAGGGATCATTGTATGGTCAAAGAATACGAAAAAGGTTATAGTTAGATATAATACACTTCAATGTTCGAACTCAAACCCTTTACACATCCTATATGATGAAAAAGAGTTGCATTATGAACCTCAGAGCGATTTTGACAAAGAAAGAAACGGCCATGGGAAAACTAAAGGAGTAACGAACACCTACATGAAAACAATATTAAGGAAGATAGCTCTATCCATGAATCCAAACAAAGGAGGAAAATGAAAGAGTGAACCATGCACTATGTTCTATACAATTGTCATAGCATTGATATTGTTCCTCTTTCTTCTACTCTTTGTGAAGAGTTTTTGTAAAGAGGTTTTAAATTTCACCTCAAAGATCATTAGATATAAATAAAAAAAAGATAGATATCTACCCAAAAAAAAAAAAAGCCAGTGCATAGATATTAGATTGTGTGGCACCATAAGCTGGTTACAACAATATCACATTTCCCATCTATAATGGCCAGCTTCACATAATGGCTTGGCAAGCTTGTGTCGCATGCACCTACCGGCCCCAAAAATTCGAGAAACAGTTCTCGCAGACGACCTTCATCGAAATCTCTTGTCAGGCAGCGGACATAGGCAAGCAGACATTGGCGGTAGGCATCTGCTGCTTTCAGGGCCAACGCCGTCCCCATTTGAACTTCCAGGTTGGCCCGGGTCACAGACTTCTCATTGCCTGCAGCAGGACTCCACACGAATTTCTTCCACAGGGATTTCTCATCCTGTGCGTGGGTAAGATCCCCATCTTTCCCGCATCCCTTGCTGATGTAATCGGATGCTGGAAATGTATCATCAGCTATCCGTAACCAGCACTTCCTGCCCATATGGTACATGAATGTATGCCGATTTGCGGGCACCACCAACGGTACTCCTGCCCTAAATAATCTTGCTGAAACTACCCTCAAGGACTGGACGTCCTTCTTCACTGAGCTGCCAAAGTATGTGTCGAACAAAGGTGCCAAAGACTCACGTAGCACACATGTTGCCTCCTTCACATCCCACGGGTACACAGAACCCTGACATCCATGAATGCCGCTGCTGGACCAACCATCATGCCTGGTAGAGCTCTCTTTCCTGCCTGCGTATAAATCTGCAACACCCCACCTTCCAATGCAACAGCCCAGAATACGGCATTTCCAGCCAATGCCGTCGGCATGCCCATCAATCGATCCTGCCACAACACCTCACGTCCTCGTGAACAGGGCACATGAGTTTCACACGCATCAAGTCCTCCTAATCCATCTGTGTTGCCAAACCTTGCCACCCTCACGGGCTTGGCTCCAAGCACACTGACACTCCCGAACCCAAAATCGGTTGCCCAATTATCGACAGAACACCGAGAATGTTCTCATTTGCGGGAACTGTGATCAAGCACCCTGGTAGAGACCACTAGGATTAGTAGATTACAGTTTGGGATCCACTGGCACACCTTTGAAAACCTTGGTCTCGTTGTAACTCCTTCCAAGGCGACAACAGCCACATTACCATTCCTCGCTTCTATGAATGACCTTCTCGCATCCCCTATGTCTCCCGCTCCTAACCTGCTGATTTTTCTTTGGAGCTCAGGCCTTCCCAAGGCCTCGGCATTTTCAGGCACAGACGGCAAGCCCAGTGACTCCGGTATGATTCTCTTCCCTCCATGTGGCAGGCGGTACTCCATCTGCCTCACTGTAGAACGGGGTTGCTGAAGTTTAGCAGCCGAAGGTCTCGCATCTGCAACGGGATCTTGATCACTGTATGACATTACCTCCCTAACTTTTGGAGGTGAGGAGACAGCAGCTGGTACGACATGTCCGTTTGCTTCCTGAGAAGACTGCGACCACCGATCCCACTTGTGCCAGTTCGAGCAGCAGCTGAGCAGGGTTTTCTGCCAGTGCCAGCTGCTTTACACGCACATCACCATACACCTTCCTTTCGATCCCGTCCACTTCCTCATTCCCTATTCTGTGTCCTAATTCATGTACACCGAATCAGGGCTGTAACTGTCCCATCCAAAGAGCAGCAGAGCAGGGTGTATCCATCTGCACTCCAAGCTAGGTCAACCACACTCTGGTCAAAGCATTTCACACACAGGCGTTGGGGATGCTGTGCTCCACACTGATACACTGCAATCTCGACTTCCCATTGCTACAACTTGAAAGGCTTCTCCTCTCTAGAGTCCCTGCTGACCAGACCATCCGCATGCTCTGCACCATTGGGCACAGGTACCGTCTTGAACATGGCATGATTAAACCGCAGAGCAATCACAGGTGCTTTGTGACCTACAAAGTTGAGACAAGCCCCCCACTCTCCTCGTTTCAACACTGGAGCCGTGTGACTAAACTTTTGAAAGCCATTGGTGGTAGCCAGATGATGCCCACATGGTGACCAATCAAGCCTCATAAAACACGTAGACCCTACAGCCTTTCTCCCAGGACCCTTCAGCCCTGTGAGCCATGGTCCAGTTGCTTGTCCGCCATATAATAACACACGTGTCGTCTGACTGACTGGCCAAGAAAGACCCAATTGGATCCCAAGCCACACCTTTCACCGAACTTCCATGGTCACTCAACACCGCTACTGGTGCCCCGGTGCCAGTCTCCCAGACTCGCATCGCGTTGTCTGAACTGCATCTGGCAAGCATGGAGTCATCCACAGACCACTGCAAATCCACCACATCAGAGGTGTGCCCCCCAAATGTCATTCAAATCTTCCAGTTCTCAACATGAGGGGGCTCCCTACTCCCAAATTCTGCAGTGCCAGTGCCAGTGCCAGTTCAAGTGGTGGATGATTACATTGTAATAATCGGACCCGGAAGCCAAAAATCGCCCAGACTTAGCCAACCGGACACAATTGACGGACCCTCAATGATTGTGCAACGTCGCAAGCAGCTTGGGCTGATCATCCAACACATTTGTCACCTTCTTCATGCTCCATATCCGAACCTTATGATCGCCTCCCCAGATGTCATACAACCCGTCCAAAGACAAGAACAGTGTAATAAGCCTTCCCCTTTCTACTAATATCCGCACTTCAGCGGGGATTTGCGGTTCCTTAATAAAGCTTAATTTTCTCATTAAAACAATTGATAAAATATATTAATATATTTCGAAATATTTTAATTACTAGGTTTATGACACAGCACTTTCTCTTAATATACGTCTCGCTCGTTTCATAGCATTCACAGTACTCGGGTATTCGTTGTAAATTCACTCTTCGAAACTCATCACAGGCGGGCATAAATGCCACGAAGTGCAACTAGAGTACGCCGGCCCCCTGCTAGCAGCCTAGCACCACAATCCGCTTAGCGCTGCGAGTCACGATCTGAATTTTCGGTTTCAGCTAGCGCTGTGGAGAGGCGCGCCTGACGACTCCAGACTCTGCTGCGATGGCGGAGCGGCGGGTGGTAAATCCAGACTCTGCTGCGATGTCCGAGCCGGAGATAACTCCAGACTCTGCGATGGCGGAGCGGCCGGTGGTAACTCCAGACTCTGCTGCGATGCCGGAGCCGGAGATAACTCCAGACTCTGCTGCGATGGCGGAGCCGGTGGTAGCTCCAGACTCTGCTGCGATGGAGGAGCCGGCGGTAAACTCGGAAGAGCCGGGAAACAGTACTGAGCTCGGTCCCGAGCTCGGTTACCGATCTCGGAAGCTAGGAGTGACCGAAGAGAATTGGACAAAGGCCGTGGCGCAAGGCACGGGAGTGGTGGTTTTCGGCATTGCGTTCCAGCGTATCGTGAGCGCCACTGACATATCAAAAGCAGTCGAGAAGGTGATTATCGGCAACTGTAACGTCACGTTCTTTATGCTGCCTTGAACTCTTGTGGATCGGAGCTGGGGAGATTGACAGAAACATGGATTTCTACACAGGCCACCAGTGAGAATCCTCTCTTCCGCGCACAGATAGAGGCCCCGAACGCTAACAAGGATAAGCACGTCTTCCATGTGAGCGTACTACTACTCCAATGGTCTTGAATGCCGGAGGAGCAGTGGGGAACTGCTGCGCCGGGGCTCCTTTTCTTTGTCCTCCTGCTCTCTAAAAGGTTTTCTGTGTCTGCTGCTCCTCGTTAGATTTCAAGCAAGCCGGTTTCTGTACGAGTGATAACTACAGAGTTCTCCATCCCCGAGCAGACGAATGTTTCTCACTTTCTCACTCTTCCGGGGGACTCAAGCCCCGACTACGAGCTGAGCAAGAAACTATACTTGATCGTGAAAGAGGAGCTCAACACTAAGGTCTACAGGGACCCTGCGTTCTCCAATGATGTATTGGATGTATTGGCATTCCATGTGTATTACACCACGACGGATGAACAGACTGTCATTGCAATGAGAGTGCATGCAGCTGCCCTGGACCGGCAGGCCTGCGGGCATCTCGCTACTTCGTTCCTGGCTGCTCTCAATACTGCGGCTGTCGAACAGACCGCGGTTTCCGCACGTGCACTGAATTCTCATGACAGGATTGTGGCTTGCATCGAGGACCTGATTCCAGCCAAATACAAGTGCTTGCCCTGCCTGACTGCATGCTCCAAGTTCCGGAAGTCTCGCAGCTGCTCCCTTCTGCCCTTCCAACAGGGGTTCGCTGACAGGAATGAGCTCCCTAGTTCGGGAATTGTGATCCACAGCCTCGGAAAGTCAGGTCAGTTCATGATCGTCATTCGTTCTTGACAATGTCACCAAGATCTTTTTGTAACGTCTCGTGGTATTTCCCGCAGGAACCGAGAAATTGCTGTCTCTGCTGGAGGCCAAGGATGTTCCGCTATATGCTATCGTGGCGTCTGCCTACCTGAAGGCCTCATACACTCTTTGGAATCAGCAGCCGGGCAACTATTCCACCGCTAGCGTGGATTTTGGCTTCACAAGGTGCCCTCAGTTTCAAGATTTCGAAAGGTGTGATGTCATCTCTCCCTTTAGTCTGTTGACCTTCCGATTTGTCCGGTGCAGCATAGTGGACTGCCGGCCTCTTCTTCCCTCTGCACTACCTAAATCAGCTGCGGGACTATTGTCCGTGGGCATACCCCTTCAAAAGAAGGTTAAAAGCCAGGTGGACATCTGGCGCCTAGCGCGCAGCATATCGTCGAAGGTGGAATTATCTCTGGAGGCGGACGAGCACTTCGGTCTCTTGGGAACCATGAACTGCCTGTTCTCCAAGGTACGGAGGGTCGAAGTTACCCTGGCGAGCACACCATCAAGAAATCCCTGCAACCAGCTTCCTATCTCACGGTTTCACTCCTGGCAGGCGCTGAAGTATCCGAACATGACAACGGGCCCGTCAAGGCGAACATCCCTCTTCTCCTTCTTCAAAGACACTTTTGACTTCGGTGGGGAGAACGCAGAGCACTTAAACCTGGCAGGCACATATGGGCCGTTGTCCTCCAACCACGGTCCAGGGCCCTGCTTCTGCATTGGTGAGACTATGCTAGTTGGGCCAGAGGGGCCAGAGCTTTGCCTCTCACTCGTCTACCCGGAGATAGTTTACTCACGGTACCAGATGGAAGTCGTCGCAACAAATGCAATGCACCTGCTGCGGGCTTTGGGTACTGACCATCCCGACTGAGAGCTTATCCGGCATTTTTTTGGTCGTCAGCTGTGAAGATGCTAAACCATATTACATATGTTGTTACACGTAAGCACTGTAACCACTTAAGGAAGCCCCTGATTACGGAGTGCCACTCTGCCAGTTGTAGAGGCCGCAGACAAACGATGTTCAGAACACGATCCGAGAAACCTACATTCCAACAAGAGGTTTCGCAGGCTCCAGTCACCGCGCAGTGCTCCAGTCACCGCGCAGTGCTCCAATCCACGGAGAGTCTCAAATAACATGCAGAGATAACACAAAGTGGAGGAAAGTCCAGCACTGCGAGGACCCGGCCTCTGTACTGCTTGTTTATCACAGTGCAAGATATTTACACAAAAAGAATGCAAGTGCATCTAAACACAGTGCTGTAATCTGTACACTCTGACTACTATCTATCAATCAAAAATTGTTGTGACGATGAATGTTACGAGGCATCCCTCAAAGATAACAGCACCTATTAACAATATTGCAGTATCAAACTCGTCCTCCCCTTACTTCCAGGGTTTCTCACTTGCTTGCTTCCTTGTTCCCCATTGAAAGCCTCCTGAGTGGTATGTACCAACGCAGTTTCCCCCCGACAACGAACAGGATTGTCGAGACACAAGTCGAAAACAATTCGGAGGATCAGTCGGCATGGAATGCAGATGATGATCCTCGGAATTCTCCAGCCTTCGGGCAAAGCAAGGAAAGGTGATGGCGTGACGTAACGACCAAAGCTCAAATCCACAAGTCCTCATGAGGTGAACTCAGGCGGACACCGCACAGGCAGCAGTGTCCCTGTTGACGAGAGCCGGCACCAGAAACCTCCATCTCTTATAGCCAAAGACATTGAAGTTGCCACCGGTTTTCTTGTCGGTGAGGAGGTCCCCGGGGTAGCCAGGATAGGAGTGGGCGCCGTAGATGCCAGTACAGGCGGTTGCGGCCTCCAGCGGGGCAAGCGCGTCCCCCTGGTAGAAGGCGTCGCCGAAGGGATCGGTGGAGGCGCCGGCCAGCATGGAAGCAATGTTGATCAGCATTCCGTCCACCCCGACGTCGTTGTTGGGCGACTTTGCAGGCGCGCCGGGGGGCGCTCCGGGGAAGGAGAGCGGGGCGAAGGGCCAGGCGCAAGTGCCGGGGCACTGGGTGGCGGAATTGCCCACCCACGCCCAGGGCAGCTGCTGCCTGTGCGGCCCTCCCGCCGAGAGCACGTTGTGAGTGCCGCAGGAGTCCATGCAGAAGCGCTCCACAAGAACATCCGCCGCGGTGAGCACCAGGTACAGCCCAGCCGCGTCCTGCTTCAACTTCCCCGCCAACGCCCGCTGCACCAGCCTGGGCAGGTCCGCCCGCTTCAGGTTCTTCCCCAGCGACCCGCGTCCGAGTACTGGCCAGCAACCGCGACCGCTGCCGGCACCGCTGTCCCCGCCGAGTCCTTGTAACCTCCGCCAACTTCCACCAGCTGTGCACGCTGGGGTCCGCGCCCCGCTGCTCTTCTGGATGGAGCGGAAGAAGCCGTTCACGATCCCCGCTGCACCTTGAGAAGCCCCGTACCACACGATGTAGACGTTGATGAACCCGGAAGCCCCCAGCACCTTCCCCCCGTGGTACTCCAGCACCAGCGGCTGCTCCGGCACCAGCTCCAGCAGCTTCCGCCCCGAAGCCCCGGCCTCAGAGCCCACCGCCAGCATCGCCAGCACCGCCCACGCCAGCACCACCGCCGCGCTAATGCTCGCTGCGGCCATCTCTATCTTCTTGAATCAACTCCACGCCACTCCACTCCGCTCCACTCCACTCCGCCCCAACGCAACGCAACCCAACTAAACCCACCACAACGCCACACCACCCAACAAAATGCAGCGCCAATCCCCGCTTGCAACCCGCCTGCCTCGCCTCCTCCCTCGGAAGAGAAGGAAGGAAGAATTCAGTTACAGAGCAGGCGGAAGCCGGAGAAGGGATGCCCCGCACAAGAAGGCTCAGGCGTTACGAAAAACTGAGACGCAACTCAGAGACAGAATTGGCAAGCGGGAGAAGAAGACCCGGGAGCGCAGGTGGGCGGCGAAGGCAAGGCGCTGGATGGAAGCGGAGGGGGGGAGCGGCGGCTCTTATAGCAATGGCGACGACGCCATGGGAGAGGGAAATCGGAGCACAGCGGCTGCCACCAGCCCCAGCTGTGGCCAGGCCGCCAGCCAGGACCAGGACCAGGACCAGGCCCCAGGAGCAGCGGCAGCGGCAGCGGCAGGACCATCTCTCTCTCTGGACAGCATCGCCCCGCCTTCCTGACAGGAAGGAGCCCGGCGCCTCTCTGGCCAGAGGGCGACGTTACGCCACTCGCGGGGCTGGCTTTCCCGGGCCGGGCCGCCAACGGGACCCGGCACTCCGCCCGAGATTAGATTAAACTACCTACTCCAACGCGCTCTACCGCTCTACCTGTCCACCAACGCCGCTTCGGAAGCCCTTCAGAATTTCAAAATTTTCAAACACCGCACCGGCACGTGCCCTCCGGGTTTCCGAGACCGAGACGTGCCGGTCGCGAAGCCGTCCCGGGCCTGACGCGGCGCGGGACCGAGCCTCCAGCCTCGGCGGGCGGGGGCAGATAGCGTACTGTACATGCAGAGATATGCAGTGCACTGGCAGTGGCGGGATAATAATATCCTAGATATATGTGCCAGTATAATATTCGATGTTGATGCGATGCGGCAGCGGGCAGCGGGGAGAGTCGAACCCGGGTCTGCCGGGGGTGGCGCTTCAGCCTTGCCAGCCAGGCTAGCACCAGCGGGGAGCTTTTGCCGGTGAGCCTGGTTGTAAGTTGTAACAATTCTCAGCACACGCGGTTATACTAGTGCAGGTAAACCTACTCGAATTACCAGGAGCAGCGCAGCGCCACGTTTTAATTGTGAAGCTGGTCGATCACGTGAGGGGAAAAGGCGAGCGAGCGAGGCAAGGCCGAGGCCAGGCGTTTACTGTACACCAGTCATGATGAGAGTAGGTGGCGAGTTGGTGGGGCTCGCCAGTGGGGCACGCCAGTCAGTGCCAGTTGCCAGAGCCAGACGCGCCAGCCTGGTGATGCCAGCCGGGCGCCCACTTCACTTCCCAAAACCCCTTGTAACG
The DNA here is from genome assembly GCA_010909165.1 of Anthoceros angustus. Taxonomy (NCBI): domain Eukaryota; kingdom Viridiplantae; phylum Streptophyta; class Anthocerotopsida; order Anthocerotales; family Anthocerotaceae; genus Anthoceros; species Anthoceros angustus. The sequence goes on from MU008157.1 coordinate 408,176, forward strand.
GTAAAACCAAGGATGCGGGGCGTTATCGTCTCCACGTCAGCCACCGAGCTGGCGTAACCTTCATGCACTGGACTCGCGGGGCCCACCGGGACCCACCGGGACCCGCCACCGCCTTTATGAGCGACGCGTCGTCACGCTCACGGGCCATGCGGATCCGCTGCGATATCGTGTACATTCCACGCACCAACGATATTACAATTCCACCAATTGGAACATATCAGATTCCTTGCCTTCGACGTGCACGAGCATATCTCGGACATATATTCTGCTTGGATGTCTCCCTGGCCAACTCGGCTCCGGTTTGCGTTACTTTTACAGACAACGGGGCCATGTTATCCGCAATTTCCAACACCATTTTTATAACCACAAAGTAGATTAAATACTTTGTACATACAATGTACCTACATACACATGTACAAGAGTATGCTACATTGTTGTACCACGCTGGAGATGATTGAGGGAAGAGAAGACAAACTGTTAGGATCGTGTGCCTCAAGATATGTGAAGATGGATGTCCTTCATTGATGTACATATGGAAAGGGAAGGGAAGGGAAGAGGTGATTGTAAGGAAAGGATCACTCTTCATGAGGAACATGCCAGCTTTGGCTGCTTGTACTTTAAGAACAACGGTATGTGAGTGAGGAATTGTGGTAAGAACATGACGAGCATGTCAAGCCTGAGACGTCTCGCACACGTTCCTTCCACTGCATATGCCCACTGGATTGCGGTAAGAGCCTGACGAGCATGTCAGGCCTGAGACGTCTCGCACACGCTCCTTCCCATGCAGAAGCCCATTGGATTGTGGTAAGAGCATGACGACCATGTCAGGCTTGAGACGTCTCGCACACGTTCCTTCCACTGCAGCAGATGCCCACAATAGACATTCTTGCACGCACTCCTTTCAACTACAGACACCCATATTACACATTGTCAGCACCATCGACCACCTAGATGATGAAAGTACAGTATATGCTTACAATGTAACAAACAAGGTGCTGCCAACCATCATTTCTCATACGGGAAACCAATCACATGTATACACAACCATTTCTCGTACAACCGTTCCAGGTCATCTAATTGCACTATAAGCTGGCATGAAGTATGCGTGTGGATTGAACGTTTGAGTAATTGATGATAAAAGTTGTACGTAATGTTTGTACATAACATCAACACCCACAATGCATATTGGAAATGCTACCATGTACTTTCTCACAACATATATACATTGAACTTACATAAGACAAACTTATCCACAAAACTTGACACAAGTTCTTTAACCAAGACATCCATTTCAAAAAGTACTTCATCTGCAAAGTTGTAAATATGTAACCAACATTCTTATCCATTCCGTGATTGGAGCATTCATACTAGTCTTCACATATCATATCCAGTCAAAAGGCAGCGGCAAGACCAAGCCCAGGTATGGGAACGAGCATTGCATCTCCATCACCCACCGACCCACCGGACAAGAGCGCTTGGTGTACATTGGTACATAGAGCGAGCTAGCTATGGACCAAAGGGTTTGCAAAGCGGACAAAAATGATGAAGCCAAGACGACACGATGCCATTGCCATGCACGCACAAATGTACACGGCCTTGGGAGCGTCCACGTAACAAGCGAAGCAGAGCAGGCAGACATCGGCAGCGTGCCGGAATCCCGTTCCTCTTTTCCCGTGCGAAGAGAAAGCCCTCTCCTGTGCTGCGTTTCGTGGGCTCTAAACAAACTCCCAGCGAGCACCAACCACGCGCCAGCAGGAGGGCCCAGCCCGCAAGCTGGCGGCAACCGGTTCGATGTGGCCGCGAGCCGAGACGGTGGGGTGGCCGCCTCGTGTGGGCCGTGGATGTCGCGGCATCGGCCGCGCCACGCCGCCCCCTCCTATTCCCGATTCGGCAATCGCTGGTTTCCGCGGTCGGCACGTCGTCGCAAGCCTTGCTGCCTGGAAAACACACCTGCCGGGTTCGAACCGAGGAGCGATTCGATTCCCGACAGGGTACAGCTTGCACACCGCTTCACTAAATTGGCAGAGCGAGGATTCCCTCCGTTTCCACTCCCGTAATCTGGTCACCTCAAGTCGGCCGGTTACCCCAGGTCCCTTCCACGTAGAACCGCCCGAATCGCGTTCGCGTATCAAAGATACTGGTAGCTAGCTGGAGCCTGGTTGCAAGCTGTGAACCAGCTCCCGCTCCCGTACCGCGCCGAGCCCCCTGGGAGGGTTAAAGCCCGGCCATGGAGCTTTTCTCTTCATCCTTCTCTCTCGGCTCCTGCCTTCTCTATTCGACCCAGTTCGAGAATCTCGCTTTCTCCGAGACTTGCTTCGTCTTTCTCTTGTGCTTCTGCTGCATTGCCCGATATTGCCTTCCCTCGCATTGCCTTGCCTTGCATTGCGTTGCTTGGCATTTGATTGCGTTGTGTCGGGCTGCATTGCGTCTGGTCGGATTGCATTGGGGCAGGTTGTGGAGGGGGAATTAGCTCACATGGCGTCGAGCCGTTTGGTGATGTGCTTGCTGGCGATGGTGGTGAGCCTGAGTCTGCCTGCGCCATCGGCGCAGACCCTGGTGCCGGAGCAGCCGCTGGTGCTGGAGTACCACGGGGGGGAGGTGTTGGGGGCGGGAGGGGCCGCCATCAACGTCTACGTGCTCTTCTACGGGAGCTTCACACCGCGGCAGCAGGCGATCATCGCGGGCTTCTTCCGCTCCGTGCAGCAGAGCGGGGCGAAATCGCCCAGCGTGAAGTCGTGGTGGAATGTGGCTGCGAGGTACAAGGACGGGAAGGGGAAGGCGGTGCCTTCCGCGGTGAGGCTGGCGGGGCAGGCGTGGGACTCGGCCTACAGCCTGGGGAAGAGCTTGAAGGAGGCGGATCTGGAGAAGCTGGTGCAGGGGGCTCTGGAGGGGAAGACGCTGCCGCGGGACGCCAGCGGGCTCTACTTCCTGCTCACCGCGGCGGACGTGCAGGTGGAGACCTTCTGCCGGGACTCGTGCGGGAAGCACCGGGTGCTGCAGCAGCAGGGCGGGAAGGTGGCGTACGCCTGGGTGGGCAATTCCGCGAGGCAGTGCCCAGGGATGTGTGCCTGGCCCTTCGCCCCCCTCCCCTTCCCCGGGGCCCCCGCTGCTGCTCCGGCCAAGTCGCCTAATGGCGATGTCGGGATCGACGGGATGGTGATCAACATTGCGTCCATGATGGCTGGAGCCGCCACCAACCCGTTCGGGAACGCGTTCTACCAGGGGAATTCGCTGGCGCCTTTGGAGGCTGCTACCGCGTGCACAGGGAATTACGGCCCGCACTCCTACCCAGGCTACCCCGGGGATTTGCTCACCGACGCCCGCACCGGAGGGAGCTTCAATGTCTACGGATACAAGAAATGGAGGTTCGTGCTGCCCGCATTGGTTGATCCCGCCACGGCAGCCTGCACTGTTTCAGCTTAAAGACAGTCTGATGGACAGTGAGTGCAATTCCTCTGCATTTTGCTCCGGTGGGCTGTTCCAATTTTGAGCAAGTGCAATGTCTCTGCATTTGGCTGTGGTGGGCCGTTCCAATTTTGAGACTACGAGTGTACAGATAGTGTTCCTAGTTTTGGGATGTATACATACATACATACCTACACATTCTTTTGTGTACATACAGTGTGATTTTATAAACAAGAGCAACTTCTTCCGGTTTTACTTGTTGGTGTAAGGAAAGGAATGGAAGGTCATGGGCTGGGTGAGTATCGGGCTTTGTGACGGCAGCTTGCTGCTCAAGCAAGTTTGTGGTAGTGTGAATTGATAAGAAGACCATCTTGTCAGGGCTACTTGCTGGTGTAAGGAGGGAATGGGGAGATCATGGTTGGTTTAGTATCACATAGTTGTGATGGCAGCTTGCTGCTCAAGCAAGCGAGCTGACAATCATGCTAGTGTGTGTTGCACTCAAGAGCGTGCGGGTGATTCCTGCTTTGCTTCCGTGTGTGAGCTTCGTCGAGGACAAGTCTGCAGCTTGCAAGTATCTGCCTGTTAGGCCACGCTGACATGATTCCTCTCTGGCAAGGCTAGTCTGCACTCCTGGCTGTAGGTACTTCTAGCCCATGTCAAGGGGCAGCGTTCAGCACATAATATCTGGCAGCATCATTTGTACCTGCCCTCACTAGTCACACAGCAGAGCCACATTACGTGTGACACTGCACATAGTCCACCTCCTGGGCTGCTCCCTGACACAGAATGATAAGGTTGGTGTTGCTTCAGTGTGGGAAGAGAAGGAGAATAGGGTTTTGAGTACAATTGTTGTCTTCGAGTATGTTGTCTCATTGCTGCTGCCCCAAGAAATCAACTCCAATACCTCAAGACGGCTTGCAGTAACTGTTTCCACTTGCAAGCCAATTGGCTTCGGATAGTTGGGGAAATATCTCCCCTCGCTGCCTTTGTCTGGGCTCTTTGTGTGTCAGTCCACATGCCTGATGTTCATCACAAGCAAGCTCCTTCCTGCTGCTCTCCATTCTTCCGTGTGGTCTTCAAATGATGTGCTGTGCTGGCCCTCCGTGGAGTCCGTGCTGCAGGCCAAAGCCATCCGTCCACGTCACAGTACCACACAGATCGCTCAGCACACCTCACCGCTGATTGCTCGTGTCAATCTGTTAAACATCACCTCCGAGGCATCAGATCGGGCCACAATCTCGCTGACGTCACAAGTGGTAGAGACGGGAGGATAAGATGTTACCATTCCGACAGGGATGGCACAGCTTCTCGTGAAGAACTTTTGACTTTCTACGTTTATGAACTACTAACATATTTTGACATCTTGTGTGAGGTGTCTTGGAAGGAAGGGTTACCTTAGCGGGGGTCATGGCTTGATGTACTGAGGCCATTCGACATGAAGTCGGGACCAAACAATCCAAGAGCAGGTGATCTGAATGAGCTGGGATACTTCCAGTGACGAGATGCAGTCCCTGGTTTCTTCTCTCAGCCCGTGTGATGGGCTGCTACTCTGGCCGCTGGGCGGGTGGCCGCTAGGCGGGCAGAGTAGCAGCCCATCAGCAGTTTGAGGCGAACATCGTTGTGCTCGTTGCCGAAGTCCTTTGCCAGCTTTGCAACCCTGGAGAGGAGCTTATCACACTTTGGGTGATCCTCTTCAGAAATGGACTTTGTTGCTGGGATCCAGCTACCTGAGAGGGCTGGGCCTCCAGGTGCTGCGGGTCATGCGCTGCCTATGAGTGCTGGGCGAGGCAGTGTGTCAGGTGGGTCTTTGGATGGTGTAAGCTTACCTCAACTGGGAGAGTACTCCTGGACAACGCTGATATTGCAACATGCCAAGGGTGGGCAAGGCAGACGGGCTCTCAAGATGTATCAGGAAATGCGGAAGCGGGGAGTGGAACCAAGGCCACGCACATTCGTGGCTTTGTTGAAGGCGTCCAGTAGCTTGCAGGACCTCAGAAGTGCTATGCAGATCCACGCAGAGGTTGTGAGAAATGGGTTTGAGAGAGATTTGTATGTGAGCACCATGCTGCTGGATGCTTATGCAAAATGCGGGAGCCTGGAGAATGCCCGGCGGGTGTTTGAGGAGATGTCCCATCGTGATGTGGTTTCCTGGAATGCCATGATTTTAGGGTATGCCCAGATGCAGAAGGGTGACGAGGCTTTGCATCTGTATGAGCGGATGCAGCTGGAAGGTGTGGTCCGTAACGACCGAACTTATGTTGGTGCGCTCAAGGCTTGCAGTTCCATCGCAGAAATAGATGCTAGGAATGGTGGTGATGGGATAGCAGTTAGGAAACGATGCTTGGAAACCGTGAGAACCATCCACGCGGACCTTGAGAAGGGGGATGTTTTGTCAAATGTGTTTGTTGGGAACATGCTAGTGGATGCGTATGCGACTTGTGGGAGCCTGGAGGATGCCAGGCGGGTGTTTGAGGAGATGCCTGACCGGAGTGTGGTGTCCTGGAATGCCATCATCTTGCAGTATGCCCAGAAGGAGAATGGGAAAGAGGCTTTGCGCTTGTACTCTCGGATGCAACAGGAGGGTGTGGTCCCGAATGACAGGACCTATGTTGGAGCGCTGAAGGCTTGCAGTACCATTGCCGAGCTAGCGGGTGATGTATTACTTGTCAAGAAAGAGTGTGCGGAAAATGTGAGAGCCATCCACGTTGCTGTTGAGAAGGCAAGCTTTGGGGCAGATGTGTTTGTGAGGAACATGCTGTTGGATGCGTATGCAAAATGTGGTAGCCTGGAGGATGCTAGGCAGGTTTTTGAGGGAATGCCTCATCAGAATGTGGTGTTGTGGAATACCATGATCATGGGGTACACTCAGATGGAGAGGGGTGAAGAAGCTTTGGAGTTGTATTCACGGATGCAACAGGAAGGTATAGTACCTGATGACCGGACATACGTTGCTGCGGTCAAGGCTTGCAGTGTCATTGCGGATCTGGCAGAGAGGAACGGTGGTGATGGAACCCTTGTAAAAACGAAATGCCTCGAAACAGTGAGGGCTATTCACACTGTGGTTGAGAAGGGGGAGTTTCCTCCGAATGTATATGTGGGGAACATGCTAGTGGAGGCATATGTGACCTGTGGCACCCTGGAGGACGCTAGACAGGTGTTTGAGAAAATGCCTCATCGGAATGTGGTTTCTTGGAATGCCTTGATTCTGGGGTACGCCCAGATGGAGAGGGGTGAACAGGCTTTGCAATTGTTCTCATTGATGCAAAAGGAAGGTGTTGTCCCTAACGATCGAACATATGTTGCTGTACTCAAGGCGTGCAGTGCCATTGCAGAGTTGGGGGACACAACTGGTAGTACTAGGACCCTGGTCAAGGCACAGTGCTTAGAGACCGTGAGAGAGATTCACATTGAGATCGGGAACGGCAGCTTCAAGCAGGATGTATTTGTTGGCACCATGCTGGTGGATGCCTATGCGAAATGTGGAAGCCTAGAGGATGCTCGAAAGGTATTTGAAGAAATGCCGCATCGTGATGTTGTTTCCTGGAATTCCATGATCTTGGGTTATGCCCGGATGAACAAGGGTGAAGAAGCTCTGCAAGTGTACAGAGAGATGCAACAAGCAGGTGTGGTCCCAAATGACAGGACATATGCGTGTGCACTCACTGCCTGTGGAAATGTGGCAGGATTAGAAATGGGAAAGGAAATCCATGCCCAGATTTTGAAAGCTGGCCTGGAGTCGGACTCGTTCTTGTGTAGTAGTTTGATAGATATGTATGCTAAATGTTCGTGCATGGTGAATGCCCGGCAGCTGTTCGAAGCCTTGCCTACTAGGGATGTCGTGGCATGGAATGCATTGATTGTGGGATATGCCCATCAAGGCGAGAGTGAAGTTGTCTTTGACTTGTTCAATAGGATGCAGGTGGAGGGTGTACAGCCAGGCCCCATAACTTTTCTTGGTCTTCTCAGTGTATGCAGTCATGCCGGTCTAGTGGATAGGGGCCACAAGTACTTTGCGGCCATGAGCAGAGACTATGGCATCACTCCCACAATTCAGCACTACAATTGCATGGTTGATCTACTGGGCCGTGCAGGCCAAGTCCAAGAGGCCATGGAGATGGTAAAGACGATGCCGTTCGAACCGGACAGTGCAGGTTGGAAATCTGTTTTGGGGGCCTGTCGAAAGTGGGGACATGTTGCTCTTGGGAAGCAGGCTTTTGAAGGTGCTGTGAGGTTAGATAAAAACGACGCTGCAGCTTACGTTTTGATGTCAAACATCTACAAGGATGCTAACTTGCCGGAAGAGGCAAATAAGATGCAAGAGATGAGAAAGCAGTCGCAAGTCTGGAAGGAACCCGGACAAACCTGCTGGATGGACGCAAGTGGGAATGCTCATGTGTTTTGCAGCGGGAGGTCGAGGACACCCTGAATTGAGATTCCCCAGGACCTGTTTCCACACGTAGGCCAGACCTAAGGACGTAAGGACAGACATTTGTCGGGCTCCTCACTTGCATGCATGCATCCGAAGGACATTATGCGGCTCGCGCGATAAGGAGTCCTGCCGGTAGGGTCCTATGCTGCATTAACCCTCCGTGTGGGGCTTTGCTGTAGACTTTTGATATATATCTATAAAGTCTCCAAAACTCCATTGGAGAATATGTACATGTCATCCGGCGGCGTACGCACAGGTCCGCCCCAGTACATATGTAGGGAATTCCAAAGATGCATTACGCTGTGTACAGAACTTTATTTATGTTACAGAATTGGGGAACATACCGATGCAATGCATGGTCATTGGTCCTCGGACTTCAATCCGAACTTCTGCACGATGGCGCCACGGCGACCAGCCCCGTGCCCTGTGACGACATCGCTGAACTCGAAGGTTTGGAACGGCCTGTAGCGTCGCGGATGCTGCTCGTCCACCAGCTCAGCGGGCGGATCTATGCGGGCCTGCTTGGAAGGGTTGTAGAAGAAGCAGAAGGATATCCGGGACTGGTCCCGATTTCCCACCACCCGGTGCTCCGAGCTCAGCAACCTGTCGTTGCTCCACATCTGCGATGCATCCGAGTCCAATTCATGAGCAAGGCATTCAGGTCTGAGGGAAGCCTAACATCTGATCCCGCCGGATCCGTGCAGATTCTTTACCTGGAGAAGGTCCCCGACATTGACGACGAAGGCGCCCGGGATCGGCTTCACGCCGTGCCACTCTCCATCGGCAGTGAGCACCTGGAGCCCTCCCACGAGATCCTGGTGCACGATGTTGATGGCGAAGGGGTCGGTGTGGCGGTGTGTCCCCAGTGCCAGATCAGGCTGCGGGCACTCCGGGTAGTGGTTCATGTGGAACAGGCAGGTGCGGTCGGGCTTGTCCCGGAAGTGCTCCGAGAAGGTGCGCTCCGCAAGCCCGAAGCTCTCTGCCAGCATCTCCAGCATCTGCAGCGCCACCTCCTCCATTGTCCGCACGTACGTCTGCACCGCCGCGGTCACCAAGGAAGCTTCGCCCGCCTCCCTCGCCAGATGGTGCGCCAGATGCGACATCCCGGTCTCCTCCCCGCGTCGACCTAGAACCATGCGCACTCCGAACGTTTCCCGCCATAGCCGACTTCCCTTCTTGTCGGACGAGGTCGGCATCCCGGAGATGTATCCCGTCAGCCGCTTCGGGTTGGAAGCCTTCTTCTTTTCCTGCACAGATGTGCGCATCGCGTGGCTGCGGTTGAGAACGAAGAACTCTGCAATCTGCACAATGGAATCTCGTACATGTTTGTTGCCTGACCTCTACAGGTTTGTTGAAGAATGCCTGAGCAATGTCTCGCAGATTGTTCACCAGCGGCATGGGGAACCCGTGGTTCACAATCTGGAAGAAGCCGTACTCCTCGCAGGCATTTCGCAGCTGCTGCCGCACCTTCTCCGCCTCCAATTCGCATTCCACAATCTGCGGCGTGCTGGCGCCACAGGCCTCCTTGCGCAAGGCGTCGAGCTTGGCGAACACGCCTAAATCGATCACCGGAAGGTCGAAGTCGAACACATCGTGGGCGAGGGTTGCCCTACTGGATTCGGGAAACACAAATCCAGCCGGGATCAAGTTGTTGGAGTCTGGCGCAGGCAGATCTGTAGTCGGAGCGTCCACTCTCAGAGCTGCCAACGCCGATGACTTGAAGCTGCCTGATGCCTTCTGCCATGCCTGTCCTAGGCCAGCTCCGACTTTAACTCCTTTGCAAATGTGCATTTCCCAGCCCCCTTGGAGAACAGTCCTCCCATGGCTGCTGGCCTTGATCAAATTCGCAGAAGAGAAAGACAAGGGAGCAGTGCTCGGAGAGAACATGAGGCTCTTCATTTCCATTGCTTTTGGAAACGATTGCTGGACAGACAGTCACAGTGCTTGAAGTTGCAAGACGCTGCAGATGAGGGGCTATTTGAAGTCCAGACGCAAATACTACACTGTGGCTTGCGTGGGGAGAACCCACTTGAAAATAGGCTTCCATGGAATGTCTTGGAAGCTGCACAGAAGGAGGACCGTGGAGAGGGGCGTCAAAGGCGTGAACTGGTCTCCCATGCGCCCACTGCTTCTATCCATCCCATGGCTGCGGTTGGCAGCATCTCGTTGGCAGGCACTCCTATCGAGCCGAGATCCATAACCGCACGCATGCCAGCATGCGTACCATGTTTTTTCCCTCATTCCAACATATGCCATCCCTATTAGAAAAGGGCAGTCAACGTTACACTTTATGTTACCCCTTTGTTGCAATTATGTTAAAATCTTGGGGTGTTGTTACACTTTTGCGACCCCTTGTTATATTTTTCGACTCCTTGTTATAGTTAGGTTTGGAAACTAACCCTCTACCTTGTTACAGTCATGTTACAGTCTTGTTGCAATTATGTTGCAATGTAGTGAGAGGTGGTTTGTGTTTACTCTCAAAATTTCAACATAATTACAACAACCAAAGTGTTACATCGTCTCTCTTGTTACATTTTGGCAGGCTTGGTACCGAACCTCCTCCTCATCTACCTTAACCCTTGTTGTTTTTACTCCCGTATTTTGTCTCTACCATTATTGTTATACGTGTACCGGGATGTACTTATATTTTACGTATATGATATTACCGTATTTTCCGAGGTGATTATTCCAATACCTCTACGAGAGCTTCTACGTATTTTGCTCGTGTACTTTTTGTGCCGTATTTCCGTACTCATATTCGCAATACGCTCACCCGGCCGTGTCCAATAGGTTGCGCCAACAGAGGTGACACAGGTCTATCAGGTTGCGCCTATCATGCCCAATCCCTCTGCAGAGTTAATTTTCTAGAATACCCAATCATAATTTAGGGTGGGATGGTCTTGTGGGGGAGGCTAGAGTCGATAACCAGAAGGTCGCGTGTTCAGATTCCCTAGTTAGCACACGATTTTGCAAGTGGACATGATTAGGGAGGCAAACGGATGAGATATATTCATGTATGTGTTATGCGTATACATAGAAAATATGCATGCGCCATGCCCTATAAAACAACAGCCTTATAAAACAACAACGTACACGGCCGTGTGCGCCATGTACAGGTACATAGTATACGTGCAACATGTACGTCTAAGTGGAATGGAAATAAATAAAATATAGCAATTGCAATTCTCACATACGAATGTATACATCATGATCATATATATATATATATGTACATAGACACACACATATAACCTACAATTACAAATAGTTCTCCAAAGGGGTGTAATAAAAGAGGGGATGATGCTTGTGAAATATGGGAAATCATAAATAATGCTTGTGGGAAATCATAAATAATGCTTGTGAGAGAGGGGATGTAGTCATGAAAGAGGGGATGTAGTCATGAAGGTGCATGTGGGAAATCATAAATAATGCTTGTGAGAGAGGGGGTGTAGTTATGAAGGTGCATGTGGGAAATCATAAATAATGCTTGTGAGAGAGAGGGTGTAGTTATGAAGGTGAGGTGGTAAGAGAGAGCTAGGTTTGTGTTAAGATGGTGGTACCACATGGGAAAAGAAGTGACAAACTTAATACCAAGCCTCCAAAGCATGTTGCAATTTGGAAGTGTAACATAAAATTGCAACAACAACTGTAACATAGGCGCTGCCTTTTCTAGTAGGGCATGACGCTTACAATTCCAAAGCCTAGGTGTACTTGAAGTCCCCTATGTATGTATCCGGGCGACATGAGAAGCACATGCCTCTATGAGGTTTAGGTACAGCATTTCCCTCCACATAGGGTAGAGGTTTAGGTACAGCATTTCCCTCCACATAGGCTAGAGGTCGATGTGGTCGTTCCCCTCGAGCCTTCTGGCTTGGAAAGGATCCTGGTAGAGAGGCATATTGATTATGACTTTTCATTCTATGGATGATCGCCTCCAGCTTATGAAGGCTAGGTCTATGTTACGAACAACTCCGTCATATATGAATGAGGATCTTACACCATTGCAATGGAAGACTAAGAAGGAGAAGTTACCCGCTTTCAGAGCAGCTCGTGTTGCAGGTCAAGTGGCTTTCTTTCGTAGGGATGAATTGGTGGTGTTTGGCCCTCGTTCACGCAATTTCATTGACATTGTTGATTGATTGAAGATTATTTGTCTTGTTTGAATTTTACTTTTACATTAGTCTAGACCAATTTACCGCAATCTATGCAATTATCATATTTCAGTCCCATGACGAAAATCTGTCCTTAGTGGACTTAAATAAAATTCTTCTTCTTCTTTTTCTCCTTCCTTACATGATTTCATCCGTCATATCATGCAAGTTCCTTCCGTGTGCCTTCCATGGATTTTTCCTGCCTCGACGTTCCTTCCGCGTGCCTTCCATGGATTTTTCCTGCCTCGACACAACTCCTCCATGTCCGGGTCTTCCCAAGCTGTCCTATGGTGGATGGGGTTATCCTTGTCTTTGCATATCCGTATACATGTAGACTTATAATAAAGAGGGACACCCATAATCCTTCCAAGTTCCATCCATCCTTCCTTCTCGGCGAATTGACACACGGCCCTTTGTCGGCCATGTGAACCACCGGCTCGTGACTCTGGGTGTTGGGCGGCCGTGCCGACTTCGGATTTAGATGCATGTACAGTTACAGCAACTGGTCCAGTGCGGCCGGCAATAGTATGCCGGCAAAGACCTATCTACATATGTGGTCCCAAAGTGGTCTTCTTGAGTCATCGGCCGCTCAAGTCGCGCCTGACGAGGTCCCGCTCATTTCCGCCTATAGGCCAGCTTCTGAAACTGTTGAAGCCCTAAATGCTCTTCCCCGGACTTGACCTCTTCGTACAGTCCCCATGGCATTCAGCTTGATGGCATCGAAGTGTGTGCACCAATCTAATGCGGGGGAGGCTTGTCCGCTCTTCTGGCTTCGCAGTCCAGCCATACACAATGATAGATGTGTAGCATCAAGCTATGATCAGACTGAACCTTCGGCACCGTATTACCTCTTGAGGAAATCGTTGTCACTTTTAGATATTGATGCACCGTGCACTGCACCCTAATCGGAAATTTCGAAAGCTTGGCTTGTAGCGTTACAGCACAAGATGCCGGTGTGGAGGAGATTGAATCATGTCTGTTCCTTGTCGGATCGATGTCCAAAGCAAAGCACTGCTGGATGCATGACTGCGCCCAGCCTGTTGTAATGGACTTCTGTAACCTCTCGGAAGATGCCAGAGTTTAGGTTTCAGTATCAGTGCCGTGCCGTGCTGGTCCAAATTATGGGCGATCCGAACAATTGAGAATGCTAGGTCTTGGAGGCATTACTGGGGCTTGGTGGGTTGCTCAGCTAGGGGTCAGTCCCCAGGACCATGGGTTCAACGGGTTGTGAATCGGACGGTCCTGTCATCAGGGTGTTGGAGTTCTACAGCGGAATCGGCGGACTGGCAAGTGAAAGAGATGCTGCTTCAGGAATTTGTGAAGCATTATAGCATTCCACACTAGCTGAGCTTGGACTGCATTTGCAGAGGTATTCGCTGGAGTACGCAGGTGTGCCTGCGGTTGTGGCGGAGGCTTTTGATATCAATGATGTGGCCAACGATGTCTATGAGCATAACTTCGGCCACCGGCCAAACCAGGTTTCTGCTGTCAGAATTGTTGGTGTTGTCCAGTTACCAGGAGGTCCTCTCGTTGAGCACTGATTGACTTGCTCTTCTGTCTTTTAGGGGAACATCCAAAGGTTAACCGTGCAACAACTGGATAAGTACAAGGCGGATGCTTGGCTTTTGTCTCCTCCTTGTCAGCCATATACCCGGCAAGGTGAGAACCAGTCCTCACATGATGCGTTGATATTGATTCCCAAGGAAGAAGAAGTCTGCTGGGAAATGAAAACTTCTCATTGGATTTTCTTTAGGTTTGCAGGCTTGCAAAAAGACGTAGACGATGGCAGGGCTGCTTCTTTTCTACAGCTTTTGGAGATGCTGGCTGAGATGGCATCACCTCCTGCGTATATTTTCGTGGAGAATGTTGTGGGCTTTGAGGTGACAGCAGTTCCATTCATGTGAAGGGTGGTTTTTAGGTCTAACCACGAGGTGGAAACTGACTGATGCTATTTGTTCTGTCTGATAGTGCTCGGTCACTCATGGCTGCTTACGGGGCGTGCTAAGGGGAGCTGGTTTTCAAACTCAGGAGTTCATCCTGAGTCCTCTTCAGTTCGGCATTCCTTATTCCAGACCTCGCTACTTCTGTCTGGTACTGTGCATCTCCAGTATTCCTGGATTGATTTTTTTGTTGTGGTATTTGTGCTCAGGTAATGTGAATCGATCTGCTTTGTGATCCTGCGCAGGCCAAAAGAGAGGCACTACCATTTGCGCACTTGGAACTGAATGGAAGCCTGCTTTGTAGACCTGGACCTGTACTCCCAGATACTTCAGAGTGCCTACACCACATGGACAAGACCTCTCAAGCACCCTACAAGCCCGGTATTCAACCAAGGACCATGAATGAACCAGTGCTAGATCCGGCTGTTATTTGCCAACCTATCAGCCATTTTCTAGAGCTGGAACCTACTGAAGATGTGCAAACATCATACACTTCTCAGCCAGTTACTGTAGAACATACACGCAGTAAAAGTGTAAGTGAAGTACATGAGGTCAGTTGTGCCAGCAATACAAAGATCATGTTGCAGAAATGGAAGGACTATATGGTGCCCGCCAGCACAATCAGGCGTTGGGGTGAAGTCTTTGGTACCTTCATAAACCTTGAGAGCTTGTTTTGTTATTGTAGTTGCTGCATTGATTTGTCACGTGGCTAACTCGTGCTGTTTGAAAAATATTCTTGTAGACATAGTTTGCCCAGAGTCAAGACGTTGCTGTTGCTTCACGAAAAGCTATTTTCGTTTTGCGAAGGGCACTGGATCCTTTTTGGCAATGGAGGTGGGTTTCGCTGGAGTCGCTGGTGTCCCTTGTTGTAAGCCTTGATTTTAGACTCTAGCTCATAACTATCACATTTTCTTACATAAGAAGAGTTCGTTGCAGGCTTCAGAGTCTCTAGTGGCAAACCTGTCGACGGGATCCTCTGGGATGTGTCTATCAGATTTGGACCTTAGATATTTTACTCCTCGGGAGGTATGTTCTCCCACTCTTCAAGTGCAATTGTTTCTTGTACTTGGTATCAAAGCTTGTGACTCAGACTGCAGGGTACTGATGCTTCAGGTGGCCAATCTCCATTCTTTCCCTGCAAAGTTCATGTTTCCTAATCATGTGACTTTGAAGCAAAGGTACTGAAGTTTGCAAGTAGCTCGTGAATGATGCCCTCTCATGTTAGTCATTGGTAATAGTGACTGAACAGTGGGTAATTCTTGATGTGTAGGTATGCTCTACTCGGAAACAGCCTTAGTATAGCTGTTGTGGGTTGCTTGTTAAGATACTTATTTCAAACCAAATCATTGGCAACATCGCCAACAGTGGCTACGAAATAAAGGGTGGCACTCCAATTGCTCAGGTATTTTAAAGCCCACATCAGGGCTTTAGAAGTTCAGATGGACTCTATCAAGAATGTAGAACAATGACCTGCACAACTCTAGACAACCATCATCTGTGGTGGTCCACGCTGGCTTGTGGCACTGGTGTGGTGTATGGTGCGGAGAGAAGTGAAAGAGTTGCCGTGACACTCCCTTGGACTGCGGAGTTTGTTGCGGAACGCACCTGTGATCCCACTCACCAACGCGTTGCCGAACGGTCCGTCCAAGGGGGAAAGGAAAAGGCTTTCATGGCAACAGCTCGTTTGGAGCCGACAGAACTAGCTAGCCAGAATTTGTAGAAGCATTTGTTCGTCGAACCTCTGGAGTCGAGGATGAACACACATGGCTTAGTGGTGTCCATGACTCGATTTGCGAAATTGGAATCGAGACTAAAGAGTTTTGTATAAATAAAAGATGCCAACTTTTGTTATGGCGGGGTGTAGCTCAATTGGTAGAGCGCGCGCTTTGCATGCGCGAGGTACCGGGATCGAAACCCGGCGTCTCCACACAATGGATGGTCGTCTGAAGATCAACACAAATTAAAATACGTTTTTCCGAGATAATACTCGGATGTACCCTACATAAAGGAATTACATCACAAAGCCGAGAGATTTTTTTCCGAGATAATACTCGGATGTACCCTAAATATAGGTATTACATCACAAAGCCTCTTGCGTTGAGAGAGAGAGAGAGAGAGTGAGCCGTATGGTGGATGGCTCGCTACACCATCTATGGTATGGAGAGAGAGAGAGAGAGTGAGCCGTATGGAGCGTACGTAGCTAAGCTAGCGATGCAAGAGAGAGAGTGAGCCGTATGGAGCGTACGTAGCTACCCTAAATATAGGAATTACATCACAAAGCCTCTTGCGTCGAGAGAGAGAGAGAGAGAGATGTACCCTAAATATAGGAATTACATCACAAAGCCTCTTGCTTGAGAGAGAGAGAGAGAGAGAGTGAGCCGTATGGTGGATGGCTCACACCATCTATGGTATGGAGAGAGAGAGAGAGTGAGCCGTATGGAGCGTACGTAGCTAAGCTAGCGATGCAAGAGAGAGAGTGAGCCGTATGGAGCGTACGTAGCTACCCTAAATATAGGAATTACATCACAAAGCCTCTTGCGTCGAGAGAGAGAGAGAGAGATGTACCCTAAATATAGGAATTACATCACAAAGCCTCTTGCGTTGAGAGAGAGAGAGAGAGAGTGAGCCGTATGGTGGATGGCTCGCTACACCATCTATGGTATGGAGAGAGAGAGAGAGAGTGAGCCGTATGGAGCGACGAGCTAAGCTAGCGATGCAAGAGAGAGAGTGAGCCGATGGAGCGACGTAGCTAAGCTAGCGATGCAACCATGGATGGCTCGCTACACCATCTATGGTATGGAGAGAGAGAGAGAGAGAGAGTGAGCCGTATGGAGCGACGTAGCTAAGCTAGCGATGCAACCATGGATGGCTCGCTACACCATCTATGGTATGGAGCAAAGGTACTGAAGTTTGCAAGTAGCTCGTGAATGATGCCCTCTCATGTTAGTCATTGGTAATAGTGACTGAACAGTGGGTAATTCTTGATGTGTAGGTATGCTCTACTCGGAAACAGCCTTAGTATAGCTGTTGTGGGTTGCTTGTTAAGATACTTATTTCAAACCAAATCATTGGCAACATCGCCAACAGTGGCTACGAAATAAAGGGTGGCACTCAATTGCTCAGGTATTTTAAAGCCCACATCAGGGCTTTAGAAGTTCAGATGGACTCTATCAAGAATGTAGAACAATGACCTGCACAACTCTAGACAACCATCATCTGTGGTGGTCCACGCTGGCTTGTGGCACTGGTGTGGTGTATGGTGCGGAGAGAAGTGAAAGAGTTGCCGTGACACTCCTTGGACTGCGGAGTTTTGTTGCGGAACGCACCTGTGATCCCACTCACCAACGCGTTGCCGAACGGTCCGTCCAAGGGGGAAAGGAAAAGGCTTTCATGGCAACAGCTCGTTTGGAGCCGACAGAACTAGCTAGCCAGAATTTGTAGAAGCATTTGTTCGTCGAACCTCTGGAGTCGAGGATGAACACACATGGCTTAGTGGTGTCCATGACTCGATTTGCGAAATTGGAATCGAGACTAAAGAGTTTTGTATAAATAAAAGATGCCAACTTTTGTTATGGCGGGGGTGTAGCTCAATTGGTAGAGCGCGCGCTTTGCATGCGCGAGGTACCGGGATCGAAACCCGGCGTCTCCACACAATGGATGGTCGTCTGAAGATCAACACAAATTAAAATACGTTTTTCCGAGATAATACTCGGATGTACCCTACATAAAGGAATTACATCACAAAGCCGAGAGATTTTTTTCCGAGATAATACTCGGATGTACCCTAAATATAGGTATTACATCACAAAGCCTCTTGCGTTGAGAGAGAGAGAGAGTGAGCCGTATGGTGGATGGCTCGCCACACCATCTATGGAGAGAGAGAGAGAGAGTGAGCCGTATGGAGCGTAGCTAAGCTAGCGATGCAAGAGAGAGAGTGAGCCGTATGGAGCGACGTAGCTACCTAAATATAGGAATTACATCACAAAGCCTCTTGCGTTGAGAGAGAGAGAGAGATGTACCCTAAATATAGGAATTACATCACAAAGCCTCTTGCGTTGAGAGAGAGAGAGAGAGAGAGAGTATGGTGGATGGCTCACACCATCTATGGTATGGAGAGAGAGAGAGAGTGAGCCGTATGGAGCGTAGCTAGCGATGCAAGAGAGAGTGAGCCGTATGGAGCGTGACGAGCTAAGCTAGCGATGCAACCATGGATGGCTCGCTACACCATCTATGGTATGGAGAGAGAGAGAGAGAGAGTGAGCCGTATGGAGCGTACGTAGCTAAGCTAGCGATGCAACCATGGATGGCTCGCTACACCATCTATGGTATGGAGCGTACGTAGCTAAGCTAGCGATGCAACCATGGATGGCTCGCTACACCATCTATAGTTGTTTGCTCTCGCATGGCTCGCTACACCATCTATGGTTGTTTGGTTGTTTGGTTGTTTGCTCTCGCTACACCATCCATCTATGGTTGTTTGCTCTCGCATGGCATGATGGCTCGCTACACCATCTATGGTTATTTGCTCTCGCATGGCTCGCTACACCATCTATGGTTGTTTGGTTGTTTGGTTGTTTGGTTGTTTGCTCTCGCTACACCATCCATCTATGGTTGTTTGCTCGCATGGCTCGCCACCATCTATGGTTGTTTGGTTGTTTGCTCGATGCAACCATGGATGGCTCGCTACACCATCTATGGTTGTTTGCTCGCATGGCTCGCTACACCATCTATGGTTGTTTGCTCGCATGGCTCGCTACACCATCTATGGTTGTTTGTTGTTTGGTTGTTTGCTCTCGCCACACCATCCATCTATGGTTGTTGCTCGCATGGCATGATGGCTCACACCATCTATGGTTATTTGCTCTCGCATGGCTCGCTACACCATCTATGGTTGTTTGGTTGTTTGGTTGTTTGGTTGTTTGCTCTCGCTACACCATCCATCTATGGTTGTTTGCTCTCGCATGGCTCGCTACACCATCTATGGTTGTTTGGTTGTTTGCTCTCGATGCAACCATGGATGGCTCGCTACACCATCTATGGTTGTTTGCTCTCGCATGGCTCGCTACACCATCTATGGTTGTTTGCTCTCGCATGGCTCGCTACACCATCTATGGTTGTTTGGTTGTTGTTGTTGCTCGCTACACCATCCATCTATGGTTGTTTGCTCGCATGGCATGATGGCTCGCTACACCATCTATAGTTGTTTGCTCTCGCTACACCATCTATGGTTGTTTGGTTGTTTGGTTGTTTGCTCTCGCTACACCATCCATCTATGGTTGTTTGCTCTCGCATGGCTCGCTACACCATCTATGGTTGTTTGGTTGTTTGCTCTCGCTACACCATCCGTGTATCGCTGTTTGCTCTTGGGCTACGCCATCCGTGTATGGCTGTTTGCTCTCGTGCTACACCATTCGTGTATGGCTATGGCTGTTTGCTCTCGTGCTACACCATTCGTGTATGGCTGACCATGCTCTTGGGCTACGCCATCCGTGTATGGCTGTTTGCTCTCGTGCTACACCATCCGTGTATGGCTGACCATGCTCTCAGGCTACGCCGTCCGTGTATGACTGTTTGCTCTCGTGCTACACCATCCGTGTATGGCTGTTTGCTGGCTGTTTGCTCTCCACCATTTGTTTGCTCTCGGGCTACACCTGTTTGCTCTCCACCATTTGTTTGCTCTCAGGCTATACCACCTGTGTATGGCTGTTTGCTCTCGGGCTACACCATCCGTGTATGGCGTGTATGGCTATTTGCTCTCGGGCTACACCATCCGTGTATTGGCTACACCATCTGTGTATGGCTGTTTGCTGGCTGTTTGCTCTCCACCATCTGTTTGCTCTAGGGGTACACTATCTCTGTATGGCTGTTTGCTGGCTGTTTGCTCTCCACCATCTGTTTGCTCTAGGGGTACACCATCTGTGTATGGCTATTTGCTGGCTGTTTGCTCTCCACCATTTGTTTGCTCTAGGGGTACACCATCTGTGTATGGCTGTTTGCTCTCGGGCTACACCATCCGTGTATGGCGTGTATGGCTATTTGCTCTAAGACTCGACGTGTATTGGCTACACCATCGTGTATGGTCTTTGGCCGCTTGCTCTTGGTATTTGCTCTCCATCTCATGTTTGCTCTCGGGCTACACCATCCGTGTATGGCTGTTTGCTCTCCACCATCTTTGTATGGCTGTTTGTTGTCCACCATCCGTGTATGGCTGTTTGCTCTTGGGCTACACCATATGTGTATGGCTGTTTGCTCTCCACCATCTTTGTATGGTTGTTTGCTGTCCACCATTCGTGTATGGCTGTTTGCTCTTGGGCTACACCATCCGTGTATGGCTGTTTGCTCTCCACCATCTTTGTATGGCTGTTTGCTGTCCACCATCCGTGTATGGCTGTTTGCTCTTGGGCTACACCATCTGTGTATGGCTGTTTGCTCTCCACCATCTTTGTATGGTCTTTGTCCACCATTCGTGTATGGTCGTTGCTCTTGGGCTACACCATCCGTGGTCGCTGTTGCTCTCCACCATCTTTGTATGGCTGTTTGCTGTCCACCATCCGTGTATGGCTGTTTGCTCTTGGGCTACACCATCCGTGTATGGCTGTTTGCTCTCCCATCTCGGGCTACACTATGGCTGTTTGCTCTCGGGCTATATCATCCATGTATAGCTGTTTGCTCTCCGATCTCGGGCTACACTATGGCTGTTTGTTCTCGGGCTACACCATCCGTGTATGGTTGTTTGCTCTCCGAGAGCAAACACCATGTCTGTTCTATGGCTGATTGCTCTCGGGCTACACCATCTCTGTTTTCCGAGAGTTTGCTCTCCGATCTATGGCTGATTGCTCTGGGGCTACACCATCTCTTTCTATGGCTGATTGCTCTCGGGCTACACCATCTCTTTCTATGGCTGATTGCTCTCGGGCTACACCATCTCTTTCTATGGTTGATTGCTCTCGGGCTACACCATCTCTTTCTATGGCTGATTGCTCTCGGGCTACACCATCTCTTTCTATGGCTGATTGCTCTCGGGCTACACCATCTCTTTCTATGGCTGATTGCTCTCGGGCTACACCATCTCTTTCTATGGCTGATTGCTCTCGGGCTACACCATCTCTTTCTATGGTCGATTGCTCCTGCCACACCATCTCTGTATGGTCGATTGCTCCTGCCACACCATCTCTTTCTATGGCTAATTGCTCTCGCTGTTTTCCGAGAGTTTGCTTTCCGATCTATGGCTGATTGCTCTCGGGCTACACATCTCTGTTTTCCGAGAGTTTGCTCTCGGAGAGCAAATAGCCATACATAGATGGTGTAGCCCGAGAGCAAACAGCCATACACACCTCCGCATGCTGACATTGATGCCTCCGAACAGTGCATATCTAATGACTTTCAAGGTCACGGGAATGGAATATGCTACTTGTGCTGGTTGCATGGAGAAAGTGGTAAAGCGGATTCCAGGAATCGAGGATGCGATGGTCGCAGTAGTTCAAGACAAAGCTCAAGTCATCTACCACCCCGCCTCCGTACAGGTGAGCAAGCAGCAAGATGATTTATAGGTGAGCTTTAAAAAAAGCTCCTAGGAACGGGACACTTCTGTGTTTTGGCCATTGGTGTGGCTTGAGGAGGTCCACGTGCATTGAAGTAATGGCTTCCGATGTCATTTCTAAGTACTTTTGCATTTTCGCATCGCAAGAATAATACAAACAACCGAAGATGCTGGCTTTGGGGCAATTCTTATTGAGGATGTTCCAAATCATAAGCACCTCGAGTTAAAAAAAGGTACGGTTGGCCTTGCACTGGAACAGGCGGAAATTCATTATGACTCAAGGCTCACTGACGTGAAACCTAATTAACGTGATTGATGATGTTGGATTCGAGGCTGCGCTTATTCATGTTGGGGAGGAAAGGAATCAGATTCAGCTGAACTGGAGGGTGTTCATTCTCAAGCTGCGAATAAGGACCTTAAGGTATCACTGCAACGCCCCAGTGGTGAAGTCAGTCGAGATAATTGAGAATGGGGAAAACGTGTTGATCTAGTATGATCCAAACAAAACTGGGCCTAGGTACTTCATCGAAATCATAGCACAAATATGTACCATGCTTGCCATGTACAAGGCCAGCTTGTTTACGAATCTAGGACATGTGGGCCCTGATCAGAGAAAGGAAATAGGGCATTACTTGACGAATTTCCTTTGGAGCTGTGTCTTCATAGTTCCTCTCTTTCTCCTCTCTATGGTGTTTAAATATATTCCTGTACTTGGGCATGGCCTGGATAAGAAGGTGGTCAACATGTTAAACATTGGAGAGATTCTGAGGTGGTTTTTATCTACCCTTCGTTCAGTTTTACGATTCTATGTGGGAGCTTACAAATCACTTCGTCATGGATATGCAAACATGATGTGCTAATTGCTCTTGGTACAAGTGTTGCTTACTTTAATTCCGTCTATGCTGTTCTTCGTACAGCAACCTCTCAAACTTTGCAAGGCACTGATTTTTTTGACACTAATGCCATGCTTATCTCCTTCATACTCCGTGCGAAGTACTAGGAGATTCTTGCCAAGGGGAAAACCTTACAAGCGTATGCTCACAAGAGAACCAAGGCCAGTGCAAAAGGTGGTTGGTGACAAGGTTATGGGTGGTACCCTGAACGAGAATGGGGTGCTACTTTTAAGGGCCACCCATGTTGGTTCAGAGACAGCCTTATCACAAATAGTGAGGCTGGTGGAGACAACACAGATGGCAAAGGCATCGAGTACACAAGCTTGCGGATCGGATCTCAAGTATTTTGTACCTCGTAAGCATGATTTGCTAAAATTTTTTCATTCATGTTTACGCAAGAATGGCCGGCGTGATCTATCCAAGTCTCTATGGCAGAAAGGGCATCGTTGTGTTTTTTGGAGTTGATAAAACAGGAACTAATGAAGCCATTCTTGTGGTGAAGGTAGTAGTGGCTGCATTCTTTACGTGGCTGGGCTGGTATGTAGCTGGGAAGGCTGGCTCTAACCCGAAGTCTTGGATCCCATCGTCTATGTATGAGTTTGAGGTGGTACTTCAATACGGAATCTCGGTATTGGTCATTGCGTGCTCGTGTGCCTTGGGTTTAGGGTACTGATTTATAATTATGATCACCTGGGCACATAATAACACAACTTTTCACATATTTCCATCCTCATGGTTGTACACACGAGTACAATTAAAGAATCCTATATACTTTGATCGAAATGATTTTTCCTAGCAATAGGTTAAGCTTTATGATGCAAATCACACAAGACCAGACAGAGCTCAACAACTAGCCTTCAACAGCAAACGTAAAAAAGAGGGATCTCCCTCTTTTGAGTTCTCGAACTCAAAAGAAACAAAGCCGCAAATTTAAGTGTGAGACGTCCAACAACTTCAGGGCAAGCTAGGTAGGATCGCACAGGCCCATTGAGAAATTTCTCAACTAGTTTCTCAGGAGCAAACGAACTCTAGACACCTATCACTTAATCAAGGAAAATTTGGAATTTAATGAATCAAGTTATTCCACTTAGTTTTGATTATCTTGCATTGGAAAGTTATCATCATCGATTGCATTGATTTATTTTTTTGCGCGCGTGTTGCATCCCTTAGTGCGGATGCTTTCTAATATATATTGACGATATTCTTCAATTTTAGTCATTTCAAGCACGTTTGGGTTGCACATGTCATCCAAATATAGTTCTAGTGGAAAATTTAAGATGATCTTATACGGCTCATTGGCACGTGATCTCGCCCATCATTAACTCGTACTCCACATAGATACATCTTAATTTTCATCTTATCCGATGCATATGCAGCTTGTTTTGCGACGTAGCCACAATAGCATTGTTTCCCAAATGATTTCGTTTTGACACATGGTTGTACACTTTGGTTGCAACTTCTTCTTGTTGGACGACTTGAGGGAGATGAATGTTCCTCATCGGTTGAAGTAGGGCACCATATATAACAATCAAATGTGCCAATATTTTTATTGACACTAACTCCTTGATATTGTTCCTCATCTTCATTGACACTTTTATTAGTGCATATTTTGTGTCAACCATTTCACATGTGGTTCCGGATAGATGCCCTTAGACTAATATCTTGACTTGACCTAGTTGGCCTAATAGGCTTCAATTGTTCGGCGTCTTGGACTTCCTGCACTTTCTTTATATTCGATCCAATTGCGGGTGATTGGATGAAGTTGACGCGTGTGCTCCAAGTTTGGATGGTTGGTATACTTGATCCATGGATTCAAAATGCACATCGGTGCATTAGCGATCCACGTTCTTTCATAGCGACTTGGGTCCTTTACCCACTCAGCATGTGAAACACGAATTGTTAGAGGCTCATTCATGGATGCACCGTGTTGAAATAATGCTGGATTTACAATATCTATAAATTCCCGACTAGATGGTGGTATATAGTCGATCCAGGGCCGCAAACATCCTTGTGAACATTTCTACTGTCTAAGTCGATGTATACATATACTCATCATTTGATATGTACTCTTCTTCCTTGATTCCTCGTTGTCGACAAGCACCTTTTCCTTGATTCCTCGCTATCCGACAAGCGCCTTTTCCTTGATTCCTCATTGTCGACAAGCCCCTTTTCCTTGATTCCTCATTGTCGACAAGCCCCTTTTCCTGTGATTCTTCCTCGCCTCGACAAGCCCCTTTTCCTTGATTCCTCCTCGTCGACAAGCACCCTTTTCCTTGATTCCTCGTCGACAAGCGCCTTTTCCTTGATTCCTCATCGACAAGCGCCTTTTCCTTGATTCCTCATTGTCGACAAGCCCCTTTTCCTGTGATTCCTCGCTGTCTGACAAGCCCCCTTTTCCCTGTGATTCCTCACCATGTTCCATGTTGCACCCTCCTTCCTCCGACTCCTCGCCGCTTGACATGTACCCTTTTCCCTTTAATTCCTTGATGTCAAACATCCTCCACGCTCTTTCCTCCGATACCTCATTGTCGACAAGCACCCTTTTCCTGATTCCTGTGTGATTTACAAAGTAATATTATGCTCTGGTTTCACGCTAAAATGGAGTGAGAAGGAATTCTAGCCAAGACCAATGGGCAGTCACTTGTCCCTTAATTAAAAGTAATGCCTAATGATGCATACACATAATAGTGATTGTTTTAAGAATTAGTGAAAATCTCAAAATTCAAGCTCATGTAGTCACTTGTACTTTGTCTTAATAAGTAGTGCCTAAGGATACACACATATATAGTGGTCTTTTTAAGTTAAAAATCTCGGGATCCAAGGCCATATCGAGAAGTTCTTAATGTAAATATATCGAAACTCAAGGACCATTTATACCTAAATACATTGGTAGAAAATAATTTTGGATATTACTTTTATAAAATTTTCAATTTCAAGGATTAAAAGTTGTTAAAGTTCCAAAACATATCTAAAATAAGAATAATCTATATTTAGGTTTTATATTCCTTTTGATAATACATGCCCTCGGCTTGTGGACCAAAAGTGACCTTCTTAACGTGAAGTTTCCTTGATTTTTGGGTTCTCTCCGCTTTTTATTTATTTACTTCCGGCTCACTTTTTCTCGAAAATCAACTTAGCATGGATTCGCATGAACCCGAACCCGAGAAGAAAAGCCGACATGGCGAAGGAGAAAAAACTCAAACATCATAGAATGAGTAAATGAATCGTTTCTGAGTCGGAGTGTACTCTAGGTCCTTGTTTAAGAACATGGGAATTTCTTCAGGTCGGTCGAGACTGGGGCACCGGAACAAGCAACGGATGCCGTACACAGTTCCTGTGATAAATAATAGGTTGGGTGTCCATGGCAACTGGATCAAACCCTTTACTTCTAATTTTTTGAGGGCATCCCATGACGCTTTGCAGTACCTTCCCAGCTTCTTGGCCGTGCGTCTCCTTGCCCGCGCTTCTCCTTTCTCCGTGCTTGGGACTTTTCTTGCAGATCCACTTACCATGTGGCTGCTTAGTTTACAACTAGTACCTGGAGGACCGCAATGCTCAACAACATCTGTTATTGGAGCGAATCAGCGCCTAAGTCTGCACCAAGTTTCCACCACAATAGGACAATGGTCTTTTCTACTAATGTATTTAGGTATAAATGGTCCTTGAGTTTCGATATATTTACATTAAGAACTTCTCGATATGGCCTTGGATCCTGAGATTTTTTCGTAAACTTAAAAAGACCACTATATATGTGTGTATCCTTAGGCACTACTTATTAAGACAAAGTACAAGTGACTACATGAGCTTGAATTTTTGAGATTTTCACTAATTCTTAAAACAATCACTATTATGTGTATGCATCATTAGGCATTACTTTTAATTAAGGGACAAGTGACTCTGCCCATTGGTCTTGGCTAGAATTCCTTCTCACTCCATTTTTAGTGCGTGAAACCTGTAGCAAGATGGTGTAGCCCGAGAGCAAACAGCCAAACACAGATGGTGTAGCCCGAGAGCAAACAGCCAAACACAGATGGTGTAGCCCGAGAGCAAACAGCCAAACACAGATGGTGTAGGCAGAGCAACCATACACGGATGGTGTGGCCGAGCAAACAGCCATACACGATGGTGTGGCGAGAGCAAAAACCACAGAGATGGTGTGGCAGAGCAACCATACAGATGGTGTGGCGAGCAAACAGCCATACATGATGGTGTAGCCCGAGAGCAAACACCATCTCTATAATTTGCTCTCCGAGCAAACACCATCTCGTTCTATGGCCGCTCTCCGAGCAAACACCATCTCGTTCTATGTTTGCTCTCAGCAAACACCATCTGTTCTATGGGTTTGCTCTCGAGAGCAACACACCATCTCGTTCTATGGCTGTTTGCTCTCGAGAGCAAACACCATCTCGTTTTATGGTCGTTTGCTCTCCGAGCAAACACCATCTCTGTTTTATGGTGCTTGCTCTCAAGAGCAAACACCATCTCTGTTCTATGGCTGTTTGCTCTCGAAGAGCAAACAGCCATAGAACAGAGATGGTGTAGCCCGAGAGCAAACAGAGAAGCTGGAGAAGCCTTGGAAAGTGAAGAGTGCAACTATAAATGGTGTAGCGTGCACGCGCTTTCTGTGTAGCGTGTAGAGGCATAAAGCAAAAAACCATACTTGGTTTTTTATGTAGTGTGCACAGGCAAATAGTATGGTTTTTTATGTAGCGTGCACAGGCAGATAGCAAAGAACCATACATGGCCTTGCTTACACATAGCTTTGCCCAAGAACCATACATGGCCTTGCTTATACACAGCTTTGCCCAAGAACCATACATGGCCTTGCTTATACACAGCTTTGCCCAAGAACCATACATGGCCTTGCTTATACACAGCTTTGCCCAAGAACCATATATGGCCTTGCTTATATACAGCTTTGCCCAAGAACCATACATGGCCTTGCTTATACACAGCTTTGCCCAAGAACCATACATGGCCTTGCTTATACACAACTTTGCCCCTCAGTAAGGTACAAGGGAGAATGAAAGAAAGCAAAGAACCATACATGGTTTTGCCCCTCAATAAGGTACAAAAGCACATGGAAGAAAAGTTAAAAACCATATATGGCCTTGCCTCTCAATAGGATACAAGGGCACGTGAAAGGTTTAGTCAAATTGAACCTCTTCGGGCTATAGCCTAAAGAAACAACAAAAAAGAGACCCAACTAAAATCTTCCAAAGAACAGAGATGCCTTGCCCCTCATTCAATAGGGCACAAAGGTATATGAAAGGCTTAGCGAAATTGCAACCCTATAGCAAAACAAGGGGCGAAGTGAATCTCCTCTACTCACTCTAGTGCAAGCATGAGGGAAGAGCGCGTAGCCCACAAGGAGGGAAGAACGCGTGGCCCACACTTTATGTTTTGTTAATAGTTAAATGAACAAATAGTTCTTAGTATAAGACGTCAAAGGTGATCACCATGTTATAGGTTATCGAAATAGGTAAAAGGCATATAGATTAAATTATTAAGTTATTTTTATTGATTCATATTTATATTGGTATTTATAAAAATTATCTAGAAATAAATTCATTTTTTACTTTAATAAATACCTAATATTATCTCGTATCAAATTGTAAATGTAATGTATACTCTTTTGGGTATACAGCCGCTGATTTGCTGTATACAGGGAAGCAAGAAGAAAATATATTTTAGTCCACTCAAACAATAGCGTGAAGCGGGCTAGGCCTAAATAGAGATAGGTTCCGCACGGTGGGACTCCTTCCCACCGAGTTTCAACGTCAAATCGGACACGGAGGTTGCCGGGAAAACTAGCCCCCATTTCCAAGCACGCACCGTCACCGGGGCCGTTCACCGGTGGGTATGCCGCCAAGCAGGTCGGGTGATGGAACGCGGCTAGGCATTTATTGGGAAAGCAGTCGACATTGGCATAGGCATTCGCACTGGCACTGATGAGAGCAATTGCAAGCAAGCGACAGTGAGTGGGACTTGGAAATCGGATTGCGACTACAATTCAGGATCGCCAGAGAGAGAGTTGAATGTGGGGCCTCACACCCCTTCACGAGGAGTCACACCTCCTCACCAACATACCTCACGATGTATAATGCTGATTTGCAGCCTTCTCTTTGATAACAATTCTTCCTTCTTCTGCACTCGACCTTCTGCATATACTGTGTACAGGACATCACATTCCAAAGGGCTGGAACCTTGTGCTCGATGTCCATAACTTGCACCACAGCCCGGAACTGTTTTCGGATCCACACACCTTCGACCCATCTCGCTTCGATGTAGGTGCTCACCTCCCAGCCTACAGACATCATCTGCACCTCCGTGCAGCTCTCCTTCTTCCCCATGTTAGCACCTGGCCCTCGAGGATATACGTCAAGTGTGGTGCTTAACAGGAGGCACCAAAGAACTTCACCGTCATGCCGTTCGGCACGGGCCCCAGAGTGTGTCTCGGTAAAGATCTGGCCATCGTGGAGATGAAAGTCTTCCTTCACTACCTCAGCAACCAATTCAGGTGGGCTGGTTACTGTCTTGGAACCTGCGTAATAGTGTTCCTCCGGTTTCTGTTTCACCCAACAATTCTCATGATCAGCTTCTCCGTGTCTGTGTTTGTGTTACAGCTGGCCCGTCACCGAGCCCGACACGGGCAGGGACTGGTCAGGCCTTCCATGCCCCAACAACGGCGCCCCCATTCAGATTGACGCCGTCCTTAGATGATAAAGCTAGCCAGTCGGCAAGTTTTCTTCCTCCAACGGCAAAACCCTCTTTGAGCGGACCTTGAAGAAAAGCGACCTGTTCGTGTTCCTGAGGGACCTTTTACACTTTCACAAGAATGTGGGCAACGGGCTTAATGCTATAGGATGTCGATATACCCCATACTGGGTGAGGAGATTTGATTGACACGAATTGAGAGTATATAATAGAGCCCTTGGTCGGCATGTTTCATCTTTGCGCTTGGGGCAATGACGCAGTTCGTGAGGTAATACCGAGACGCGTCAATTGCTGGTTGAAAACTTTTTCCAACCCCCCTTAGCGGCCTGAAAGGGCCACTAAGAATTTCTGGCAGGTTCGCTTCCGAGCTGAACCTAACATATCAAACTCAAAACGGATGGAACTTTGATCGGACCCAGTGTGGGACAGCCAGGCCCGATCTCGGACAGCCAAACACCAGGGGTGAAGGACCTCAGACTGCACAGTTTGTGAGGTGCCATTGAATGGTGAAGGATCAGACTGCGCAGTATGTGTGAAAATCCTGATCGGTACGCGCACCTATGAACTCCTCGTCACCAATTGAGGTTGACCCCGCTCTGTAAGCTTCCAGTATGGAGACTGACGCTGGCAGAAAGGAATCTTGCAGTGGCAGTACCATGCCACGAAAGGAACACATCCTGCCTGATCGATCCTGCCTGATTTCCTATATTGCAATCGCTGGGCGCCCCTCCCCTGTAGACATCGAAAAAGCAGACGAGAACGACTATCTGCCCTGGCCAAACAGAACAAGCATTCCTAAGGGGCTGCCCAAGCGCGAGGTCCTCCCAAGTATTCCTGGGTCCCAAATATTCCTAAGGGGCTCTCCAATCTACTGCGCTGCTTTTTCTTAGGGGGTGGCTAACGGTAGTCCGAGGGCATGGGTCGAATCTCCAGGAGGAGGTACTCCCTTATCCGGATGTGATGGAGGGCATCTCGCCATCGTCCTGTGAAGAACTTTCTGGCCTTATCGATTAGCGAATGGCTGATCCAATTCGCAATCGAAGACTACAAGGGATCCGGAAGCAACTGCGTGGGCTGAACAGGAAACATCTGACCGCCTTCCCCATGGACCATCACTTGAAGGTCAAATTCCAGCAGTGACGTGGGCTGCACTCCTACATCTAGGACACTTGAGGGTACCATACAGAGGGTACCATACAGACACTGTAGCTGCTCGAAAGGGCTGAAAGCAAATTCAGTGAAGCATGCAAGCGCGCAATGCGAGAAAAAAACCCCATCGAACCTCGGAATGGAGTCTGATTCCACGTCCATGTCTCGAAGAGATGCACCTTTTCCCCCACCAAGCGTCGAAGCTGTTCATGAAACCGTGCTCAAGCTGCAGTGCCGCCCCCGAGATGGCCTGCACAGGCCTGCTGATCGCCAGATAAGAGAGGTCCGCTAGTGCACGCCGAATATCAACCTGATGCTGGAAAAGTCTTGCAGAAGGCTGCACAATCTTCGGGAGAGAAGTGGCTTCGGACATGGACTTGCATCCTTGCTCACATGTACTTCGTAGCATGCACTTGCATCCTTTCTCATGCATGTATTTCACGACACCAAAAAGTAGACTACGTAGCTGGGGGGAAAGTCTGCCTTGCCTGTATCGTATTGTTAGCGATTCTGAAGCTCCATCAGGCAAACCTCCTCCCTCTTCAGGAACCAGGAAGGATGAAGTCCAAAACAAGAGCTAATGGACACACAACGTGATTATTAAGCATCCTGCGCTTGGATCGGTACTTAGATGGGGTGCCTAAAGGGAATGATGGGGTGCCTAAAGGGAATGATGCTATTACCTTTGGCATACCATGGTACAAGTTGTTTAAGTATCAAGTCCCATGATAGAAATCCGTCCTTAGTGGACTTAAATAAAATTCTTCTTCTTCTTCTTCGTTATATCTCGGGGAAAGGAAAGTAACCTGAGCGGCAGGTAAACCGAAGTTCCCTGCTGTCGAGGTTTCTTCTGATGTTGCGTCTTACGAGCACGGGCAGCTGAAATATGGCAATCTGTCGTGGTGCTCGCAATGGCGGTGGCAGTGCCTGCCAGTCATCATCCCCGCCGCTGTGTTAGCTCTTTAGGGTTTCTGTCCTATGAGCGGCAAACCTAGAGGGAGGTATCCCGAACGACAGTACTTCAGCAGCTTTCTCAATCTCACGCTCGCTGCGGGCTGCATCCTCAGGGTTGAAAGGAAGCACTGGATCCGCCTTGCTTACGCATTACACCTTGCGCACCAGAATCTCAACCTGCCAGCAAAAGCAAAACGTTCAGAAACGCAGGCACTAAGCATCGGAATTTCGTCCCTCACTCGATCCACACCGCCACGGCACTGCAAGGCACATCAAACAATTTCCTCTCTCCTCGTCCCTCTTTCCTTCGCCCTGCGACGCCGCGACCGGAAGCCATTAGGGAACTCGAGTTCCCGTCCCCTGCTGCCGCGGCGAAGACCCGGCAATATTCTCGCCCTGGGTTTGAATTCGCAGGTGCCCCTGTTCCGGGCGTGCCGCGCGGCCGGGTGGTCTCTGCCGATAGCGCGGGCAAGTGGCGCTTCCGAAGAAAAAAATGAAGCCAGCACTTTCCGCTAGGGTTTTCGAGGTCTTCTGAGGTCGAGGGTTGAGACATATTGCCTTACCAGCGAGAATTGTGGTCAGACAAGGGTGTACCAAGGGGAGGAGTTCAAGGAGTTCGAAAACTTGAAGAATCCTCAGTGCAACAAAAGGCTCAGCAGGTCTGGTCTGACTCTATGTCCGCGAGGTTTCTCCACCTATTGATCCTTCACAAATGAAGCTAAGATGTTCTTCTTCACAATGAACTCATCCACCTTCAGCGGGTTGACAGCCTGCGCATGGCCATATCGTTTCACTGTCGGTAAGCTCATCGGAGAATACTGCTCGTTAGGGAGGCGAGGGAGAAGAAATGACTCCCCAAGGACAAAGCGAAGAGAGAAAACTGACCCCTGATAGTACACGCTCAAGCCTGCTGACCTCCTTCTTTGCGTATTCGTCGCCCTTTGAGACAATAGTCTTCAAGGCCTTGATGTACACCTTCGAGTACCTGCACCGATCTCACATAAAACATCAAGAGTGCACAGTTCGTGCGAAGGGCAGCAAAGCAATCTGTGCCACCAACCTTGCGGCTGACCCATCCAGGGTGGAAGACGTCACTTCCGCTTTCTCGATGATGGCCTCTCTCTCCTTCGGACTAGCAGCCAAAAATTCATCGATGAACTCTTCCAGCTCAGGAACCTTCCCGGCCTGCATTGTATGTCGAAAGTTAGGCCATGATCAATAACCAGTCGAAGGTATTACTTCTGGACTGTCTTCAAGAGCCCTCCAGAAAGCACTTACATTTTCATTCAAACCGCCTGAAGGAGTTCGACTCGTACCCGCTTTCGTATTGACGAAAGCAACTAGGTCTTCCAGACTTCGAGCCTCCTCATAGTTCTCACCTTCTTTGTTGGCCTTGGGGAACCATTTCAGAGTTGGAAATCCACCAACATCGTATCTACAGAGACACAAGAGAGGCGTTAAGACCTAACCTCACCCGCTTGTTCAGCGAACAGAGGAAGAAGTACCTTTCAGCTAGATCCTTGTGAGCATCAGCATCCAACTTGGCAACTACCACATCGCTATCTCCTTTGAAAGCACTAGCTAGTTGCTCGTAAACCTGCATCACACAAAGATATGAGAATCATACTTGTTGACAGAGGAATCATAAACGCCAGACTGCAGATAGTCTAAGATGCTTACTGGAGCAAGACTTTTGCAGTGACCACACCTGAACAAGATGGCACCCAACCAAAGTGGTGGAAGCCAGTCAGTTGTTTGGCCACAGCTAATAGCTAACTTTAAATAAAAATCTTAGAAAGGATGCATCAGAATATACCAAGGTGCATAGAATTCAACCAGAACATGCTTGGATTTGTCTAAGACCACAGCATCAAAGTTGGATGGAGTCAACACGACAACATCAGAAGTTGCTGTTGCCAATTTGACAGAGGTGCCTGCACATCACCAGCAGTTCAAATTAGAAGTGAAGAGAGACCAAAGGTCGCAATCACTTAGACTCGAATACGAACCAGTTCAAAGTCCACAATACCTGCTTCCGCATTAACGAATTCCACAAGATCCTCCACAGTTCGGCCCCCAGAGTACCTGTGCAGCACAGACAGATGTGAAAATGTCTTCAGAGAACCGAAACTATTTTCTAAGACAAACGTCTAAAGGAGCTGATAGCTAGTGCAGAGGCTGGGAACCTACTCCTTGGGAGTCAGCGACCCCGCAGCAAACCACTTCAAGGTTGGATAACCGGAAACCCCATACTTGGTGCACACACTCTTGTGAG
Source organism: Anthoceros angustus (assembly GCA_010909165.1). Classification (NCBI taxonomy): domain Eukaryota; kingdom Viridiplantae; phylum Streptophyta; class Anthocerotopsida; order Anthocerotales; family Anthocerotaceae; genus Anthoceros; species Anthoceros angustus. The sequence continues at coordinate 441,629 of MU008157.1, forward strand.
CGTCACAATCAACCTACAGATATCAGCCGATAAAAAACCGTAAATTGATGAAACAACGGCTGCATTTCTCGTATCTCAAGCTCACTCCAACAAACAGTTAACCCCGCCCCAAGGTGACAAACGTAACAACACCAGTAGCTCCCTGCATAATCCGCCTGAAAGCCCCAAATAGAGACGAGCTCCATAACTCTTACCTTGGCGATCAGAACAGACTTAGTCTTCTTGAAAGCAGCCCCAAGCTTTTCATACTCGGGAGCCAACTTCTTACAGTGACCACACCTACAGCAACGCCAGATACATCAGCAAATCCTCTTGCACGCCATCATCTCAAAAGGATGCCTACATCAAATTTCAGCCTGCTGTTCCACCATTTCCTCGAAAAACTCAAATTAGGGCAAGAGTCCGAGCTCAACATGTCAGCCCAGGGTGACAACAATCCAATTCAGTGAATCCGCCGTCCACAGTCCTAAACAGTCCCGCCGATACCCTGAATTATGCAATCCAACCCCATCCCTGCTAGCTCATATTGACAACTCGCAGTCACTCACCAGGGTGCGAAGAACTCCACCAACGCCCCTTTCTCCTGCCCCACCTCCTTCTCGAAGCTGTCGGGATCAAGATCCAGCACCTCTCCAGCCACGCCGATCAGCGTGGCCAGCAGCAGCAGCAACACCAGGGATCCGGACCGCGCCATCGGCGAGACTCGAGCAGAGAAAATGCAACTACAGAAAATGCAATCTACCCGTACCCCCCAGTTCAGTAATTCGAATTCTCACTCTTCTAATCCGAGTGCGTACCCCGCAGCTACCAGGTCACCGTAGTGGCTGCTGCTCGCGAAGCCGGCCGCCCCCTGCCGCCTAAATCAGACGGCGTTTCTGGGCACGTGGCCCTCGCCCAGAAGCCCTTCCGTCGCGGATCTTTCTTGACTTCGGTAGGACGGGAGGGCCGGTTTCCCGGTTGCCTCCGAAATTTCCCGGTTGCCTCCGAAAGCGTGTTGCTTCTCGTTTCGTTTAGGGCTGTGTCCAGATGTTACTGGATCTGCCTGGGAGCACATTTGTTCCCGCGCTGAAGAGCTTGTGAGCGTAGGATCATCCAGCTGTCGCGGCCTTGTGTCTGAGCTGCTTTTGGGTTTGTGTGTCGAGGGCGTGGCGCAGTGTGGTGTGTGATCTTGCCATCCAGCTCTTTTGTTCTGTTCCCGCGCTCGTCTGATCGAGCCATGTCGGTGAGTTGCGACTTGTGTTCGATCTGATGTGTTCCTGACGAAACTGCGCAAGGATGGCCGCAATTCTGATTTTCTTGCGTCTATGTGGCTGTCTGTTGCTCAGCAAGCTCAAGGGAGTATTGTACGGGTGAGCAATGTCTCACCTAGAGCAACTGAGAGTGACATCATGGATTTCTTTTCCTTCTCCGGAGAGATCCAGAACATCGAGCTTCGGAGGTTCGTGGGCCGGGGCCTTGCAATTGGCTTGCAGTCCGTTGTTTGGGGCCTTGTCTTGCTCCGTCTTATGGGAGTATCGTGCGGTTGCGGGTTTGCAGGGACGGTGAGAACTCGCAGGTCGCGTTTGTGACATTTAAGGAGGTTGGGGCTTTGGATACTGCGCTTCTCCTCTCTGTAAGGACGCGATCATGTTACTGTCGTTGTCGGATTTTTAGTGCATTCAGGTGGCCTTAGGTGACCCTGGTTGGTTCTGAAAGCTGGTGGGTGATGTTCGCCGGGTCAGGGAGCAACTATTGTCGACCAGGCGGTGAACATCGATGTGGCTGCTGACGACGAGTTCGTTTCTCCTCGCGCTGACGGGTCTGATTCCACGGTGTGTTATCGTTGACCTCTTTCTTGTGGTCGGGAGGGATTTCCTGCTTCCCAACGAATTATGTGTTCTCATCCGCTTTTTCTGTGTTTGAACCAGCCGCATAACCTCACGAAGGCGGAAGAGGTGATTGCATCTATGCTGGCAAGGGGGTTTGTTGTCGGCAAGGATGCCATGTCCAAGGCAAAAGCCTTTGATGACAAGCACAAACTGACAGCCAGTGCCTCGGCCACAGTGTCGAATCTGGACAAGAAGATAGGGCTCACGCAGAAGCTGAATGCTGGCACGACGGCCGTGAATGAGAGAGTGAGAGCTGTGGACCAGAAGTTTCAGGTGTCAGAAAAGACGAGAACTGTGTTTGCAGCGGCTGAGCAGAAGGTTAACAGCGCAGGCTCTGCCTTGATGAGGAACAGGTACGTGTTGACAGGTGCTTCATGGGTGACGGGGGCTTTCAGCAGGGTGCAGAAGGCTGCAGTGGATGTGGGCCAGAAAACAAAGGAAAAAGTCCTTCAAACACAGGGGCCAAAGGCTGCCGACACGGAGGACGGAGAGGACAGATACAGCAGCCCTGCAGGCAACGAGTACTCCCAGTTTCAGGCAGTGCAGCAGCAAAACTTAACTCCACCAGCAGCTGTTTCCTTGAGCGCGGCAGCAGAGTCTGGGCCAGTGAGGTACCCTAATATTTATGATCCGCCTGTTCGGGGAGCTTCTGTAAAGTCAGGCCCTCCTCCAGCCCAAGGATTGATTCTTTGATTGGGTTGACATCACGCCCCGTGTACATAGCCACCGTTGGTGATGGTGCAGGTTAGCTCAGCTTAGGCCATGGTTGTTGCGGGTGCTAACACCGCCCGCTGTAGATAATGTCTAAAACCATTCTGGCTGTCAATTTTGGCCACATCCAATTCTGATTGATATTATTTGGGTTGTTTAGATTCAAAGTGCTCCTGCTGTTGCTTGCACTAGTTTTTTCTTGTCTAACTAGGTCTGAAGTGGCAACATTTTGAGCTTCACCGCTAGCACGTTAGTTCAGGGCATGTCCATGGATGGGCCCGGCCACCCACTGTTCCCGTTGGCCCAAGAGTCCTCAATGTGGGCGAGCACGTCCACCAACAGGTGAACGTCTCGAGACGTGCAAGAGTTGTTCATACTCTGACGCCCGGCTTTATCTGGAGCTCAAAGTTGAAGTTCGATGTGACTCGAGGTCTTCACAGCCCGGGGTCCACGGCCCATGTCCTCCACATGCTCACCCTCTTGTAGCTTGGAATAGGCCTGATACCCCTGGAGAGTGTTAAGAGCGCTCCCTCTATCTTGTAATTAGCTGCCTCGATGGGAGCTCGCTGGAAGGAGGAATGGGCCCTGAGGCAAGTGACGGTACTTCTCGAAAGACCAGGACGGCGTTAAGGAAGTACTGTCCATATTGGACGTACAAGCCAAACGACTGATAACATTCAGGATTCGGCCCAATGCTTCCCTTCGCATGATGGATGCGTTATAGGAGCCCGTTGTCGTTTCTGAGGGACTCCATTGCCAGAAACGCTCTCATTAGTAGTCGTGGAGCCTCTTGAGTGTCCGCTCTCTCAGCCTCGCAAGGCAAAGACAGGAGCATGATCTCATAAGGCTATGGCCAACTTTTTGTTTGTTAGCGGTCACTACGGGCTACTTGGTGTGGTGTAGAACTGATCTGAAATGGAAATAACTCTGTAAATGCTAATTTGAAGCTCCTCCTACATTGCACATTTCACACCACCGTCTACCACTAATTCCATGTTATGTTGTTTGCGAGTTGTTTGAAGTAGCTGACTTTGTTTCATATGCATTTGTAAAACATCTTCATTTGATGAAATTTTTGGAACAAACAAACGCTAACATAAGAAAGACATCTTCTTGTTATGAGTTGTAGGTCATTATACAACATCTATGTGTGTCCAAATGGCTTAGGCCAAATGGACAAACATTTATAAGAATGCATGGATCAGTACTTAGATGGGGTGCCTAAAGGGAATGGATGCCCTTGGTGCAAGTAGCTTCGGCATACCATGGTACAAGTTGTTAAGTACCAAGTCCCATGACTGCGCTTGGATCAGTACTTAGATGGGGTGCCGTAGATGGGGTGCCTAAAGGGAATGGATGCCCTTGGTGCAAGTAACTTAGGCATACCATGGTACAAGTTGTTAAGTACCAAGTCCCATGACTACGCTTGGATCGGCACTTAGATGGGGTGCCTAAAGGGAATGAAGTAGCTTAGGCATACGATGGTACAAGTTGTTAAATACCAAGTACCATGGGGTGCCGAAATGGAATGAATGCCCTTGGTGCAAGTAGCTTAGGCATACCATGGTACAAATTGTTAAATACCAAGTCCCATGATGAAAATCTGTCCTGAGTGGACTTAAATAAAATTCTTCTTCTTCTATTACATCATTACATAGTTTTTTTTAATTTTATTTATATATCTATTTATTATACATCATTATATTATATAAGATTTAATTATAGGGATATTACATTTCATAATGAGTGTGGTTGAAGCTAGATAATTGATATTTCATTTCATGTGACCATATCTATGGGTTGGTGGCTTAGTTGGCTACTGCGCCCTACTCAGAGGCCGAGCTATTCTTCTTGTCGGGGACCTCAATGCTTGGACAGGTTGCCAATATGCTCCTATATATGATTCTTTGGATTTTGACAGATTCGCTCAATCATGTGGACCTTGGCCTCAATAAGTCTTTCTCTAACATCCATGCAGTCAACACTTATGGTGCTACTCTTTTGCGCCTTCCCGAGTCCCACAACATGGTCATCTTCAACGGACTTCCTCGTTGGGGGACAATTGGGGCAATTCTTTTTTCAACAGCCACGGGCACTCCTCTAGCACGTCAGACTATGTTATAAGTGATGTCGAGCTTCTTTCGCGAATATCCAAGTTGTGGACCCAGTCCGATGACACTGTCTGCATCGAGTTTGACCATGCTGCAAGCTGCTTTGATCTGTGTATACGTACCTTACCTGCCCCTCCTCCTCCCCCTCCCAAACCTGGTCTCATCACCTGAATCAACCTATCCCAAGAACCTGTTGCCCAATTTTCGTGCATACCCCTTTCTTTGTCGGGCCTCTACTTCCTCTTCTACTATCTTTTCCTCAACTCGCTCTAATTTTCCTTTTCAAATTTTGGCACCCTCCCCACAAAAATTAACCCCTCCGCTACTCTTGGTTTGAGGCCGATTGTAAGCGCATGTCCTCTTAATTGCATCTTGCTTTGCGCCAACTTAACCTTCCCCCTAGGTCTCATCACTCCCCTCTCTACAAAGCCACTGCGAAACCTTATAAAATTTTATCTTCTCCAGTCTGAACACATCCGTCTTATAACTTCCCTCCTCCAGATGTCCCCTTGCTTTGCGCCAACTTAACCTCCCCCCTAGGTCTCATCACTCCCCTCTCTACAAAGCCACTGTCAAACCTTATAAAACTTTCATCTTCTCCAGTCTGAACACATCCGTCTTAAAACTTCCCTGCTCCGGACGCCCCTTGATGCGCTGCCTTTTGGAAGGAATTCCATACCTACTCCTCCATCTGGCTCAAAGCTAACCATGAGCTCCTCTCCTACGTGGATAGGTCTTTACCACATCTTTTCTACCCTCCATGCTCTTGAATCTTCTGACCCCGACCTCATGTTCTTCAACGCCAATCTCGTGGCTCGTGCCATTAGGAGGTCGAGAGATGGTACCACATGTACAACGCACCCTGCTGGAGATTTATTCTATTTTGTACTATATACTAGTAGCAAATATAATGATATAAGTATGGGTCATTTTCAGCGGAAGTTAGCAAGTCTCTTTTCTTTGCATGCTTGAGACATCTTAGGTGCATGCTTCATAATGTCAATTGCCTGCTAGAGACATTACATGTGCAGGACCTAGGTGATTTAGGACCTTGATCTTTCTTATATTGATTTATTTTTTGATTTATGTTGATGGATTGATGGCTTTGTTTTCATTTTTATTTGTGTTGATGAGTTGATATTTATTGGGCTTGGAATAAAAATATATTAATAATTATTACAAAGTAAAATATTATATGCAATGGAATTTGTACCTAATTACCTAGGTTTAATAGCTTACTCCAGAATTCTTGCTATTGGATAAAAAAAGAAAAAAAAATTATCCTGTTGCCTTTTTCTACATTTCAACCTTTGTAAGAGACATTGTATTCAACAAAAAAATACGAAGTCTTCATAAATGTAAGTTATAGTACTATCATGGATTGTTGCTTATGTAGTTCTTCTGGAAATACTTATAGATCGCCTAGAAATACCATATGTATAAGTTGCTTTGAAGGTGGACGTACCATTCTGGATCTATCACGAAAATTAGAGCATGAGTGGAGAGATGACGATCTTGATAAAGCCAAATCTTTAGGGATTAGACAAGGGGGTCTTGCTCAAGCTTTCAAAGTTATGAAGCAATTAGAGCAATTAGAAGAAGAAACTTCTGAAAAGCTCGAGTTCTTAGAATCTTTAGTTGAAGCATTTAGAGAAGGTGCTCATTCAGATGTGGAAATAAAGACTAATGATGGTCTTTCAATCCAAGCCCATAGAGTTGTCATGGCAACAAAATCCCCAGTCTTTAAGGCTATGTTTGAGTCTGATTATTGTAAGGAGGCTCATAAAGGGGCAATTCAAATTCAAGAATTAAGCCACGCCCAGATGAAACACCTACTAGAATTTTTGTATTGTGCTGAAATTCCAGAAGAAGCCATGGCCCAACATGCACATGCTCTTCTAATTGCAGCCGACAAGTACGATATTCCTGTATTGGGAAAAGTTTGTGAGTCATATATAGCCACAACTATCTCCTCTTCAAATGTTTTAGAAGTTATCGAACTAGCAACTCTTTGCTCTGCTAGTATATTGAAAGATACAGCTATCGGAGTGATTTTAAAGAGCTATGATGACATAGTTTTTTCAAAGGAATATGAAGACTTTGCAATGAAAAATTCTCTTCTTGCTGTGGAAATCACTAAAGCCCTTATTCGTGATCTAAAGAAATAGTCTACAAGTGTATCTCCCATAGATAAATAATTAAGAGAGTTTTAAAAGTAGGTATAGTTTGTCTATGCATGCTAATATCAACCAATCAAGGGCACCCAAAGATGATTGACCTAATATGCACGAAGACAAAAATGTCTAAGGTGCTGATGGTGGAATTTAGGGATGAGATACCGTCCCTATCATTATCAAATGAAGGCACATTTAAGCTTGGGATTAGAACACTACTTAGTGTTAGAAAAACATCACACAAATATATTCCTTATGAGGTGATATTTGATCGTCAAAAGTTCCAAGGTAGCCATTCTAGGTACCTCCTACGTAGGTCAATTGTTGAGCTTACTAAAATAGTAGCATTTATGTTAATTATTTCAATGATTTTGTCAATTTTGAATTGACAAGTATGAGATACCCAGCTTGGGACTGAGGATCACTAAATGTATGAAACCTGAAGGAGTACTTCTAGTTTTGAGCTAGGAGTACTTCTCTTTGAGATAATAAGGAGGACCACTAAATTGAATGAAGGTTTCATGAGTATGTACATTCTTATTTAGTGAAAACTTGTTTATAAACTCATCTTAAAGTTACAATCAGACCTGTCTCAAGTGTCATAAGACAATACCGGACCGCACTTAATGCATCCTTATTTGATATCCAGTTTCTCATCAGATATCACATACCCAATTACATTAGTAGATTTAACTCAACAGGTAGGTATTTCATATCCACCTCATATTTTGATTATACATTGAAAAATTATTTTTTACTTGGACATCAATAGGTAATCAATTCAAAAACTATCTATCTGTTAGTCACTCATTATAATATATATACCGTACCCCGAGGGGTGGTTCAACAGGATAATGCCGAAATAATTAGTTTTTGAAAAAAATAAGGTTCAACATAAATATTTATATTTTTCAAAATTTCAATATTTACCAAAAAAGAATTTTATCAAATTTTAACAATTATTAAAATATATAATTATATATATATATATAAATAATGGATATGTATAGACCTCCCTAAATAGGCCCTAATTTTCCACACAAACCCTAGTTTCCTTATTTTTGGCATCATAAACTCATAAATTTTTACCTATTCAATATTTTAAGTATAATAATTTCTGGATTTTCAACTTTTATTAATTTTAATTAATTAACATCAAATCACCCCTTGGGGTATGGTATATATATAATTAAAAATAAACTCAAAATTATAACACTCAAAATGTAGGTATTAACTTTTCAGTTCTCATGGCTTGCATTCACAGGCTCCACGAACACTCCATATCACAAAAGGTTTGCATATAGGCTTTTGCTACCTACACCTAACTATGTAGGTACATAGTTTAGAAAGCGGCTCTCCATTCGACCGCGCTTTCGTGTGAAGTACAAGGGTAAGTGAATAAACTAGAAAACGATGAAGATTAGATTTTGAAAGCCACACGTAATTGCAAATTGTTTGGTAGTTCGATGGGGCATCGCAGTGTGCGAGGGAGAGGGAGACGGCAGGCATGGAGGGGAGCGCGGTGGAGTCGGCAGTGGTGAAGATGATGGTGTTGCAGATGCCCATGGCGCCGGTGGTGGTGATGCTCTACGCGGTGCTGTTCGCTCTGGTGTGCGCGTCCGACAAGGAGAAGCAGCAGGAGAGGGAGCAGCAGCAGCAGCAGCACGGAGGAGGAGGAAGCAGTAGCGGAGGATCCCGAGCCTGCAAGCTCCCGAGGAAAGCCACCTCCTGGAAGCTGTTGCGCAGCAGAGCGCGGCGCATGGACGAGGCGAACAGGAACCGGCAGTGGAGGCGGCGCTACCGCGTCTCCTTCCCGGCCTTCACCTTGCTGGTGGCTGAGCTGCGGCCTTTCCTGCAGCAGGCGCAGCAGCAGGCGGCGGCGGCAGGGGAGTGCGCCCCGGTGGAGGTGGAGCGGGTCGTGGCCATGGTGCTGCACCGCCTGGCGCACGGCCTGCCCCCCGCCGCCATCGCCGATCTCTACGCCGTCTCCCCGGCCGCCGTGGCCTGCTTCACCCGCCTGGTGACGCACGCGCTCGCCAGCCGCGGCAAGCTCTACTCCAGGTACGTGCAGGCGCCGGCGGGAAGGCGGTTGCGCAGGATCGCGCTCGGCTTCCAGGCCGCCACTGGCCTGCCTAATGTCTGCGGCGCCATCGACGGGACTCACGTCCGGCTCAGCCAGATCCCTTCCCCGGATTCCTCCCCCGCAAGGTACTGGACTCAGCACGGGTTCTACAGCGTGCTGCTCCAGGGCGTGTGCGATGCCGACTGCGTCTTCTGGGACGTGTGCTGTAACGGGCCGGGCGGGCTGGGGGACGCGGCGCACTTGAGGTCTAGTCGGCTGTGGAGCAAGCTGATGGAAGGCGGGGAGCTGGCGGAGCCGCTGGAGGTGGTAGATGGGAGGGAGGTGAGGCCGTACTTGGTTGGGGATTCCGCGTACCCGCTGCTCCCGTTTCTTATCACGCCATTCGCTGGCGGGAGTCCGGGGCGGGAGGATCAGGGCAACAGCGTGTGCCATCTCAACTCCTTCGACGCGCAGCTGAGCAAGGGGAGGGAGCGGATCGGGGCCGCGTTCGGGATGCTCAAGAGCAGGTGGCGGATTATGAGGAACATGGACGTAGGGTTGCAGTACGCGGCTCAGACCGCCGTTGCCTGCTGCGTGCTTCATAATTTTTGTCAGCTGCACGGGGAGCCTGTGCCGGGAAGGGATCCTGTCGACCCGCACCCGAACCTTAACATGGAGGACAGGATCCCGGTTCCTGAGGATGAGAGGTATCTTGCGAGCTTTGGCCAGGAGACCAGGCTCGCCTTGTACAGGGATTGGCTGGGGAGGCGAGGTGAGGAGGAGGAGGAGGAGGAGGAGGAGGAAGAAGAAGAAGAGGAGGAGGAGGAAGCAGAGCAAGGGCAGGAGGAGGATGGGGAGGGGTTAGGGGGAACCATGGAACAGCCTGACCATGAGGTGAACAATATTTTTCGTTTCATGCGGGAGTTCTGTGCGAGATCAGGTCATGTCTAGCGCTATCAAGACTGCATAACCTTTAAGAATCAAGCTAATCGGTTCCTGATAGAGAGTTCTTCCCTCTCCCTTCAGGGGGAAGCTTCCGCCATCCTTCCTCCTCCTACAGGATGCAAACTCTGAGCCGTAGGCGAGGGAGGTTCTTTCCTTCCCTTCCTCAGGGGTGTGGGATCTGAAGGGCGTTGAGAACTATCTGGACAGCAGCATGGTAAGTGGCTGGCGAGTAGTGCATACCGTCTTCGGTGCAATCCGGGCCACAGTCGAATGTCAAGCGCCTCAGGTCTACAAGCATGGCGGGGCCCTGGGGTTGCAGCACCTGGCTTCTTCCCAGGCTCGCGTCGTACAGCAGGCACGTCTCCTCCGTCATTCGGACCCTCTTATCCTCGGTGTTGAGAAGCCTTTGGATCAAAGTTGGGATATTTAACCAGAATATCTGCGGAGGATGCCGATGGGCCACCCGGCTGGCCTCCAGCATCATGGCGTCTGCTGCTTGTCGCAGCTCCAGCAGCGACTCCTCGTAGTCTCCGGCGTCGGTGACGTGAAGCATGTGCCATAGCCCGGCTCCCAGCACCACCACGTCAGGGTAAAGGTGTGTCTCGGCCACTTCGGCCATCGCGTCCGAGAGGTTGCGGGTGAAAGGAGCCCAGTCGAAGTGGAACACGGTCTGCTGTTGCCGCCAAACATGAGTGTAGTCGCTGTGGCGCCTCATGAGCGTCATCACCCTGACAACCTCCCCGTCGTCAGGTAACACCCACTTCAAGAGCGAAAGGAAGAAGAAGCGGGATTGGGAGTCCCCGGACACCCGCACCCGCTTTCCTCTCAGCAACGCCCCCGCCTTCTCCTTGGTTACCCTGTCGAATTGGCATGCTGCGGGAGTGGCAGCCTGAGACCAGGCCACCTCGCTCTCGGGTGCCGGGAAGTCCCGCATCGCCGTCCAGTTGAACTCGTGGAGCTGTGCGTGACAAAGCGGCGAGATCGGCGACGCTGGCTTCCTTGTCCCTGTTCCAGTTGCTGCTGCTGTTCCTGTTGAGGACCACGGGAAGGGCGGCAGCCGCTCCCAGACCTGCATGTGCATAGAAGCAGCCAGGATCAAGCAGAGGGCCACAAGCGCGATGCGTGCTCCGTGGCGCAGCAGAGAAGAGCTTGCCACCGACATGACTCGCCTTGCCACTGACATTGCAATTGCTGCGTGGAGTCAGGTCAGGTTCATTGCCAAGGCAAGCCCAGGGCTGTCAGTCGTGTGCCGGTAATGTTCTACTACCGCCACGCCACTCCAGGACGGTGGCAAGCGTCTCGTCTTGTCAGTCAGTCCGCCGTTACACAACTCAGCCGCAGCTTCAACTCATACTCATTCCAAATGCCTGCTTACAACTCCATCCGTTCAAGGATGCTGAACTCTACTGTACTGTATGCCGCAAGGCTACTTGAGATGAGGGCCAATTTGATCCCGAAGCCATGGTCAGAACTACTGGTGGCAGCAGATATCATACACAGCCTTCACTGATGGGATCGTCTTGGAGGTTCCAGTTACTTTGCCATACAGACCATTGAATGATCCCATTCAGTATCCAGCTGGTTACAGGGATTTGTCATAAATTCGACTACGCCGGTCCAGCCAGACGGCCCGAATCTGGGAGGAGTAGACAATGCGAGGTGGAGTTCACCGTAGTAGATCCATGTCGTCGCCACTATCAGGCTTCCTGGTCTTCAGCCCTGCAAATATGTTATCTAGCGTCTCTGCCGAGGATGTTTGCACCTTGGCAGCTTCCCTGTCTTCGAAATTCCTCAACGGTGCAAAGCGCTTGCCCACAATGGCTGACTGCACATCCATCCCTCCTGTAGTGACATTTCCCCATGTATTCCTGAGCCCTCCATTCCCTTCCACAAAGGGATTTTTAGGTCGAGACAACCCTCCATTCCCCTCTGCGAAAGGATTCCTTGAGCTGCTATCAGGCGGTCTCGCTGAAGGGTTAAATGGATTTGGCCTCGAGCCATCCGCCTTATGGAGATTTTCTCGCAAGGCTGCGTATTTTGCTGTGATGTTGTCTCTGGTGGATGAAAATTGCTCACTGGTAGCCAATGGAACTAATCGACTTCTATCTTCAGGTTCTGCTTTTGACACCACATTTGTGCTGGTCTTCTCCTGCAAAAGTTTCTGCACCAAGAAAGACAAAAAGCAACTCAAGCCATGCGACTTCATGGTACCATTCTCAGATTTGAAGCCATGGTCTCCCAACAGACTCCCAGACGACCAAGGGTTTAGCCCAAACGAACCTACCTCTTCAGGATTTCCCCCACTTTCAGGGTCCTGATCCACATGACCAAAATGTCTTGCCAAAGGTACAACGTTGTCACCAATATTGCCACCTTGCTCCAAACCCGTACGTTCTGAAACATGGACAAAATCCTCTCAGCTGGTAACAGAATGTCCCTTAAATCTCAATCAACAATGACCAGTAAAGGCTGAGCATCCTGAGTACCTTTTTTGATGATGATCACCCCTGACGGATCACATCCCTCTACAACAGCTTCATGGTCATGTTCACGGTCAACTTTGAATCTTTGCCAGCCTCCGACATACTCAACCAACCGCGGGAAAATATTGCTGGCTAACAATCCAGTGTAAATGACCATAAAGAGAGGATATATTTGATTGAACAATTTCCCTCCAAAAATTGGTAAAACCTCCATCGTTCCCATTTTCTGTAAATCCAGCCATATACCACCATGAATATCAACAACCACCAGTCCCGAAGCAGGTAATCAGAAGGCTTCAACCTACAAAAAGGAACGTACCGTTTCAAACGTTGTCTTTCTCGGGGCATTCAACCGAATCAAATTGAGATAATTATATGACAAAGGTGCAGCATACCGAGCCACCATGCTGCAAAAGCATATCACAAGGCAACGTCAGAGAACCCAAGCAAGACCTGGTGGTCTACACCAAGCACAATCATATCAGCAAATCCTGCAACACACTGTTTTGCATTAATCAAAAAGGATAAGGTGAAGTAAATTACGAGCAGATCATCAGCAGGCTCACAGAGTTAGTGTGCCTTGGAGAGAGATAGTACAAAGTGTTCATCCCAAGCCTTGCCAAAGAGTAGTAAGTGCAGATGCACATGTATAGCAGGGGGATGAATGCTACAATCTGCAAGACATGTCATCCTAGATCAGGCTTGAGGGAACAAGTGTCATGCAAGGCTTAGTCACTAAGCAAAGACAAGGTGGGAAGATGCTGATACAAACCTGGACAGACATTTCCTCATCTCCCAGGGCATTGATCAAAAGCGAGAAAAGAGAAAGGTCCAGCCCGTGCTTAAAAATAAGGGTTGCTTCTGCAGCTATGATGGCCAGGGACATTAAAACCATCACTACTGCTGCAAGTCTCACAGCCTGCTGCCTCACTCTGCACCTCCAGATCCACTCTACAAATCACCAAGTTGTTTGTGTCAGCAGATATGTTAACCCAGCCGTATGAACATTTGTGACCTTCTTCTACACCATAATGCATCTGTTCACCAAAGATAAACATATCACGTAGCTCACCAAGTGTTTCTAGCATGGGAGCCAGAGGACCAACACGAGCAGGACGTAAAGATGAGATAAAGCGCCTGCAGAACAAGTTTTTCCTTCAATCACTGCATGACTCCACCTACATGCTGATTTGCAGCTCAGTCTAACACAAAATCAGGGGCAGCTACTGCCACAAAGGGGAAAAGATCAGGGTAGCTTCTTTTTGACAAAATTGTAATGTATACTAACTTGTCGGGGGAATTGCCTCGCTCCGAATTTTTCACGGTATCCTCAAGCTCAAGAGCCTCCCTTACAAAGGATATGTACTCACTGTACGACGAACGTATACCATTAGGCAGACATCACTTGAAAAGTATCTATCCAGCTTTTTCTTGAATCAAAGCTTGAGGAAATTGATGCCATTATCCACCACAGATGGCAGACCACAAGACAGAATATGTTGGCATACCTCTTGTACCGTGTGTATGCTTCTTTACATTTTTTCAATCTCCTTCTCAATTCAGCCATGCTGGTTTCATCGGTGTCGTAATCCATGTCACTCTCACCCATTCTACCCCCTGATGGCTTGAACGAAGGATCATCTTTGACCTGTGATTGCTTGTTTAGTGACTGATGGGAGCAAAGGCACTGGAATGTCCAATTGTAGACAAATGAACAGCAGCTATGATCAAGCTCATTCAACAAGCACGCACGAGTAGCGCTGTACCATTTCTTGCAACTCTTGATCAATAATATCCATGTATGCACGCATGGGATCTCGCCTTGACATTTGGTTCGAAGTTGCTTGTGCGATCTGCGTAACATATCAAAAAGCTTAATGCTTCGAAACAAAAGCAGATTGTGGTACACACAGAAGTTGTTGCAGCCTTTCTAAACACCCACCACGATAGCTGTAGACAGTTCTGTGTGAGCCATGTCAAGCTTCTCGGCTACTCTTACAACTTTATGGGTCAGCCACTTTTGGCGGAACTGTAGGTCAGCGTTCCACCAAAGACTGCGAGGAACACTAACAAGACCATACCCCAACAGAAATGCACCTGTAACCAGACCAAATGTGTTTGAGCACGCCATGGCAAGACCCAGTACACCATCCCTGCATGGCATTGCAGAACTTTGTCAGAGGGCACTAGCATCGACTACAACCAGCTTGACCCTATTTTCAAACCTTAGTCAGGAGGATTTACAACCCAGGATCAAGGGCAAGGACAAGGGCAGCTAGCCTTACCATTTCAATTTACCCATAATGATCAATATCACAACACCAACAAATCCCACGACGCCCACGCTGGAATAGAGAATGAAATTGCTCTTGATGCTTGTTTTGATTCTCTGTGCAGCTGTGAAGTCCCCGGCATCCTCAAATCCTTGCAACAGTGGCACAATTGCCCTAGTGCACCAAACCCATGTTAAGACGTGCCTCACAAGCAGCAAGAATTCCTTCATCTGTAATCTACACTCCACATCTAATACAGCCATCATAGCAGAATTCACACGGAAAACTGAGAATGTTGACAATTTTAGAAAAAAGAGATGTTGGGGTGGACAATACCAAGTGAGAACGAACGTGCTCCAGTATGACCAGCCCCACAGGAACTCTAGATTGTGCTGATCACCGTCTGAGAGTGTCTGGTACAAGGAGGCAAGAAGTCAATGGCAGAGCACCAAAATGTGACATCGGAGTAGCATTACAGATTTGGCCGGTTCAAATGACGTCTGACAGCGAGACTACAAGTGATTCACCACGCAGCTTACCGTCCAAATATCAGCAGGTACGAGCACGATGACCGCAATTGTACAGAACCACGCATAACCTACGATGAGCTTCACGGGCACGGAGACCGTCGGAGACGCAAAATACTGTAAAGTAAAGACCACGAGGGCCACTGCCACAGGCAGAGCCAAGGCATAAAAGAACCACATCTTGCTACGCTCTCCAGATTGAAATGATCCCCTATGATTCAACAATCTGGAGAGGCTTGAGGACAGTCAAACCAAGTAGTGCCTCTTCAAAACAGCCTTTGACGATGCAGTCCGCAACACTGTCAATTCTGCTTGGTAGCCACCTAGTACGCGAGCACCGAGAAGAGCGAAGAATTCAAGATCCTAAGGATCTAACAATGGCCAACCTCGTCCGACCTCTTCAACTGTCTCACTCCCCCCTCTGCGGATCAGGTTCGTGTGTGATCGGCTCCTTAGATGTCTGGCCAGGAATTGCACCAGAATCGGTGAACAGAACAATTCTTCTGTCCCGAGATCTTGATCCGCAACTCCCATAAAGCACCCGCATGCCTCGGCACCATCAGAGCTGACAATCTGAGCATACAATATGTGACTGGAACTATTCGCCCAAGGCCACACGATTCATGGCCTATACATAAATTTCCCTGCTACCGCATATCCGCGTGGATCCTCTAGGCACACATTGTCAAGTCGAAAGAAGCAGCGTGGTAGAGAAAACTGCATGCCTCAGGCACCATCCAATGTGAAGCTCCACCTCGCGCCAAGTAGCAAAGGCTGGCCCGACAAGCCATGACAAGGAGTCAATTGTGGGAGATGGGTGGATCCTTCCACCGAATTGCCGCTGGGTTGCTCCACGTTTTCCTCCTCCTCCTTCCTTCATTCCTCCCCTCCCGCTCCCTTCGTGTAAACATATAGGTTAAAACATGTCATATATTTCAATGTTCGTTATCATTTTTGAGGTGTATTTGATTATAAGTACATATAAGGCCGCTCACTAAAATTCGTCGGGGTTTAATGCTTGGTTGGCCTGATGTGGTGGGGCCTACCATCTGTCTCTCACATCCGTGACTTGCGACCGGGAGCGCGAGCCGGGAGCCGGGTGAGTGCACTATGTGAACACACGGAAACATAGTGACTGTTGCGAACACATGGGCACATACATGAGAACAGGATAGCCATTCGGCACATCAAGCACACATATGAGAATAGGGACGCATCCCGTGTGAGTGGCGAAGAACCCAAAGATGTAGAGCACGCGGGAGTGAGGCCTGGTATACGAGATGCACGTTGTCGTACATATTTTCTGCGGGACATAACCGAATTTTTGTACAGGGTAATCAAATTGAAGCTTGTCTGAAGGGCGACAAGATGAGCTATTGCTCAAAGCAAAAAACATAGAGCATTCGGGGTTGAGGCCTGGTAACAGAGATGCCCATTTTCGTTCATAACTTATGGTAGACACAACCAAAATGTAATACATGGTAATCAAATTGAAGCTTGTCTAGAGGGCTACAGAATGAGCTATAGCTCATTTCGTGTAAACGTATGTGGAACACGTACTCAGAGTTTGAAATTCAGAGAGCACAAATTATTTATCGGGCAATTCTGACGAACATTAATATCCAAGTTCGCATACAGATAGCTAAACATGATGAGTTTGAAACTGGCTTTCCAATGACCTATCTTACAAAATTTATAGCCAAGTAAGGCATGAAATAGCCACAAATCTCATCCTTCCCTCTCCTCAAGATAACTACTTTCAGCACCTTGGTGCAACACCTCTAGCATCTTTGGCTTCCAACGGTTGGGGGCTTCCAAGTAGTCATCTCCACAATACTTTTTTTCCTCTTCAGATTATCCAAAGCCATTGTCCAATTTGAGTAAATGGCCTTGAAATGTGGACACTGCACCATGGGCACATTTTTGTGCCTGCAACTGTTTAACTAGGAGAAGCAACGTAGAAGTTGCTGCATGAGTATGTTGGAGCAAGGAAGCATCAGCATGCATCATTCCCCACACTTCTTTCCATATATTTTTGAAGCTCTGGTATGAAGCAACGGCCTTCACTTGTGGCTTTACGTTGCCAAATGGCAGGCAATTGGCAATGATTCAGTGTCTTCCTGAGTTGTGAAAATAGGCGTGTCTGCCTCCTCGTGCACCGCTTGTTCACCAGGCATATGTACTGGTCCAACAGAATGCAGAGAGACATGGACATATCCTCTTCTAGCCATAGCTGTAACTAGCTCATGTGTGGATACCAGTTCCCCTTTGAGGTGTAATATCTTAGCTTGGTGCTTGCAAGAGAAACCTTGAGTGCCTCTGGGATAATTATAGCAGGTCCAATATGCACTTACATTGAAGATGGTATAGATCAACTTCCGATCAGTGCAACTCCTCACAAAAGATGGTCCATCAATTGTGGTTGGTAATGTGACAGTTGAGTCGGGAATGGATTGGAAACCCAAGATTGCATTGTCCACGATTGCTGCTTCCCTTACATTGTACCTGAATCCATGCTCCTTTGTGAAATGCTTATACCAGTAGATTTTGCTTACTGTTTCCATGTTGTGTGGAGCAACCAATCCAACCGTCTTCCTCGCAGGCTAACAAAATCATGGCACAACAGAGACTTTAAAAACCCATGCCAAGCTTCGATAGCAGAGTTACAATCTTGGCCTGCGTGCCTCATAGTTCTAATACCCTTTAACCTTAAGGGAAGCACATTGTGCCATTGTTTCTTGAAATACCCAATGAAACTCGGAGCTCTGTCTCCAAATTTATCTATATACACTTATTGTGGACTACGGACTTCCCTGGGGGGGTTAGAAATTAGGTAGGATTTTGTTTTTTTTGTGTGGGAGCGAAGGATAGAATGAGGCGAAAAAGGAGGAAATAAGCCGGTTAGCACTCGGACGGCACTCGGAGTATACTCTGACTCGGAGTGAGGCGTACTTAGACCTCGATGGCGGGCGGGGTGAGTCGGACCCACTCCGGGACGAGGCGGGATAAATCGCGAGTAACTTAGAAGTTGGGCGTAAGGCGGGCGGCACGTGGGCGACCACGAGTGGAGGGCAGCAGCATCGTGGTCGGGCCGTAACCTTGCGAGGCCGTTATAGCAGTATTCACGCCCGCGGGCGGTGAGCAGTCTGTGGCGGAGTAAGGCAGTGCAGCGGCGTAGGGCGAGTAAGCCATGCGAGACCTCGGCGATTCTGGACGGGGAAGCGCCCTCCGCCCGGTTACTCCGGCGTGGTCGCGGAAGAAGGTCATTTATTGCGACCTCGAGACAATTCTCGCGATCTCTTGCGCTCCGCGGTCGGCTCTGGCGGTATCTCGTGGGACACTCGGGCGTCTTGTGCGCGGCTCACCGTTGAGGTCGGAGGCGGCGAAGGAGGCTCAGCGTGCCGGTGATCTTGACAAGCGGCTCGGCAACCAAGGAGGAGAAGGCGATGGCACCCAAAAGCCAGCGGAAGTTTGGGAGCCATGGAACCTTGTGGGCGCAACATTGTGACCGGCGCTATCCGGACTTTGGGCTCTGGCTCCGAGGCGGGAGGTGGTGCGAGTGGCATTTGGATGTGTTCCAAATGGTGCGGACATTTGGATGTCACTACAGTCGGGAGTTTGCGGAAGATCTTGGCGGCGGTCAATAAGGAGGTGCGGTCAAGAACCTCGGGAGGACCCAAGGCGATGGACCTTGGAGGTCTGGCGGCCTACCCAAGGAAGAGGGGGAGTGGTGCGGGCCCCTCAAGGCGAAGGGAAGATAGGTCCGGCCACGGCGGCTGCTAAGGCACAGGGGCAGCGGACCTGTGTTGGGCGATATCCGACTGTTGGGCGGTCGAGTCGAGGCGGTGGCGGATCATCGTCCACTGGAACCTACTCACCAAGGTGGATCACCTTGGTGATAATCTAATAGTGTTCTGCCGCGCGTTGCGGCGGGGAAGAAGGCGGGAGGAGGATTATCTTCGCCCGGTTTAGCGAGGCTTCATAGCTCGGGGCGAAGCCATCATCTATCCCCATACGATCCATGTATGGGGCATTTGAACTCCTCGGGAAGGAGAGCTTGAGCGGCGCTCGGAAAGGGCCAGAGGCCCTCCGGAAGTGGAGGCGGGCAAGGCGGAGGAGGGAGGCAGTCGAAAACCAAGCGGACTCGGGAGGAGGGCGGCGGGAGGATTCGGACTCCATACGCTGGGCGGACCCCCTCACCACCCAGTATGGGAAGCAATTCCGCCTCCCTCCCTTGGTGCAACACCTCTAGCATCTTTGGCTTCACGGGTTGCAGCTTCCAAGTAGTCATCTCCACAATACTTTTTCCTCTTCAGAATCTCCAAAGCCATTGTCCAATTTGAGTAAATGGCCTTGAAATGTGGACATCGCACCATGGGCACATTTTGTGCCCGCAATGTTCGTTATCATTTTGAGGTGTATTTGATTATAAGTACATATAAGGCCGCTCACTAAAATTCGTCGGGGTTTAATGCTTGGTTGGCCTGATGTGGTGGGGCCTACCATCTGTCTCTCACATCCGTGACTTGCGACCGGGAGCGCGAGCTGGAGCCGGGTGAGTGCACTATGAACACATGGAAACATACGTGACCGTGGCGAACACATGGGCACATACATGAGAACGGGATGGCCATTCGGCACATCATGCACTTATATGAGAACGGGGACACATCCCATGTGAGTGGCGAAGAACCCAAAGATGTAGAGCACGCGGGAGTGAGGCCTGGTATACGAGATGCACATTGTCGTACATATTTTCTGCTGGACATAACCGAATTTTGGTACAGGGTAATCAAATTGAAGCTTGTTTGAAGGGCGACAGGATGAGCTATTGCGCAAAGCTAAAAACATGGAGCATTCGGGGTTGGGGCATGGTAACAGAGATGCACATTTTCGTTCATAACTTATGCTAGACACAACCAAAATATAATACAGGGCAATCAAATGGAAGCTTGTCTAGAGGGCTACAGAACGAGCTATAGCTCATTTCGTGTAAACGTATGTGGAACACGTACTCGAGTTTGAAATTCAGAGAGCACAAATTGTTCATCGGGCAATTCTGAACATCAATATCCAAGTTCGCATACAGATAGCTAAACATGATGAGTTTGAAACTGGCTTTCCAATGACCTATCTTACAAAATTTATAGCCAAGTAAGGCATGAAATAGCCACAAATCTCATCCTTCCTCTCCTCAAGATAACTACTTTCAGCACCTTGGTGATAATCTGTGTTCACAGCGTTGCGGCCGGGGAAGAAGGCGGAAGGATTATCTTCGCCCGGTTTAGCGAGAGGCTATAGCTCGGGGCGAAGCCTTCGCCATGCATCCCATGCACGATCCATGTATGGGGCATTTGAACTCCTCAAGGAGAGCTTGGCGGCGCTCGGAAAGGGCTGAGGCCCTCCGGAAGTGGAGGCGGGCAAGCGGAGGAGGAGGCGGTCGACAAAACCAAGCGGACTCGGGAGGAGGGCGGCGGGGATTCGGACTCCATCGTGGGGCGGACCCCCTCACCACCCAGTATGGGAAGCAATTCCGCCTCCCTCCTTGGTGCCCCAACGAGCAGCCCGGCCAATGACGGCCCGGCCCGGCCGCCACGGCCATCACTCGGTGAGCCCCGCGGACGGAGAAAGGCAAGACCACGGCTGCGCGGTACCCGGTCGGTGCAGTACCTCTTCCCTGCCAGTGGCAAGCGGAGGAAGCGATGGGAGGCGAAGGGCCAGCGCCCGGGGAGGCGAGGACAGCGGCGGCGCATCGAGGCAGTCACATGTCAGGAAGGGGCAAAAGGCGTGCTCCGGACTCCATCACCTCATGAGCCCGGGAGAAAAAGGCGGAGAAGGAGCTCATGACCAAAGGGCCAAGGAGGAAGCTCGAGCTCGGCCTCGGGACCTAAGGGTCTGATTGGGTCCGGAGAACGTCCGGACTTACTCGGGCTGCGGTATGGAGGTCCTTGGACCGTGAGATCTGGCTCACTTCGGACTTTGTGGGAGCCTCACGGCGGCCGTGGAGGAAACACAGCGGGTCAGCTACCGTCATGGGCCGGTATGCTCACAGAATACATGCGGGATGGCGAGAAGGCCGGAGGTGGAAGCCACCGGGCGCATGGTGCTCCTCCGAGGCGGTTGGAGGAGCCCGGAGGCGAAGGAAGGCGGAGAAGCCGGGAGGCGGAGGAGGGAGGTCTGGTCCATCAATTGTGGTTGGTAATGTGACATTGAGTCGGAATGGATTGAAACCCAAGATTGCATTGTCCACGATTGCTTCCCTTACATTGTACACGAATCCATGCTCCTTTGTGAAATGCTTATACGAGATTTTGCTTCGCTTTCCATGTTGTGGAGCAACCAATCCAACTTTCCTCGGCAGCTAACAAAATCATGGCACAACAGAGATTTTAAAACCCATGCCAAGCTCGATAGGCGAGTTACAATCTTGGCCTCACAGTGCCTCATAGTTCTAATACCCTTTAACCTTAAGGGAAGCACATTGTGCCATTGTTTCTTGAAATACCCAATGAAACTCGAGCTCGTCTCCAAATTTATCTATATACACTTATTGTGGACTACGGACTTCCTGGGGGTTAGAAATTAGGTAGGATTTTGTTTTTGTGGGAGCGAAGGATAGAATGAGGCTAAAAGGAGGAAATAAGCCCGTTAGCACTGGACGACCGAGTATACTCCGACCGGAGTGAGGAACGACTTAGACCTACGATGGCGGCGATGCGGGTAAGTCCCGACACCTGTGACCAAGGTGATAAGTACGCCAGGAAGTAACTTAGAAGTTGGACGGACTGACGGGCGACGCCACGTGACGACCGAGTGGAGGACGGCATGCAGCCTGTGATCAACCTGCCGAGGCCGTTATAGCAGTATTCACGCCTGCGCGCGCGCGAGGGGCCGAGGCACGCGCGAGTAAGGCCGTGCACGCTGGCAACAGAGGGGCCGAGTAAGCCATGCACTGGCGCCAAGTGAAGAGGCGCGCCCGCCGTTACTCCCAAGGCGTGGTCGCGGAAGAAGGTCATTTCACGCAGCCGAGACAATTTCGCGATCTCGCGCCCGCACCGCTCGCGGTATCTCGTGGACACTGACGTTTCGCGCGCGCTCACCGCTGAGGTCGAGAAGCGAACGCGCGGAGGCTCAACGCTGCCAGCCTCGACAAGCGGCATGCGAACCAAGGAGGAGAAGGCGATGGCACCCAAAAGCCCGGAAGTTTGGGAGCCATGGAACCTTGTGGAGCGCAACATTGTGACCCGCGCTATCCGGACTTTGGGCTCGCCCGTGGAAGCGGAGAATTGGTGCAGAGTGGCATTTGGACGTGTTCCAAATGGTCTGACCTTGAGGCCACCGTCCGGAGTTTGCCCGGAAGATGCGGCGGTCAACAAGGAGGTGCGGTCCAAGAACCTCCGAGGGACCAAGGCGATGGACCTTGAGGTCCCGGCGGCCTACAACCCCCCAAGGAGGAAGAGGGGAGGGTGCCGAGCCCTCAAGGCGGGGAAGATAGGTCCAGCCACGCTAAGGCTCGACGAACGGACCACCAACGGTTCGATATCCGCTGATGCCGAGTCGGCGGCCGATCATCCATCGAACCTACTACCAAGGTGGATCACCTTGGTGATAATCTATTGGTGTTCCCGACGCGCTGAAGAGGGGATCGGGAAGGATTATCTTCACCGTTTAGCTGTGAAGCTCGCAAGCTCAGAGCGAGAAGCCTCGCCATCTGTCCCCATACCGATCCATGTATGGGGCATTTCAACTCCTGTGGAAGGAGAGCTTGAGCGAGCGCCCGGAAGGACCGAGGCCTCCCGAAGTGGAGCGGCAAGGGCGCCGGAGGAGGAGGCCGGCCGACAAAACCAAACGGACTCGGAGGAGGACGATCGAGAGGATTCCTGACCCATACGCCTGAACGGACCCCCTCACCACCTGTGGGGAAGCACCCGCCTCCTTCCGTGCCCCAACTGTAACACCACCCACAGAAGGGCCCCGCCTCACCCCTGGCCATCACTCCGAGGAGCCCACTGTGAGAGAGCCAAGAAACGCAAGACCACGGCTACCAACGCGGCTGGTGCCAAGACTCTTCCCGACGGAGTGGCAAGAAGCGGAGGAAGGAAGGAGGGAGGGCCAGAGTGGAGGAGGACACCGCAGATCCAGAGCCGGGTCCGCTGTGAAGGGGCAAAGGGCGTGCTCCTGACTCCATCACCTCCGCCGAGCCCTGTGGAGGAAAAGGGCGAGAAGGAGCTCGCCAAAAGGAGGGGAAGCTCGAGCCAAGACTCGTGACCTAAGGGTCCCGATTGTCCGGAGAACCCGACTTGCTCCGGATCGGTATGGAGGTCCTTGACGATCGGAGATGCCGGCCCCGCAACGGACTTTGTGGGAGCCTCACTGCCAGCCGTGGAGGAAACACGGTGGGTTCCACCGGGCCATGGACCTGGGTCCAAGGGATGGCCGAGAAGGAGAGGAAGCCACCCGAGGCATGGTGCCTGTGAGGCTGGAGGGAGGTGAGGCGAGAAGGAAGGCCAAGCTCTCGGCAGGATTGAGGAAGGAAAACGCCGAGGCGGAGAGGGAGGTCCGTCCATCCAAGGACCGGACCAAATTCTTCACCGGAGGAACATGAAGCAGCAAGGAGGCCCAAGCGGCGGAGGACCTCGCAGTGCAGGGGCGAGCGCAGCAGAAGAGGACGCCCGGGCGCAAGCGAACGGGCGCGGATCTCGCGAGGCAGACGACCAGAGCCAAGCCGGAGAGGCTCAGTGAAGGTGGCCAGGCGGAGGCCACGGCGGCCGATCGCGATCACTATCGGCGTGATCGAACCGGTGGAGGAGGCGGCCGAGAGAGCCGCGCCAATCAAGGCCGAGCAAGTGGTCATGGAGCAAGCACGGCCGAGCCGTGAGGAGGCGCTGGAGGCCCACCCGGAGATTGGGGACCCTGTGGTGCACGCAGGAGGTAGAAGGGCGGCAGAGCCGGAGGACAACAAGGACACTTGGAGTTGCAACCCGAACTTAGTCCGGACCTTCAACAACATCGTCGTAAATAACACTTTTGGACATGCCACAAGCAATAACACCTTTGGGCCATCCGCCCCATACATTGTGAATGGCTGCACGCAGGTACCGCATCGTCTACGGAAAAGGCACTTGGTTGCCATTAGGGGCGGGTACCAACTATAGTCCTTGGCTTGCAACCAAGACTCAATATCTACTGTTGTCCCACTATCTGTAACAATCCAAGCAACAAGCACTCCGTTATAGTAACGATCAAACACCAAAAGTGTATACAAGTGAAACTTGTATTTGTTGGTCCCAAATGTGGCGTCCATGGATATGACATTCCTATTCCCAAACTGCAAAATCATGGAACGCTAGAAATCAGTTTGCAAGCTAATCACTAAGTGGGAGGAAAGTAGAATTGAAATCATAAGCTAGTGATTATGAACCTTGTCGCGCTGATTTTTTACAGCCACACGACATTAACAACATTGCCTCTCAATTGTTTGCGGGAATCTATCAGTATCACTCCAACGATGAGATTAGTGTTGGTTTGTGGATAGAGGCTCACAAGGACCTTGTCTGGTATATATCATTTTGTGTTCCACATGCTCGAGGTATATTTGCCTCTTTGTTACTGCAGCTAGAGCGTTGTCTCACGCAATGCGGATGTCCTCTCTTAAAGCGGGCAAACCTTGAGCGAGGTCTCCAATATCTTGTCCGTGGAGGATTTGTCGTATTGGTCTACATGTTCAAATGAATCACAAAACACAAGCGCGATTTGTGGCGGAATATGATTGCGTCACATCAAAGTAATCACAGCAGAACCATGTTTGATACTCTGACCTCTCAAGATCTTGGCTTTCCGTTTTCCTACACTGCTTGAAGCCTGTTCTGCTGCATTATCATCACGAAGATCAGCTTTCCCAAATGCACACCAGTAT
Organism: Anthoceros angustus; assembly: GCA_010909165.1. Lineage (NCBI taxonomy): Eukaryota > Viridiplantae > Streptophyta > Anthocerotopsida > Anthocerotales > Anthocerotaceae > Anthoceros > Anthoceros angustus. The sequence goes on from MU008157.1 coordinate 466,699, forward strand.
TTCATGTGGCACAAATAAGCCCAAACATTAGTTTTACGGCTGCTGTTGGAGGCGACTTGCTTCTTATCCACCTCCTTCCAAAAGTATATGGGGAACTGCGCATTCTTGCCTTCTCCTAACACCAAGTCAGACACCCTGTTCCATGGAATAATGGCAAATCTAGAGATAGCAGGTACGCAATCCTTAGAAGCAACCTCATACCGTCTTGCTATAACAGTGGGTGAAAACTTCAGATGTATTGAACAAGCCACGTGGCTAACACCTCCCAACCGTAGGGGAAGATCTTCAATCATCTTAGTTGCCATTGCAAGTCATTCGGTGTTAGGAACATGGGCTGCGGAGGTATTGCTTAATCGAGTTTAGTGTGGAAGTGAACACCAAAAATGATGCTTACTTTCCATTTCAAATGGAAACATGTTTTAGGGTTTGTTTCCTGCAATTCTGAGTTCTATGGCATGCATGCCATGAGCAAGCACACATGGTCATAGCATGAGCTCATGCTCATGACATGAGGCATGACATGAGCAGGCGCCAAAGACTGGCAGGCCACACGGCAGAGGAGGAGAGAGAAGAGGGAGGACGAGGAAGACTTGGTGGTGATCGCCGCCGTGCCGCCACGGTGGCGCAGGCTGCACTGAAGAGGAAGGGCCCCGCCGCGATCATCCGATTGGGTGCGCCGCACATGTGGCCCGCCGTGCCAAGAAGGAATGAGGGGCTATCCCACCCCACCACCGACGGCGATAGGGAATAGGTGGTAGTAGGCGGTGGTTAGGCACACCGAAATGGCCCTCACCGTAATAGAGGTGTAAAGGCGCCGACCTTCGCGAGTATAAGAGGGCCAAGGCCACCAATAAATCATCTTCTCTTGGTGTTGATGCCGCTGCTGCACCTTTGTGTGTCTTCTTGCTAACGTGAGTCCCGAGTCACCGAAAGGTGCAATGGCGCCTACACCGGGAGTGGTCCCGTGACGGACCTAACGTGTTGGTGTGTGCAGGAAGGGTGAGGTGACCCGTGCTCGTCCGGAGCCGCCCAGACCGAACCGGATCGAACGTGAGCCGAGGAACTCCGGAGGCGGCATGCCCAGAGAGGTCCTGACTTTGTCCGGACTGAGAGGAAGGCCGGATCCCGAGGTCCCCTCAAGGAAGTCCGACTTAGGGATCCAGACTCAGTGACGAGTCCCACCCGAGGTCCGACCCTGTGGGAAGGTTGGGTCCAGAAGACCGGACCCCAGAGGCAAGTCCGGTCCCCGAGGACCGGACTCCAGAAAGAAGGCCGGGCCCAGGAGACCGGACCCCAGAGGGAAGACCGGACCTAGAGGTCCGGACTCCGGAGTCGAGACAGGGTCCTGAGGTCCAAACTCGGGGAGTGGGGGAGAGCCACCAGTCACCAACCCCAGCAGATCCAACCCTTGGAGGGCCCACTGCGCAGGGGCCCGCCGGAGAGAGACTTAGTGGTGGGCCCCACTAGATCAAGGCAACTTCGCATTAAACCCCCGACAAACTATAGTGTCCGGGCGTATAAGCATGTAAGAATAGTCTATTCTACAGGCTTCCCTTGGAGCGCCTCGCGCAGGACTCCCGAATGAAGCAACCTGGACTTTGTTCCTTTTTCTTCCCCAGTGGTATCTCCATCACTCTAGAGGTGGGAATTCAGGTCACAGGGAGGTTGCCTCTCGGCTCCGCCATTTTCGGGCGGGGACTGGTAGGCTCTTTAGGAAGGGGGGGCTTGCTGCTCGATCAAGGATGGAGTCGCAGTCGGGTTTGTCAAGACCCGTGAAGGCGCATCTCAAAGGTGCCTCACGCAGTCATGAGGCAAGTAGAAATTCCAGGGGCCGGTGAGATCATGGTGTCGGATCGCTTGTGGAGCCGACCAATTTTCCTTTCCCAACCCATTGTCTAACAGTGTGTCTAATTAAGGTGAGGGTGGCACGAGGAGGGGTCATGTGGCCCAAGGAGGGGTCTGTGTGGCCCAAGGAGGGGTCTGGCCCAAGGAGGGTCTGTGGCCCAAGGAGGGGTGCATGTGGCCCAAGTGAGGCTGTGGCCCAAGGTGAGGTCTGTGTGGCTGAGGGAGTGCAGGTGGCCCAAGGAGGGGTCTCATGGCCCAAGGAGGGGTCTGTGGCCCGAGAGAGGAGGATGCTGGGAACATCTTGTGCAAGGTGGTGTATGAGGTCCTAGAAGAAAGGGGTGAGTGAGTCGTTGTGTGAAGGGAGTCAGGAAGTGGTGGCCGAGAGTGGAACGCGGGCAGCCGAGGAAGGTTGGGAATAAATTGTGGGGTCGAGGAAATCGGTGGAGTGAGGTGCATGACGTGCTTGGCCATGGTGTACATCCACCAGTGAGCTCAGGCGTGAATCCACATGAGTGTGACTTGGTGGTGATCGCCGCCGTGCCGCCACGGTGGCGCAGGCTGCACTGAAGAGGAAGGGCCCCGCCGCGATCATCCGATTGGGTGCGCCGCACATGTGGCCCGCCGTGCCAAGAAGGAATGAGGGGCTATCCCACCCCACCACCGACGGCGATAGGGAATAGGTGGTAGTAGGCGGTGGTTAGGCACACCGAAATGGCCCTCACCGTAATAGAGGTGTAAAGGCGCCGACCTTCGCGAGTATAAGAGGGCCAAGGCCACCAATAAATCATCTTCTCTTGGTGTTGATGCCGCTGCTGCACCTTTGTGTGTCTTCTTGCTAACGTGAGTCCCGAGTCACCGAAAGGTGCAATGGCGCCTACACCGGGAGTGGTCCCGTGACGGACCTAACGTGTTGGTGTGTGCAGGAAGGGTGAGGTGACCCGTGCTCGTCCGGAGCCGCCCAGACCGAACCGGATCGAACGTGAGCCGAGGAACTCCGGAGGGCGGCAGCCCGGACGAGAGGCCCGGAACGAGAGGAGGTCCGGATCGTAACCCGCTTTTTCTAAGACCGAGGAGTGTAGCGTGAGGGGAGAGAGGAAAGGACGATGTGAGAGAATGTGAACGATACGACGCGAACGGTCTAAACGCTTGGCCATACCGGCCTCAGACGGTGAACGTAGTTAGAGTATGTGTGTTGAGATCGAACGAGCGCTATGCGGTAGGAATCACAAAACGCGTAAACGGAGCCTATCATTCCCTTTGGGAACGGATTCTTCCTACAACGTGACCACGGATTGTGCGCCCGGTGCCGGCCATATCAAAAGCTAATACCACACTTATTGTAGCATTTATGGGCTTCATCTTGATTTGCCACACCGCGATAGGTACATAATATGACCAAGGCGGAAGATTGCAACCCGAACTTTATCCGGACCTTGTAACAAATCATACGTGAACTACAGACTTTCTCGACATGCCACAAGCATACAACACCGGAACCGCCACGCCCTATACATTGTGAATGGCTGCAATTCTGCAGTGATCGTCACCGTAAAAAGGCACTTGGTTGCCATCAAGGCCACCAATATGGTCCTCAAAGCTTGCAACCAAGATCTAATATCTATCGTTGTCCCACTATCTAACAATAAGCAACAAGCACTCCGTTATAGTAACGATCAAACACCAAAAGTGTGTACAAGTGAAACTTGTATTTGTTGGTCCCAACGTATGCCCATGGATATGACATTCCATTCCCAAACCGCAAAATCATGGAACGCTGGAAATCGCTTGCAAGCCAATCACTAAGGGGAGGAAAGTAGAATTGAAATCATAAGCTAGTGATTATGAACCTTGTCCTTGATTTTGACCCCATCCACAAAACCAACATTGCCTCTCAATTGTTTGGAATCTATCAAGAACCCAAACAATTGAGAGGCTAGTGTTGGTTTGTGGATAGAGGCTCACAAGGACCTTGTCCATATTCAATTCTACTTGTTCCACATGCTCGAGGTATATCCGCCTCTTTGTTACACTGGAAGATAGACGTTGTCTCATGTAGCACGGATGTCCTCACTTAAACCGGGCAGCAAACCTGAGCGAGGGTCCAATATACCAAGTCCGGAGGATTTGTCGAGATTGGTCTACATGTTCAAATGAATCACAAAACACAACCGCCAGGTGGCCGAGCAGCAAGTGTCGCTACATCAAAGTGGCACCGGCAACCATGTTTGATACTCCGACCTCTCAAGATCTTGGCTCGCTTTCCTACACCGCTGAAGCCTGCTCCGCATTATCATCACGAGATCGCCTTTCCCAAATGCACACCAAGATTTCATGTGGCACAAATAAGCCCAAACATTAGTTTTATTTATCATGGAGGCGACTTGCTTCTTATCCACCTCCTTCCAAAAGTATGGGGAATCGCATTCTTGCCTTCTCCTAACACCAAGTCAGACACCCTGTTCCATGGAATAATGGCAAATCTAGAGATAGCAGGTACGCAATCCTTAGAAGCAACCTCATACCGTCTTGCTATAACCGTGGGTGAAAACTTCAGATGTTGCGTATTGAACAAGCCACCTGGTGGCTCTAACACCTCCCAACCGTAGGGAAGATCTTCAATCTGCATCTTAGTTGCCATTGCAAGTCACAATTCGGTGTTCAGAACATGGGCTGCACGGAGGTATTGCTTAATCGAGTTTAGTGTGAAGTGAACCTGCCAAAAATGATGCTTACTTTCCATTTCAAATGGAAACATGTTTTAGGGTTTGTTTCGCCCCTGCAATTTACGAGTTCTATATGACATGCATGCCATGAGCAAGCACACATGGTCATAGCATGAGCTCATGCTCATGACATGAGGCATGACATGAGCCGCTTGGCGCCAAAGACCGGCAGGCCATGCCGGTGGCAACGGGGAGGAGAGAGACTTAGTGGTGGGCCCCACTAGATCAAGGCAACTTCGCATTAAACCCCCGACAAACTATAGTGTCCGGGCGTATAAGCATGTAAGAATAGTCTATTCTACAAAGGCTTCCTTGAGCGCCTCGAGACTGAAGCAAAGGACTTTGTTCCTTTTTCTTCCCAGTGGTATCTCCATCACTCTAGAGGTGGGAATTCAGTCACGGGGAGGTTGCCTCTGCCCGCCATTTTCTGACGGTAGGCTCTTTAGGAAGGGGGGGCTTGCTGCTCGATCAAGGATGGAGTCAGCCAAGCTTGATCAGGTTTGTCAAGACCCCGTGAAGGCGCATCTCAAAAGGTGCCTCGCTCACGCAGGCAAGTAAATTCAGGAGGTGTGAGATCGGGTGCGGATCGCTGTGGAGCCGACCATTGTTTTTCCTTTCCCAACCCGCTGTCTAACCAGATTGTGTCTAATTAAGGTGAGGTCTGTGTGGCCTGAGGGAGGGGTCTGTGTGGCCCAAGGAGGGGTCTGTGTGGCCCAAGGAGGGGTCTGTGTGGCCCAAGGAGGGGTCTGTGTGGCCCAAGTGAGGCCTGTGTGGCCCAAGGTGAGGTCTGTGTGGCCTGAGGGAGGGGTCTGTGTGGCCCAAGGAGGGGTCTGTGTGGCCCAAGGAGGGGTCTGTGGCCCGAGAGAGGAGGATGCATGGGAACATCTTGTGCAAAGTGGTGTATGAGGTCCTAGAAGAAAGGGGTGAGTGAGTCGTTGTGTGAAGGAGTCAGGAAGTGGTGAGCGCGAGAGTTCGAAAACGAACGCTGAGGAAGGTTGGGAATAAATTGTGGGGTCAGAGGAAATCAGTGACGGAGTGAGGTGCCGCGACGTGCTTGGCCATGGTGTACATCCACCAGTGAGCTCTGGGCGTGAATCCACATGAGTGTGACTTGGTGTACATGTGAATCTGTGTGCATAGGACCATAGCCCTTAACGAGCGTAGCAGGGGAACCGGGTGCCAAATAGTCAATCGCGACGCCGGCGCGTCGGTGGGTCCCACCACGGCGGTGGCGAATCCACCACGGCGGTGGCGGAACCCACCACGCGGTGGCGGAACCCACCACGGCGGTGGCGGAATCCACCACGGCGGTGGCGAATCCACCACGGCGGTGGCCGAATCCACCACGGCGGTGGCCGAATCCATCACGGCGGTGGCCGAATCCACCACGGCGGTGACCGAATCCACCACGTCGGTGGCCGAACCCACCACGGCGGTGGTCGAACTTACCACGGTCGTGGGCTCGGACAAGGTAGTTGATTATGGCTGGGTAGGAACTGATTGTAGGAGGACTAGAATCCATAGTTTTGGAACATCTTGACACAAAACCATTCCCTTGGGATCGAATCCTAGGACTATAACGACATAGAGGGTAAATGTGGCCTCTTTGCGTCTTCGGATGCAAAAACCCATTCCACAGTCGGTGACAACCACGTCCGCAACCGAGACCTCGTCCCCCCTCGTCAAGAAAAACTTAGCTCTAATACAGACGTCATTGAGCAGAGTATATCGTCGCTCCTTGAAAGGGAAGAAAATGCTCTCCTTGGCCATCAAGAACATGACGTCTCGGACGGCGTCGTGTATAGCAATACGTTGTCCATCCATTGGACAACGCGCTGGGGCCCAAGGTCTAAGGACTCTTTGGCACATATTACAGTTCGAGGCCCAAGGACTAATTATTTGTAAAAGTAATATTGTCATGGGCCAAGGACCAATTTTAGTATAAAAGGCCTTGCCTCGGACATTTCTAAGCACTCCATCACACAAAACATAAGAAAAACAAAAAAAACATTCAATAGTCCGGGGAGGGTTAGTGTACATGTGGTCTTCCACATACTCCCTTCTCATTTGTTGGCGTCCTCGCCAACTTATTGATAGGGCCACAAATGCATAGCAAGAGAGCTCCCCTGTGGATCCCCACACCGCGGTTCCCATTGCGGAGTCAAGCACAGAGACTCCCTCCACCGAAGGGCCGTGCTAATAATATAGGTTAGTTGGGGAACCATAGAAAGAGCGAACAAAAGGAATAAGACTTGCCAGTTGCCCGTCCGCATCTTTAAGCTCTTGGAAGATGGCCGCCCTGGGTACAATGTTGAAAGCGTTCTCAACATCGACCTGAAGGGCAACCCAATCTAGATGTAGCTGAAGAATCGCCTCGACTTCAAAACTCACCATTTCGAAGCCTCCCGGGGTGGCAATGCCAAATTGATGGGGGCTAAGATGAGCCCGAAATTACTCCATGAGCTGGAGGGCAATGCTGCAACTAATAAGACGTGGGAATGCCTCTCCCATAGCGATAGGGCGCACCCTCGGTGTGGGCTTCTCCATAGCCAAAAGCCTGCTGGCCCCCAACACTCGTGACATCCGTTGGGGGGTCTCCCCCTGCGCCACAGCCGCTGCCAGGAGGATAAAGAGCTCTGAAAAACCACTAGAAAGATTCTCATGAGATTCACTAGAAAGATTCTCTAGAGAAATAGTCACGGAGGTGAGGCAGTTCGAAGACCCCAAGAGAGGCGGCGCACAGGCGGGAAGAGAGGAGGCCACTTACGGGTCGCCCAACCTAGAGAGGTCGTCGATATGCGCAAGATCCTCTTTCAAAGAAGCATCCACAAATTCCCGTATAAAGCTCGGGGCCCCGACCGGGACTTCAAGGCCTGCAGCCCTTATGGAGAATCAATATCCCCTCCCACCTCCTCGGGATAATGAAGAGGGGGTATAATACCGGACGGGGACCAAACCTTGCACTTCAAGGTTTTGACTTTCAGGCCAAGGCGAGAGAGCTTCAAGGAGAAGTGGTCAAAAGCATCTTTGACTTTGTCCACCGACCCAAGGATGTAGGTGTCGTCGGCCACCGATGGAAAGAGGCACTCCCAAGAGGGAGGCGTTATTGATAATACTTTTTAACTCGCCAACCAACTGGTTGGCAAAAGCGATATTCAAATCTGCGGTGGATGGAACCATTGTCAAAACCTCCGGGACCTGAGCGGACCCATCCACACTGCTCGTCACCCATAACCGTTTTTACCGTCCGGTCCCATTCGATATAACTTGGTCTTGTGTGTCTTACGAGCGGTCGCGAGTAATGGACATCTTCTTGTACCTTAGAGAGGTTTTGAGGAATTTGGCGATGCCGATATACTCACAAATTTCAGATCGTCGATTTGTGAAGCTCTTTCTCCCTTCTCATTCGAGGCCATCTCGTCTCCTTCCCCTCTTGAATTGGGTTTGGCCCTCTGCCTCCCATCAGCAGATCTCAATAAGCGCCTCCTTGAGCATCTTGATCCACACATCTTGAGTTGTCTTCATCACAAACTTTCCCTTCGCTTTGTCATCCCGACAAACACGCTTAGTCTGAAAAGGTTTCTCCTTGCCTTGCTCCAGCGGATTTCTGATGATGATGATGTGGCTGGCTTGCCTCTAGTCGCAGTGGTGACACCGCAATGGTTGGTTCCGGCGTGGATGAGCAGAGGAGAAACAACAACATGTGACGAGAGAGAGGCGGGAAGGATCCACCCAAAGATGAAGTACGACCTTCCGTGGTGAATCACAAGTATGGTGCGGTTTAAGGAGACAAATGAACCAAGCGGCGATCAAGGGAGTAGATGGGACATTATTCAAAAACTCTAAATCCTCGTCCGTGACCAGATTCATCGTGGAATATTGTTTACCCCTCTGATCCGCGCTCACCTCGCTTCTCGGGTAATTTTGAATTGATCTTTGGAAAGATATTTTGTGCAATGCTTTAACTGTCAAGAACTGTTTATAATGACCTACCATAAGGTATTGGCCACATAAACTATTGGATGTTGGGAGCAACAATCTCAATCTTCAATCCTGATTTCCTTGATCTTGGATGCCAACTTCTCGTTGAGAACATCAAAGCTTGCTTGAGTTGCATGTTAGAATTCTCGTCTGGAGGATTCGGCCGTGGTGAGTATCTCCTTGAGTTGCGTTCGGTCGGCTGGAACCAACATCGTTGTAGGAATCTCGGTGTCTCCCCAAGAAGAGGAATCATGTGGGGTCTTGGTGGTGCGGGGATTGCAGGGCCTGAGGCAGACGTGATCCATGCAGGCTTGCCTCTATCGTCATTCCCTCCTGTGCTCTCAGGAATCGTCCCAGCTGGGATCCCAAATTTGGAGATCCCTTTGTTTGGAGTTCACGGTAGTTCGCGCGGCCCCCCATTGACCACATTCTTGTTTGTCCTTCCCCACAAGAGAATATACCTGACGTCAATTGGAATTGTCCTAGGGTGTTGCTGTGTCTTAGCATCAGCATGACCGCCCGACTGCCAGATCCACCAGACATATTAGGAGTGAATAAGACATCATTGAGCTCGATACCATGTGAAGTTGGTAGTAGCGGGCGAGAGAGGCGAAAAGCCTTGTGCGTGAAGAATACCAAAAAGCAATTGAATTGTGTAATGAACAAAATTGTCTCAAGAGAGACACTCAAGGGTCTCTTATACATCCAAGGCCATAGCTCACTTTCCCAAAGGTTCTAAAGATGGCTAACCTACCTCCAAAGGTTCTAAAGATGGCTAACTTACCACAAGCGCCTACCAATTGTATCTATTCACAAGCTTCCTAGCACCTTATCCTCTAATCCAAGTGAAAGCCTCGACCTATGATGCCGCCCTCTAAAAATCAGTAGCGCTTGCCTCGTGGCCGCCTAGCCCTGCGGCCCATGGGTGTTCCCCGCCTCCTACCACGCCCGATCCGAAGATCCTCCCTTAATATCTCCACCTCACTCCCTATCCGAGGTCCCTTCACTCCTCCTAGGAGGCGCCGCCCGCCATCGCCTCGACGCTTCTCGCCTCCTCATCATGCCCAAACAAGGCCTTCCATCCATGCTCTAGCCTCCCTTGCTCATTTCCTCGAGCACAACCGTGAAGGGTATGCCTCCCCGTGGACAATCGGGCTGGCCGCTCGAACTGAGGGAGTTGCATCCTCCCGGCCCCGACGGTGGCTTCCCCACCTTGGGTCCTTCTTCCGACGATGGCCGGCTCCACCACCGTGGTGGCCCATGACTGGCTTTAGCGGTGGTTGTTTGACCACTGCGTGGGCTGTTGCTACCCTTCTTGATTTATGCCTCTCTCTTGACCACGCCCTAGCCTCACCTCTCTCCCGCTTATACCTCTCCGCTAGCTTCTTGAACTTCTCCGGAGGTGCAGGCGTCTCCACTTGTTCACAGGCCCTTCTTTGAATGAAGGATCCCCACCTTATATAGACAATTTTTATTCCTAAAATCCCAAGGTCTAAGGACTCTTTGGCACATATTCAGTTCGAGGCCCAAGGACTAATTATTTGTAAAAGTAATATTGTCATGGGCCAAGGACCAATTTTAGTATAAAAGGCCTTGCCTCGGACATTTCCTAAGCACCCCATCACACAAAACATAAGAAAAACAAAAAAAACATTCAAACTAACAGTCCAGGGGAGGGTTAGTGTACATGTGGACTTCCACATACTCCCCTTCTCATTTGTTGGCATCCTCGCCAACTTATTGATAATACTTTTTAACTCGCCAACCGGTTGGCAAAGCGTATTCAATCTGCGGTGGATGGAACCATTGTGGAAAACCTCCGGGACCGAATGGACCCATCCACAGGTCGTCATAACGTTTTTACCGTCCGGTCCCATTCGATATAACTTGGTCTTGTGTCTCTTCTGAGCAGTCGAGTAATGAATGACATCTTCTTAGAGAGGTTTTGAGGAATTTGGCGGTGCCCATACTCACAAATTTCGGATCGTCGGTTTGTGAAGCTCTTTCTCCCTTCTCATTCGAGGCCATCTCGTCTCCCTTCCCCTCTTGAATTGGGTTTGGCCTCTCCTCCCTCACCGCCAATGATCTCAATAAGCGCCTCCTTGAGCATACCATCCATGCCGAGTTGTCTTCATCACAAACTTTCCCTTCGCTTGTCATCCCGACAAACACGCTTAGTATGTAAAAGGTTTCTCCTTGCCTTGCTCGCGCCAAAGATTTCGCATGATGATGAGGAAATGTGTAGGCGCTCATAGCCTCTAAGAGGACCACCGCAATGGTTGGTTCCGACGTGGATGAACGAGAGGAGAAACAACAACATGACGACAGGAGAGAGAGAGAGGCGAGGAAGGATCCACCCAAAGATGAAGTACGACCTTCCGTGGTGAATCACAAGTATGGTGACAGTTTTAAGGAGACAAATGAACCAAACGCGCAGCGATCAAGGGAGTAGATGGGACATTATTCAAAAACTCTAAATCCTCGTCCGGTGACCAGTATTCATCAGTGGAATATTGTTTACCCCTACAAGTCCGCGCTCACCTCGCGCTTCTCGGGTAATTTTGAATTGATGCTGGAAAGATATTTTGTGCAACTGTTTCACTGCTGCAACCTGTTTATAGCCAGCCTTACCATAAGGTATTGGCCACATGAAGCCTGCTGGATGTTGGGAGCAGCAATCTCCAATCTTTGCAGGTAATCAGTGATTTCCTTGATCTTGGATGCCAACTTCTCGTTGAGAACATCAAAGCTTGCTTGAGTTTGCATGTTATTAACGAGAATTCTCGTCTGGAGGGATTCAGCCGTGGTGAGTATCTCCTTGAGAGTTGCGTTCAGTCGGCTGGAACCAACATCGTTGTAGGAATCTCGAGGGGTGTCTCCCCAAGAAGAGGAATTCACAGGCCGTGGGGGTCTTGGTGGTGCGGGGATTGCACGGGGCCAAGTGATCCAGCTTGCCTCTATCCTTATCCCTCTGTGCTCTCGGTAGGTCGGTCCAGGCACAGGATCCCAAATTTGGAGATCCCTTTGTTGGAGTTCACGAAGTAGTTCGGCGCGCTCCCTGTCGCTGGACCAATTCTTGTTGTGGAGCCCGGTCCTTCCCACAAGAGAATATGCTACGGCGTTCAATTCGGCTGGAATTGTCCTAGGGGTCTGTTGTGTGTCTTCGCATCTGTAAAAACGCGAGCCACGCCCCTGACTAACAGATCCACCACGCCGAGGCATAATTAGGAGTGAGAATAAGACATCAGAACATTGAGCTCTGATACCATGTGAAGTTGGTAGTAGCAGAAGGCGAGAGCCGAGAGAGCGAAAAGCCTTGTGCGTGAAGAATACCAAAAAAGCAATTGAATTGTGTAATGAACAAAATTGTCTTTAAGTATTATTTAGCTATCTAGACCACATAACCCTAGTGTGTCCATTAGTTGACCAGTATAGGGTTACCCCTTTAACACGCATCATCCTGTCGGTACGCTCCAACATACATGTCCCGCCGTGGCACTTGACGAACGATTGGATGTTGTAAAATCTCAGCCTCGGGTACAACCAAAGGGCGATGCAACTCTTCATTATGTGTTTAATCGTACCATTGCCAAGCGGTCTTTAATTCCTCAGCATGCTCACTTGCTATCTTGTCCACGATGGTCGATTGCTCACCCTGCACCTCCCACCAAATATCCTCACCGCCAAATGGGTCCCGAGTTTTTCCTCTAGTTTCACGACATTTCAAGACTCTTCGGGATCTCCCCCCAGAACCGCTTTTTACTCGGACCTCTTCAATGGGCAAAGGTGACGACGCGCTGCGAATGCGTGCACTTTTCCGCAATCGAGATCTATGGGACGCTGTAAGTGGGTCCACACCCACTACAATGGGGCTCCGAGAGCAAAGAAACCGGGACGCCAGGATGAAAAGCTCAAGACCTCCCGATCGGACTAGCACAATATGGTAAGACAATGCCAAGCAAAACTTCTAAACAGATGTGGGATCACCTTGCTCGCTTATATTCTTCAAGAGATGTGATGAGTATGATGACTGCGCAAGATGATGACGGCCGAACACCATATCAACACTTTCCGAAAGCTAGATCTCAATATGAAGCCGCCACCAACACCTCCGCCTCCGAACTTGTTGCATTCCTTGTTCTCTTGATTTCCCTCCCACCCTCCCATGACCATTTCTCACCACACGTGGTCGACAAGCCCAAAAGAATTCGCGGCTTCGATGCGCAAGACCTCGACATCATGTCGCAACTCATCGGAGCCATGATTCGAGGAGTCCAGACGCCATGAGCCCAAGTCCACCGATGATACCGGAAGAGGCAGAGGAAGAGCGCGCAAAAGTTCTCCTTCCAATAGACCGCTTATTCCACACCAAACAAATATCATGGCGAATCCAACTCTTCCACACCTTCCGTGGTAACCAAAAGAGTGGAATTATTTGTAATTGGTGAATTCCTAATCACATGGAAAAGGACTGTAGAAAGAAGAAGAATGGGAACCTAGATCGAGGCTCCGCTCATGTTGCTTCAAGAAACACTCTTCATCAACAACACGTGTGCTCACTATTTGCCTTGCATCCTCTAAGCCGCCAACCGCTTATTGGTACCGGAGTGGAGCAACATCACATATCTCATACAACAAAGACTTCGAGTCATACACCCCACCTGGACATCCGACTGTTCTCCGGGCGATGATCACACCTTCCATAGCGGGCCTAGGTTGTTGTACTCGATGTGATTCAGTCGACTCTTCATCTTCATCAAGTCCTCCATGTCGCCATGTGCAAAACCTAGTGTCACCGCTAGTCTTTGCAAAGAACATACATGCAGTGTCCTTTTATATGCCGATAGTTGTTCCTTTCCTACCTCAAGAATAGAACACACAATATCTGACCGGCATCTTAGAAGATGGACTCTATAGATTGTCGATCAAAAGTAGGAGCCACATTCCCAATGTAGCCTCCCAACATTCTCGCACATTACCAACACACACGATGCTCGCATTGTAGATTAGGTCACCTAATAGTCGGTTACTCCAAATGTCTAGAGACAACATAGAACACCTATCTCTCCAAGGTTCACAACTTAGATTGTGCGAAACCTGTCCTCACAAAACGTCAGAACCTTTCAAAATCCATCTCCTCAAAGGGCCAAGTCACCTTTTAGAGATAGTACACACGACATTTGTGGACCCCTCTCTACACCCTCCTTTAGTGGTAGTAGATACTTCAACTTTCACCAGACTATTCCCGTTCGCCTCCTACATCCTCACCACAAAAGAGTGAAACTTATCGCTTTTCAAGGATTACATGGCATGTAAAAGGCTTACGATCACAAACTCAAGACCTTACGTTCCGACAACGGTGGAGAGTTTACATCTCATAGATTTGCTGAATTTTGTCGAGTCAAGGCGTAGCTCAACAATTAAGTGTAGTATACACTCAAAGAATGGCGAAAATAAGAATCTCCGCCTCCAAGAGATTACAGTTGCTGTTAACACAAGCTAACTTATCCAAAGCTTATTGGGTGAGGCCCTCCTTAGAACCTATCTCATGAATCGCCGACTTCCTCATTCAAGGTATGACTCCATATGAAGCATTCACGCAACAAGCCTTCCATAGATCACCTTGAATTTTTGGCTCCCGCATATGTCTTTATCCCTAAAGTACAACAGCAAGTTAGATCCAAAAGCTGCCAAATATCTATTTATTGGCTACACCAAGGCATCAAAGGTTACAAGCTATTTGAACCCACAACACGGAAGCTTATATATGCCAGGAGTGTTACTTTTCATGAGTCTTACCTCTTTTTCCCCAGCAGTGGGAGCTGGTACATCCGCCCCGAGGACGTCTCTTCAAGAGCCCTCGATACCTCCTCATTTGATGATACTGATTATATCACTCAATTTCCGCCTCGCTACGTGTTCCCGTGGAACCTATTGCATCTATTCCACAAACACCACGATGGCGACAACATTCAAGTCGAGGAGCCGTGACACTCTTTATGAAGAGCATGATGACCCTCCGTGAATGACATGGAGCACCATGATCCTATTGATGTTCTGCTCCGGAAGATGCACCGAACCTACACAAAAGGTACAACTTAAGAACCCGTCTGCAATCTCGGACCGCAGGATGGAAGGAACCTCCTTTAGGATATAGCTTTTTGATGATCCCCCCTCGTATCACTTTTACTCACAAGTCGTATACAAGGCAACCATAGATCGAGAAGAACCTCTTACCTTAAAACAAGCTTTCTCTTCTCCGAAAAGCCTTATGGAAGGTAGAGATTAATATAACTCTCTCATTAGTAACTCTACATGGGAATTGGTTAAGCCACCTAAGGGTAGGAAGATAGTCACCAGCAAATGGGTATTCAAAATTAAGAGAAAAGGAGATGGTTCCATTGAGAGATACAAAGCACGCCTTGGCTGTGGGATTCACCCGATACCGGGTTTAGATTACCTCCCATGGGCCACATTCGCCCCGAGCAAAGTTTGCTTCCCTTAGAATAATCTTGCCTTAACATCATGATCTTGAGCTCCATATGATGGATGTGAAGACAACATATCTCTATGGCCGTCTTCAAGAAGAAATCTACATGAAACAGCCGAAGGTTATTAAAAGGCAAGGAAGATTGGGTATGCAGACTAATTAAAGGCTTGTATGGTCTGCAACTGGTAAAAAATATGGACATACATGTGAAACTCATCAAAGAGGCTTCCGCAAAGTGATGCCGATGCATGCATGTATATCCTAATATCGTGCAATGATACCTTTTACTTATTGCCGACGACGTATTCATGGCCACAAACTCTCTTACTCTCCTAGCCGAGATCAAAAGTCGGCTCAAGACTTTTATGAAATGTCCGATTTAGGAGAATGACATATGCACTTGGTGTCAACATTATTAGAGATCGAGCAAACAAGACTCGAGTATTGTTCAAACCAAGTACATTAAAGAAGTTTAACCAAGTTTGGACTTGAAGATGCGAAACGCCTACACCTTTTGCTAGTGGTCGCTTACCATGGATATGAGTCCAAAGACAGACAAGATAAGTTGGAAAATGTCGCATCTATCGACATCTTTGTTGGCACACTTATATATTTATCCAACTTCACACACGGATATATCTTCAAGTCACCCCGCTCACAATTCTCGAGAACCTCGACGTGAACACCGGATGTCAACTAAGCGCATATTCGATACCTCAAGGGTACCATGCACAGGATTGACATTCAAGTATACACCGTGCATAAAGACGTTGACATTAACGACGCCGACGCCGACTATGCCGGTGACTCGACACACGCAGATCCGTATCGTGCATGCGCTATTGGGGGAGCACCAATATCCCGGTCAAGTAAGAAACAACCAACCATAGCCTTGTCCAAAGACCGAGTCGAGTATACTAACCTCTAAAGACATAGTATGGACTAGGCTAACCTTGAGTGAACTTCATCACAAGGTGAAAAGCCCACCTTGTTGTTGAGTGATAGTCGTGGAGCTATAGCCTTGTCAAGGAACCCATCTTCCACTCTAGAACTAAACATATTGTCGTCGAATATCATTATATCGAGAGAAAATAGAGGATAAAACTATAGATATTAGTTATGTTCAAACTTTAGATAACGCATGATTTATTAACAAAGTCACTAGGCATTGAATTGCAGAAACATATGAAATGTTTAGGTATATTGGACACATTGTCTAAGCCTCCGACTATAGTTCATCCTATACTAAATTGGTCTACTTGAGATAACCTTAAAAACTAGTCCAATATTCTATTCTAAGTCTTCTAAACATAGGCTTCACGCCCCTCTCCTTCACATAGTTGAGGAGCTCTATGGAAAATAATAAAAATATTAATAATCTTTTAGCAAGAGAAAAATAAGTTAGAACACCTTTTTAGAATCACAAAAGGCATGTCTACCTTTTTCATTTTTCTCATTTTCTTCATTTTCCACTTCATTTTCCTTTTTCCCAAAATTTTCCATACATAAATCTGCGAAAATAGTATCAGAAAATTCATTACAATTTATATTTTTGGAACTGGAAAATGGTCACTTGAACATGCCCACAAACGGGCTTACAACTCGGTGCCTCTCCTCACGGGGGGGAGGCATCCACATCGCCCAACCTCCCTTCACATGGGGGAATACCTTGCTCACAATCGTCATCACACGAGTGCTAGACCACTTCCTACCACCAGGAAATCGTGGTGGGCTCTCAACAAAAGTTGGAATCGAGGGGTAGAGGATCACTGCTGCCTGTGAGGCGCTTTTCGGCGCGATCTCCCTGTGGGCCGGCCTCCTCTTTTTCCCGGCAGTCGGGCTCATCCTCCCGATGGGCGGGCGACTGGTATGTGTGGCGGCGGGCGCGCCCGTGTGGCCCCTCCGACGGATGCGGCGCTTTCCGCACCGAATCCGTCTCCTGCAATGCTTTGGGGTTGAATCGAGGAGCGCGACAGAGCGGATGGGGAGCGAAGCTCGAAATGAAACCGTATGGGGGAGGGTACATTAACGGTATGACCTTCCCCCCACATGGGCATACGGACGGGCATCATATGGCCCGGGCCGTTACCCATTTAATGGGTTTTCACTTTTTACCTCTTTCAAATTTTCCTTTAACTTTTACCTATAGTTTTTACTAAGATTAACCTAATTTGAGTTTTACTTTTATCTTTTTACCTTGTTTAGGAATTTACCATTTTCCTAATTAATTTTTTGGTAATTAATTTCGATTACATTAAATTCTGCTTAAATGTAACTTAAGCCAGTTTTTAATTATTTTCTTAGTTAGCGGATAGCTTTCGAGTTAGTGGGAGCTAACTGACCCTTTTGGGCTTATTTTGAAGCTATTTCTTCACACCTAGTTCATAGTGAGTGGGAGTGATGAAATATGACCTATTTAGGGCACTCTTCACTAGGGCACCTAAGACTATTAATTAATTTAGTTCTTAGGGCTTTAGGTAGTTTATGTAGTAGTTAGTTGTTACAACCACCTAGAGGTTAGAACTACTTATGGTTACAACCACCTTATGGTTATAACCACCTAGCCTATATAAAGGCTTTGTACTTTCTATTATAATCAATGCATACAACTCTTTTGTGCAAAGCTTTCTATTATCTGCCTGCTATGTTTTGCTACCTAGAGCAGCCATGATTCTCATCAAATAAAAAGGATTATTTCTCAAAGAAGTTTCATAGTGAATATACCTAATGAAGTAGATATATTATTACTCATGTTGTGAAAAAAGATATTTTATTGTTTATGAATTAATAATAACTATTGTACAATATTTTTAAAATATATGCTTTCCACCAATCACTCCCGACCTAAAAGTGCCACGAAGTGGCCTCTTCCATGCAGCACACTCTCTAGGTTAGCACCAAGCCTAGGTTGATTTGTTCTCCACACAAAGCCTATGTCACCTAATATATTCTCCACACAGTTAGAAATAATAGAAGATCACCTTGGTTTTGTACTAATATGGTTAGTCAGCTAGACCTAGCAGTTAGTATAGGTAGTTAGCTAGGCTAGCGAAAGGACACACCCCTTACAAGACCACCTATAAAAGCCCACATATGAACACACTTGATTCATTGTTAATATAGCATCTTTGCTTAAGACGCTTCCGCATGCAATTCTATTTTGATTTCAGAGCCACAGGGCTCTTATTATGGTCTCCAGGTCCAATGGCTAGATTACGCATGTATCACTATTTAGGTGAGCAATGGACGCATGAAGCTCTACTTGCTCGCTTATGGATAGAAGCACTTGATACGTCGTTCTGGATAGCAGATTGAAATGACATGACCACCATTGGAAGTTACGCTATCTTTGTCGTCGCTTCCATACAACTAAGTAGATGGGCTCACCCAAGTCTTCCACTAAATCTAGACTCACTACTCTTATGGGATTAGATTTAGTGTCCTACAATTTTTCCTTTAGAAGAAATGAAAAAAAAAAAGCATGTTTCTATTTTTATAATATTTATCTATTTGACAAAAAAAAAAGGGAGATTTGATGGGGTTCTCTACATAGGTTTATAAGCAGGGATTTGTGTTTAGGGGAAGGCATTCAGCCTTGCTCCTTTTCACACATTGCTCTTCTAAGCTCTAATTCTCCACCAATCCTAACAAGCCTCACTTCTACACACCAATATGGCCAGAAATCGACGCAACGCTGCTCATTCTCGGCGCTTTGGTGACGATGTGGAGCGTGCTCAAGGGCGATCAATTCAACTTAGGAATTCACGGGGATTCGGATGGCAGAATGCACCATGCTACTATCAATTCTTGGGTAACAACTTCATGGATGCTTTGATCCAAGCTTTGGATAACAGAGGGTGGGCTCCCCAGCCTAATGTGGCTCTCAATCTTCGTGAATTGGGATCCAATCGATCTCCAAGTCACAACAATCGCCAACAAAGGAGATTGGAGGAAAGATGCAAGCGTTCTGGTTTTTCTGTTGATTCCCAGCCCAATTCCTCACCTTGTAGGACATCCTCAAGGTGCCATGAAGATGCAAGTACATCTCACCAGAAGGATTTGTCAGTCGGCATCAATTCCGCTGGAAATTCTGCATGGGAGGAGAGCGACGACGATTTGATCGTCAGCGAGTTTCTCCTTTCCAGGCTGCAATCATGAGAGGAGAGGCACCTGATCCCACCAGGCCCTGACGGTGCCCCATCTGTCAGAAGCAGAGCCACAGGAGGGGGACCTGCACCCCCGATTGCCCAGGCTCCGGCAGACGCCATCGCCGAGGTCAAGAGAGTCGCGCGACGCGAAGGAGACGCACATGCACACGCGAGAGGCACGTCGCGCGGCCTCGCTGGTGCGCCCGCGAAACGGTGCCCAACTTAAGTTGAGCAACTGCTTGCGGGGCTAGTAGCGGGAATAATCATCCACTATCGTCATAAAATGGCGCGCTCCGCCTAAAGAAGTAACAGGGAGAGGTCCACACAAGTCTACATGAACGAACTCCAAAGGCTGAGAAGCCCTAAGAGCAGGAAGACCAGAGTAGGGAGAGCTCCGGCTTGGCAGCACACGCCTTCAGAGGTGGTGTCTTGGCCAAGGAGGGCAGCTTATCTCGATACAAGTCCTGCTGAGTCATGGCAAGGAGCTTGGCAGGATTGAGGTGCCCAAGTTGACAGTGCCAAAGTAGAGCATTAATATTCTTAGATGAAGGGAGCCCAGGTGGTGAGGCAACCTTAGAAGATGCCACCACTGAAGCAATTGTAGTGTACACAGGGGTGCCAGTGAAGATGTAGAGATCACTTCGGGGCTGCCCTCCTGCTACAACTCGCCCTGGCTGAGAGGAACGATAGAGGAAGCACTCCTTACGTCCAAACTCCAGCCGAAAAGCTCCATCAAGCAGAAGTTGGCGAACGGAAATCAAATTCTTAGCCATCTGCGGGACGTGGAGCACATTATTTAACACAAGGGAGGAATCATCCTCCAGTGTGAATGTCACAGAACCAACTCTAGCAATGCCAAGGCTAGAGTCATCGCCCAACAGCACAAAACGTTGAGTATCAGTTGTCGCCGTGTAGGAAGTAAACATGTGCTTGGAGCTGCAGATATGGGCAGTGGTTGCGGAGTCCAGCAACCAGGAGGTCCTGAACTCTGAAGCTACCAAGCACACGGTTAAATCAATCTCAGACTTGGACTGGTTCTTGGCCTTGGAGACGACAGCTGTATTAGCAGTCTTGATCTCACGCTTGGCCTCACCGGCCTGCTTCTTCCTGCACTCTCGCTCCCAGTGGCTGGGTGACTAACACCAATTGCACATCCCTTGACGTTTTGCAGGCTTGGAAGAGGAAGGGGCAGAAGGAGCAGCCTTTGATGTGCCGGAGTTGTTGTTTCTCCGAGGGTTGTTCCCTCTCTTCTGTTGTTGATTTTGTGACCATCCAGGAGTCACAAAATTACTCTCCACCGTGTTAGGATGTGCCGGAATTGTAGCGGGATGCCTCCTCCTGAAGGAGCGCGCTAGCAAGCTTGGACACTGATAGAATTGAGTGAATTTAGATAGGCCGAAAACCAGCATTTGCATGGCTTGACGATCCAACTTGAGCCACGCATCAACCGCCGACTGAGGTGCGGTAGGCTTCGGGAAAACATCCTCCACCAGTGGGAGAAGATCACGCGTGTTGAGAGCCGTCTTCATCCGTCGAGACCAAATCTCATATTTGGTCCCGTTGAACTTATCTCTCTCTTTGAAGTCCATAGAGACGTTCACAACATTAATTACAGGAGCCAGAGATGGCGGAGGTGGTGGTGGGGTGCCTCCTGACATGGCCAAATCCTTGGCTCCACAAACACCAGCCACCTACAATGCATCAGCCGGATCCAGTGCTCCAGAATTGTTTTTCAAAACACCTGCCCCCTCAAAGCTCGACTCAATTCGTCGAACAGTCTCAGCAACATTCACTAAGTTAGTGCTAATGTGTGTGATGGACTGCCAGAGAGATTGATAGTGTTGTGAGCGATGCTCTTGTGTAGAAGCTTGGGATTGAGCCTCGTTGTCCTTGAACTCCTTGTAGCCAGCTTCAAGAGTCTCGAACGCAGGAGAGCTTAAGGTTCTAGGTTCCTCCTTTACAGTAGCATAGGCAGGTTTCGATGAACTAGCATTGAAGTCATGTATCGGAGGCAAACATCTCATGGACATAAACCTTGAGCTTGATGAGGATCTCCACCACAATCGCCACAAAAATACGTGTATGTAGGAAAATCTGCTGGAGGAATGCCCGAAAAATAGTTCATAGGGGCGAAATTAAAACTACAACTAGGAGCCCCGGAATGGAGAGTGTACCTTATCGTATGGCAGTTGGTACCCTCATGTTTCTGAGCAATTGGACAAGACCAGACATATCTAATACCGTTAATGCAGTTGCCCAATTCTCTGAGAACCCGGGAAGGGATCACTGGGTTGCACTTAAAAGAATTATGCGGTATCCTAACTATGATCTCTGCTACAAGCCTAGTGGCAAAAGAAGTCTACAATTGACTTGCTATGTAGATGCAGATTGGGCTTCCGATGCAGACATCCGAAAGAGTCTATCGGCATATTGCTTCCTCGTCGGCTTCATAGTTGTAAATTGGTCTTGTTGGAAACAAGCCTCTAATCTTTATCTTCCACGGAATCGGAGTATAAAGCACTCACAGAAGCCACAAAGGAGGCTGAGTGGGAAAGGAAGTTATGCGAAGACTTGGGTATGCAACAAGCAGGACTTACGCTTATTAAATGTGATAATATGTCAGCCATCGCTTTGATTTCTAACCCTAACATAGTAATATTCATTCCGGCGAAATAAACAACGTCGGTTCTGAGAAAGTTGCCGCCGCTTGGTAGTTTTTGTCCAGTTACTAATTCATATTAAACACGGCACTTCAAAAGCACTCGCTCCTGCGCTTAGCAATCCATCAGAGTGGGATGTAACTTTTGTGTCCAAATCGTTTGAAATGATGGTGACAAGGCGCAGGAATGCTGGCGCCCAAGCGGAAATCCTTTATTCTAATTAGGCTATCTCCATAAGAGCATAGGGTGCTAGCATATTGGAGCCGTCATTAGTATAACCCTAACCCTAGGGTTTAGGGTCTCAACCTTGTTTTGACGAACGTGCGGGTTAGGGCGCACTTCTGTAGGTCGAGGGTTACATACTGTTGTGACGAACTTTGTGTTGTGCAAAGGGCGCCGGCATGTCGGCGCCCTTCGTCTTCTAAATTCTTTCACGAGTAACACATTATGCACCCATGTACATTATGACTTACATACATTTAGCCATGTGTCGCTTGCTTGCGCAAGAGAATGAGAAAGAACACACCACCTTTGACACTTCCGATGACGATGCAGCCTTGGTTGCACACAAAGATGGTGTCCAACATACAAAACACCTAATCATTTGCTATGATCTCCGTAGAAAGATAGTCGCGGCCTGCAATGAGCTCGAGAATAGGGAAGAAACTTGGCCGTGTCATGTCTTTCTTCACCGTTCCGATTCCAGTACAATTTGCGATCATGAATATTAGGGCATGGGTAATTTCAAACAACGTGCTTAGAAAACCGTTGAAATTTGAAAATAATTTCCATGATTTTGAGTCCAAGATTACAAATTATTAGAATAAGGGGATTTGAAACCGAACCAATTATTAATCACTTTTACAACACAAACTATGCTGGCCAAAATATACAACACAAACTATGCTGCCCAAAATATACAACACAAACTATGCTGGCCAAAATATACAACACAAACTATGCTGGCCAAAATGCTGAGGGACTGGAACGATCACGGGCCTGTGAAGTACATATAAAACTGCACGCAAAGTCACAGGAGATTGCTTCCACGAGCAAGTCGTTGTGTGAGTGGACACAGACAGAATGCAGAAGCATTAGAAAGCACACTAGTGAAGCCAATTCGGTAAAGCCGCGTTTTCGAATGGCTTGGAAATTACCAAAGGATGTGCCTCTTATAAAATTGAAGGTGGAAAACAAAAATCTAAGGTTGGCAGCTCAGCACTTCCAGGTTGCCACTGCTAGGTATAGACCACCAAGTCAGCAACTGTGTGGAGAGTAAGGCTTCCATCCCTTGCATCAACTTAAGCTTTTTGTACTCAACCTTGACTGCAAGCCTGATAAACCCCCATATGGTCGACGACTTGAAGATGCTTTCCTATGAGTCAGATAATGTTCGGAATTGAGCGATTAGGCCGAGTAGGTGGTGACCTTGGACTGTAGAGTCCTAACCCGAGGTCATTAGAGGACTCTGACCCCAGATCCAACTCCAGGCACGAAACAAACTCCTTTGGGTACAGGCTAGACGCTAGAAGATACGAGCCTGCCTCAAGGCAATGCGAGCGTGCCTGCCTCAAGGCGATGCGAACTTGATTCCTGCCGATACGAACTTGAATCTCGGTAGTAAGAATTGCATATTGGGCCATGAGGATCATACGATCCTGAACACTCATGGCCGACTCGTTGCTCTTCCCGTCAGGTGGACAGTGATAAGCCATTGCACCTTTGCCGGTAGCACAATCTGGCCTACACTCCTCCTCTGCTACGTACATCATCCTATCTGTCGTCAAGGGGCCCATTGGCCGATGCGCCGGCCATCAGGTAAGATCGTCTTGTCTTAGGCCAAATGGACACACATTTATAAGAACGTCATTATTAAGCATCCTGAGCTTAGATCGGTACTTAGATGGGGTGATGTGGACTACGGACTTCCCTTGGGGGTTAGGAAATAAGTAGGGTTTTGTTTTTTTGTAGGAGCGAAGGATAAAATAAGGCGGAAAAGGGGCGAATAAGCACGGATAGCACTCCGGACTGCACTCCGGAGTATACTCCGGACTCGGAGTGAAACGTGCCGGACCTACTATGGCGGGCCGGGGCAGGGACCCACCTCAGTCCAGGTGGATAAATCGCCAGGAAAGTAAGTTAGAAGTTGAGCCGTGAGGACGGACTAGGCGGCGCCACGTGACGGTGGAGTGGAGGACGGGCATGCACCGGGGCTGGCTGCTGCGAGGGGCGTTATAGCGGTATTCACGCGCGGCTAGCGGCGGCGTAAACGGCGTAAGGCGAGGAAGCGAGGCGTAAGGTGAAATAAGCCATGCGAGACCTCGCGATTACAGACGGAAGAGGCGCCTTCCGATTCTCGAAGGCGCCGAAGGAGAAGGTCATTTCGCTGCGACCAGAGACAATTCGCGATCTCTTGTGCTCCATGATCGGCTCTCGCGCTACCTCGTTGGACGCTCATACATCTTTGCGCGCGGCTCACCGTTGAGGTTGGAGCAGCGAACGCGGCGAAGAAGGAGCAACGTGCCGCCTCCTGCGCCTACGAACAAAGGAGGAGAAGGCGATGGCACCCAAAAAGCCTGCGGAAGTTTGGGAGCCATGGAACCTCGTGGAGCGCAACATTATGACTCGGCGCTATCCGGACTTTGGACCCTGGCTGGAGGAAGCGGGAGAATTGGTGCAGGAGTGGCACTTGGATGCGTTCCATGATCTGGACGTTCGACAGTGTCACCCTGGTCCGGGAGTTCGCCCGGAAGATGCTGGCGGCGGTCAACAAGGAGGTGCGATCCAAGAACCTCCGGGAGGACCCGAGGCGATGGACCTTAGAGGTCCTGAGGGCGGCCTATAACCGCCCAAAGGAGGAAGAAGGAGGAGTGGTACCAGAGCCTCTCAAGGCGAAGGGGAAGATAGGGCCGACAGCAGTGGCCGATCAGGCACAGGGGCCTTGACGCAGAGGACCACCAACGGATGGCTGATATCCGACCTGCTGGACAGTCGAGTAAGGGCGGTAGCCCGGATCATTGTCCATTGGAACGTGCTCACCAAGGTGGATCACCAAGATTTTTTTTTAAGGGGTGAATGCTATGCATCTCAAACGAAGATACATGAGGTATTTTTTAGTCAAAATCCACTCATAGCATGCTAGATAGCTTGACACCATGCCATGCTTATTATATGGATAGGAGTTGGTTTGTATTCAACCATAAAGTTTATCCACATGTGGCCTAACTCTGACCTAGGTTAGACCATGTGCGTTTTAGAAATTGGTTTTCAACTAAAGGTGAGGTCTCCTCTCAAAGTTGCTCAAGACAACGTTGTTGTGAAAAACTAGAACATGTTCCAATATATTTAGATTTAATCCACTTAAACATCACTAGCTTTAAGTTAAACGCTAAGCTACTATACAAAGAAGGAGTTACTGAATAAAAAGTGCCGAACCTTTACTAGTCCTCATGAGAGACCCTTTCAAGTGCAGCCATCTGCATGTTTCCGTTGTGCGGTTGGTTTAGGGTTTCCAAACTCTAAGGATACCAGCGTCCCCATGTACATACGGTTTGGTTTTGTGAAATTGAAATGTGGGCCCGTTTTGGTTTTGTGAAATTGAAATGTGGGCCCGTTTTGGTTTTCGGGAGGCTTAAATTGTTGTTGGCGCGCTCGCTAGCCAGTACCATGGAAAGGCATTTTGTCGCTCATTTCTTGAAAATTATCACTCATGGGTATGTGCACATGGAGAGGCATTTTGTCTCTCATTTCTTGAAACTAATCACTTGCCTTTTGAACGGAAATGAATTTCTTTGTCACGCTGCATATTACTGCAAGTAGGGTCTCCAAGCATATCACTCTAAGTAGGGTCTCCACGCATTTCACTCCAAGTAGGGTCTCCACGCAGCAATTATTGAAAAGAGTTGACACACGATCAACGCCAAACTCTCTGCCTTCGCATAATTTCCTCTTATAGTCAAAGATCCAAGTGAGCGCCCTCACTCACTCATCGTCAATTGCACAATGCCGCTCCGATACCATAATGATTTTGTGATACCATCATTAGGCTATGGCGATGAACAGGACATACCAAATATTCCAGAAGCCAATAATTTGTATTAAGTGCATAAGTAGCATGAGGAACAAAAGTGTTTAAGTAGAGGTCTAGAGAGATAATTATCATAACTAATTGATAAAAAATAATTATAATTGAATAACTTGAGGATTAATCCATTCACCCTCATTTACTATCCGCCGCGTTGGAAATAATAGACCCCAATTCACAAATTTCATAAGACCCTTTCTTTGTGTGTAATTTGTATCATCTTTCGATTCCAACTTGCTCTTGTCCCTCTTGCTTACCTCTTGCACGATCTTCACACATGCGATCCTAGGCTACCAACTTCTTTAGCAGCAAGCAAGAGGGCAAACCAAGAAGACAAGGCTCCCCAAAACAGTGTCTTTTATGGCATTGTTGTTAAGTCCAAAGCAAGCAAGAGGGCAAACCAAGAAGACAAGGCTCCCCAAAACAGTGTCTTTTATGGCATTGTTGTTAAGTCCAAAGCAAGCAAGAGAGCAAACCAAGAAGACAAGGCTCCCCAAAACAGTGTCTTTTATGGCATTGTTGTTAAGTCCAAAGCATCGTCGTAGATTCAGTGTCCTTGTGAATGACCATGTTGTAAATCATGCGCTTGCGTTGCAAAACCCAATTTGTTTTAATTTGTGTATTTTAGCATTGTTAAAGTGTCAGTTGTAAAACACCATGTCCCGTTGTAAAACACGCTCCATTGTAAATGACTTCATTGTCTCATTGTAACTTCTCACCGCGTAGGAAAAGACCCTTGCACCATTGCAAAATCCCCATCGCAAATCAATGCCTGTTGTAAACCTCAAGAGCCAGCATAGTAAATGACCATTGGGTGTGCCACATCATCACAATAACCCATGGTAAAATCCACTATGTTGTAAAACCCCTAAACTCATGTTGTAAAGTCATGAGAGCATACTTGAAAATAATACATAGACCCAAAACTCTTGTAGTAAAATGAAATGACGCCAAAATCTCCAAAAGAGCCATTAGAAAAGACTTGTTTCCTAGTAGCAACGGCATTTCTGACCTGTGTTTCTCTAACCTTTGGTACCAGCTGTCGCTTGGTGCATAACTTGTTTTGCTTGAATGCACAACATATGTAGATATATGCAAGTTGTCTCTACCTTTCTCCTACACTCGTGGTTAGCACAAAACGGCTTGAATTTCAATAAAACAAACTGCCCACTTGCAATCCTTCAACCAGGAGACGAGTGAGAGACTTGTACCTTGAACTAACTAAGTCCTTAAGCAAAGTGTGGGCCATCAGCTAGTGCCAAGTCCTCAAGCAAATGAGTGTCCAATTGAATGGCAACTGTGTACCTGACGACTTTTCTTACAACTGTGCTATTTAGAATTGATATTGGGTATAGGTACGTAAATCCTTCAGGTCATTGGCAAAAGAAGAACTCTCTAAAGATTCAGATTCAGGGTGTTGTTGTGCTGAATTCGTATCATTAGTTTCAATGAATGAAGGAATAGCCATAGCAATCTCAGCACACCGATTACACTGAATTGGTGTTATTAGTTTCAGTAAATGAAGGAACAGCCGTAGCAATCTTAGCACACCGATTACACTGCTACCATTCAATGTGTGCCTGGTTTTGGCGCAACCTAAACCCCCACCAGCGACGTTTTGCACTTGCGCCCACTATAAGTGGTAAGAACACGAGCTGAATTCATTTCCTTGTCTCCATTCAAATGTCTGGTCACCCGGGAATCGGCGCGCACAAAGCTTATGATCGGCCCGGGAAGGTATGGCATTTAAATATGATTTACGAAGCAGCAAAATTGTTAGTGGAACCAGCAAAACTGAAGCGTGAATAAATGAACACCGCACGGTTTTAGAACCGCACGGTTCTGAAACCCGCTTGTTTGCGGCAATGCATTCACATGCGGGCGAGTCCTCATCGGACATGCATGGAGATGTGGCAATGACCGTATACGGACCGCATACGGGCTGTACGGGAGTGAGGCCCGACAGAGGTTGCCCGGATGGGATGGTGGGGCCAATCTTTGAAGAATTCCTTGCATCTCTGCTACCGGGGCTGATCGCTGATCGGTGCACTCACTTTTGGGTGAATTCACAAGTTCATGGCTTAAAGTGCGCTTGAAGTTTCGGAGAAGTTTCCACTTCACGCTTGGCGGCTTGGCTGAAACTGAAACGTCTCTAGGTTCGATCGACACGTTGGTGGAGGCAGGTCGAGGCTGATACGAAAGCAGCGTGTGAAATCGAATGCGGCTCAGCAGATTGATGAGCGGAGATGGAGATCGGCGTGAGGAGGGTGGCGGAGGTGCAGTCCGGCTTCGTAGCGCTCCCTTGGAATCTGCTGCGATTGCTGGACTTGGACAGGGGTGGCCTGCCGAATCGCGTGGTGCTGGAGCTGCGGGCGAAGCGGGATCCCCCGGGGGAGGCCTGGTATGTGGTGTGGGGAGGGGCCACGGCTGACTCGCCGGACATCGAGGTCCCTCAGGCGCTGGCGCTCTGCATGGGAGTGGAGGACGGATGCCGGGTGGAGGCCCGGCCGCGGACGGATGTCATGGAGGCCAGCAGAGTGGAGATCGAGCCGGCCAATGAGAACGACTGGGAGGTGCTGGAGCTGAACTCGGAGTATCTGGAGGAGCAGATCCTGAACCAGGTGGCCGTGCTGCAGGAGGGGCAGAGGTTTCCCGTCTGGGTGCACGGCCAGACGCTGCTTTTGCTGAAGGCTGTGTTCACGGCTCCCGACAAGGTGGTGCTACTGGTGCCGGGATCGGAGCTGGTTGTGGCGCCTATTCCGAGGAGGCTCAAGGGAGCGGCTAGTGCATGTAGCGCTGCAGTTGCTGTGGGGGATAGTCCGGCGGTAGCGCATGCTTCTGAGGCCTGGTTGCGGATTCAAGAGCTGGATTCGAGGCTGCCGCAGCAGTGTCAGGTGGGAAGTGCTGCGTGCACCACGCAGCCGACTACGGTCGTGTTTTTGTCTGCAAGCACGGCACGGGCAGCTCGTCTGGAGGATAAGCAAGTGGTGGTGGTGGCAGTTCCTGTTGTTCGGAACGGGTTGCAGAAGGCACATTCTGGGAGGATGGATGGCCTGGTGTTGAGGTTAGGGGAGCTGGCAGGGCCGGGGGATGACGCCGGTTTGGGTGTTGAGAGCGGAGCCGGGGCTAGGCAAGCGTTCGTGCGTGTCTGTGTGTGGCCAGGAGTGGCAAAGGGGCATGTTATGATGGCTCAAGCCCTGCGGCTTTTCCTTGGGACTAAATTACATACTCGTGTCCGTGTCCAGTGTGTCCCTGAATCCTCACCGACATCCAAGCCTTCTTACCTCCTCTTGTCTCCCTTAGGGTTTGTTGAACGTCAGCGAGAGCAAGGGTCTGGAGCTGGGGGAGTCAATGCTGGTACCAGAGCGTTTTCTGCCAGGAGTTTGGTCTCAGCAGAGGAGGATTTGAATGCAGTGTTGTCGTCTGATGGACCTCGTGCTCTGGTGTCGAGGCACAAGGATTTGCTTGCAGCTGCTATGGCGGAGGGGTCAGCACAACCGAATTCTGCAGCAGCTAACGTTGAGAAGGGGAATGGGTACGGTGCAGCTGTCATTATCAGGGCCTGGGTGTCTGCTCAAATCGCTCCTGGCTGGCACTCGAGCCATGGAGACGATCCTCAAGTTCCACTAGGCAGCAAGGCTGTCATTCATCTCAGGTTAGGGGTGCATGCTGACTCTCAGAAACTGGATGAGGAATATGCCCTGCCTGGCAGGTCTAGGATGGTTGACGATGTGACAACGAATAGGCAGGCAAGAGACTTGTTCTTTTTGCTAGTATTACAGGGTTCGGCTGTTAATTCCAGACCAGCGCAGTCTGTTCCAAGGATCACAGAGGACAAGAATTACCTCTACTATTTGTCCGAAACATCGTCACTGCTAGATCTCGCCCTGGCAGTGAGAGGGGAGGTGCCTGGGGAAGCTTCAGAGAGACAGGGGCAGATGCGTCTGGGCCGCCCCCAATTTACACCGTGTCCAGCGGGGATGGATGTAGACGAAAATGAGGCTCCAGAGTTGTCATCACTTTCTTGGCTTGAAGGCCCAGCATCTGAGAGCATTTCCAGGTTGCGTGTACTGCTGTCGCCAGTGTTGCAAGGGAATGGTACTAGGACTGAAATGCCTTGTCCTGGGAGTGTCCTTCTACATGGACCACCTGCATGTGGGAAGACTCGACTGGCTTTGGCACTCGCTCGAGATCTGAAGAATGACCCTTCCATAGTGGCCCACACTGTCCTTGTGAGGTGCCCTGAACTGGTTGGGGAGCAAGCCCAAACTGTGAGAGCTGCACTTGAGGAAGCCATCTCTGAGGCACACCTACATGCACCGTCTTTGATCATACTGGATTCTTTGGATGCTCTCTTTCCTTCTTCAGATTCTGGAGGAAGTGAGCCTGGTATCGCTGCTCTTGCTGAATTCCTCGGGGACCTGATGGATGCCGCGCAGAGAAGCTGTGGACTAGCAGCAACTGCTTTTCTTGGGGTAGCAAAATCACCTACAACTCTTCCAGCAACGCTGTGCTGTGCCGGAAGATTTGACTTCTATGTGGAGTTACCAGCTCCAGCAGCCAAAGCAAGGGCAGCCATCCTAGTGCAAGCAGTTGAATCTCGTAGATTTGTATGCTCTCAACAAGTTGCAGACAACGTGGCAGCAAGCTGTGATGGATGTGATGCAATAGACTTGGAAGTTCTGGTGGACAGAGCAGTCCATTCAGCCACTGCACGCTACCTTTCTCCCAACGTGGCTCCGTTACCTAGTTCAGCTCCTGCTACTGCTACACCTATAAACGCAGGAGCAGGGGAGGGTGGCAGACTGCAGCGATCAAGGGCACTGACAAGGATGAGTGCAGAGCATGCTCATTTGTTGATGCGCAGAGAGAAGTTTGAGCTCCTGGAGCAGGATTTTTTGTTTGCACTTGAAGACTTTGTGCCGGTTGCTATGAGGGGCATTGCCAAGAAAGCATCTCAAGGAGAACAGATGGGTTGGGACGACGTCGGAGGCTTAACTGAACCTTGTCACAAAATTAAAGACATGCTGGAGACGCCTGCAAAGCATAGCAAGATTTTTGCAGAGGCTCCCTTGAGGTTGAGATCAGGGGTTCTGCTATTTGGGCCCCCTGGATGTGGCAAGACTCATCTGGTAGGTGCAGCTGCAGCAGCATGTTCACTCCGCTTTATATCTGTGAAGGGACCTGAACTTCTGAATAAGTACATCGGAGCTTCTGAACAGGCAGTTAGAGATCTTTTCTCAAGGGCGGCTTCTGCAGCTCCCTGCATCTTGTTTTTTGACGAGTTTGACGCAATAGCACCAAAAAGAGGGCACGATAACACAGGTGTGACAGATCGTGTTGTGAACCAGCTTCTGACAGAACTGGACGGCGTACAAGCCCTCAACGGTGTGTTTGTGTTTGCTGCAACCAGCCGGCCTGACCTTCTGGACGCGGCACTCCTAAGGCCAGGGCGGTTGGATCGGCTCCTTTTCTGTGACTTTCCGTCCACCGAAGAGCGCGGGGACATTTTGAGAATACTGTCCCGCAAATTGCCTTTGGCGGAAGATGTTGATCTGAACCTGTTAGCATCGATGACGAATGGTTTTAGTGGTGCAGATTTGCAGGCTGTGCTTTCAGATGCGCAGTTGGAGTCCATCCACTGTTTTCTGGATACCTGTGAAGAGGGCACTTTGGCCAGTGGAGGTGAGGAGAGGAAGCCTTTCATTACTATGGCACAACTGGAGGCCACAGCCGCGAAGGCAAGGCCTTCTGTGACAGAGTCGGAGAAGAAAAGACTCAATGCCATATATGACAACTTCTTGGGTAACAGGTCTGCGTCTTCTATGGCAAGGGACACCAAAGGCAAGCGAGCCACTTTGGCGTGACTTTTGCAAGTACTCGTGCAACAAGGCGAGGAGGTTGTTGTCATGTCAGATCTTCTGGTCCCAGCAAACTCAGGTACCTAATAACAAATGCCTCCGAAAGCCTGTAAAAGGCTGTTCTAAAACTCTGACTCCACTCCCAACGTCCTGCATCACCTAGCCAGTATCAGGGCGCTGGCCTCTCTCTCTATCCAGGTAACCTGGTCCGAAGTCAGGCAGCCGTGATTCGCAAGAAGTACCGGTATCTACCTTCCATTGCCAGCACATCAATCGCTGAACTGTGTACATATGTAATCGTAACATCACCGGTCGCGAAAGGACGTTGCAGTCATTCCCCTAGGATGATGTGCATTGAGTACCTAGTTTTGGAGAACCAACTTTTTTTGCTCTATCTAAAAGAAGAAGAAGAATACATTATAATCCACTTGGACGAAAGTTTCCCGTCATGGGACTTGGTACTTACCAACGTGTACCATGGTGTGCCTAACCTACTTGCACCAAGGGCATGGGCATCCACCCCCTTCAGGCACCCCATCTAAGTACCGATGTACCTGATCCGCATGTCCATCCATATTGCAGGGTCGCCGCTCAATAGTTATCAAACCTGTAGTCGCACACTTGCATAATTACAGAAAATCACGAGCATAGGACTAAGTAGATAGGTAGTTGCTATGAATGTTGTGCCGAGAAGAAAACAATTCGGAGCACACGGTAGCGTGGTGTATCCATATGGCCTGGGTTCAAGCCACCTCCTGCTGGTTCAAAGTTTGTGTTCACATCACCCTATTCTCCGTACCCTGGGCATCCACTAGTCTCCCGGGGTGTTCGAGGCGGAGCGTCCGAACCCTTTGCTTCAAGCACAATTCAGATGCTATGTAGCAACAAAGAAGCCCAGGAATGAGAGCGGCCGGACTAATTATGAAGACATGAAAAGATTTGTATGCCTTTATGGACCCAGGTATGAGGTGAGAGAGGCTCGAACTCTCGACCTTAGGATTCCTCTAGAAGAAGAAGAAGAAGAATTTTATTTAAGTCCACTAAGGACCTAGAGGTATGAGACCTACGCTAGCCAATGCGCCACCACCCCATGATGTACAAGTGCCTATCTTCTAATGTAGAGATCAAAACATTTTGAGGTGGAGCTTAATTAAAAGACGAAGAAGAAGAATTTTATTTAAGTCCACTAAGGACGGATTCTCAATGGGACTTGGTACTTAACAACTTGTATCATGGTGTGCCTAAGCTATTTGCACCAAGGGCATCCACTCCCTTTAGGCACCGTGGCGCGACTTTTCTTGGACAGCAGCAATCCGTGTCGTTGTAGGAAGGAGTTCGTTCCCAAGGAATAGCCAGTCCGTTTCGGCGTTCGGCGATTCTCGTCTTACTGCGTCCGCTCGCCCAACGCACCCACTCCTCAGTTCACGTCTAACTACTCGCGACAAACACCGCACAGCCCGGTATGGCCAAGCGTTTAAGGACCCGTTCGCGTCGTTTGTTCACGTTCATACTCACATCCTCGTCCGTGCCTCTCTCTATCCAGGTAACCTGGTCCGAAGTCAGGCAGCCGTGATTCGCAAGAAGTACCGGTATCTACCTTCCATTGCCAGCACATCAATCGCTGAACTGTGTACATATGTAATCGTAACATCACCGGTCGCGAAAGGACGTTGCAGTCATTCCCCTAGGATGATGTGCATTGAGTACCTAGTTTTGGAGAACCAACTTTTTGCTCTATCTAAAGAAGAAGAAGAATACATTATAATCCACTTGGACGAAAGTTTCCCGTCATGGGACTTGGTACTTACCAACGTGTACCATGGTGTGCCTAACCTACTTGCACCAAGGGCATGGGCATCCACCCTTCAGGCACCCCATCTAAGTACCGATGTACCTGATCCGCATGTCCATCCATATTGCAGGGTCGCCGCTCAATAGTTATCAAACCTGTAGTCGCACACTTGCATAATTACAGAAAATCACGAGCATAGGACTAAGTAGATAGGTAGTTGCTATGAATGTTGTGCCGAGAAGAAAACAATTGCACACGGTGGCGTGGTGTATCCATATGGCACAGGTTCAAGCCACCTCCTGGTTCAAAGTTTGTGTTCACATCACCCTATTCTCCGCACACAGGCATCCACTAGTCTCCCGGGGTGTTCGAGGCGTCCAACCCTTTGCTTCAAGCACAATTCAGATGCTATGTAGCAACAAAGAAGCCCAGGAATGAGAGCGGCCGGACTAATTATGAAGACATGAAAAGATTTGTATGCCTTTATGGACCCAGGTATGAGGTGAGAGAGGCTCGAACTCTCGACCTTAGGATTCCTCTAGAAGAAGAAGAAGAAGAATTTTATTTAAGTCCACTAAGGACCTAGA
This sequence comes from Anthoceros angustus, assembly GCA_010909165.1. Classification (NCBI taxonomy): domain Eukaryota; kingdom Viridiplantae; phylum Streptophyta; class Anthocerotopsida; order Anthocerotales; family Anthocerotaceae; genus Anthoceros; species Anthoceros angustus. The sequence continues at coordinate 500,870 of MU008157.1, forward strand.
GGTATGAGACCTACGCGCTAGCCAACTGCGCCACCACCCCATGATGTACAAGTGCCTATCTTCTAATGTAGAGATCAAAAACATTTTGAGGTGGAGCTTAATTAAAAGACGAAGAAGAAGAATTTTATTTAAGTCCACTAAGGACGGATTTCTGTCAATGGGACTTGGTACTTAACAACTTGTATCATGGTGTGCCTAAGCTATTTGCACCAAGGGCATCCACTCCCTTTAGGCACCTGTGGCGCGACTTTTGCTGACGGCCAGCCGGGCGCGCACAATCCCGTGTCGTTGTAGGAAGGAGTTCGTTCCCAAGGGAATGACAGGCTCCGTTTGCAGCGTTTCAGGCGATTCTCGTCTTACTTTGCGTCCGTTCAGTTCCAACGCACACACTCCTCAGTTCACGTCTAACTACTCGCGACAAACACCGCACAGGCCCGGTATGGCCAAACGTTTAAGGACCCGTTCGCGTCCGTTTCGTTCACGTTCGTTACTCACACCTCGTCCGTTCCTCTCTCCACTCACACTACACTTATCAGTCTTAAGGAAAGACGCGCGGGTTACACAGTCCGGACCTCCTCCGTCGTTCTACCGGGCCTCTCCGTCCGGGCTCTGCACGCCCTCCCGGAGTCCCTCCGGCTCACACGTTCCGGTCCGTTCGGTGGCGGGCGCGGCTCGGGCGAGCACGGTCCCGCCACCTCCCCGCACACACCACAACACGTTAGGTCCGTCACGGGACCACGATCAATCCCTCCGAGTCGCCGTGCTCGCCGACTCGAGGACTCACGTTAGCAAGAAGACACACAAAGGTGCAAGAACGCGGCATCAACACCAAGAGAAAGATGATTTATTAGCGTGACCCTCTTATACTACGCCGGTCGGCGTCTTTATTACACCCCTATTACGGTGATGGCATTTCGGTGTACTAATCGACCGCCTACCATCCTATTCCTCCTCCTATCTCCTTCGCCGGCGGTGGGGGGGAAGGTCCGAGTTCCGCCTTGGGATTGGTGGTCCAATCTCCCGTCACGGCGGTTGCGGCGCAATCGGATGATCCGCGAGGCGGACCTCCTCTCCCGGAATCACAGCCGGGTTGGGCTCGGCGGTCGGCGCCGCCGTTACCACGTCATCCTCCCTGGCCTCCCATGGGTCCCCTCGGTGGGGCCTATATCTGCTCCCCAGCGTAAGTCGAAGGGCTCCTCCTTCTTGCCGAGTCGACCTCGAGGTCCGGTCTCGACTCAGTGAACTCCGGTCGGCTTATTTCTGAGTCCGGTGGGTCCGGCCGTCTCGGGTTCGGACCTCGGTCCGAACTTATTCAGTCCGGTCCCCAAGCTCGGACCCCCCACTGTGGACCTCGTCTTGCTAGGTCCTCCTCCCTACCCCCCGACCCTTGTCTTGGTTGGGTTGGCTCCCCTGCACTTTCAGGCCCGTCACCTCCCTTCTCCTGAGCGGGTGGTGGTGAACTTACCCTAGGGTCCGTTGCGTCCGCTCCTCTTGGGGCTCTTCTCCTTGCCGTCGTCTCCAAACAGGGCCCCTAGGGTCCCTGTACTGTCCCCGTGCCCTTCTTCCCCTCAGGGGCCTTCCGAGGGGTCAGGCGTGGTGAGAGGCCTCTGCCGGGGAGCTCGGTGTGGTAATAGGCAAAGTCCGAATCCACTTGTTGGATTGCCTCTTCCACGTGTGCGGGCACCGATACTCCCTTCGCCATAGGTGCTCAGGTCTTGCCGGCTTGTTGGTCCACCTCCCGAGTTTGATATGGGCGGGGCTGCTTCTCATGGCAGGCTGCCTCGGTCACCTCCAGTGTCATGTTGCTCCACTGCTCCAACTCCTCCGCTTGGTTCATTTGCCGGCTTGCCCGCCATAGCGCGGCGTTCCGCCTTCCTCGGTGGACCAGCGGCTTCTTATGCCTTCCGGCGCCCTCGCCTCTTTGTCCATTCTTACATTAACTCCGCCATCTCCCTCTCTCGACGGTGCAACCTTGCGGGCGGGCTTCGCCGAGCCCTTCTCCATCTCGGCGGCGTCCTGCTCCTGTTCCGCCGTCTGCTCCGTCGCCAGCGGGCCGCTCTATTTCCCGGTCGCGTTCCGCGACCATGTCCTGCAGACTACCATTCCTCTCAATGATAGTTTGAAGCTGCAGCTCCAAAGTCTCCTTGCGGTCTTCCATCTCCTGCCGCTGCTGCTCCACCTCCCGGAGCTGAGTCTGGAGATCCTCCATCTCCTTGTCGCGAACTTCTTGGGCCTGGCTGGTCCGCGCTTGCTCCGCCACCTCCTGCTCCATCTTCAGGCAGAGCTGGAGGCGCTCTATCTCCGCTCGAAGTCCTGGATTCTCTTGTTGAGAACCCCTTGCTGCTTTGCCAGCGTCTTGGAGTTGTAACTCCAAGGTGTCCTTCTTGTCCTCCTCCTCCGCCTCCCTTCTCCTGCTTGTGCATACAGGGTCCCCGATTTCCGGGTCTTGGCCTCAGTGTTTTTGCACGGCTCGTCCGTGCTTGCTCACTGCTCGGCCTTGATTGGCGTGGCTCTAGCCTCCCTCCACGGTTCGATCACGCCGATAGTGATCGCGATCGGCCGCCGTGGCTTCCGCCTCCTTGGCCACCTTCACGAGCCTCTCGGCTTGGCTCGGTCGGTCAGCTGCCTCCGCGGTCCGCGCCGCTGCTTGCGCCCGGGCCTCTCGCTTCTGCTGCGCTACCCCTCACTGCGAGGTCCTCGGCCAGCTTGGGCCTCCTTAGCTGCCGGTGCTCCTCCGGTGAAGGAATTTAGTCCGGTCCTTGCGGATGGACGGACCTCCCTCTCGGCCTCGGCGTTTCCCTTCCTCAATCCGGCCGAGCTTGGCCTTCCTTCTGCCTCCTGGGCCCCTCAGCTCACGGAGGAGTACCATGCGCCTCGGGTGGCTTCTACCTCCGGGTCTTCTCGGCCATCCCAGAGACCCCAAAGCATACCGTCCATGGCGGTAGCAGGACCGCCGTGTTTCTTCCACGGCGCTGAGTGAGGCTCCCACAAAGTCCGTGGCGGGGCCGGCATTTCACGGTCCGCCAAGGACCTCCATACCTTGTCGGAGTAAGTCGGTGGGTTCTCCGGACCTAATCGGGACCCTTAGGTCCCCGAGGCCGAGCTTCACCCTCCTTGGCCCCAGGCGCGAGCTCCTTCTCGCCCTTTTTCTCACAGGGCTCGGAGGTGAGGGAGTCCGGAGCAAGCCCTTTTGCCCCTTCACATCGGCAGGACCGGCTCGGTCAGTGCGGTGTCCTCCTCCTCCACAGGCGTCCCTCTCGCCTCCTTACCGCTTCCTCCGCTTCTTGCCACTCAGGTGGCGGGGTAAGTCTTGGCACCAGGTGCAGCGTTGGTAAGTGGTCTTGCGTCTCTTGGCTCCCTCACAGTCGGCGGGGCTCCATGGTATGGTTGTGGTGGTGGCGGGGCGGGGGTCGGGCCGCTTCTGCTTGGGGCTGCTCGGTTGGGGCACGGGAGGAGGAGGCGGGAATTTCTTCCCATACTTCCACAGGTGGTGAGGGGTCCGTTCAGGGCGTATGGAGTCCGGAATCCCTCCCCGCCTCCTCCCGGTCCGTTTGGCCTTCTCGGCCTCCTCCCTCGGCGCCCTTGCCCGCTCCACTTCCGGCGGGCCTCAGTCCTTTCGGGCGCCCGCTCAAGCTCTCCCTCCTTGAGGAGCTCAATGCCCCATACATGGATGGGGCGGGGGCCAGAATGGCGAGGGCTTCTCGGCCCCGAGCTTGGGCCTCTGACTAAACCGGCGAAGATAATCCTTCCAGTCCGCCTCTTCCCAGCTAGGCGCAGGAATACCAACAGATTGTCACACCGAGGGAAGTACATTTGAACGAATCTTGATCCTTGGTCTTGGTCTTGGTCTTGGTCTTGGGAACTTCACATTAGGACACAGATTTCTCAATCCACCAGCCTGGGTAGTGTTGATATATCAGCAGGTTACTTGTCCAGCAAGCATCACCAAACCAAGGAAGAAAAGAATCTATTCAAACACTTGGTAATCCGCCAACAGCACATTGCTGTTACACATTGCTGTTACATTTATCAGAACGTTGTCTTCTCGAAATATCTTTTCTCAACACAATGGCTTAGTTTCAAGGTTTGGCTGATGGTCACCGGCTCCGGCAACAGCAACAGCTACAGCAGTGCGAGGGAGGGTCCCGTATTTCAGGACACAGGCTGCCAATCCGCCAACCTAAAGTGTTGATAGCAGCAAGCATTACTAAACAGAGTATGACAACACAATGCCCCCGTTCTGGCTCTAACCTGGAATTCACTGAGCTGTTCCCTCACCTTGCATCACAGCGTTGGCTCTGGTACCGGCTAAAGGGCTTGACATGCTGCGTTCTCACTCTCATGCTTGCAGGAAGCTACCAAGCTGAGTTCAACTTTCCTTCACGTGTAGCAAGGGTACCACTCCAGCGGAGTGGTTTTTCGGTGGCGGCCCGAACAGCAGGATGGCCTCGGGTGGAGATGCCGGGGCTCCGGAGCATGCTGCGGAGGCGGGGGCCGTGAGCAAGAAGGCGGCCAAGAAGGCGGCAATGAAGGCGGAGAAGCAGCTGCGGCAGCAGCTGGCGGCGGCGGCGGTAGTGAAGGAAGAGGTCGATCCCCTTGCAGGAAACTACGGGGATGTGGGATTCGAGGCTTTGCAGTCGAAGGAGTTCACTGGTCGCCACTGGACTCCAGTGTCCAAGCTGCTGGCGAAGTTGGAGGGGGAGAGAGTGCTGGTCCGTGGGCGAGCGCAGAACGTGCGGGCAAAGGGCGCCATCGCGTTTTTCATCGTCCGGCAGGCGGGGTATACGGTGCAGTGTGTGCTGAGCAAGGGGGAGCACGCCAGCAACAAAATGCTGAAGTTCGTTGGGAGCATCAGCAAGGAAAGCGTCATCGACGTCGAGGGCATGGTGTCTGTGCCAGGCACTGCCATAGCCGCGACCTCGCAGCAGGCATGGATGGTGTGAGGAGGTATGAAGTTTCGGATGCTCGCTGCCGGCGTGTTTGAACGTTTCGCTTGTGCTGGCAGGTCGAGATTCAGGTCCGCAAAGTCTACTGCGTCAGCAAGGCGGAACCAGTGCTTCCTATCAACCCTGAGGATGCAGCCCGGAGCGAGCGTGAGATAGAGAAAGCAGCTGAGGTACAGTACCCGGACGAATGACATAGGTGCATTAGGAAAGCCTACCGTATTCAAGTGTTGGCTCACTTTTTTGTTCTTCTTTGTCCAGGAGAACGTCCAGTTTGTTCGTGTTCTCCAAGACTCGAGACTCAACAACAGGGTTCTCGACTTGCGCACCCCTGCAAACCAGGGGATTTTCCGGATTCAGTCTCAAGTTGGCACGGTAGGGTGAGCGATTCGTTCCCCTCTGCAATCAAATTTCCATGTGGATGAAGGACCTTGATGCTAAGGATGCTGTGTGGCGTGTTTGTAGCTTTTCCGGCAATTCCTTCTGGATGAAGATTTCGTGGAGATACATACGCCCAAGCTGATAGCTGGAGCAAGTGAAGGAGGGTCCTCGGTTTTTAAGCTCCAGTACAAGGAGCAACCGGCGTGCCTTGCCCAGTCACCCCAGTTACATAAGCAGATGGGCATCTGTGCAGATTTTGGTCGAGTTTTTGAAATCGGTCCGGTATTTCGGGCAGAAGATTCCTTCACCCACAGGCATCTGTGTGAATTCACTGGCCTTGATCTTGAAATGGAGATCAATGGACATTATTTTGAGGTAACAACTCGTACTTGTGAGAATCGCTTCTTGTGGGGGTGTTTAGGAGCTGACCACTTTGTCTTGCAGGTGATCGACTTGATAGATCGGCTTTTCATAGCCATTTTCGATGGTCTGAATGAGAAATGTTCACGAGAACTCCAAGCTATCAACACTCAATATCCTTTCGAACCTCTGCAGGTTACTTATTTCATTTCCGATGTGTAGTGTGTTGTTTGTTTTTCTTTTTGGGGAAACTGGGGTTCTGACGATGATGTTTGATGGATGTGACAGTATCTGAGACAGACATTACGGCTCACCTTTGCTGAAGGCGTTCAGATGCTGAAGGTACTTCTGCCTGAGGCTTGATTGAATCTTACCTCATGTTCAGATTTGGCATGCTCTGGAATGTGTTCTGGTCTGATAAAGGATCTTTTCTGGGCAGGAAGCTGGTGTAGAGATCGATCCCTTGGGAGACCTGAGCACAGAAGTGGAAAGAAAATTGGGTCAGCTTGTCAAGGAAAAGTAAGCCATCACAACCTTTTTGGTATGGGTATCGATGGTGGTAACAGCGTCTACCATTATTTGCAGGTACCAAACAGACTTCTACATTCTTCACAGATATCCACTAGCTGTTCGCCCATTCTACACCATGCCGTGTGCCGATGACCCAAATTATACCAACTCATTTGATGTGTTCATTCGAGGTATGTAACTTTGTTGAAGAGTCTAGCGACATACTCACCTTTTTCAGTTTGGTGCAGCTTGCAGTTTTGATGGATGACAGCTGCTGACCATTTGGATCACAGGGGAGGAGATCGTTTCTGGTGCTCAACGTGTCCATGAACCTGGATTCTTGGCGAAGCGTGCAGAGGAATGTGGAATCGATGTCAAGACCTTGTCAACCTACATCGATTCCTTCAGGTTTCTCTGTTCTTCCTCAAGTTGGCGGGTCCTTCTTTTAGTTCTCCAAAAAGTTCCATTGACAAATTTGTCGCATGCAGGTGGGGTGCTCCGCCTCATGGAGGTGCTGGAGTGGGTTTGGAGCGCGTTGTTATGCTCTTCTGTGCACTTGACAACATTAGGAAGACTTCAATGTTCCCAAGAGATCCAAAAAGACTAGCACCTTAGATCATTGACTCTATCTTGACCGACATGGGGTCTCACCAAGACATGAGGGCAAACTAGCATTACAAAAGGTGTCAGGACTGAGAGCACCAACTTCCAAGCTTAAACTGTTCCCACAGAAGTTGCTTAAAGGTTCCCAACCCGGCTGTTCAGCACGGGAGACTGCAGCAGAGAAGCCAATCAAAACGAAACCGTTTCCCAACCCCGCATTCCAGCATGGGAGACGGAAGTAGATAAGCCTGTCAAGACGACACAATGGATGCTGCAGCCATCTGCTGGCCCATGGCCCAGGTTATCGAGTCTTAGAGACATTGGTGAGAATCAAGTGAAATGAGAGCAGGAGGTGAAAACGCAGCTCGCACCTCGCTACTGCTGCTTCTTCTGGAGTTGTGCACTTGCTTTTTATTCATATGGAATGGCTGCTCCAGCACATCAGACAGCAGGCCAGAGGCGCACGAGGCCCTGACTGCCTGCTGAGTGCCTGGATTTTGGCTTTTCAAGGCAGCGATTCCCCAAGCAGGCCCGCAGCCCCTCGGGAACACAAACAGGTTCAAGGTCTGCTGAAAGATGGTGTTGCCGTTGGAAGACACGAAGCCAACCTCCAGAGTGCCTTCCACCAGAACAAGAGTTCCGAGGCCCGCCCTTCCCCCCAGCTAGATATTCTACATGTTGGTGTCGTGAAATACATGTGCAAAGACGACCCGGAGGATCAGTATGTTCAATGTAGCTTGGGCAAGCTGAACGCAAACGGTTGTTCCGCCACAGCAAACGCCGAATCCTGGTTGTCAGGGAAGAAGATGTCTGCTGGATGGTTGCTCCTGTTGGATTCACACTGTCATAGTTTGGACACGAAGCTTAGCATCTCTGGCAAGACCGAAGTCGAATTGCACTCTGTCGTGAACGTGCACCGTTGGTAGGAGATAGTATTACAGACGGATTGATCTTTACATGGGGGATGTGACCTCGCAGACTTGCCCGTCTTCCTTGCAATAATGTGATAGTCCCCACTAAAATGATGCGGTGTCACCTGTCGGATGCCACCTCCTTTCAGGCATATGATCTGGGACTTGCTTTACAACCAGCTCGACGGTGGACACACAAGAGGTCGATGCTGTACCACTGAAAGCTTTCTTTCTGCCAGCGTCAGTCTCTATACTGGAAGCTCACAGAGCCGGGTCAACCTCAATTTATGACGAGGAGTTCGTAGGTGCGCATACATATCAGAATCTTCGAAATCTTGAATGTGCGCACCTCATACAGTGTGCAGTCTAATCCTTCACCCTCGTGTTTGGCTGTCCGGAATCGGGTCCGGCAGTCCGAGATCGCTTCCGGTAACAGTTTCATCCGTTTTGAGTTTGGTATGTTAGGTTCAGCTCGGGAGCGAACCTGCCAGAAATTCTTAGTGGCCCTTTCAGGCCGCTAAGGGGGGTTGGAAAAAGTTTTCAACCAGCAATTGACGCGTCTCGGTATTACCTCACGAACTGCGTCATTGCCCCAAGCGCAAAGATGAAATGTAATGTCCCAGGGCTCTATTATATACTCTCAATTCGTGTCAGTCAAATCTCCTCACCCAGTATGGGATATATCGACACCCTATAGCATTAAGCCCATTGCCCACATTCTTGTGAAAGTGTAAAAGGCCCCTCGGGAACACGAACACAAGTCGCTCTTCTTCAGCGTCAGCTCAAAAGGGTTTTGCTTTTGGAGGAAGAAAACTTGCCGACTGGCTAGCTTTATCATCTAAGGACGGCGTCAATCTAAATGGGGGCGCCGTTGTTGGGGCATGGAAGGCCTGACCAGTGCCTGCCTGTGTCGGGCTCGGAGACGTGCCAGCTGTAACACAAACACAGACGCGAAGAAGCTGATCATGAGAATTGCTGGGTGAACAGAAACTGGAGGATCACTATTATGCAGGTTCCAAGAAAGTACCAAGCCCACCTGAATTGGTTGCTGAGGTAGCGAAGGAAGACTTTCATCTCCACGATGGCCAGATCTTTACCGAGACACACCCTGGGGCCCGTGCCGAACGGCATGACGGTGAGGGCTTTGGTGCCTCCTGTTAAGCACCACACGTGACGTATATCCTCGAGGGCCAGGTGCTAACATGAGGAAGAAGGAGAGCTGCACGGAGGTGCAGATGATGTCTGTAGGCTGGGAGCTGAGCACCTACATCGAAGCGAGATGGGTCGAAGGTGTGTGGATCCGAAAACAGTTCCGGGCTGTGGTGCAAGTTGTAGACATCGAGCACAAGGTTCCAGCCCTTTGGAATGTGATGTCCTGTACACGGTATGCATGATGTCTACAGGGGAGGGAGGCCCAGCGATTGCGAGACACCTAAAAACCTCGCCCAGCGCTGCAAATCAGCCTTCCACACATTCAACTGTCTCTCTGGCGATCCCTGAATTGTCGTCGCAATCCGATTACTGTCGCTGCTTGCAATTGCTCTATCCAGTGCCAGTGCCAGTGCGAATGCCAATGCCAATGTCGACTGTTCGCCCAATAAATGCGTAGCGGCGTTCCATCACCCGACCGGCTTGGCTGCATACCCACCGGTGAACGGTTCAGGTGACGCTGCGTGCTTGGAAAGGGGGGCTAGTTTTCCCCGCAACCTCCGTCCGATTTGACGTGGAAACTCGGTGGGAGGGAGTCCCACCCTGCCGAACCCATATCTATTTAGGCCTAGCCTGCTTCACGCCAATAGAGTATATATTACATTTACAGTTTGATATGAGATAATATTAGGTATTTATTAAAATAAAAATGAATTTATTTCTAGATAATTTATATAAATATGAATCAATAAAAATAGATTAATTTTTTAATCTATATGCCTTTTACCCATTTCGAGAACCTATAATATGGTGATTGTTCACCTTTGACGTCTTACATCATCTCATACTAAGAACTATTTGTTCATCTAACTATTATCAAAACATAAAGTGTGGGCCACTCGCTCTTCCCTCTTGCTTGCACTGGACGAAGGAGTGAGTAGAGGAGATTCATTTGGCCCCTTGCTTTGCTATAGGGTACGATTTCGCTAAGCCTTTCATATACCTTTATGCCCTATTGAATGAGGGACAATGCATGTATGTTCCTTTGGCAAATTTTAATTGGCTCTCTATTTTGCTGTTCCTTTGGGCTGTAGTTCGAAGAGGTCCGATTTGACCAAGCCTTTCATGTGCCTTGTACCCTATGGAGAGGCAAGGCCATGTATGGTTCTTTACTTTTCTTCCATGTGCTTTTGTACTCTACTGAGAGGCAAGACCTATGGTTCTTTGCTTTCTTTCATTCTCCCTTGTACCTTACTGAGGCGCAAGGCTCTGTATAAGCAAGGCCATGTATGGTTCTTTGCTATCTGCCTGTGCACGCTACATAAAAAACCAAGTATGGTTTTTTGCTTTCTGCCTCTACACGCTACATAAAAAACCAAGTATGATTTTTTGCTTTTTGCCTCTACACGCTGCATAAAAAACCAAGTATGGTTTTTTGCTTTCTGCCTCTACACGCTACACAGAAAGCGTGTGCATGCTACACCATCTATGGTTGCACGTTACACCTAGACGCTACACCATCTATGGTTCTTTTGCACACTACACAGAAAGTGTGTGCATGCTACACCATCTATGGTTGCACGTTACACCTAGACGCTACACCATCTATGGTTCTTTTGCACACTATACAGAAAGCGTGTGCACGCTACACCATATATGGTTGCACAAAGTGTGTACGCTACACCATCTATCGTTGCACGTTATACCTGTATGCTACACCACTAATGGCTCTTTTGCTTGCTGCTGCACCATCTATGATCGCTCACTACAACTATGCACGTGGTTGCACGTTACATCTGTACGTCACACTATTTATGGTTCTTTTGCTTGTTGCTACACCATCTATGGTTGCTCGCTATACCTATACACGCGCTTGCACGCTACACCTGTATCCTACACCATTAATGGTTCTTCTGCTTGCTGCTACACCATTAATGGTTCTCTTGCTCGCTGCTACACCATCTATGGTTGCTTATACCTGTACGCTACAGAATTTATGGTTCTTTTGCTCGGTACTATACCATCTATGGTCGCACGCTACAGCTATGTAGGCTACACCATCTATGGTTCTCATACTACATCATTTATCATTCATATGCACGGTACACCATCTATGGTTCTCATACTACACCATTTATGGTTCTTTTGCTCGCTGCTATGTAGCGAGCAAAAGAGCGCTCACATAGGCGTAGAGAGCAACCTTTTGCTCGCTGCTATGTAGCGAGCAAAAGAGCGCTCACATAAGCGTAGAGAGCAACCTTTTGCTCGCTGGTATGTAGCGAGCAAAAGAGCGCTCACATAGGTGCTCTCACATAGGTGTAGAGAGTAACCATAGGTGTACACCTATGGTTGCTCTCTACACCTATGCACGCTACACCATCTATGGTTCTCATAGATGCTTGCTACACTTAAGCATGTGGTTCTCATAGATGTTCGCTACACCTATGCATGTGGTTCTCATAGATGCTTGCTACACCTATGCACGTGGTTCTCATAGATGCTCGCTACACCTATGCACGCTACACTCTCTATGTATGGTTGTTTGCTCTCCGCTATACCATCTATGTATGGTTGTTTGCTCTCTGCTACACCATCTGTGTATGGTTGTTTGTTTGCTCTCCGCTACACCATCTGTGTATGGTTGTTTGCTCTTTGCTACACACCTACTCTTGTTTGCTCTCTGCTATATACCATTTGTGAATGGTTATTTTCTCGTGAATGGTTGTTTGCTCTCCGCTACACACCAACTGTGAATGGTTGTTTGCTCTCCACTACACACCAACTGTGAATGGTTGTTTGCTCTCCGCTACACAATTGCCCTCCGCTGCACAAGTGCTCTCCGCTATACATCATTTGTGAATGGTTGTTTGCTCTCCGCTACACAATTGCCCTCCGCTGCACAAGTGCTCTCCGCTATACACCATTTGTGAATGGTTGTTTGCTCTCCCCACACCTGGTCTCCGCTACACACCAACTGTAAATGGTTGTTTGCTCTCCGCTACACCATCCTATGGTTGCATTGCTAGCTACGCTCCATATGAAGAAGAAGAATTTTATTTAAGTTCACTAAGTACGGATTTCCGTCATGGGACTGATCTGACAGATATACAAAGAGACTATAATGAAATTTAAGCGCTATTCGAGTCGTGAGACTAGTGCTGTGAGGCATAATCAAATATCCGGCAAGTTGAGAAGTTGAATTTGGTTGGTCCTCATTTCCCACATTTGTTTCAAGCAAACTCCAGCAATAATAGAGTCAGGAAAATTGAAAAAACCCCTGAGTGAAGATCGAGCTGTTGTAAATAGATTGATAAATTTATGCCTGATATCTTCATATATGGGATAGTGGAACACAAAGTGTTCCTCAGTCTCAACATCCCTGTTGCATAACCTGCAAATTCTGGACTCCTTTGGTGGCTTTGGACGTAGCCATCTATCAGTCTCAATCCTGAGACGGTGAGATCCGATACGAAGATGGCCCGTAATCATCCTAAGCCTGAAAGACACAGGGGTGCGGAGATAGAGAGGAAGCACTGGTTTCCTGGAGTTGGAAAGGCTAGGGAAATCCGGGAGAAACTCGGGAAGACTCTCGAGACAGAATCCAAACTTCTCGAGCCAGGAAGAAGACTGAGCATACCAGCAGGTCTTGTTACCTGAGGAGGCTAACTTTCGGGAGGACTGGAACGCAAGAAGGAGATATGAGGGAGTGCGGGTGGGGTGATTAGACTGAGCTTCTTCTAAAGAGTAAAGGTGGTATAGGAAGTTGGTTAGGCGAAATAGACCCTCAAGTTCAAGCGGGAAAGTGGCAAACTCTGCAAGAAAGATGGCAAGGGGGACAAACTTCTTACATGCAATGTGGGGCCGAAGAAAGGACGTCTGAACCTCCTCCACCTTGCGCCAGTCGTCGAGGGAGAGATAGGGTCCCCAAAACTCAGCCGCATACATAGCCCAAGGAACAACAACTGTGTTGAAGAGCCATTGCTGAGTGGGGATGTCTTTGATGTGCATCCTAGAGCATTGTCTCCGAACCCCACAAGCAGATGCCACACCCTAGACAATGCGAGCAGAGGCAGAGAGCTTCCACTGGAGTGTTGGGCCATAGAGAGTGCCTCCTAGGTAGACATAAGATCGAACAACCTCCACATGTTCACCATTATAGAAGAACTTCAAATTGTGCTCAACTGGATCCCGCCGGTTGAAAAACATGACCTTGGTCTTCTTCAAGTTCACTTCCAAATCTTTTGCCGTGGAGAAGCGGGACAATGTGTTTAGTTGCTGTTGGAGGCCCTCAGGAGAATGGGACAAAAGAGCAATGTCATCTGCATACAAGAGAATAGCTATATATACGAAGGAGAGGAGGCAGCCAGGATCCCCAGACTCCGCAATCCAAGACTCCATGGAGCTCATCCATGAACAAGCCAAAAAAGTTGGGAGAAGATGGATCTCCTTGCCGCACTCCCAAATTGCAAAGCAAATCCAAAAGGTCAAAAGCAGCATAGGGAGTGCGGATCTTGGCCTTCACCTTTTCATAGAGAACCTGTATGGCATGTAAAAGATGAGCAGGCAACCCCAACCTATGAAACGAGGCAAAGAGCTTCTCGCGGGAGATAGAGTCAAAAGCTTGGTTGAAATCAACAAAACAGACATAAACATGTCTATAATCCTTCCGCCTGCTCTTGGCCTCGCTCTCTTCTCTCTCTCAACGCTACATGCTTTGTGAAGCAATTCCTATTTTATTTGTATAATGCCGGGTATTGTCTCGGAAAAGAAGGTACTCAAGTGAAGGACTTGCACAAGGGAAAAGAAGGTACTCAAGTGAAGGACTTGCACAAGGGAAAAGAAGGTACTCAAGTGAAGGACTTGCACAAGGGAAAAGAAGGTACTCAAGTGAAGGACTTGCACAAGGGAAAAGAAGGTACTCAAGTGAAGGACATGCACAAGGGAAAAAGGTTCTCAAGTGAAGGACATGCACAAGGGAAAAAAGGGTCTCAAGTGAAGGACTTGCATGCAAGGGAAAAGAAGGTACTCAAGTGAAGGACATGCACAAGGGAAAAAAAGGTTCTCAAGTGAAGGACTTGCACAAGGGAAAAAAGGGTCTCAAGTGAAGGACTTGCACAAGGGAAAAAAGGTTCTCAAGTGAAGGACTTGCACAAGGGAAAAAAGGTTCTCAAGTGAAGGACTTGCACAAGGGAAATAAGGGTCTCAAATGAAGGACTTGCGCAAAACACCCCGTTTCGTGGAGACGCCGGGTTTCGATCCCGGTACCTCGCGCATGCAAAGCGCGCGCTCTACCAATTGAGCTACACCCCCAGATGCCTCGAAGTGCTGGCTTGTACTATAGACCTTATTTTGCTTTATGATTCGTTCGTTAAGCATCGTGCGTTTAGATCGATACTACATTACATAAAGTGCCTTAAGGGAGTGGATGCCCTTGGTGCAAGTAGCTTAGGCACACCATGGTACAAGTGTGAAGTACCAAGTGCCAAGACGGAAATCCGTTCTAAGTGGACTTCAATAAAATTCTTCTTCTTCTCATGACCGCCCTGGCGACTTTAGCTGTGAGCTCAAGACCGCCCTGGCCACTTTAGCTGTGTTTTGAGCTCATGCTCGACTCCATAGGCTCGACAAGCAGATGCTTCTACAAATTCTGACTAGCTAGCGCGTTGTCGTTCTTCCACACAAAGGAGGAAAGTAAAGGGCCTTTCGTGGCAACAGCTTGTCTGAAGCCGACACGAGAGAAGAAGTCTAATCTAGTCCACTTGGACGGAATGTTTTTCACAAATTTTCGTCTGTTGTGAAGTAGGCCAATAGAGACGCTGGGTTCCGATCCCGGTTCTTCGCGCATGCGAAATGCACGCCTTATCACTCCAGCTACAGCCCGTGGTACCAGCAGCTTCAGTTTCTCTAGATTCGAACGTTTTTCATAATCTGATTCTAATTTTATCAAACTGGATATGAAGTCATGGACAGCAACTGGCCGCCCTGGCCACTTGAGCTGTGTTCTGAGTTCATCCTCGACTCCAGAGGTCCGACGAATAAAGGAGGAAAGGAAAAGGCCTTCATGGCTGTTGCTCGTTTGGAGCCGACAGAAGTTGGTGAGTGGGATCAGAGGTGCGTTCCGCAACAAACTCCGCAGTCCAAGGGAGAGTGTCAAAGCATCTCTTTCACTTCTCTCCGCACCATACACCACACCAGTTCCACAAGCCAGCGTGGACCACTACAGATGATGGTTGTCTAGAGTTGTGCAGGTCATTCTTCTACATTCTTGATAGAGTCCATCTGCACTTCTAAAGCCCTGATGTGGGCTTTAAAATACCTGAGCAATTGGAGTGCCACCCTTCATTTCGTAGCCACTGTTGGCGATGTTGCCAATGATTTGGTTTGAAATAAGTATCTTAACAAGCAACCCACAACAGCTACACTAAGGCTGTTTCCGAGTAAAGCATACCTACACATCAAGAATTACCCACTTTTCAGTCACTGTTACCAATGACTGACATGAGAGCGGAGTCATTCACAAACTACTCGCAAACTTCATTCACAAGCTACTTGCAAACTTCAGTTACCTTTGCTTCAAAGTCACATGACTAGGAAACCTGAACTTTGCAAGGAAAGAATGGAGATTGGCCACCTGAAGCATCAGTACCCTGCAGTCTGAGTCACAAGCTTTACCACGTACGAGAAACAATTGCACTTGAAGCATGGTAGAACATACCTCCCGAGGAGTAAAAGTATCTAAGCTGCAAATTTGATATACACATCCCAGAGGATCCCGTCGACAGGTTCGCCACTTGAGACTCTGAAACCTGCAACGAACCCTCGTCATGTCAAAACTGTGAGAGTTATGGAGCTAAGGTCTAGAATCAAGGCTTATGATAAGAGACGATGGCGACTCCAGCGAAACCCACCTTCATTGCCCAAAAGGATCCCGTGCCCTTAGCAAACCGAGAATAGCTTTTCGTGAAGCAACAGCCAACAGCAGCGTCTTGACTCCGGGCAAACTATGTCTACACCAACATTTTTCAAACAGCACGAGTTAGCCACGTGACAAATCAATGCAGCAACTACAAAAACAAAACAAGCTCTCGAGGGTTAGGGAGGTACCAAAGACTTCACCCCAACGTCTGATTGTGCTGGAGGGCACCACATAGTCCTTCCATTTATGCAACATGCGCTGTATTGCTGGCACAACTTAACTCATGTGCTTCACTTATACTTCTACGGGATGCATGTTCTACAGTAACTGGCTGAGAAGTGTATGATGTATGAGGTTCCAGCTCTAAAAAGTGGGTGATGTGTTAGCAAATAACAGCCGGATCTAGCACTGGTTCAGTAATGGTCCTTGGTTGAATACCGGGCTTGTAGGGTACTTGAGAGGTCTTGTCCATGTGGTGTGGGCACTCTGCAATATCTGGAGGTACAGGGCCGGGTCTATAAAGCAGGCTGAGGATTGATTGAATGTTCCTTTACGCCCTGGAATGTGCTCTGGCTGATGAAAGGGGTAAGATTTCATGAGCAGGAAGCAGGAGTGGAGATTGATCCCTTGGGAGACTTGAGCACAAGAGTGGAAAGAAAATTGGTACAGCTTGTCCAGAAAAAGTACGACATCACAACCTTTTTGGAATGGGTAACGATGATGCGTTTGACAGGGTAAGGTGAAGCCTTGCGGTAGAAGGGCATGCTGACATTACCCTTGATAGATTTGATTGGATTCATCTTCATGGATTTGATGCTTATAGGAACGGTGTGCTAACAGCGTCAAACATTGTTTGCAGGTGCAGAGCATACTCCTTCTTGCGAGAAACAGACATCTACGTTTGAGAAACTGTGTGTTCTTTCCTATGCTGTCACGATTAATATTGAATCCAACCATTTCAACTACATGTTCATAATCAGTGCGCTCTGCATCCATCTCACGCCAAATACTACCTATTTGGGATGTTTCCTGTTCATACTTCGCTGATCTAACGATCTACACAGGAGAGCCATAGAACTGCCATCTCCGTGTCAATTGTACAATCCTGACTTTGAAAGGTCCTATTGAAGCACAATACTTTGCTGCCCTGCGAAGACGGTGACTGTATTCAGCTACTGTATCCTGTCATGGCTCTGTCGCCTGAACTATGCACATTTCCGAGCCTCTTTCTCCCTTCCACAAGGTTAGGATTCCTGTTGCCACAGATCAGATAAGGACTGCTCTCGATTAGTACCAGAACATGTCCAAATTCCAACAAGTTTCACAATGACCACTAGGACGAGCAACCCACCGTCAATTTCAGAAAGAAGTTTGCGAGGACCATGTCGCATGACGTATATCACTCCAGATCTCCACATTCACACGATGTCCTTGGCGCACTCCAATGACGGGCCCATCATCCCTACCTCACTGCTACGTCTCGTGGCCAAAGTTTGAACCTGCAAGTGCAACTCTGCTCCTACCACAAACAGTCACCGAGCTTCAGTCGCCGAAAATCTGCGTTGCACTTCCATCTTTAGTCCCTTGGACCCGTTGAAGTTCATAGTGATATCATACTGCACTGGAATCAATTGACTGGTAGGGTGCAACGGCTTGAATCTGAATCTCTGCAATAGTGTGGCGGCCATAAGCGTGACAGACATTTGGGCGAAGGAGGCCCCCAAACACATACGGGGGCCCGCACCGAAAGGTAGCCATTGGAATTTATGGTGTTGGGCTTTGGCTGTAGGCGAGAATCGGTCAGGATCGAAGGTGAGAGGATCAGCCCATATCCGAGGGCAGCGTCCGATGGCGTAGGATGACATAAACACAACATCACCTGCCACCAGCACAGCACAACGTGAAGGCAATTAGCACAACATTGAACTGTATCAAGGAACTGTATGGTGGACACGACAGAAAAGCCTTTTTGTGCTGCGCCCACCTGACTTGATGGGGTGTCCGGAGGGCAGCACATCGTCCTCTTTAGCCTCCCGAGGAAACACTGGTATGGCTGGATACAACCTCATGGTCTCCTTCACGCACTGCGTGAGGTACGGCAGTCGCTCTAAGTCCTCGTATGCAGGAGGGCGGCCACCCAACACGGTGTCCAGCTCTGCTGCTACCTTGCGCTCGACCTCAGGATGCGCTGCACACAACAGTTGGTGTCACACCACCATGTCATGCCAAAGCTTCGGTGACAAAATGGTTCCAAGCCAGAGCTCAAGACAACAGTAGTACCGGATATGCAGTACAGGGCTGCTGCTGTTGTTGTCGCTGTTGTCTCATGACCCGCCCCCATGACGTCATGGACATCCTCCCACAGCTCCTCGTCAGTCATAGGGCTGCCATCCTCATCAACAGTCTGCAGTAGCACACCTAACAGAGAATCGTCATGGTCGGCACCAGCCGCCAGAGCCTCACGACGCCCCTGCACACCACAAGGAAGGAACGGTCTAATTCCCAGTCAGGACAAAGGGCCACGTTAAACACGCTTCCAGGCCATGGCCTACCGAGCAGAAGTAAACAGGGTAGCACACGCCCCACCTACCTGTATGACCTCCAGCATAGACTCCCTCATGGTCTTCACAGACTCCTCAAGCATGCGCAGCTGTGGGAACCCGATCTGCCCCAGAAACTTGAGCACGGGCAACGGAGTAATAAAAACCTGCAAAGACAGCCCACCTCGGTCATCATCCATTCCGGATTCCAGGCTAGGTCCTGAAACCTTGCAATTGCACTCCAGAAGCAACCCACCTCAGCGAGGACTTCCCCAAACGTGTTAACCGCCCACAAGAGACGGTCTGTGCCCTCCCGGTGATCGTTGGCAGCCCCGGACATGTCCCTCTGGATGCGCTCCGTCTGCTTGAAGTCATGATTGAAGGCCACCAGGCCAACAACGTCCAGAGTGAGCCGCTGCGTTTGTGTGGCCATATCCGTGCAGAAGCCCGCGCCACCATTCTGCTGCCATATGTCGGCCAGCTCAACTGACCTGCATCAAACCATCCATCGTTTGTGACGAAATCCGACTCGGGCACAGATGATTGAGGAATAGATTACAGAACAATAGCGCTGTACCTGGCGACCACCACCTGAGCAAATTTCTGCAGCTGCGCCTTGCTGCGGAAGGGCGGTTGACACAGTCTCCTGTGCTTGGCGTTGTAGTCCCCCTGGGACCCAAGAATCCCCTTCTCGTGGGTCACGTACTTGTAAATGTCCTGGCAGAATCAGGCACGATCAGGATCGACACCTGGGTCACAGAAGCTGACAATCCCTGACAAACCAGGACTCACTGGGAGATAGCGCATGCCGTAGTTCCGCACGTTGGTGGCACACACATGCTGGATGAGGTCTGGGGAGTTGAGAAACACCCAGCTCGTCGCATTATTCAAAGAGGCTGGATTGGCGAATCTGCAGGAGGACGTGAGGGAAGAGGATGGTCACAGGAAGGACCCAACTTCCGGCGCACCAGCCGAAGGATTGAAAAATTCCCTGCCAGAAATTGCGCACCGATCGTTCCAGTTCCTACCTGCAGATCGGCCCGTACTTCAGCGAGAAACAGAGCATGGCTTCGTGCAGCCCGTGGAAGAAGATGCGGCTGACGTCCACAAAGGAATCCAGGCTGAAAGGATGCGGCCCCGGGATGGGCAAGCCATCGGGCGCTGCCGGTGCAGACCCAGGACTCAGAGTCGGAGAAGGTTGTCCGGCGAGGCGGGTGGTGAGCTGGGTGAATGGGCAGCCGGCAGCTCCGGCGCTGCTGACAATCTCTGCAGCTGCCGCGCTTCCTGCCTGGGCCGTACGGCTGTTGCTCAAAGCCTTGCCGGCCACCTGCGCACGCAGCGTTAGAGAGTTTCTACTTCCGCATCCGCATTGTTCCTGCCGCCATCTCGTATCCAGAGCCACACCCAGATTGCTGCTCCTGCCCGAGATGGCCAGCAGGCTCATGTTGGTGCCGGGTTGGGACAAGTGCGAGCAGGCCACGGTTTCGAATCCGGAAGCGGGCAACATGTATGTTGAGGTTCTGTGGATTGGCAGAAGCGTGCATAGATTTCTCAACTATTTGGCATTCGGAGCTGGACTCCAAATGCCCAATAGGGGCCTGATCGGAGGACTTCGGGAGCTCCGAGCGTCGGGAAGGAATTGGGTCATTGTTCGGGAGCCTCCAACAGTCCGTTCTGGCGGGGAAACGTGCCGCCCTCCCGGGGATTGGACAACTGGATTCGTCGAGTCCGACGTGGCATGCCGAAGCCTATCCGCTTGCAAAAATCTCAGCTGGCATGGTCCCGACCAATGGCATATGTGATGCTTGGATCTGATTGTACGCCTGCACTACCTAGCTCGATATCGAGATATCTTCACGGATATACGTATACCCATTGCCTATACGTGGTAATTCATGCAAGCATTTGAAGAGCTTACATGCCGAGCTTATGGCGGCCCTGCATAAATGTATCAATGTCGCTTGCTCTCAAAGGGGCACGCCTTCATCCCTCGCAATTGAGATATATGGGCCATGGGCAAGGCCTTTTCTAAGTGGGAGGGAGTACCACTGCTTACGAAGAGGGTTGGCCTCATCTTTCATGTATTTTGGCTTTCTACAAGCAATGGGTGTCCATCGTCCTGCAGCGGGCATTGGCCAATGTGGTGCAGAGGATGACGGCAAATGCAGCGCAAGCGGCTTCTTCGGCACCGGTGGTGGGTAGGTCCTTTCGTATCCCTGATTTTGATATCCCATGGTCTGGTGTCCTCCTAGAGGTTGTTTCGCCCTTCTCTTGGGGTAGATGGGTTTTTCCATCTCTTTTTCATAATAAAGTGTCCAGGGCTACTCTCAAGACAACTTCAATCAATTCAATGAAGGTCTTACACATCTTTCGGCCCTTGTTGGAAACAAACAAGCTCAAAGCTGAGGGCGTTTTTGTATGGGCGAGAGGAGCCAGCAAACCTTTCCATTAACAGAAAAGAAGCGGATTGAAAATGGCTATTTTCAAAATAGCCATTTTGAAAATTATTTCTAAAGAAAATCCTCAATCTCAATCCTTAATCTTGCAATGCTTCTTGGCTAAAAATAGAAGAATCTTGGAATGCCAGCGTTAAAACAAACTTCACTTCTCCGGTTGCCTCTATCCACCTAGACCACATTATATTAGAACAGAACTTGATAAATTTATCAAAGTTTGTAGCCAACGTCCCATAAGTGTCCAAAGCAAGCGGATGAAGAAGTGATCTGACTGCATTCCCCTATACTTAGTTATTCTTCCTAAATACGACATTGTAGGTGCAGTCAGTGACTTTCAGTAGGGAGCTTTGCTGTTCCTTTTCACCACGACCCCTAAGGCCGCCTTTGGATGTTCTCTGCAGGATGAGCTTTTCCCATTAAATTTTTCCCTCAATAAACATTGGCTTTTCATATTATTCCAATGTGTCTCACACGTTTGGTTTCCAAACTTTACGTTTTCATTTCAAAGACATTCTTTTATTTTCCTTTTGTTATTGCCCTTTCCATCATGTGGATGAGTACGTCTATTTGTAGCGTGTGTGTTTCTCGATACCTGCCCCAATGCAGCAATAATGCTCTCATAACTCTAATTTCACGTGGCTAGAGTTGTTGCGGTTATTTAGTTAACCCTCTTGGATTATTTAATTAACCTATCACCAGGTAATGATTTAACCTCAAGTTAGATGACTTATATATAAAAGATCAATTTTTTCATATTCAATTAATTATCTCTTGCATTTTTTCCTGTAATTTAACATGGTATGGGAGCCATCGAAAACTCTATAACTAATATGACTGGGACAATTTGTTGCTCTAAGTACACTGGTAGGCATACATCCTCTGATGCATGTGTCCTGGTATATTTAATGAACATTTGCCTCTACACATTCTCCAAGTTCATCAAGGCTTGTGCCAAGAAATACCACAACCGCAAGAATGGGGTTGGTCTCCCCCTTTCCTATATGATGGCTTTCTTCACCCTGTAGAGGACATTGACCAACGCAGTGTACAGGATGACAACAAGCGTAGGGGATGCAGCATCTTTGGCACCAACGGTAGGTAGGCCCTTTCATATCCCCGGTCGCGACATTCTCAACACAATGGGTAGATCGGAGATAGGCAGTCACGGGGGCTAGTGCTTGTGCCCTCCAGAGGATTGTTCCCCTTTGTCTTAGGATAGATAATATTTCGTACCTTTTTTCTTACATAAAGTCTCCACGTTTTCCTTACACATTCACCAGCAGATCAGATGGTCCTAACTATGAATCGAGAAATTTCTAGAAAAAAATTTCACTACTCTCCAGAAATGGTAGCAGATGTGATGGTTACTCACCTACACGGTGAACACGTATTCCTAAACTATCCAAGTTGGGGAGTAGCTGGAGCAATGACTTTCAAGGTTACTAAGTATAGGGGAATGCGGACTGGCCACTTCTTCATACTGCGTGCCTTGGAAACTTATGGGGCATTGGCTAAAGACTTTAATAAATTTATCAGGGTCTTTCATTCAAATTCAAAATGTTGCCAAGGTGAAGTTTTTGTATGATTGTTTTGCCCTTCCTATTTCATTTGGAGTTGGTCTGATTCTATGTTTTTGGCAGATTTCGAACCCATCATTGTGCCAAGTGATTGTGATGAAACGTCTGAAGTGCAACAGGACAGAAAGGTGGCCATATTGCCATCTCTGGATATGGTATTGCAGAATGGGAATGGCATTGGAAATTCAAGCAGTTTTGAGCAGAGTCTTGCTGATACCTCCCGAGAACGGGAGTTAGATAGAGAGAAACAGGAAAGGGAGTTTCAACGGCAAAAAGATTTAGAGGTACTGAATGAGAGGCAGAGGCGCAAAGCTGTTGAACTACGAGTGTCCAAGCAAAGAGAGAAAGCTCTTGAGATTCAGAGGCGAAAAAATGTGGAAAGAAGACAAGAACACTTGAAACATCAAGAAAAACTCAAACAGCAGCAGAAAGAGCAGTAAGAGATTCGAAGATTGTAGTGGAAAAGGCAACAGCAGCATAAGATTGATAATGGGCCTCGAAGGGTGCCCACTGCCACCCAGGAAGACCCGTCAGGATCAGTAAGTAATCTTATCCTCCCTTTATTACTTATAGTAGAGTGAAAACTAATGTTTGTGTTTGATTAGGTTGTGAACTTACAGGAAGATGAACAATTTCTTCGAAGCCCTCAGCTTCATCGATTTCTGGCCAACTATGATAATGTTGGACAAGTTGTGCCAATCAAACCAAGTGGTCGTGAAAATTACATTTTCAATTTGTATAATTGTACAGTCAATTTTCCAAAATAAGGTGAGTATCTTTGCTTAAGTATCTGTGCATCTATTACCTAACGTATTACCACCCAGGATGCCATTCATGACGTTATATTTGCAATGACTTGTGAAAGTGGTTATATGGCTTGGAGGGAGCGTTGGTATGCTTTACATATGGAGCCAACGGTCAGAGCCGACTTGTACCTTGTCCGGGGTGACCAAGTCTCAGTCGCAGACGTGGTGGTTATTTATCCTACATGGGATTCCACCTTTGAATAGGTTATCCTAAACCATCCAGGCTGGGCGGCAACTAGAGCAGTGGCTTTCAAGATTAGGCCTACAAATAGTTAAGGAAGAGGAGGATGCATCACCTACAATTGTATCTTTGTGGATGATCATCGTGGAAAAGACCCATTAAAGGGAAATTGAGACCCGCTGTTTAAAGAACGTAGTGAAGTAGGAAAGGATCAACCTTATACCGTGACTCCGGGCGTAATAAGCTTTGGCGCAAGACTTGATAAATGCATTGAAATCCTTAGTCATCGCCCCATATGTTTCGAGGGCGAGAGGAATGAATTGGTGGCACGTTTCCATCCCGCTATATATCTTGACTTTGAGAATCGCCGCTCCGACAGCAGCCCAACTTGGACAGTTAGTGATTACCTGTGCAGAGTTGGTGTCAGGAGAGACAAAGGAGGGGAGGGCGAGGAGCGGATCCTCTATCTCTCCTTCGCACTCGCTGCTGCCTAATATGGAAACGGTTTTATGGAACACAATGTACGAATATACATTTCCTATTGACATAAGTATGTTTCAAGTCTCATGGAACACAACGCATGCATACACATTTCCTATTGACATAAGTATGTTTCGAGTAACACAACGTTACACAAGTAGTATGTATCTTCACTACAAACCCTTCGTAAAATATTGTACTTAGTTGTATTATTTTCCCTCCCTTAAAAATTATTAGCTTAAGGTGAGAACTCTCCAAAAATTTCTCGAATCCGATATTAGGGGAGTTGATATCTGCCTTCGCATGGAATACATGCACTCCCTTTTCACTCTCCAACCATTGATTCTAGATCGTTCATTGAGAAGCTATTATCAAACAGACAAACTTGTTGGGGTGGGACAAGAGAGGAGAACAAATGCATTAGGCATAATTAAGAACTAGGGTCTCCAGCAATAAGCAATCTTACTAGAGTGTCGAGCAAGACTTTGCAATAAGCAATTTTACTAGAGAGTCAAGCGAGACGTTGCAATAAGCAATTTTACTAGGGTGTTGAGCAAGACGTTGCATTGCAGGTCTAGCGATAGGGTCACAATGTATACAACTTGCATAACGAGAGAACTTGGGATGAACAAAGAGGTTCGCATATAAGATCCATATATAGTTATAGCTCACGACAAGAGTAGTTCACTGGCAGTGGCAAGAGTAGTTCACTGGTAGCGGCAGGAGTAGTTCACAGGCAGTGGCAGTTCACTGAAATTCACAACTCATCTCAACATAATGTTTTTAAGAGATCGTAGTTGGCTTGATTATGTCGAAGATGGCTGATGAAGCAGTGGTCAGTCAACTTGTTGTGGAGAAGGCTGGGGAAGCAAGACGGCTGTAGTTTGCAACATCTGCTAACCAACCGTCGTATGCAAGAATGGTGGAAAAAATATCTGACGAAGACTCCATGGACCAGGATACGGAAAGGTATGAAGCACCAGCAGATAGAGAGGTTGAGGATGACGCAGATAGTAGGTTTTGCTTAAATGGCTATGATTCTTAAAGCCTAGTGAGAAGTTGTATGCTATAAAGTTTTAAGGGCTTGAATCTTCAATCAAAGAGAACCCTTGGATAATTATTATCCATAGTTCCTAGAGAATTTTTTAATCTTTAGACATGGATAGCTAGCTAGTTGTCTTAAAAGAAAAGGATGTCCATTGTGTAGGATGGTGAGCCAATGTGGTCACGAAATATCTACCTAAAAAACTTTCAATACTTCTTCTTCTTGTGGATATTGCAACCACTACCACGGGTTTAGGCTCATCACCAGAGCCAGGATAATGGGTGAGCAAAGGATGAATTGGCTAAAAAAGAAAAAGAGAGTCCGGTGTGCAAGGTTGTATGCACCTCTCACACATTGTCCATCAACATGCACTAAACTCGGAACATTCGACAACTGAGCCTTATTCTGTTATCCAACCAAAACACTCGTTGCGATTTGACCCCATGAGATGCGTCCAAGATAGAGCCACATTCACAGGTGAGAAGTAAGGAAGCCACTGGCTGAACCAAACTGGAAGCACATTGCACGAATAGTACCTTGGGTGGTAATACGTTTGACCCCATGAGATGCGTCCAAGGTAGAGAGCCACATTCACAGGTGAGAAGTGAGGAAGCCAATGGCTAAACCAAACTAGAAGTACATAGCTCTTGTGAAGGTTGTACGTAACCTAACAAATTAACTTGTGAAGTGAGGAAGCCATTGGCTGAACCAAACCGCAAGCGCATTGCTCTTGTGAAGGATGTAGGTGACCTAACAAATTAAAATTTTGGTGATATTGAGGTACTCATAATATATCTCCATTTGGCCTAATAAGAACGTCATGATTAAGCATCCTTGGAGTGGATGCCCTTAGTACAAGTAGGGTAGGCATACCATGGTACAAATTGTTAAGTACCAGGTCCATGACGGAAATCCATCCTTAGTGGACTTAAATAAAATTCTTCTTCTTCATAACTAGATTTTGGTACTACTTAGATACTCTTAACTTATTTAAATAATATTTTTCATATTTTAAAATTATATAGATTTCTAATTTTGAATTATATAAAAATTAAACATAATTTTTAAGATAA
This sequence comes from Anthoceros angustus, assembly GCA_010909165.1. NCBI lineage: Eukaryota > Viridiplantae > Streptophyta > Anthocerotopsida > Anthocerotales > Anthocerotaceae > Anthoceros > Anthoceros angustus. The sequence continues at coordinate 526,801 of MU008157.1, forward strand.
ATACATATACGGAAAAATTTTACCCTATCACATTGAAGAGGAAAAGATGGGGTGAGAGAGGCTCGAACTCTCGACCTCAGGATTTCTCAGTAGCTATGAGACCTACGCGCTAGCCAACTGCGCCACCACCCCTTGTTGTCTGCTATATCACTTTTATTATAAATATATAAAACAATGTATTTAAACAACACACATTCTTACCCAACTGCACTATACCAGACTTAGTCTTCTCTTTTCGTGCTTCAAGAAATAAGATGACAAACCAGCGACTTGCATTGCCCAAAAAAACCGATCGGTCGAACGACTGGCGCTCTCGTTTTTGGTTTGTTCCAAGAGTGTGGTCGGCCTGGATCGGAGCTGCCTATTTACAAGGCCACCTGCTGGATGGCAATGGGATCACAGAAGAGGGGGCGAGCTCACTCGATGCTCGCACCACAAGCATACACCGACACTACTGACCTAATAATCTACGAAAACTTGCTTGCTCCTGCATTTCTGCAGACTGGATCGCTGTCGGGCACCTCATCATGATAATGAGTCCAAGAAGTTGGGCCGAGAACCGCTTGAACCGACCTTGAATCGGTTCTGCAACTGAATCGAGATCTGAAACTCGAGCACAGATGAGCCAGAATGGTGACTGAAAGGCATGCGTCATGTCGGGAAGGAATCGGGAAACCGCGCGCCATCCTGCTGCTTCAAGGCGCCAATGCACAAGCCTGCGTCGCCGGATTCCACACCGCGGGAAGCAAAAACGTCCTCTTCTTGATCCCAATCGCATTGTAGGAAGCTCCAGTGCGGGCGTCCTTCTGCAAATCCCCCGGCCAGCCAGGAAACGCTCCCGGCCCGAAGTTCCCCGCGCACGCCGTGGCCGCCTCCAGCGGCAGCCGCCCGTCCCCCTGGTAGAACCCGTTTCCCAAGGGATTGGTAGCAGCTCCCGCCAGCACCGTGGCGATGTTGATCACCATCCCGTCCACCCCGACGTCGCCGTTGGGAGGCTGCAGCGGCTCGAAGTCTGGAGCTCCCGGGAACGATGGCCTGGCGAAGGGCCAGGCGCACATCCCCGGGCACTGCTTCCCCGCGTTCCCGACCCAGGCGTACGGCACCCGCACTTCCGCCTTCTCCTTCTCCTTATCCCCCGCCTCCACCTTCACGTAGCTGTGCGCGCCGCACGAAGAGACGCAGAAATCCTCCACCACCACGTCCTCGGCCGTGAGCAGGAGAAGCACGCTGTTCTCCGCTGCCGGGATGGCGCCGCTTTGTAGCGCCTTCTCCACCAGGATGCCGAGATCCGATCGCTTCAGCTTCTTTCCAAGCATCCGCGCCCCCCGGTCCTCGATCTGCCCCGCCAGCTCCAGCTCCGGCTCCACATCCGTCACCGTCACATCTTCCTCCCCTCGCAATTTCTTCTTGTACCCGCTCACCAGACTCCACCACTCCCGCACCGTGGCCCCCGCCGTGACCTCCCGGCCCGGACACGGATCGGAGGAAATTCACGACCGTGTGCTTCTGCGGCTTGCTGAAGCTCCCGTACCAGAGGATGTAAACCTTCACGCCTCCCAGCACGGGCCCGCCGTGGTAATCAAGAAGGAGAGGCGCCTCCGGGACCAGCCCCAGGAGCTTGCGGCTAACGAACGCATGCCTCGGCCTCGGCCCTGGGCCAGCCCCCTCCTCCGCCGTCGGCTCCCTCTTTCTCAGAAGCCTCCCGCTCTCCGCCGGCGACACCGCCATAGCCAGCAGCAGCAGCAGCATCGCACACAGCCCCACCCTCAGCGCCGCCATGACGATGCGGTGGATGGACACAGCATACGGCAATTCCTCTTGCTTGCAGGAGCGTGTGAGCTCTGACAAGCCTGATGGAATTGGTGGAAGAAGTCCGCAGAATCGCGCACAGCGAGAGGAATGGAATGAGAGGGAGCGGGAGGAAGATGCAGTTTAATGCAGCGCGAGGCGAGCGAGTCGACTCCAAGAAGAGCGGATCGTGAAGCTTCGCAAAACCAGGTGGAATGGCTGCCATCGCCGGCTCCGGCCCCGGCCGAGGGGGCAAGGGGTTTATGGAATTACAGGACGCAGTATTCGCTGTTGCGATTGCGCGCGATTCGGTGGCGCGTGAGGATTTCCGACCGGGCGCGGAAATGATTGTGCCCTACGCTGGCGTGCGCTGGCAAAGCACACCCGTCAGGGCAGCAAAACGACAAACGTTAACTCAACCTACCGTTGACCTACTGTAACCCCGTGGCGTAACCCCAGCATGCCTGACGTTTCGTTCGGGTTTCTTTCCTTCAACATGGAAGCGTTTCGGGTTCACCATACATGCCATGTGAGTCCTTCTACCAAGACAGACACATGTACAGACGTAGCACATGAGCGAAGACTCGGAGCTAGGCGGAGACATGCAAATGCTCTGTCATGCTTTGTCCTGTGTATGCTTCCGCTGTGGAACAAGAATCGCGAAATCCTGCACACATTTTCGACAGATTATTGCATGTGGGTTCCCTGGAATGTGTGTTCAAGGGATCGCTCTTGTGTGCGGTAGGGACATAGGGTTTGCGTTTGTGTCAATGGATGGACTGTTTTGTGTGCTAGATAGTGGAACATGTTGCCCTTCCTTCACGCTGGGAAGGACATGTTGCAGCCGTGCTTGACTCTTGGGATGCTCCTTGTCCCCAGCCAGGAAGGTGTGCACCAGTCCGTCCATATCTGTCCACCAGCTTTGGCCCGGCTGCTTCCATGCTCTGATTTTCTTTCTCCTGGCCTGCATTTCCTGTCCCTGCTCCCACAGCTGGGCAGTGCTGTATAAGCTTGACATCAACACGTATGATGCGGCGTCTTTGTGGTCTAGTGTCACTGCTTGGTTGAAAGCTTGGCGGCCCACCTCCACGTTGCTCCATTTTCGACAAGCACCTAACAGGGTGCGCCAGACTGTGGCATCAGGTGGTACGGGCATCGTTGTTGCTAGAGTTAGTGCCTCGTCCAGTTGGCCGGCACGGCCCAGGAGATCCACCATGCAGGTGTAGTGCTCCACTGCAGGGGTGATACCGTGGTGTTGTTTCATAGCCTCGAAGTACTGTCGGCCCTTGCTGACCAGCCCTGTATGACTGCATACTGATAGTATGGCGAGGAATGTGATGGCATCTGGATGTGTGCCATCCCCTTTCATTTTGAGAACCAAGTCGAAGACCTGGTCGCTGGCTCCTTGGTGACTGTATCCTGCGATTAGCGCATTCCAAGCGGAAGTGTCTCTTTTGGGCAATGCATCAAACACCTGCTGCGCATCGGCCATGCTCCCACACCTTCCATACATGCTTATCAAACTGACAGCCACGGACACATCACCTTGAAGCTCCTGTGCCTCGATCTGGGCATGTAGCTGCCTTCCCAGGTGCAAAGCTGCAACATTTGCACATGCTTGCAGGAGGCAGACAAATGTCATGGAATTGGGTACCGCGATGCCTTCGTCTTGCATAGCACTGTAAAGACGAATCGCTTCCTGCCCCATGCAGTGCTGGGAATAACCTGCAATTAGAGCCGTCCATGTTACCACATCCTTCTCACCGAGTTGGTCAAACATTCTTCGAGCATCCTCCAAGCTGCCACACTTTGTATACATGTTCACCAAACTGCTGGCAACAAAGATATCAGATTGATATCCTCGTTTCCTGATTTGTGCATGGAGAAGCTTTCCTTTCTCCAAAGCTGGGGTGCCCACACTTGCACATGCCTGCAGGAGGCACACACTTGTCATGGAATCGGGTATGGAGATGCCTTCTTCTTGCATAGCACTGTAAAGGCCAAGGGCTTCCTGCCCCCTGCCCTGCTGGGAATATCCTCCAATGAGAGCAGTCCACGTTACCACGTCTTTATGAGCAAGTCCGTCGAACACTCTATGAGCATCTTCCAAGCTGCCGCACTTTGCGTACATGTTCACCAAACTGTTGGCTACAAACACATCAGCCTGCTCTCCTCGTTCTCTAATTTGGGTATGAATCTGCCTCCCTTTCTCCAAAACCGAGGTGCCCAAACTTGCACATGCATGAAGGAGGCACACAAATGTCACGGAATTGGGGACAGCAATGCCTTCTTCTTGCATTGCACTGTAAAGCCGAAGGGCTTCCTGCCCCCTGCCCTGCTGGGAAAAACCTGCAATAAGAGCGGTCCACGACACCACATCTTTCTGACGAAGTCCCTCAAAGACTATCTGGGCGTCTTCTAGGCTGCCACACTTTGCATACATGTTTACCAAACTATTGGCTACAAACACATCAGCTTGGTACCCTCGGTCTCTGATTTGTGCATGAAGCTGCTTCCCCCTCCCCAATGCCAGGGTGCCCTCACTTGCACATGCCTGAAGGAGGCACACAAATGTCACAGCATTGGGTACAGCGATGCCTTCGTCTTGCATATCACTGTAAAGACAAAGGGCTTCCTGTCCTCTGCCCTGCTGGGAATACCCTGCTATCATAGCATTCCATGTCACCACATCCTTTTGACCAAGTCCCTCGAACACTCGTTGAGCCCCTTCCAAGCTGCCACACTTTGCATACATGTCCACCAAGCAACTACAAACGAACAAATCAGGCTCAACGCCAGAAGCCATCACATCAGCATGCACCTGCTGCCCAGCTATCAAATCTCGTGCCCTTGCACAAGCCTGAAGGGCTGCCACAAAGACATGGCCATCTGGCTTCACACCTGACCTGCGCATCCGATGATACAGCTCTATGGCCTCCTTGTCCTGCCCCTGTTGAACATGCGCAGAAATTATGGAAGACCACATGAAGGCATCTGGCTTGCCAACTACGGTGAACACATCCATCGCGTCTTGCAAGCTGCCATGAGACGCATACATTCGCAGGATATGATTGCCCAGGAAAGTGTCCGACTGGTATCCCTGTCTTACAGTGAGAGCATGGACCCGACGACCCAGCACAAAATCCTTCTTACCCACGCATCTCTTCAGCACATTGTAGAAAAGAGCATTGGGAATGCAACAGTCAGTCTGCACTAAAACTCCCAATGCCTCAACAGCCTCAGTCACATGACCACGATGACAAAGCTGGCTCACGGTTTCAGCCGTTAAGCCCGTGTGCCATCCAGTGGGTCCGCGAGGGTAAGGGTCATCCGGCAATTCACGAGGACCCATCTCCTGGAGCTCCTCATGCTGGAATGTGATTTCACATCCTCTGGGACGGTCTGGGTCTCTTGCGCCGGTGGTGCAATTCGTGGCTTCCTTGTTTGCCGACGCTTGCTTCCTCGAAGACAGGCGAGCGGGAGCTCTTCCAGGTAACCCATCACCTTGCTGAGTCCAGGGAAACGATCCCCACAAGAAGTCCTGGTGCCCTTTGCATGACTCAATTCCCATGCTCGTCGCAACCATAGAGCTACATGAAACTGAGCCGATACCTATACATGCTGGGCACTGGCCAGCCCTGTCACATGGCTCTCCCATACCTATACATACATGCTGGGCATGCTTGAAGATCATCACTGTGGTAAATGTAAGAATTATGAGATGACAACTAGACTAATGAGATTTTTTGCAAAGGCCAGAGCTATAAAGGCCAGTCCCGACGTGAGGGGCGAGGGAGGACGGTGTTGACCGGGATAGCCTCCTCTGCAGCAGCTGGCTCAAGGGACAGGAGTGTTTGATCTTCATTGGCCATGACGGCAGGCAACGAGGAAGGCGGTAGCGGCGAACACCGTGTGGAGGTGCCGTCCTACTACGGCACCTTTCAGGATCAACCCAACTATCCGCAGCCAGTGGCCCCCGGCCAGTATCACAAGGGCCAAGGTTGTTTGCTGCACCCATCTCCAAGATCCCCAGTAGGCAGATGACATGGAATCAGTCGTGTCCGGTTTACCTGATGTGCTGGGCCTCATGCCGCATTTCGGAAGTTTTTAGGACATGTTTTTCTTAGCACGCTCGATTTTGACGGAGGTATAGCAGACTCTAGCTGCTCCTAGGCATTGTGGCAGCTGGAGATCTGGGGAGATAGCACTTTGAAGCTTGTTGACGTCCCGAACTGGATGGCCATGACGGCAGGGCAAGGCGGAAGCGGAGATTACTACGGGACCTTCCAGGATCAGCCCAACTATCCGCAACCGGTGCCGCCCAGCCAGCAGCCTCACTACCCGTACCCTTCACATCAGCGTGGTGGTGGCTACCACCAGGTTCCAGGTTGTTGCCTGCACCCACCCTCAGCAGGAAAGACATCTCTTTGCTCAACCTGGATGTGCTAGTGCCCCTTTTTGGTTTCTTCTAATATATGATCTCCCAGCTAAGCTCAGATGTGTGGGGAAAAGCTCGTGGAAGCGTGTCGTGAGGCTGACTAGGCTGCGTTGCAGGCTACCCGTCTGGCGAGCTTGGAGAGTATGTTCAGGACAATCCACTTCCCTTTTGTGGTCTCGGATTTGGCTGGTTCTTGTAAGGCTTCATCCACTGGGTGCCACCTGAGTTGCACAGTGCTTTCTGCTTTCTTTGGTGTTCCTTGTGAGCTCGCAATTTTTTTTCTAGATTGTTCGCCATCACTCTGACGCGTAGTTTTGTGAATTCCAAGGTTCATTCTCGGCTTCTTCTGCGTGATTCCTTGGTACATAGGAGCTTTCGTTCATTGCTGCTTGCAGCATGATTACCGGGAAAAGAATGGGCTTCTGGCATGCCTCATTATTGTAAGTTTACCGATCTGTTACGGCCGTCCTACGCACTTGCTGTTGTCCGTGTGCACTTCTTTTTTTTTTTTGCGCGGCTCAAAGCTCATTGCGGAGCCGTAGTATATTCGTGGAGTTTGAAAGCTTCAATAAGCTTTGTGGTTTCGCCTGTTGATGGCAGGCTGTGATATTCACGTTTTTCGGGCCGGGTCTATCTAAGGGCTTAAATATGTGGTGATGTTGCCTTGGAAGCAGCACTTTGTGTTGCCTTGGAAGCAGCACTTTAGCGTTTGTGTTTTCAGCATACCTCGCTGCTGTCGAAAGCCTGGTGCGAAGTGTGTATAATTTGAAGTAGGTCATCGCTTTGATTGAACCTGTTGTTTGCCCTTTGCAATGTATTGTTCTTGAATCAATAAATAAGTAGCAACGTCATAGGTGTTGGGTTTGCGTTGTGAAGCATTTACATTTCACTTTTTGAACGGGCGCTGCACAATGTAATAAAAAGATTAATGTTAATACTCGACGACTCCTTTCAGCTTCAACATTGGCCTCAGGCATAGAGGTGCAGAGAATCGACGCTGTGTCATTTCGAACGATAAAAGTTTCATTCACTTCGGAGACGTAAATGGGTCGTCCAATGTGCGAACGCTGCAGGAGGCCTGAGTCTGCGTGCCTGTGCGAGGAGCTGCCGCGGGAGCCGGTCCACACGGAGGTGACACAGGTGGTGGTGCTACAGCACCCGCACGAGCAGCGGCACAAGCTCTCCACGGCGCCTCTCCTGCCGGCCTGCTTGGCCCGCTGCCACCTCCTGGTCGGCCGCCGATTCGCTCCGGGGCTGCTCCCTCTCCTCGATGCTCTGGCTGCGACGGCAGCTGCCACACGGCCTCATGTGCTGCTGCTCTTTCCTTCAGCAGGAGCCGCCGACCTGCAGCAATGGAACACCGTCAACAGGACAGGCAGCAGCGGTAGCCGCGACGTCGTCCTCCTGCTGGTCGACGGGACCTGGAAGCACGCCAAGGAGATGATCAAGGCCAGCATGCCGTTCCTGGCCAGCTTCGTGGTTCCAGTCTGCTTTCCTCACGACGTCCGCAAGCAGGGGCTCGGCAAGGGAGATGATCTAATTCTGAGGAAGGAGCCGTACGCTGGTTGCATCAGCACTCTAGAGGCTGTGGCGCGGGCGCTGGCCTGCTTGGAGTCCAATGGCTCGGAAATTCAAGAGAAGCTGCTGTCCGTCTTGCGCAAAATGGTTGCTATCCAAGCAAGTTACACTCCTCAGCAGCATCGCTGATTATAAGACTTGTAGCATGCAAGTGACTGTACGTGCTTGAAGAACCACTTGATCCCGCTATCCTAAGAGCTGCTGCAGTTGATCGATGTCATTGAGGAGAATCAGACTGCCATCGGCATCCACATCTATTATGGCAGAGTCGCCTTCTTTGATCTGCCCTGCCAGCATCCTCTCTGCCACGCCGTCTTCCAGGAGTCTCATGATTGCTCGTCTTAGTGACCTGGCACCATAGCTGGCGCTGTAGCCTTCCTCCACAACATAGTCCCGAAACCTTTCTGTTACTCGGAGCCCGATTCCCATTTTCTGTAGTCGCTCGAATACGTCTTTTAGCATGATGTCCGCGATTTCCTTGGCTTCGCATTTCGTGAGCTGCTTGAATACGATGATCTCATCCAGCCTGTTCAGGAACTCTGGCCTGAAGTGATGCTTCAGCTCCACGTCCACCAAGCTCTTCATTCTGGTGTAACTGTGGCCAGCAGCCCGCTCTATCACAGTGCTACCAAGGTTGGAAGTCATGATCTGCAGAGTGTTTTTGAAGTCCACTGTCCTACCCTGGCTGTCTGTCAGTCTCCCATCGTCCAAAATCTGAAGCATCATGTTGAAAACATCAGGATGAGCTTTTTCAACCTCATCGAATAGCACCACTGTGTAAGGACGCCGGCGAACTGCCTCGGTTAGCTGACCACCGTCACCATATCCAGCATACCCTGGAGGTGATCCAATCAGCTTCGATACTGCGTGCTTCTCCATATACTCGCTCATGTCCAGCCTGATCATGGCATCCTCAGAACCAAAGTAATAGGATGCTAGAGCTTTAGCCAGCTCCGACTTGCCCACACCTGTGGGGCCACAAAAGATAAAACTAGCAATTGGGCGCTTTGGGTTCTTCAACCCCACACGGGCACGGCGTATTGCACGGCTAATGGCCTTCACAGCTTCATCTTGACCGATCACACGCTGGTGCAGAGTCTCTTCCATCTTGAGGAGCCTGTCCGACTCATCTGAGGATACCTTGTCAACTGGAATGCCGGTACAGGCACTTAATATTTGCTGAATATCACCCTCCGTCACTACAGGTCCAGTTTCAGCAGCATCCTGATCTGCCGACTTCTCACTCCTTCCTTCAGTCATGGAACCAATTTGTGCCATCATCTTAATCTCCCAATCCCGCAATTCTCCAGCCTGCATGATGAAGAAATATGACATCAATAAGCTTGAAACAACAAGCTACCATCATCATCATGCACAATCTTGTCAAGCACATGATAGGTTTGCACACCTTCCAAAAGTCTTGGTCTCGTACTGCTTCATTCTTATCCTTCACTATCAGCTTCAACATCTTGTCACGCTCCTTCGCCTCTTCAGGGAGCTGAACATGCCAAGCAGTTCAAGGAACAACTTAGGCTAAGCGAGGATGGATCCCTTGCTCCAGCTACCTTCTATACGAAACTTATGAGCAAACATTCACCTGAGAAAACCGTAGGCGTACACGGGAGCCAGCTTCATCCATGAGATCTATAGCCTTGTCAGGCAAGCACCTTTCACTGTCAACAGGCCAGGACAAGCAGTCAGTGCAAACGCTCCACAGAAAAACACCAGAACAGACAAAACACTGATACGAACCTGATATACTGATAAGAAAGTTGTGCTGCAGCTCCAAGTGCTCCATCAGTGTACCGCACCTTGTGATGAATTTCATAGCGCTGCCGCAAGGCATGCAAGATCAAAACGGTTTCTGGAACCGAAGGCTCTGGCACTTGAACTGGCTGAAAACGCCGCTCCAATGCAGGATCTTTCTCAATGTACTTCCTATACTCATCCATGGTGGTAGCACCAATACACTGCAAAGCAGACGCTCAAAATGCAAACCGGGATTGTAAGATCAGCTTCTGTGTGAGAGAAATATAGAGGATAGATGTTCAACACGATGGTCAGTATGCAGTACTTGGAGATCACCACGAGCAAGTGCTGGCTTCAAAATATTGGCAGCGTCCATAGACCCTTCGGCTGACCCAGCTCCAACCAGGGTATGAACCTCATCGATGACAAGAATAATATTGCCGGCTTGCCTAATCTCCTCAAGGAGTTTCTTAAGCCTTTCCTCAAATTCACCTCGATATGTCGTACCAGCGACAAGCAGCCCTAAGTCCAAACTCACGACCTGCATTGAAGAACACGATGATCAAGCCAACATACACAACAAAAGGACCAACACAACAGCCAACGTGGACCAGTCCTACCTTTTTGCCCTCAATGGTCTCTGGCACATCCCCCGCGACTATTCGCTGGGCAAGGCCCTCAGCGATTGCTGTCTTTCCCACTCCAGGCTGCCCAACCAGACAAGGATTGTTTTTCCGTCTCCGGCTAAGAATTTGAGTCACCCTTTCAATCTCTGTTTGCCTTCCAACCACCGGGTCAAGCTTGCCCTGTTCAACATGCGAGCATGGTCAGAAGCCAGACAATTACAACCTTCAGTCAAACAGGACGAACCAAAGCCCCAGAAGAAAGGGAAAGAGACAAACATCTTCTGCAAGCTTGGTCAGGTTAGTTCCGCACTGCTCTAGGGTTGAAACAGGCGGTGCAGCTTCACGAACAGACCAGAAATTCACCCATAGCTGACAGTTGGGATGACCTGCCACAGGATACAAGCAACAAGAGTCATGTCCGGCCAGCTGATGGACACGGCAAAGCTAATGAGGCAGGGAGACGTCTGTGGAAACATACGCTTTAATCCTGACTCCTCAGTTCTATCCTGGCACATCCCAGAAGACGACCAAGAGGCATTCGAGAAGCCCCTGACTTGATTGCCAAGACTGACGTTTCCTTCTGACAAGCATGCTGACGCTGCCCTCCTGGATACTTTGCAACCTTGAAGCTCTGCATAGTGGGAATTCACAAGCCTTGCCAACAGCCCAGGTGAGCGCATCCTTCCTCCCATGTTACCACTTGAGGTGGCCTCTCAGGAGCATAGTGGAGACCAGGTGGGTGTTTCACTATCACGAGTCACCAGACGCAGCTTCAACAAAACCTGTGAATTCGCAGAATTGGGACTCCCCTTTTCTAGAATCTCCCCATTTATTACGATCTCAAATGGTGAGATGGGCTAATGCACTTCGGTGCAGGCAGGAGAATTCACTTCCCCGTGCGATCTTCCCCATGCGACATCGTTCGGGCTTTAGGGGTTTGGGTTTTGGTCGGTCGACGCCCTAACCATAAAATCCAACAGGAACCAGTACTATGACACACGGATACAGGGAACAGAGAAAGCTTCCGCTGATACGGGCTGCCTGCCGAGTCGCATAGGCAGGCATTGTTTCTACCAAAGGAATTACGTAACATATTTATCTTGAACGTTAGAACAATAAAGACATCCAGCAACCAGGAGGCTAGAACTTGCTAGATTCACATGGCACAGTCCATTCCTCACATAATGAAGTAATTGATCATCAATGAGGCTCCCACAATTTGCATACATCTCTGTTCTAGTAGCAGCAGGTTGTGTTTGGCACAAGGTGTGCCGCTCAGTAACGCAGACGAGCTCTCGGGACAGGACTCAAGATGCCTCCAAATCCAGGGACGCGGAACAAAGCCTTGGAATGGCTCCATTCCTCCACTGACCATGGATATTGTAAAGTGTGGCCATCACGTATAGGCTGGCAGCTCATTTTTCGTCTCGCCATGCCAGCTACCGCTTTCAGCTCACCCCAGCGTACAGTGGACGAATGGGCTGACCTCGATATTGTCCAGCAGCCGTACGCTGCCGAACCAGGCTGCCACAGCAAGCACCACTGGTGAATTCACCACTCGCACCGTTTGCAGTGTTTCCTGTTCCACAACCTGTCTCACGAAATGGAGGTCAAATGAAGGAAAGGAAACGTACTTGCCTCCAAACGCAATGAAGCAGAAAGTTGGGCAGCAGAGCATCATGAACTTACCTCCACGTAGTCAACTTTGCCGTCGGCTACGCTGATGGCATGTCTTATCAGTCGTGTCAGGACCTCGGGCTCGGATTCCCCAGCCTCAACAAGCTTTGCACACTCCTGCAACGACCTGCTGATTGACAGAGCCTGCAAGTTATGAACAGGTCAGACAAGAGGGGCATACGACAACATGTAAAAGGGTTCAATGAGCCATACCCGCTGCCTTTCTGCCGGTGACAATCGTACGTTGCGGGAGCTCATAGCCAAACCGTCTGCTTCTCGGACCAATGGGCAACCAATAACCTCCACGTCAAAATCCAGATCCCTCACCTGCTACATACATCACTTTGTCAGCCCCGGTATGGGAAACTTCAGCCAGTATGCAGTTGAGGTGAACGTACCATTCTCTTGATGACACACCACTGCTGATAGTCTTTCTTCCCAAATAGGGCATGATCAGGCTCCACAATGTTGAACAGCTTGGCTACGATGGTTGCCACTCCTCTGAGAAAGACTGGTCTGCTGACTCCGCACAGTGGTCTCTCAAGCTTCTCCACCCTGATCCAAGTCTCATGTCCAGACTCACCATCTTCCTCGAGGCAGGATACCGGAGTGACAGAAACTCCTCTCTGAACCTGTTTTCTCCCCTCTTCTCTATCGCCGGAATCAGGTCCCCCATCAGTTTGCCCTCCAGGCGTACTTGGACTAGTCCCAGTCACACCTTCATTGGTCGATTTCTTCGATTCAGCTCGGACATACAGATCATACGGATTGAACACCGCTTCCACATTCAATGGCTGGAAGATTCAAAAAAGTGCACGAATAAACAACCGAGGAAGCCAGACACCTTACGCAGACAGGCAAACCAGGCATCCATGAGATGGACTGAACGTGGCAAGGACTAAGGCATTGGGCTGTAAGATCACCTGAGCAGGACCTTTAATCTTTTGATGTCTCCTTCCAGATCTTTGGGATACGAAGCTAAGTCTTCGCCCGGAGCAAACTGGCTTGGATTCACGTACACAGAAACCACCACGACATCCGCGCGCTGCCTGGCCTCCCTCACAAGAGAAAGATGACCTTCATGCAGAAATCCCATAGTAGGCACCAATGCCACGGTCTTGCCTGCCGCTTTCTGCTTCCGCGACCACTCTCTCATCAGCTTCTTATCCCTGATTATTTCCATGCCTCCGCTCTCCCTTCCGCTGCTGGAGTCCAGCTTCAATGAAGCTGTGAATTGTACAAGATTGCCACTCCCCTCGTCTTGAATTGTTCATCAGTGTAACAATCTCAATTGGTGAAGCTAATGCCCTTCCCTGCAGCAGACAGAGGCATTCACTTTCTCATTTGGATCTCCTTCGGGGTATGGGGGTTTGGGTTTGGGTCGAACGATGCCCTAATCACGGAATCAAGCAGGGACAAAACGATGGCACACGGATGATGACAGGGATCAGAGCATGCTTCTGCCGATCAGGGCTGCCTGTCGAGTGGCATTTCACTCATTCAGGGCGGGAGCTCATCCAAACGAGTGTCTGGCAAGTGAGGGGTTGCACCAGGAAATTGTGTGCCGGCAGTTTTTTTGGGACTATATGCTTGGGTCGGGTAGCAGGCAACAGCATACGAAATGCTCTGACTTCCGGCATGGGAAGTCCCAGGAAGTTCGCTTGTTAAACAAGTCCTACATTCCAGGTTGGGTGGATGAGGAGGTGGCTGCTCAGGATGTGCAGATGGGTCGTGGAGCCCCTACATCCAGGCCTGCAAAATACCCAAGGGACGCAACGCCTGAAACCGTAAGCATACTATGTGAGCAGGGGCAGCTCAGTGAGGCTGTCGAGGCTCTGGGAGTGCTGGTGCAGACAGGATGTTGTGTTCCTGATGTTTTTTATACTGTCCTGAAAAAATGTGTGGTCCAGAGAGATCTGGTTCTGGGCCGGCGGGTCCATGCCCTCATCGTGAAAGGAGGTTATGAGTCGGACACATTCTTGTGCAACCACATCTTGCGGATGTATGCTTCTCATGGCAGGTTGCAGGACGCGATGGATGTGTTTGCAATGGTGGCCACACCCGATGCCTTCACGTGGTCTGCCATAATTTCTGCGCTTATTAAACACGGGCAAGATAAGTGGGCCATACAACTGTATCATCAGATGCAGAGGACTGGTGTGAAACCAGATGGCTATGTCTTTGTAGCAGCCCTCCAGGCTTGTGCAAGGAGAGGAGACTTGAAAACTGGGCAGCAGGTGCATGGACATGTATTGTGCTGTGGGCTTGAGCATGATGTGTTTGTTTCCAATTCCTTGGTGGACATGTATGCAAAGTGTGGTAGCTTGGAAGACGCTCAAAGAGTGTTTGACGGACTTGCCCAGAAGGATGTGGTGACGTGGAATACCATGATAGCGGGATATTCCCAGCAAGGCATGGGGCAGGAAGCTCTGCGTCTTTACAGTGTTATGGTAGCGGAAAGCATTGCTGTACCCGATTCTGTGACATACGTGAGCCTCTTGCAGGCGTGTGCAAGTCTGGGTACCCTGTCTCTGGAGGAGGGGAGGCACCTTCATGCGCGAATAAGAGAGTTGGGACTTCACGGTCATGTGTTCGTGGCCAACAGCCTGATCAACATGTATGCAAAGTGTGGCAGCCTGACCGACGCGCAAAGAGTCTTTGACCAACTAGGTCAGAAAGATGTAGTGACGTGGACAGCTCTCATAGCGGGGTATGCCAACCAGGGCAGTGGTCAGGAAGCCCTCCATCTCTACAGAGCTATGCAAAATGAAGGTATTGCAGTACCGAATTCGGTTACTTTTATGACTCTCCTGCAGGCATGTGGAAGTGTAGGCACCTTGGCTTTGGAGCAGGGGAAACAGCTTCACGCACAGATTGAAAACCAAGGACTTCAATCTGATGTGTTTGTAGCTAACAGTTTGGTAGACATGTATGCAAAGTGTGGCAGCTTGGAAGATGCTCAAAGAGTCTTCGATGGACTTGGTCAAAAAGATGTGGTAATGTGGACGGCTCTGATAGCTGGGTATTCTGAGCAGGGTATGGGCAAGGAAGCCCTTCATCTCTACTGGGCTATGCAGGAAGAAGGCATTGCTGTACCGAATGCTGTGACATTCTTGTCTCTCCTGCAGGCATGTGCCTGTGTGGGTACCCTGGCTTTGGACATGGGGAAACAACTTCATGCACAGATCATAGAGCGAGGGCTTCAGGTTGATGTTGTTGTAGGTTGTAGCCTGGTGAACATGTACGCAAAGTGTGGCAGCCTAGAGGATGCTCAACTCGTCTTTGATGGACTTGGTCAAAAAAATGTGGTCACATGGACGACTCTGATAGCAGGATATGCAAACAGTGGCGCCTTGGAAAATGCTCAAAGAATTTTTGAGAGGCTTTCAGAGAAAGATGTCGTGATGTGGAATGCCATGATTGCAGGATATTCTCAGCAGGGTATGGGGCAGGAAGCCCTTCGTCTTTACAGCTCTATGCAAGAAGAAGGCATGGTTGCACCCAATTCTGCAACATTTGTGTGTCTCCTGCAGGCCTGTGCAAGTGTGGGCACCTTTGCTTTGGAGAAGGGGAAGCAGTTGCATGCAGAAATAAGAGAGCAAGGACATCAAGCTGATGTGCTTGTAGCCAACAGTTTGGTAAACATGTATGCAAAATGTGGCAGCTTGGAAGATGCTCAGAGGGTGTTTGATGGACTTGGTCAGAAAGGTATGGTGACATGGACTGCCATGATAGCAGGATATTCCCACCACGGCATGGGGCAGGAAGCGCTTCGTCTCTACAGTGCCATGCAAGAAGAAGGTATTACTGCACCCGATTCTGTGATGTTTGTGTGCCTCCTGCAGGCATGTGCACGAGTGGGCACAATGGCTTTGGATGAGGGGAAGGAGCTCCATGCACAAATTCAAAAGCAAGGGCTTCTATCTGATGTTCTGGTTGCAAACAGTTTGTTGAACATGTATTCAAAGTGTGGCAGCCTAGATGATGCTCAGGGTGTATTTGATGGACTTAGTCACAAAAATATGGTGACGTGGAGTGTCATGATAGCAGGATATTCCCAGCAGGGAATGGGCCAGGAAGCCCTTCGTCTTTACAGGGCTATGCAAGAAGGAGGCATTGTTTTACTGGATTCTGTGACATTGGCGTGCCTACTGCAGGCATGTGCAAATCTTGCAGCTTTGCATCTGGGAAGGCAGCTACATGCACTTATTGTGAAGCAAGGGCTTCAAGCTGATGCCCTTGTAGCTGGCAGTTTGATAAACATGTATGGAAAGTGTGGGAGCATGGCTGATGCCCAGCAAGTTTTTGAGGCATTACCTGCGAGAGATGTTGTTGCCTGGAATGCGCTGATTGCAGGCTACACTCGTCAAGGGGATACAGAAGTGGTCTTTGACTTGTTTCGCAGAATGAAGGAGGATTGCATACAGCCAGCCGGGATCACATTCCTTAGTGTAATGACAGTATGCAGTCATGCAGGTTTAGTGGACAAGGGTCAAGAGTACTTCGAGGCTATGAGCAGAGACCATGGCATCACTCCCACAGTGGAGCACTACACATGCATGGTAGATCTCTTGGGGCGTGCAGGCCAACTGGACGATGCACTGGCCCTGGTAAGGAAAATGCCTGTACTGCCTACTGCTGCGGTTTGGCACACTCTATTGGCTGCTTGTCAAAAGTGGAGCAACTTGGAGGTAGGACGCCATGCTTTTGATGGAGCAGTGAAATTAGACAAGAGCGATGCTGCGGCGTATGTGTTGATGTCCAACATATACACTGGTGCCGACATGTGGGAGCAGGCACAGGAGATGCACGCTAGGAGAATAGAGCTTGGGGTATGGAAGCAGCCAGGACAGAGCTGGTGGACGGACATGGCCGGGCTCGTGCATAAATTTTCTGTTGGAGATAGGAAACATCCCGAGAGTGAAGGTATATATGCAAGGCTCAAACATTTGCTCTCTAAAATAAACAAAGAACGGTATGTGTCACATCACTTCAGATACACCGGAGGCCTTCCACAAGCAGGGCTGGTTAGCTAACGGGCGGTGAAAATTGTCCATTTGCTTTCAAGAAACCTAGGCTGATCTCACACAAGAAATGTCCCTTGACAATGTCAAGCTGCTAACACCCTTAATCTACATTTATCAGCTGTAAATATATCTAACACAGTTTATAGAAGCCTAAAGTAGGTACAAGTCTTACAATCAGACTTTCGGCCTGAAAAAATGAAAATCTATCTATTCCTTGAAATATATACAACCAAACTTGTTACAAAGTATGCATTATTGGATGGGCGAATTGAAGCATATCATGTTCTCTTCCTAGATAACCTTGTGATCTTTTGCACTTCAAGATATCCAACATATCCAACTTCTCCACTTCAAGGTATCCAACTTTTCCACGTCAAGGTATCCAACTTCTCCACGGCAAGATATCCAACTTCTCCAAGTCAAGATATCCAACTTCTCCACGTAGGGAATGGGAAGAAGATATGCCCAAGTTCTCCTCGTCGTGGATCCGGCAGAGACGGAGGGGCAGCTGAAAAGGAAAGAGAAATTGGTTGAGCCTACACGGGAAGTTGGACTGTTAAATTGACGTGGGTGCTCATGTAGCCATTCCCGCGTTCAAATCTCTCAGGTTGTCCTTATATTTTCCTAATATCACCGTCTGGCGCACGAGGAAGTCGATCAACTTGCCACATGAGATTGGGCCAAAGCGCGTACTAATACACAATGGGGCCCCATCGGTTTGAGGAGAAAGCGTGATTCCTCCTTCAACATAATCCAACTCCTGGGCTCCGGCTGGGTGATGCTAGTATCGTGTAGGATTTAATTCACCGATTGTGGGAGGAAAACCCCGGGGCTTCCGAGATTCACCCTCTAGTGGCCACACTTATCCCACTGTCGCTAAGTACAATAGGTTTTGTCCCATGAGACTCTTGTTTGTCGTCACCGATCCAAGGCACAAACCACACACCTCTTCACACCCCAAGCTCCCTCACACAACCGGAGCAACCTCAACTCACTCCACGCATAAAGAACCACGCCTCACCGTGTTGCTCGTCAATCACCGCTCGGACTCCTACACCCCACTATAGGTCCACACACACGTAGGTCAAGACACAGGGACCCCCACGCTGCAACGCGACTTCACCACCCGTGATCTTCCACTATTCCTTTCCCATTGCCTTCCCACAATTGGCACATCCTCAACCACCAACTCGGCGGCGCGCGCTCCCCGCTCTCGAATCGCCGCCTCGGACCTACAACCAACAACAAACAATTGTAGGGCCTACCCCTCCTACCACTTGTAGGAGAGTTGTAGAGATCCAAAGGTAATCTGGGCCAAAGACACCCTCATTCCTACGTGGGAGGAGACACTATCCCAACGCACCTGGGCGATCCTACCACCGTAGGGTCGCACGGCAAAGCATAGGTTACCTCGCCCTAGTTCAAGGCCTCCAACTTGTGCCGGCGCCCAACTACAACTTGGTGCGCCCACAAAACTCCACACCGGCAGCAGCCACGATACCTCCGCACGCCCGCCGATCTCCGCCTCCGGACCTACAACGACATCCCATACGGGAGGTCCCACCCTACGGTGTAGGTCCATCGCCTCGCACATAGGGACCCCTCCCTTAGGCTCGACTTCTCCACCCGTGATTTTGAGACCTTAGCCCAGCTTCCGGTCTCGGTTTGGTGCATTTGGGACCCCTCCTACCACTTGTAGGAGAGTTGTAGGAGATCCGATTGCCTTTGGTGGGCGGCCACCCTCATTCCTACGTGGGAGGAGACACCCTATCCCAACGCACGGGGCGCATCCTACCACCGGTAGGTCGCTGGCGGGCAACATAGGTTACCTCGCCCTAGTTCAAGGCCTCTCCAACTTCCGGGCCCGCGCTCCAACTACAACTTGGTGCGCCCACAAAACTCCTGCGGCAGCCCCGACACCTCCGCCTTTCCGTCGGATCTCGCTCCTGGACCTACGACATCCTATCAGGTCCCACCCCTGGCCAGTAGGTCCATCGCCTCGCACATAGGGACCCCCTAGCCGTGACTTCTCCACCCGTGATTTTGAGACCTTAGCCCAGCTTCCGGTCTCGGTTTGGTGCATTTGGGACCCCTCCCTTAGGCTCGACTTGGGCCTTCTTCTTACTTCTAATCTCTACCTACTCCTCTACTCAACATTCAGCTCCACATTCCCTCAACACTCACCTCAACTCAACTCCTCATCCTCCTAATCTAACCTTACTTCAAGCTCACGGCCCTAGCTCGCCTTACTGACAACCGCCTGGGTCCGCCTAAGCCAACAAGTTCTTCCTCATGTTGCTATGAGTTTGCACTGACAATGAGAACCTCCAGGAGTCTTTCCCGAGTCTACCCTCAAGCCGAGAGTTCCTTGGGCATCGCCACACACCCAAAGCAAAGCAATTTCAAAGAACCATTCACAAGGGAGCAACTGCAGAGGCGCCTGCAAGAGCGAGCCTCCGCCAAGCACTCACCACCGCAAACTCCTCTCTACCAGACACTGCGTTAGCTTGCAGCCGGCATGAAATTCCTTCACAAGGAGCAAAGGACTCGCGAGTTTGGGAGCGCAAGACGCGATAATTTTACTTCACAAGCTCCCTCCTTTTATAGGGAGGACCTCACATACAACCTCCCCCTGGCGCGCCTTCCTGACGCTGCCTCACTCCTTATTTTAGTGTATCCTACTGTCAGACTTTAAGTTCTGACATTGAAGCATCTTTGGTAAAATTCTATTCTAGCAACCTCACCTACGTGAGCCTTAATGGCTCCTGTCAACATTCCTATCTAGCTAGTCAACACACCCCTACTGGGTTGACAAGCATTTATGCCTGTCCTCCTCTAAAGAAAGTCTCCCCCCAAGCAATGAGCCCACACTCCAAGCTACCACCAACCCCTTCAATTACCTCCCTCGCGCCCATCGCCGCACGTGATCCCATGGATGTAGGGCCACCACCTCCTACGGACGTGGGGTCAACTTCTTATGGCCGCCCGCCTCCACGCCTCCACCGCAAGAAGGTCTCCCGTGAGCGGATCTTGCTCCATGCCTTCCTCTTCCTCCTCCGAGTCATCCTCTCGGCCTTCCTCTTCCTCCTCCGAGTCATCCTCTCGGCATCTCTATCATTCCTCCGAGTCATCCTCACCAATGTCACCAAGTGCCTAGCCTTCACTGCGGAAGCATCAAGTTCCTCTTCTCCGGCTCCCTAGCAACCAACTTGCCTTCTTAGGTGCAAGCGCTTTCACCATCTTGCACCTTCAAAATAATCGCACAAACAAGACAAGCTTGGGCACAATGCTCGCTTTCCACCTAGTTGTCACCTCGTATGCACAATTGCAAGCTTTCTTCACTCGCCACACAAAATCCACAAAGAGAGCAACTTCAGCCCTTTTCCACTTACTTCCTCTTCACTCCACGGTCCCACCTAGCTCAAACTTGATGGCCTCACAAAGATACTCCTTATGCGCCCAAATCCCTCACTTGCAAGGTCCTAGGCACAAAAACAGCCCGCCTCTTCCTTGGGCAGTTGCTATGAGTTTGCGACAATGAGAACCTCCAGGAGTCTTTCCAGTCTACCCTCAAGCCGAGAGTTCCTTGGGCATCGCCACACACCCAAGCAAAGCAATTTCACAAAGAACCATTCACAAGGAGCAACTGCAGGCGCGCAGGAGCGAGCCCTCCGCCAAGCACCACCACCGCAAACTCCTCTCTACCAACACGTTAGCTTGCGGCACGAAATTCCTTCACAAGGAGCAAAGGACTCATGAGTTTGGGAGCGCAAGACGCGATAATTTTACTTCACAAGCTCCTTTTATAGGGAGGTCCTCACATACCTCCGGCGCCTCCCGCCGCCTCACTCCTTATTTTAGTGTATCCTCACGACTTTAAGTTCGACATCCAAGCATCTTGGTAAAATTCTATTCTAGCAACTTCACCTATGTGAGCCTTAATGGCTCGCCAACATTCCTATCTAGCTAGTCAACACACACGGGTTGACAAGCATTATGCCTCCTCCTCTAAAGAAAGTCTCCCCAAGCAATGAGCCCACACCCAAGCTACCACCAACCCTTCAATTACCTCTGAGCCGCACCGCCGGTGATCCTACGGATGTAGGGCCACCCTCTACACCTCCTACGGACTGAGAGGGTCAACTTCTTATGGCCGCCCGCCTCCACGCCTCCACTGCAAGAAGGTCTCCCGTGAGCGGATCTTGCTCCATGCCTTCCTCTTCCTCCTCCGAGTCATCCTCCACCTCCGGATCATATCCTGCATCCCTATGTTCCTGTCCTCCTCTAAAGAAAGTCTCCCCAAGCAATGAGCCCACACCCATATGTCCTCCCTCTCGAATGTCACGCCTGCCGGGAAGCAATTAAATTCGCATTCCTCTTCTCCGGCTCCTAGCAACCAACTTGCCCTTCTTAGGTGCAAGCGCTTTCACCATCTTGTACCTTCAAAATAATCGCACAAACAAGACAAGCTTGGGCACATGCTCGCTTTCCACCTAGTTGTCACCTCCTACACACAATTGCAAGCTTTCTTCACTCGCCACACAAAATCCACCAAGAGAGCAACTTCAGCCCTTTTCCACTTACTTCCTCTTCACTCCTCCCACCTAGCTCAAACTTGATGTCCTCAGATACACTCCTTATGCGCCCAAATCCCTCACTTGCAAGGTCCTAGGCACAAAATTCAGCTGCCTCTCTTCAGCTTGTGCTTCAAATCCTTCACACACACACAACCCCTTATGCACGCACATCTCCTTCTCCTTGCACACACACGGGCACCTGCTCACCAAGCTCCTTGCATGCACAAGCTCTTCCTCGATTCCTCGCAGCTTCCTAGGTGCCACCCCACACACCCCGCTTGCATGGCCAGTGTGAAACTCCTACACCGCTGATTCCTTGCCATGTGGCACCATTTCCACTGGCCCTCTATTTAGCCTACCTTGATATAGGCCGTTGATTCCTTGCCATGTGGCACCATTTCCACCGTCCTCTATTTAGCACCCTACACTACCTACCTACCTTACATATTTATGGTCTATTATTCCTAATATACCTATTTATCCATAACCTTGATATACCTTTTAACAACTCCTAGGTGAAACGCCCACTCCGCCCCCACGAAACCTCCACCCCACATCCTACCCATGTAGGGTCACCCTACATACATGTAGGGTCACCCTACATCCCACCCCACATCCTACCCATGTAGGGCCACCTGGTCACCCTACATACCACCATCTTGTACCTTCAAAATAATCGCACAAACAAGACAAGCTTGGGCACGCCCATGCTCGTTTCCACCTAGTTGTCACCTCGCCTACACACAATTGCAAGCTTTCTTCACTCACACAAAATCCACCAAGAGAGCAACTTCAGCCCTTTTCCACTTACTTCCTCTTCACTCCACGGTCCCACCTAGCTCAAACTTGATGTCCTCACTATTATGCGCCCAAATCCCTCACTTGCAAGGTCCTAGGCACAAAAACAGCCCGCCTCTTCCTTGTGCTTCAAATCCTTCACACACACACAACTCCTTATGCACGCACATCTCCTTCTCCTTGCACACACACGGGCACCTGCTCACCAAGCTCCTTGCATGCACAAGCTCTTCCTCGATTCCTCGCAGCTTCCTAGGTGCCACTCCCTACACACCGCTTGCATGGCCAGTGTGAAACTCCTACACCGCTGATTCCTTGCCATGTGGCACCATTTCCACTGGCCCTCTATTTAGCACCCTACCTTGATATAGGCCGCTGATTCCTTGCCATGTGGCACCATTTCCACCGCCCCTCTTAGCGACCGTTAAAAGCACCTACACTACCTACCTTACATATTTATGGTCTATTATTCCTAATATACCTATTTATCCTACCTTGATATACCTTTTAACAACTTCCTAGGTTGAAACGCCCACTCCGCCCCCACGAAACCTCCACCCTACCCATGTAGGGCCACCTGGTCACCCTACATACATGTAGGGTCACCCTACACTACCTACCCCACATCCTACCCATGTAGGGCCACCTGGTCACCCTACACTACCTACCATCTTTGTCCCGCCCATACATACATGTAGGGACCCCGAGTCTCCCACCCCACATCCTACCCATGTCCACCTTGGTCACCCCACATACTACCTGCATCTTTGTCCCGCCACATACATACATGTAGGGACCTCGCCCCTACCTATGTAGGGTGCCTCCACCCCACATTACTTAACCTCCGTCCGGACTCCGCCTGCATCTTTGTCCCAGAGGGGACACGCACGCACCGGCCCCTAAGAGGGAGCCCCCTACCCATGTAGGGTCACCCTTCTCCCACTCGTAGGGCTCTCATGTGACTTCAAAATATAATAAGTTGAAACACCTCACACAAAAGCATCTATCTGATCGATCCCCTAGGGGCTTGGCTCTGGAGTTCTTACACTTCATTATCCAACACACCAAATTGGCTGCACAACACTTAACCTGAATAAACTGGATTTATTCCCCGGTGAACTCCTCACGCCTCAACTCCATCTCCTATCAACCCTCCTTGCAGCCCACTCCTCGGCCACCACAACGGCCTCCCTTCACTTTGACTTGCAGCCCACCGCAAATTCCGCCGCCATGATGCACACCGTTGTGATCCCTTCACCATGTTGTAGCCCACCGCAACACGCCTTCCTATGGTTTGGCCACACCTCCATCTTGCAGCCCAAATACAAATTCAGCCGTGAGTGCTCTACCATGGCCTTTCCTAGTTCAACACACGGCCCTATCATGCCATCCTCACATCGTGACTCCATTGAGAGCACTTCCATGTGCCTCGCACCGCCATGGCCTCCTCTTGCAACCCTTGTGGCTGCTCACCAACATGAGCTCCTCGCCCCATCCTTGCACCGATTGCCGCCTCCTCGCATGCCGAGCTCCCAACCTAGAGCCCCGCAGCAGATCCCGTGTTCCACCATTACGGGCACTTGGCCCATCTTCCTGCAGCAACCCTTGCCACACATCTCTACCTAGCAGTCCTCCCATCGCAAAATCTCAACGTGAGCACCGCCCATGTCTCACTTCTTCCACACATGTGGCAAATTACTTTGCCTTCCCTCAAACTTGGTGGTGGTCCCCAATAATCGTGCCTTTGCCTGCAAGCCTATCAACATTGGCCAGCAACCTCAAGCTAATTCCTTGGCTTAATTGCCTTCACCCTCTACTCCTCATTCTCCAACAAATTGCCTCAAGATCTTTTGACCATTCTCTTCCACTTCACTTCAATTCTCTCCAGTTCGTTCCAGCTCTTCTCCAGTTTTGCTCTAGTTTAATCCCTTTTGATCCAAAAAGTAGGAGTGCCCAAACTTTCATGTTCCACATACTCCCCTCCTCACCTATTTGCGTCCTCGCAAACAACAGATACCTCGGGCTGAAGGTACTTCTTAACCTTCCACCCGTTCACTCTTGTTGGCAATAACTCCCCATCCTTTGCACGTAATTGCACAGATCTATTCTCATATTCTGCCACCACCTGATACGGTCCCATCCATCTCAACCTAAGCTTTCTTCGGAAATCCATGTAACGACTATCATATAGAAGAACCAAATCCTCGGCCATGATAGCCTCTTGCTTCCTTAATTTCCCATCATGCCTCTCCTTTTTAAGCTCTTGAATTCGCTGGGTTTCTTCTAAAGCCTCTTCCCTACGTTCCTCATGCTCTATGAAAGACTCTAGTCTAACTTCCTGACTCTCCTCTGCAGTTATACGCTCATCCCCCATGATTCTATAGGTAGGTACCTCAAATTCAATGGGCATCATTCGTTAAATAATATGGAGTCTTCTTGGTAGTCACTTTCTCCGCTGTCCTGTAAGCCCACAATGCCTGCATCTAAGATCTTCTTCACCGTGATTTACACTGAATAATGGCCTCCAACCTCTTCTGCATGCAAAGGTTCTTTAAGAAGAGAAGCTTCCTTCCCTTCCAAACAACGTCGGATCTTCTCATCCAAACCAAGCTTGTATAAGACCCCATCTCTTAGACAATAAGGCACAGCTCTAGGGAGAAAGGCAGCACGCCCTTCCCTAGACAAACTATCCAGCATGATTCCGTGCTCCAAGAAATTTCATACCTCACCATTCAATAACATGGACATGGGAGTCCTTCACGTTCTAACCTCCTCTTCCCATGCACTTTTCGCCACTTCCTGCTACCTCGCCCACCGACGGACACAGGGACTGTGGCCGCAGCCCCATGTACATTATGACCCGTGGACGCGCCTGCTCCTTGCATCGACGGCGCTGCAGGTATCCACGCCTGCAGTGCGTCAACTTGCTCTTCTTGCAGCAGTGGTCCTGCCATGATAACCTTAGGCTCCTGGCCCGAGCTAGCTCGCGCTCCTACGACAATACTCTCGACATGCCGTACCTCCACAAAAGTGGCTTCCTTGGCCGCCCATGAATTCGCCAATTCCTTTTCCTGCAAGCTCCCCTTGGATCGCAGTTTCTTCACCGCTTCTTTCCATGCACACCATCCTCGAGCCGTCCCTACTCCGAGGCTCCATCATACGCGCTTCCCACACACGCCATGTGTGGGAGTCCCTCCGCGATTTCTCCGTTTTCTCTTCTCCCTTTGCCAACTTGCCGGCCTCCACTTGCAGCCCTCTTGACTCACCCTTTCTCCTCGCTCGAATCCCCAATTCATTAGGTTGCGCATCTCTCGCACAAAACTCCCTTCACGGATCCTTGGCTTTCTAACGGCATCAAGACTTGCTCTTCAGCCTCTAGGCCAGCCACGCCTTGCTTGTTTCCATCTAGCTTGTTCACCAGTGGATGTTGGTGCTGTGGCCACAACCCCGCCTTCAACTCGGCTCACAAAACTAGCTTCTCCCTGCACGTCGATGCTGCAGGCATCCGTGCCTGCAGGTCGTGGACCTGTGCATCATCGCTGGTACACCATCTCCCGACCTTCTAGACTCATGTCTAGCCCTAGATCGCGCTCTAGCAGCAATCTCCTTACGTTGCTGCAATTTCCTGGCAGCAATTTCCGCAATCGACCGTGAATTGGTCGACGCTCCTTCTTGCAATTCCACTGCAAGCATATCTTGAGGTGTGATTTCTCCACAATCCTCCTTCATACACATCACCATAGAGCCATCCTCGCTCCTGGGCTCTAGCGCACACTTCTTCTCAACACACCATTCTTGTGTGCCACCTCTCCTTCCTCCAAATTGCGATTTCTTCGCTTTCATCGCTTTTTCCACCATCGTGGCCTCCACTTGCAGCCCTCCTGACTGCTCACCCTTAAAGAGCACTCCTCATTCCGTTGTAGACATTTTGCCACTTCTTTGCTTCATCTCGAACTCTTAGATTGACCTCCTGCAGCCAATCCCGCACAAAACCCCTTCCCTACCTCATGCTCTATGAAAGACTCTAGTCTAACTTCCGACTCTCCGCATTATCGCTCATCCCCATGATTCTATAGGTATTACCTCAAATTCAATGGGCATCATTCGTTAAATAATATGGAGTCTTCTTGGTAGTCACTTTCTCCGCTTCCCGTAAGCCCACAATGCTCGCATCTAAGATCTTCTTCACCGTGATTTACACCGAATAATGGCCTCCAACCTCTTCTCGCATGCAAAGGTTCTTTAAGAAGAGAAGCTTCCTTCCTTCCAAACAACGTGGATCTTCTCATCCAAACCAAGCTTGTATAAGACCCCATCTCTTAGACAATAAGGCACAGCTCTAGGGAGAAAGACAGCACGCCCTTCCCTAGACAAACTATCCAGCATGATTCCGTGCTCCAAGAAATTTCATACCTCACCATTCAATAACATGGACATGGGAGTCCTTCACGTTCTAACCTCCTCTTCCCATGCACTTTTCGCCACTTCCCCGCCAGCCCAACGACGGACAGGGACTGGGCCGCAGCCCCATGTACATTATGACCCGTGGACGTGCCTCCTCGCGATCGGCCAGTATCCACGCCCGCCAACTTGCTCTTCTTGCGGTCCCGCCATGATAACCTTAGGCTCCTGGCCCGAGCTAGCTCGGCCTCCACGACAATACTCTCGACATGCCGTACCTCCACAAAAGTGGCTTCCTTGGCCGCCCATGAATTCGCCAATTCCTTTTCTGCAGCTTTTCGCAAGCTCTTGGATCGCAGCTTCACCGCTCCTTTCCATGCACACCATCCTCGAGCCCTACTCCGAGGCTCCATCATACGCGCTTCCCACACACGCCATGTGTGGGAGTCCCTCCGCGATTTCTCCGCTTTCTCTCCCTTTGCCAACCGTGGCCTCCACTTGCAGCCCTCTTGTTGCTCACCCTTTCTCCTCGCTCGAATCCCCAATTCATTAGGTTGCGTGATCTCGCACAAAACTCCCTTCACGGATCCTTGGCTTTCTAACGGCATCAAGACTTGCTCTTGACCTCTAGGCCAGCCACGCCTTGTTTGTTTCCATCTAGCTTGTTCACCATGGATGTTGGTGTGGCCACAACCCCGCCTTCAACTCGGCTCACAAAACTAGCTTCTCCCGCACGTTGATGCTGCAGTATCCGCGTCGCAGTCGTCGTGGACTGCATCATCGCTGGTACACCATCTCCCGACCTTCTAGACTCATGTCTAGCCCTAGATCGCGCCTAGCAGCAATCTCCTTATGTTGCTGCAATTCCACAATCGACCGTGAATTGGTCGACGCTCCTTCTTGCAATTCCTCTGCAAGCATATCTTGAGGTGTGATTTCTCCACAAT
Organism: Anthoceros angustus; assembly: GCA_010909165.1. Classification (NCBI taxonomy): domain Eukaryota; kingdom Viridiplantae; phylum Streptophyta; class Anthocerotopsida; order Anthocerotales; family Anthocerotaceae; genus Anthoceros; species Anthoceros angustus. The sequence goes on from MU008157.1 coordinate 554,407, forward strand.
CCTCCTTCATACACATCACCATAGAGCCATCCTCACTTCTGGGCTCTAGCGCACACACCTTCTCAACACACCATTCTTGTGTGCCACCTCTCCTTCCTCCAAATTGCGATTTCTTCGCAATCTCTTCATCGCTCTTTTCCACCATCGTGGCCTCCACTTGCAGCCCTCCTGACTGCTCACCCTTAAAGAGCACTCCTCATTCTCGTTGTAGACATTTTGCCACTTCTTTGCTTCATCTCGAACTCTTAGATTGACCTCCTGCAGCCAATCCTGCACAAAACCCCTTCCACAGACACTTGGCCCTTCTGCTTGCAACACCTCTTGCTGCACAACCTCAATCACACCTGTACTTTGCCCACGTTCCTCTCCTTCCAACCGTGCTACTGCTACCAACTCCTCATCAGGAAATTGGTCATCAGCAACCACAATCCGCTCACCAGCTTTCAGTCGAAAAATAAAACCTGCATTAAACTCTTCCTACACTTCTACACTTAGAAATCTTTGCTACCTTACCAGATTCCAGCTCTAAGTTTTCTATGGCACATGGATCTACATGCATTCCCTTGAACTCCTTCCTACACTGTTTCCCGAACCTTTATCAAGAAAGGTCATATCATGGGCCTTGCTTTTGCGGTATATTACATCCTTCCTGGGCAGTGGTGGTACTCTTTTCCTCTATAATCATACAAAGACTCCTCCTCTTCCTTCGCAGAGTTCTCAACCGACCAACGTGATCTCGCTTTCTCCCCAACTCTCATCACATGGCCGGGGGTGACTAATTCCCACCACCTCTGCTTTCCTCCTATCATGGTCAAGGGCGTCCACAAAACTGGGCACACCTCCCAACGAATTCCCCGCACACTGGCAAGAACAAATGTTGCCTGCAAGCGGATGTACTATACATGCACTTGGGCACACAAGCGCCTCGGCCTCCTAACAAGCAAGGTTGAAAGGGCAGCAAGTGGGCAATAATTCGATCAAGACCTCAAATATCACCGTTAGATTTCATACCCCAACTTCTCCACCGCCAAATCTCACCCTCTTGCCTTCCTCCTCTAACGACGACAAAATCGAGCTAGAAGAGCTCGACAATCCACGCCAAAAGTCCTCCTCTTGCGTGAACCAAGATGTACCTTGAAATTAATCACTGCTCGGATTCTTGACCTCACCCTTGATCAAGAACTCGCAACAACCTCCTTCCTCTCTGTCCGTGAGCACAACCTCCTCGCTCTTAAACAATCGCTTCTTCCTCAACGGAACCCTTGAAAATGTTAGCACATGTAGCTTCCTCCGCAAGAGTTCTCTCTCCGCTTCTTCCTTTGCACATCAGCAACAACTAATCTTTCACGCATGATTTCTCCATTCAGTTCACAAATCCCTTGCAGACAAAGACGGGGTGATCTCCTCTCAACTCCTACACGAAAATTACTTCCTCCCTCCCGACTAGACTGCAAGCACGCCACACCCCTCAACACACAACTATCCAAAACAGCAAATCCTCCTACTCCTGCTCCACTCATGTTGCTTGGTCCAGATGAGCTAGGCGAACTCACACTCTTCCTCTCCTGCAGTAAATTCTCCAACCAAAGTTCTCTGCAGAAGGGTGTCCCGCATAAAAGATTGGGGACGGTTGTGGGATGGTGTCTCCCTAGGTGTGCGTCCCAAGACGTGAGCTGAGCAAAGGATTCTATCAAGGCGCCGCAAGATCTTCGCACCACGCTCAAAATTCCCACCGCCACCCCACCTCTTCACTTCTCTCTGCTTCGCTTGGAGTTGAGCTAGATCCACCACTCAAGGTCCAGCGTTGAGAAGGCCTGTGCTGGTAGCTGAACTTGAATCGTGCTCCAAACGGTGCTTCCTCCTCGCTTTCCTCTTCACACACCAACTCCTCTTCAACCACCTCCTTTGTTTCGCTGTCGGTGATTTCCACGTCCCCTTCTCCAAAAGCGATTTCCTCCTGATCACTTGGCTCCCCCTTGTAGGTAAGGGCAAAAACGGCCTCCTCCTCGAGCGCCCTTGTCTCCTCCTCCTCCTAAAGACGCCGTGCAAGCACCGCAGCGTTTTCCTCCCTCAATTGATTTCTTCTTGCAACTCTCAGATCTCTTGCAAGAATCGGTGGGGTGACCTCCATGCCTCCCCCTCCTCGCTAGACATCCGCAAGCATCCTCATAGCCTCCAAAACACGGTTGTTAAAGAAAAATCAGCCAACCGCCATGTGCCATTCTTGCTGCGAACACACAATCACACCATCTGTGGAGGCGTGGAGCTCCTCCTTCACAACGCAGGTTCCAGGACGTGTAGGCTTCTTCCTAGACCCCACTTCACCTCCTTACAAGATCTTCTCACTACACGCAAGCTAGCAACCTAAAATCTCAAAATTTCAACTGCTCAAAGAACAAGTCCCAACGGCGCCAAAATGTGGGAGGCACATCCCGGGCTTCCGAGATTCACCTCTAGTGGCCACACTTATCCCAATCGCTATACAATAGGTTTTGTCCCATGAGACTCTTGTTTGTCGTCACCAGATCCAAGGCACAAACCACACTCTTCACACCCCCAAGCTCCCTCACACAACCGAGCAACTCAACTCACTCCATGACAAAGAACCAAGCCTCACCGTGTTGCTCGTCATCACCACGGACCTGTGACACCCCTACCAGGTCCACACACGGCAGAGGTCAACAGGCACACGTAGGGACCCCCTACGCTGTAACGCGACTTCACCACCCCGTGATCTTCCACTATTCCTTTCCCATTGCCTTCCCACAATTGGCACATCCTCAACCACCAACTCCGACAGCGGCCTCCCGTGACCGCCTGGCTGACCGCCTGTGACCTACAACCAACAACCAACAACAAACAATTGTAGGGCCTACCCTCCTACCACTTGTAGGAGAGTTGTAGATCCAGTAATCGTGGGCCAAGACACCCTCATTCCACGTGGGGAGGAGACATCCTATCCCAACGCACGCAGGGCGATCCTACCACCGGTAGGGTCGCACCGGGCGGGCAGATAGGTTACCTCGCCCTAGTTCAAGGCCTCCAACTTGTGCCCGCGCCCAACTACAACTTGGTGCGCCCACAAAACTCCACACTAGCGGCCACGATACCTCCGCAGACCGCCTCCGCTGGGATCTCCGCCTCGGACCTACAACGACATCCCATGCAGAGGTCCCACCTACGGCAAGAGGTCCATCGCCACGCACATAGGGACCCCTCAGCGCGACTTCTCCACCCCGTGATTTTGAGACCTTAGCCTAGCTTCCGCCTCGGTTTGGTGCATTTGGGACCCCTCCCTTAGGCTCGACTTGGGCCTTCTTCTTACTTCTAATCTCTACCTACTCCTCTACTCAACATTCAGCTCCACATTCTCCTCAACACTCACCTCAACTCAACTCCTCATCCTCCTAATCTAACCTTACTTCAAGCTCACTGCCCTAGCTCGCCTTACACAGGCCTGGGTCCGCCTACAAGCCAACAAGTTCTTCCTTGGCGTTGCTATGAGTTTGCACGACAATGAGAAACCTGTGAGTCTTTCCCTGTAGTCTACCCTCAAGCCGAGAGTTCCTTGGGCAAAACCGGATAGACAAGGAAGTCCAAAACCGGATAGACAAGGAAGCCATATGGCAGGAATTAGGTGAACTGATGTACGTGAAGGGTTCCAGCACATCAATTCGAGATACAATTCGGGAGGGTGAGAAACGGCAACCCGTGTTCGTGGGCTATTTCAGAACAACCTGGGGTGCACAACTAGGTTAGTCTATATCTCCAGCCTCATATTCTCCCTTTTCAAGCTTGTGCACATACACATCTTCACAAGGCCTGTTTTGATTGCAGGCATATTCATAAAAAATGCCCGCATGCAGGGCAAAGACTGTGCCTCTACTATGGAGGCATGACATCGGTTTTTAAAGCAGAAACTTAGTCTTATGAGGGCATCTCTTGTCTGCATTTAGTAGACTCAAGTGCATCAGTTCGAATTGCCTCCCATTATTGGTATGTGAACCATTGCAAAGAAGGAGGGTATGTGGTTAACACAGCCAAGGAGAAACTGGTGCACACTGCAATAGATGGGGCAACTCTGATTGAGGGTGATAATGTTACTTTGCCTTCCCCACCTTGTACCACAGCTTTATGCAGAAGTTCAACAGATGCCCATGTGACATATACAATTGAGAATACAGATTCCATGTGGGCTACATGTGAGTGTGCTCAAGGGAGGAAAGGCTTTATTTGTAAACACATCGTAAAAGTGCAGGATATGCTTGGAGTGCTCTCATACACACTCCGGATGAAACGTTAGTATACAGCAAAGAATGGTCTGGTAATTCAGGAGCCTGTAACGACTCTTGCTTTATGTGATAATAGAGAACAGGTGATGGAAAGCGTTTCGTGCAACCTACAACCCGCTGTGGAGGGTACTTTATGTAACGAAGGTGGAACAGAAGATCAGATTCGCTTCCTGGAACAAGATTGCAATGCTATTGTGAATTTGATGCACAAGAATAAGGAAGTCGTGGAGGATGCAGCACTTTTGGTGAAACGTACACTCATGGATGTCCAACGTTTGATTGCATATGAGCAGGAAATGCCTGCAGCACGGCAACCTCTTCAAGCATTCACCACCAACGAAGGAGACAAACATCGTCAGGACTAAGCCATTCTTCTCACCACCAAAGAAAAAGAAGAAGAGAGTGACTTGGAAGTTATCAGCAGACAAAGAAAACTAGCGTAGGTGTAGGTGCGATGTAGGTCCCAGTAATGTCTCCCTTCAGATGCTGCAATTAATCAAAAACTCAGTCTTGGTGATCGTCCTCTCCGCTCGTCTTGGTGATCCTCCTCTACGCTTGCCTCGGCGCCCCTAGCCGCATGCCCGAATGAACGTCGCCGACGAGTTCGACTTTGTATCAGGCAGTATCGCCACCAGATACGTGACGACGGAACTTGAATTAGTTCCCTTGTGGCCCCCGCTGTCAAGTGGGGCGACACGAGAAAGAGGGGTAGGGGAGAGGAAGGCCATGCTCATGGCATGGCATGTCGGTTCGCCTGGTATTTAGGCACTCGAGTTCTAGTACAGATTGGTTAGAACTAGGAATCCATGATGATAACTACTATATTTTAGCTGGCTCATTATACTCCCTGCTTATTTGTCGCGCACGCTTCTTACCCAGTACCTAGAGTATTATCTACAGCATGCAGCACTCTAGTATATCTAAAATGGCAACATGCCCAATTCCAACAAAAATTTTCAACGGAGAAGAACAATTTAGGAGAAAAACATTTTATCGAAACCGAAGGAGGTTCACGGTACCAGGATCATCGTGTCTCCATCGTGTACCAAGCGCTGCGAATGAAAGCGATTAGATGGGGATGGCCGACCTGTCGTGCAGTGCCCAGAGTCTGAAACCTGCAACACACAGCAGGAATAGCACGTCCTGGATAAGGATACTCTGCGTACTCTTCATGTTACGGGATTGTCTACATCATGTCAGAGCTAGTACATCTGCTCTTCATTCTACACAGCCTTCTTCTGTGGTGCTGTCTGCTGTCACCTACGATGATATTAAAGTGGGACCGTACGATTGGAAATATTTCAGAGGTGAGCCTTCGGCGTTAAATCTTGGAATCTATGTACTGTTTCTGGGTGACGCAGATGGCAATCTGACTCTGCTTCTTATTTTTTTACTATCACAGCTGAGCTACCTGTAGGCTTCTCGTTGGTTTCTTTTCGATGGAGAAAGAAGTGGGATATGGTACAAGCTGAGACCTCCTTTGTTGAGCTAGGAATTTTGGTTCCTGAGATTCTGAAGATGACCCTTTTAGCTTTTCTTGCAGGTGGAGGCTCAAAGGAACAGGACAGGAGAAAGAGCACCCCTGGTATGCTTCCGATTTGGAGGACCACCAGTGCCAACACCAGGACGTCAGTTTCTTACCTTTCGCTGATAAGATGAGCTGGCTGAATCTTGCATCTTTTTGTGGCTTGGACCTTGTCAACCTTCTCAACATATTGGAATTCAATTTATAATTGTGCTCCAGGATTGCGGTCTTGCAGTGGGATCCCTAATGATGGCAGCCGTTGCTGCTGGAAGGAGTCAGAATTTCTCGGACATGGGGAAATGTGCACTGTTTCAGGAAAGTGTTCAATTCAATCTCACAGACTTGCAGGTATTATTCCTTGGTTTTTGTTCTAGGGTTGTGACAATTGATGAGAACCTGTTTGTTGCCGTAAGAAACTTGATTCTGGTCAGAAGCTTCAATGTTGTGCCACAACAGGTGCTGTCTGGAGTTTTTTATGTTGGAGTATTTAGCGATCCTAATCCAACCCGCACACAGTCACAAATGGTAGGTGATCTGCTCTTCAGGTGTATACATTTGTGAACTGCAACAGTGTCCCAACTAGTGATGGGAGTTGATGTGCAGATCTCTCGTGGAAAAGTATTTCCCTTCGAGCTACAGCTTGAGGTGGTTGGGTGTAAAGCTCCTTTGATTGGTCAGTTCTGCGATCTGGATTTGAGCAGGCTTGGCTTACAGCGTCTTCCAGCTAATTATGGAAAGGATTCTGTTCTGACGAGGCCACTGAATGGCTCATGGTTATCTCTATCCATTCAGTGTGCAAAGTCTGGGGACTGGACCTTGTACGCTCTTCAGGTGACTGACACTGCATCAAAGTTGGAATTCAGGCTGGACGGCAACTCTACTTCCTGTCTTTCAAGTTATGTCAGATATGGTGCCCTCCCATACAACACCACTGGTAGTTATGTGCTTCACGATGCTGTACCATTGTCAATAGAATCACCAAAAACTGGATGGTGGTATGTGGGCATCTTCACTGCAAACACATCTGAAAGTAGCAAACTGGGGAATGTTTCAACTCAATGTTGTTACAGTATAAAATGGAGATTGCAAACATGTGAAGGCAGGAAAGTTGGTGCAGGTTGCGCGTGGAACCTAACAGCACTTGAGGTGAGTGCAGCAGACAGTCGTGCCCTCCCCCTAAAGGCTCTTACGTTACATATTTTGTCTCAACAGGAAGGGCAAAAAGGGAGCTCATATTTTTGAAAGAACTGAGTTATAACTTGTTGCACAACATGATCAAGTGGTGGTGACCTTGTGCCGGTCGGAGTAATTGAGTGATGTGGTCGACATCATGTCAACCAGTTGTCCGTTATGAGGGTTCAAAGCTACTTGCCAGGGCCACTAGCTGAACTGTCAAATTGCAGATGTCAAGTCAATGAACGCAGTAAGCTGAATTGCGGAATCTGAATCCTGTTTGGTTGTCTCGCAGCGGGTACTGGAGAAGAAAGACGAGTCTCCATTTGACTCATACTTTAGGCCAATCGGATCTGCAGCATTGATGGAGACCAAGTCTAGACGGTGGTTCTCATATCCTTTGGTACCCGCAGTAGAAACAGCTGACGCAAAACGTACTCCTGAGGCGTGGACATATTTTTATCTCAAGTTGCCACAGGGTACAGCTGGTTCAGTTCTGTCACTAAATGTTATAACACCAGCAGTTATGCCAGTGCTTGTTGTCGCTCGATTTGAAGGTCTGCCTACCTCAGACTTATGGGATTTTCGCGTTGCAAGTAGCCAACTGAAAGGGGCTAACTCTTTTCTCTTAAGAAAGTCACAGTCAATGTCCATGAATCTTGATCTTGTATACCCTGCGGAAGGTGCCTGGTACATTGGAGTCCAAAGCTCTATTATGTCTACCACAGAGAAGAATGATATGTCGAGCATATCAGAGTCAGAGATAAAGATGCGTCTTCATCTTCACGGTTGCGTTGGTAAATGCTCAGGACATGGCGTCTGTGAGACCCAGTATGACGAGAGTCGATTACATTTTTACAGGTGAGTGCAAGTTTGGTACATCGAATCCTGTTTCACTAGACCTTGGAGAACACACTCTAAAGGATGACACTTTGTGGCGATGCTGTAGTTACTGCTACTGTGATCGAGCTCATGGCGGTCTTGATTGTTCTGTGGAGGTTCTTGCTCGTGGAGGTGAGTGTGTTACAGCCCTAAGAATTTGATGTGTGCAGGGAGTGATACTCTCAGATGAGCTCACGTCTTGGGCCTCGCTATACAGGACAGGCGCTACACATATTTACACTTATTGCATCCAATATAGCAGCACTTCTACCAAGTGTGTGGTCCCTTCAACAAAAAGTATGCTTCTTTCTGGGTTCTGTTGCAAGTGTAAGAGGTAGATGATGTAAATTTTGTACTTTGTGTTGGGATGATTTAAATCTGAAAATGTCGCGAAGGCATACTCGGAGTGGATTGTGTACACCACTAGTGGCCTGTCGAGTGGTATTTATCATTCTTGTGATGCTGGAGGCTGGTGCGCATTGTCATACGACACTTTACAGGTATTTGTGTTTCACGTTGAAGTCACTGTTGCTGGTTTGTTCTCATGTTAAAGGATTTGAAAGTCTGGTACAACAAAACATAATTGACAGGTTTTGAAAGTTTCTGTTTGTCTTGCAGTTCCTGGACTTTTGGCTCTCATTCTTGGCAGTGGTCATCACATTTCTTTTTATGGCCGCATATGACGGTTCGTCAAAGGCACCAATGCACATTAGTGCCGCCATCTTTACTGCAATGATAGCACACGAGAATGCTACAAGGTGAGGATAATTCAATTCTTTTAACGCAGCTGGAATGCAATCTGAGTCGGTTTGGTTTTGCTGGGTGAATCTGGAGAAAGAAACACGCAGAGGAGAGTATCTTTTCTGTCTAGTGCTATCAGGCTTATAAGGTCCTTCCTTGAACTGCAGTGCAACAAACATAGTGGTTGTCATGTTTATTGGCGCGGCTGGGCTATTAATGGGCTTTGCACTGGAGTCAGGGAGCCTTGAAAGGATAACCTCGATTTCCACTCGGTGGAGGTTCTTACAGAGTGCACGATGTTTCAGGTACGTAAGACATGAAATTTCTTGTTAATTAAATCATCAGTGACAGTGATTTTCTTAGTATCTTTCTCAGTACTGGCATTCCAACTTGGAGTGTCGATTCTTGCAGATGGCAAACCGTGAAATTTCGCTTGAAGGCATCCGTAGATATGCTACAAAAGAGGTTTCGATGGCAATATATTGTGATCGGGGTTGTTGGTCTGGTTGTATCATTCTTGAGTCTCATTTTTGAAACTGGTCAAACGTATTGGATTTGGCACAGGCAAGCGTATTGTCCATTTTCAAACAGCATTTTCTTGGAACAAATTGAATTATTTGAAGATGTATCTACTTCAGAAATGGTTGGTTCTTTCATCTCTTGTGAGGTTGTGACCTGACGCCATTGCTATGGTGCTTGTGCAGTCTTTGGCACGTAAGTATATATTCATCAGCTTTCTGTTTCCTTCGATCAAGGATTTATGAAAAAGGCATGGAAGCTCAACTGGACGAGACGAATCCTGTTATGGGCGGTGACTTTTCTCCTCGCACCGTCCGTGGGAAGCTCCATAGCGAGAGGCGTGGTGGGTCCGATGAGGAGCTTGTGGAGCTGACTCACCTTGCGGATGTCGACGAGTAAAACCGGCCCCGACTTTCTGAGTTTTCAACCCGGATGGGCCAGTCCGTCCTCATTCTCTTCTAATTATAATTAAAGGCATTGTTTATTTCACAGTTTCAGGATCTCCACACTCTCGGAACCACCATGTTTGTGGGGGGATCTGAATGTGCGGGGCGAATTGAAAGAACAGAGTTTGTCAATTGAGCATGACGAAAGCATTAATTTGCGATTCCAAACTTGGATTACGGTGCCTCTCAGCTCCTACAATCGGTCCAGGTCAAAAAGTACACATATGAACAGTTTGGACAGCTTCCAGAAAGCTAAACCTTGTGTGGCCATTCGCCAGAAAACTTGAAAGCACACACAGGTGTGACAATTCGCTAAAACATTGGAAGAGTCCTTTCTGTAGGGACGTACGATGCTAATTGCTTTGCTACGGACACATCTTTCAGCTGTTTGGGGCTACATGATTGTGAAGGTTGCTGATCTGTCGCGCTTTCTGCTGTTTCTGCGGGTTTATAACCCCAAGGATTCCGGTTGGCCCAATTCCACTGATGACGGCACATATCTTCAATACCATATTGTGCCCTGGACCACAGACATTGATCCAGGGTTAGCCAGGTACCCTCGAGATTTTCACTAATTCAAACAGCACTTGTAGCCAACTTACTTCCAACCGAGCTCCCTTTCGGCCTTCCCTGTAGCCGCAAATACCTCAGCAACATCCCCTGGTCGCCGGTCGGTTATCTTCATGGGAATTTCCTGTGCAACAGTCAATCGAAATTTCACGATAAATCACAATGGCAGGCTCACCAAGTATAGCATAAAATTGATGAAAGACCCAGCTGGATACATACAACGCCAGACGCTTTCTGGAACGCTGTGACCATTTCCAAAACAGAAGTGCCACGTCCAGTTCCCAGATTGTAAACACTGCAACCTGTGGGTTTACACAACAAAACGAGTTAACACAAACAAGGACCCTCCTACCCACCATTTGCAAGTTTCTGAACTGAAAAGCCAAGGCCTTACCACCAGGAGTGGGGGAGAAGAGTTTGTGCAAGGCTGCACTGTGACCAGTAGCAAGATCCATCACGTGAATGTAGTCTCGAACCTAAGTTCCACAAGAAGCAGCCAGTGATGAGTATCTCAAGCGACACTACCCATGAAACACACAAAATTCCACACTTACCCCTGTCCCGTCTCTCGTGGAGTAGTCATTCCCGAAAACGAGTAATTCCGGTCTCCTCCCAACTGCCACTTGTTGAACGAAAGGCATCAAGTTATTGGGCATGCCTCGAGGGTCTTCACCAATGAGACCACTAGGGTGAGCTCCCACTGGGTTGAAATACCGAAGCAAGATGACGGTCCACTCTGGATCAGCGGTCTGGACATCTCGTGCCATTTGTTCAATCCAAAGCTGAGACATAAGAGAAAAGCAAGAATGAGTGCCCTGCAAGAACCCACTGTCCATGGAACCCACCCAGCGCCATCAAAATCGCCCACCTTGGTTCTACCATAGGGACTAGTCGTCTGTAGCGGGAAATCTTCCGTACAAGGCACTGCCTTTGGCTCCCCATACACAGTCGCAGATGACGAGAACACAAGCTGCCAAAACACTAGCCATAAGTACACCAATCAACAGCAGGCTTGTGCAGGAAGCCAACAATTGTCCAGCAACCAAATCCAAACCTTCTTGCACCCGCACACGGACATGAGATCAAGTAGATTATGCGTGCCAATAAGATTATTGCCGTAGTACTTCAATGGCTCTAACACACTCTCCCCGACCGCTTTGAGCCCCGCGAAGTGTATGACAGCATCGAAGGGCTCAGCTTGCGCACGTCTGAACACCCTCTCCAGAGCCGCTTTATCGCATATATCCACCTGCATGCCCCCGCAGAAACGTTGATAAAGACCAGGCGGACGCGGCGCAAGCTGTGCTGACACGAAAATCGCGAGCTCATCTCACTTGGTAGAAGGACAAATTAAAGCCAGCTTCGCCAGCCAATTCCCGCACTCGGTTCACAGCCTCCCTGTCGGAATTCAAAAGACTATCCACCACCACCACCCTGTATCCCTCATTCAGAAGCTGAAGCACGGTGTGGCTTCCAATATACCCAGCCCCGCCCGTCACAAGAACTCGCCGATGGACAGCGAAATTCGGCAGAGCCTCCAGCACCCCCGTCATAGTCATCCTGCCGCCACCTCCAAAAACCCACAGCGCCCTCTCCCCTCCAAACTCCAACCTTCTCCGCAGAAGAAGAGGAATAAGAAGATGAAGAAGAAGAAGAAGAAGAAGAAATTTCTATCAGAAGCTGCAGCCTTCTAAACCCACATCGAGAAGAAGAAACCCACTACCCCTCAAGAAGGAAACATTCCTTTCCTTCCTTTCACCGGAGAAGAAGAAACCCACTACCCCTCAAGAAGGAAACATTCCTGTCCGTCCTTTCACCGGAGAAGAAGAAACCCACTACCCCTCAACAAGGAGACATTCCTTTCCTTTCACCGAGATCCTGGAAAGGAAAAACACATCCTGTTCCTGTTCAGCGACTAGGGCTGGAAACAGCAGGTCCAATCCACCTCCGGAAACATGAATCCCGTTGCAGAATTCCGGCGGGTGGCTTCCGCCGCCAGCTTCCCAGCTCGGTGACCCGGCGCAGAAAAAGGACCACGGGACGCACATGCCAGGCTGCTTCCGGCGGGAGAGCTGGAATGGAGAGACGGAAGAACCGGGAGCGGCAACGGGAGCGTGAGAAAGGGAGGGGCGAGAGCGAGAGCGCGAGCGAGAGGGCGCACAGTAGCAGCAAGGAGGAGTGCCTCGGGCGAGGAGCGAATGACGATGGGACACCATTCCTGCCTGCAGATCAAACCTTCCTTTCAGGGGGCGTGGGCGTTGCTTCCATGCCAAGACGGACGTTCGGTCGGTCGGTCTGAGGTCAGCTCGTGGTTCTCGGCCACTCCAGGCTCTCTCTGTTTCCTCCTTTCTTCCCCAGGCGCCCCCGACTCACCTTCCCCGGACCCGGCCCCGCCCGGATAGCTACCCGCTCGCTTACCCGCCACGTCCTCCTGACGTGGACATCGCTTGTGCCACACTGAACAGCCAGGGTTGTCCGAGATCGGACGTACAGATCAACTGGACTCTGGGGGCTGTGGTCGCAGTGGCGAAGTTTGCAGACACAGACTCCGTAGACATATCTTTGTCTGTGCCGGAACTTCCCCTTTTCTTGAAGTGGGCGTTGTAGCTAGAAACTGTGAGCATGCAATTGGTGCAGGCTCCTCTGGCCAAGCGCACTGCCGTACTAGGAAAAACCACGATTCACACCACTTGGCTCGCATTCAGATCCGCAAGACGAAGAGGATTGCTAGGAGGATTGCGGTAGTGCTATGCATGGAGAAGTTTCTCCTCCGCATGCCTCCATCACCTTCATGGCTGCATCACATGTTCATACATATGGATGTGCATCCCAGATATGTACATACATGTATGCACATGTCTGGATGTGGTGATCAAGAAGAAAAATGGGCATGAAGAAGAAGGACGTGGGTGGTCACCTTGTAACGTTGTATGAGGACTCGGAGCCAGCAGAAACCTCAACGATCGATGAGCTAGCCAGTCGGAATGGAAGAGATGCGAGTGACTTGCCCAGCGTGCCCTTTGGAGCTGGATTGTGGGTTGGGGCTTCACTCCATCGGTTCATCGGATGCTTATGCTACTCGTGCCTGGTTGCTGGGTTGTATTTCATTCAAACAGGGCCTCTTGGTGCAAGAGGAGAGGACCCGTCAAAGGGGCGGGATGGGAGGTGCAGCTCGGCGGGCCTGACATCGAGGTGCTCGTGCGAGCTGTTAGGAAATGATGAGGCCTCGACCTCAGCCTGTCCACGGGAAAGGGAATGTCTGGCAGGGGAAGGTGGGCGGCAGGAGCTTTTGTGGCAACAGTACTCTTGGTTTGGATAACAGACAGGGTGGGGGCTAGTCCCCCTAGACCTTTTGTGGCAACAGTACTCTTGGTTTGGATAACAGACAAGGTGGGGGCTAGTCCCCTGGCATGGTGCCCTTCGTTGGGTTTTTCCTTTGTTTTTGGGGTGGATGGTTTTTCCTATCTCTTTTTTATAATAAAGTCTCTCGTTCTCTCATAAAAGACAAGATACAAAGAGCGACTTCCGGCATACGGGAGTCCCACGCCCATTTGTCGTCTTTGAATATGCGCATTGGTGGTTGTGAACCCACATCCCGCTGTTGTAACCGCTTCAGGCTCAAGCTTGCAGAATATACAAAGGGCATCACTGCAGACATCGTGAGTCAACTATGTCAGCAGGGCCAGCTCACGCAGGCTGTGGAGGCTCTGGGAGTTCTGGTGCAGACGGACTGTCGTGTCTCTCGGTCTCTCTTCTATGCCGTCCTGAAACAATGTGTTGTTCAGCGGCATACAGCCCGCCAGCATCACGTTTCTCATTCTACCATCAGCGTGTAGTCATGTGGGTCTAGTGGACAAGGGGCGAGAGTACTTTGAGGCTATGAGGAGACACTATGAAATCACTCCCACGCTGGAGCGCTACACATGCATGGTAGATTTTTCATGGGGATGAGTCACTAGCTTTGGCAAGGACAATGCCTGCACTGCCTAATGCTGCAGTTTGGCACACTCTCTTGGGTAGTTGTTGAAAGTGAGGCAACGTGGAGGTATGACGTCATACTTTTCATGAAGCATTGAAGATGCAAATGAGGAGAATAGGCATTGGGGCACGGAAGCAGCCAGGCCAGGGCTGGTGGGCTGACATGGACGGTCTGGTGCATATTTTTTTGTTGTTGGGGGTAGCAAGCATCGCGACAGTGCAGATATACATGCAAGGCTATTCAGCCTTCTTGCCGACAAGAAGAGAAACGAGGTTCAGCAGCGCTTTTGAGCTCCGCCTTCCTCTTCACCCACCTGTGTCTCGTGGCATGCCAAGGTAAGCTATCCAATGCTCTGTGCTGGCTGGGCCAGCTGAACACCAGTCTCCCGCATCTGGAAGCCAGCACCAACATTTTGTTTCTTCCTTCACACCCCAGAGTGACACGTTTTTCCGGCCTCCCCTGAACAGTGCTCGAGTCAAGGGAGTGTACCCTAGCCCTCACGAGTCACCACATCCCCACACTCTCTCTCCTCTCTCTGGACAGAGCTCATTGCTCATTCCGAAGCGGGTTTTAGCTGGTCCTCTCTGTTTCTTCTCCATCCTGCTAGCCAATTTGGTGGGGGATGTTGTGATCACCTGCCATTGGTCATTCTCCCATATTGCCCATCTGTTGTGAGTGGTTGTCGGCATGGGTCAGAGACTTGCCTTGGATTTGAAGATTCGAGGATTATGGTGATCGATGCAGTGCTGGTGGGAACCATGTGACACAGGAGGCTTCGACTACCCAGCAGGCCTGTCACTTCGACTGGTGCGTTATCGTCCTCAAGTACCACAAATAACGCTTCAAATTTTGCACCCACGCAAAATATGAATGAGTGGGGTGTAAGTCCGAACCCTAAGATCGTACGCTCGCCTTGTGTCTCCGTCCGCGGAAGGAGATCGAGCAAAGTGTGTGCACTCGCATTGCATTCGGGCGCTCTGTGAGACCTGCCGGAGGCCGAGGAAGGGGGTACACGAGCGTGGGACCCTTGGCTTTCCTTTGAAATGCTTGCCAATGCCAATGCCAATGCCTGCTTCCCAGAATCCCGCCGTCCCGTGTGGGATGCTTTTGTCTGGACGTGGTTTTAGGCTTGATGGTGGACTGTAGCAGTGTATGTAGAGTGCGCACTGTAGACGATCGGTTTATGTTGATACACCTGGTCCTGTCGTAACAGGCGGATCGGGGCACGATGGCTTATGGGGGACTGTCTAAGCGGAAGATGGACGCGCTCATGTCCATGATCGCCGATCCAACAGTGGATCCTGCGCTGCAGGGGCAGCTCTCCAGGGTGGCGCACTTTTTGAGCTTCGATCCTGAGCGGCAGCAGGAGGAGCAGGACAGGAGGTGGCGGAAGCTGGCGGCGTATGTGGAGGCCTTGCCGGAGGAGCAGAAGCCTGCCACGATGGGAGGCCATCGTGACGTGCTTGCCAAGTTCGGGTAAAGTACCAAACTGTACAGCCTGTACAAAACTGTGCTCGGCTGTGGGGTGCCGTGATGTTGCTGGTGCCTGCTTTTGGTACCGTGTGATTGGAGCCTTGCAGTCATGTAGAATTGTGCTGAGATGGAAAAAGATGGATGCCATGTGATTTTGCAGGTTCGAGTTGGTGGCTCCCATGCCGGAGGCAGACCAATCCGTAGCGGGGCCATTCGGTGACTTCATGGAGCGGTTTGGAGTGCGCGGCCTGAAGATGAAGGACTCGTATGAGATGAAAGGCACGGCCTCGGACAGGGAGGCGAAAACCCGGTGAGTCGAGAACATGATGAGACTCGAGCAGCAGCCATGAAAGTGTGCACATCTCCGAGTCGAAGCTGGTGCTTTATATTACAAAAGCCTTGGTAGCTGACATGTAGCTTGTTGCTCTGACAGTTGCGATCACTGTAAAGCGGAGGGGGCCACCAAACGGTGTAAAGAGTGCGGGGAATGGTACTGCTCACGGCAGTGCCAGGTTGCTGCATGGCGCTCGCACAAGCGGATTTGCAAGGTGGTGGCTGCTCAGCGCTTTTGAGCTCGTCTTCCTCCCACCGCGCTTTTTTAAACTTCTCCCAAGGTGTGTACAGTTCGCCGGGAATTTGCCGCTTTGCCTCGAGGAAGGCGGCATGTTTCTCCCGTGGCGCCTTCCTCCCTGAATCCTGGCTGGATAAACTGTGGCTCTACCGAGCAAAACTACATCGGAGGGCATTGTTATAGGAGACAGATAAAGACAGGTAGTAGTCACAGAGCCAGGACATTCTGAATTTGGATTAGTCTTTCCGTACAGCTTTGGCGTCGTTCGAACGGGAAGGACACCTGGGTCCTGCAGCCTCCCGGAATTTGAAGGTAAACCGAAGAAACCTACAGGAGCCGCCAATATTGTTTCATGTATGGCCAGTTAGATAAGGAGGGATACAAAATTTGGAATGGGTGTCACAGACCCAATGGGATACTCCTGTCTAACACATCCGCGTCAGCAAGGGAAGCCTTCATTTGCGTCTCCACCCTCTTGCGCAAGCTCTGATGCAGCAAGCGTTCGATCACCTCTGCTCCGAACGAGAAGATGAGAGCGCTTCTGGCTGTCAGGGCATCGATCCCCCTGGCCTGAAAGTAGAAGAGCTGTTCCGCCTCGAAGTCACTGATAGCCGCACCATGGGAGCATTTCACATCGTCGGCAATGATCTGAAGGTTTGGTTTCACATTCACAGTTGCCCTCGGGGCCAGCAGCAGACTGCGACTGAGTTGTCCGGCGTCAGTCTGCTGAGCATATCTGCAAAAAAAGACAGAAGAGCAGGAAGCAAGTGTTAAGGGGTGTCATGTGGAGATGAATGAAGGAGTGGAGAACATGAAAATGACAGGGTAAGGCCGGAGGTGTCCGGTACCTATTCACTCTCACGTTGCCGTCAAACACGCCGTGACCTGAGGATTGAGACACAATGCATTTGTGCAGCTGCCTGCTGAAGCCTCCTGGGTGGCTCAACACCAGCTTGCTGTGCAGGTCGTGCAGCTGGTCCTTTCCAGCCAACAGAAATGACGACATCTCGGTCATGGTGTCTGGTCCCAGTTGCTGGATCTGAAGGTTGTGCCTGCTGAGACGCCCGCCGAGCCCTACTTCCACATGCTTGTAACAGCTGTTCTCGGCCTGAGCAGAAGAAAAGAGAAGCAGTCCCAGTCCCTCGTCCTGTCAGAAAGGGCAAGGGCAAGGGCAAGGGCAAGGGCAAGGGCAAGAATTGTCATCCCATGTCTCATGTCATCACCAAGCACCTTACCTGCGTGACAGAAGTTTGCTTCACATGCACGGCGCCCTTCTGCTGAGTCTGCACATAGCGGTGAACGAGATTGCCGCCTTGCTCGACATGGATGTCACACACTGCATTGGTCCAGTACGGGGCCCCCTGTACCCCGACAAACTCCTCAACAAACTCCACCTCCGCACCCTTCCCCACGGCCACCAGTAAGCGGGGGCAGGAAAGGGAAAAGGAAAGCCCGGCATCTCCATCCCCGGCCCGGCCCCCGGTGGAAATGTAAAGCACATGGAGCACATCGAAAAGCTTTATCTCCGGAGGCACCGCGATGAGGAACACATCCCTGGCTCCCAAGCCGTTCAAAGACGCAAACACATCCTCATCCCCGGATCCTGATCCCAGCGTGGGAAGCACCAACTGCTCCACCAGCTCCGCCGGAGCAGCCGAGACGCTCCCGGCGTAAACGTCCTCCGGCACGTCCTCTAGGTTGGACAGTTGCTGCGAGAAGACGCCATCGACGAACACCAGCCTGGACTTGGCTGCCTCGGGGATGGCGAAGGAGGCCAGGTCCAACTCCGCCTCCACCTCTCCATCCGCATCCGTTCCCTGGATAGGCCGGACCAGAGAGTTCTTGAGGAACCTGAGGTCCGTGAACCTGTAAGCCTCGTCCTTGCTGGACGGCCATCGCTTAGCCAGCACAAGCTCTGAGGACCTCTCCCGGAGCCTGTCGAGAGCCACGCTGTGAGAGCCGCTCCCTTGCGCAACAGACTCCTCAAGCCTCTCCGCCAAATCCAGGAGAAACAGGTCAGGGCCAGCGGGCAGCGATGCGGCCGACGCCTCTGCTTGATCTCGCAGTGGCGCGTCCTGCAGAGCCGCTGCCGCCAGGGCTTGCTGACTGCCCCTCCTCCATCCCCTGAAGCCAAGTGCAACACGCACCGCGTCATGCCTATGCTCATCGAAAAAACGATGGGGTTACACCACTTCTCCATACTCACGACGGGGAGAAGGAGACCGACGACTGCTGCGAGCTCAGCCTCCCGCCATGAACCCAGAATGCAAGCTTCCTAGGCCGCTGTAGCACTGACGCTCCAGCTGCGCACTCCAGCTGCGCGCAGGCCATGCCTCCCGCCGATACCGATGCTCAAGTCTCCTCAGCGGCATACCATGTGAAGTTTATTGCTTACTCGTTTAGTGCCATTCCAACTCGAGTGGCAAAGTGGGAAATTAAAAACATGTCATCATTTCCTCTCGCATCCTAAGAGAACGCTGTACCATCTAAGCTACTTCACCTCGACGACATAGCCAGGCAGAAGCTTCAAGGTTCCTAGGCCGCAAGGCAAAATGAGGCAAACAACATAGCCGGGCCTGAACCATGGCAATGCGAAGGGAGTCAACGATCTTTCGCCGTGATTGGAGATGCGGGGTATCGATCCCCGTACCTCTCGCATGCTAAGCGAGCGCTCTACCATCTGAGCTACATCCCCGTGCGTGCAATCAAATGTAAGATTTTTGCTAAGATTCAATACAGTACCAGGTCCACATAAAATCCGCACCGGTCCAGCTATCTAGTGTTCATACTAGAGACACCCGCAGGTTAGAAAGGCATATGCACACAAAGATAGGCCCACCTACATATGTTCGAAGGCAGGCCAGCCATCCTCTGGCTGGTTCCGATGATGAGCATTAGTTCAAGCTCTTGGCCTGGCTTGCACAGTGCTGCTTCGATATAATGTTGCTTCGACGGAGGCCACAAGAGCGTGTTAGGCTGTGATCTGTCACCGGGGCTGCCCTCACAAGAAGAAATCTCCTTCGCCCCCGCCCCAAGACCAAATCTCCTAGTTCTCCATGGAGGGGAAGCAAACTTTCACTTTGGGCGGAAACCACACATTCGAGTCGCAAACAAGCCCTACTCCTAACAATCATACCGGTTACGTTGGATCCAAGTTACCTCATGGAAAGAAATCAATGAACAATGAATTTGGAAACAAGATTGACCAGATGCAATGTAAGAAGCCCAGGACATAGGTATGTAGCCCATTCCCTAGTAGGCCGTCACCGGCATGTGGAGAAGCTGCTACTACACTTTGCCGTACGCTTGACAGCTCCAGTGGGAGCTCGGCACGCATGTCAAGTAGTGACACCAACTACACTTGTCGTTCCCATCAACCCGTCGGAAGAGCAGAATCAAACCAACTGAATAGCCCGCGATCAGAAGGGTGGCGGCCGCTACCCACAGCACGTACTGGTAGGGCTTGTACTTGGAAACGGCGACTCTGTCTCTGGGAGGCATGTGCTGCAACTTCACCCACCCAAAATGAGGCTTCATCAGCAGCACAAAGCCGAGGAGGAAGCCTGCAAGGAAGCCTCCAATGTGAGCGAAGTTGTCCACATAGGGCATCAGCCCGATCGCCAGGTTGACACCCAGGGTGATGAGCAGGGAGAAGATAGCGGCGCAACGGCTGCTGTAAATGGACCAGTTGGTGATGAGCTCCGAAAGCAGGGATCCCAGCACCCCGAAAACAGCGCCTGACGCCCCCACGCCGACCATGTAACGATTGAAGAGCAACGAGAGCACGCTCCCGCCCAATCCCGACAGCACGTAGATGATCCCCACTCGGATGAACCCGAACTCCTTCTCCCACCCGTGCCCGATGACGACCAGGCCCACCATATTCGCCAGCACATGGAAGAGCCCGGCATGCAGCCAGTTGCTGGAGAAGAGTCGCCACCACTGGTGCCTCTCCACGACACGATTCCAAGACAGGCCTCCCATCTTGAGCAGCGTCTCGCCTGTCGGTCCAAGAAGAGGATTGGTGTTCCACGTCTGAAACGAGAACCTGTGCAGCCATGTGGGCATACACTGCCCCGGCGTGTTCTTGGGGCAGTTGTTCCTGTACATAGTCACCAGAAACACTACAATATTGGCCACCACGATGGTCGGGATTAGCCAAGCCCGCCAGGTCTGCCTCGCCCTGGGCACCGCCGGCACAACCTCCCCCATCTCTGCGTCCGGGGGAGAGTAGGGATACACTCCCCCTCGCTTGTTCTTGTTAGACATCCCGATCTGCCGATTCTCCAGCTCCTGCTTCTCGCTGCACCGCCTCCACCACGCGCACAGCCAAGACTCTCCCCGCTCCCAACCGCAAACACTCCAATCTCAGCCCCGCCAATCCCCTGCCCGTGCTCCTCCCAGAGCTGCTGCTGCTGCCAGCCACCCGAAGAAAAGCACTTCTGACAACACCAGCACGTTACACGCTCCAACCGAGGAGCAGCTACAAGCACACGACTGCGCTGTTCATTCCCTAAACCAGGTTACTGCATGTAGTAACATATGCCTGTCGCAGTTACCAAAACTAGGCCCACACTTCCATTTCAAGCGTCCCACCGGAGATGAAGATGAACAACACGAAACGTTTTCTTCGGCGTGCTTGACCGTCAATGTTCCTCGGATAGACCTGAACTTCCTTCATCGGCATGCTTGACCGTCTAAGTTCCTCGGATAGACCTGTACTTCTTCTACCGCAGCCATGCTTGGCCGAACAAGCGCTTTCTTCAACGCTTTCGTCAGCTGCCATGCGTAGCCGTGAATTGACCTCGGCCTCCATGCTCTACCGAGCATCAAGATACTTGCTTCAGCTGCCATGCTTCTGTGTATTTCTTCGGACCTCCTTGTCCCTAACTATTCTCCTCGGCCGCCAAGCCTGCCAATCGGCTGCCATGCTTAGCCGTGACCTTCTCCGGCTACCAAGCTTCCCCGTGAACTTCTCCGGCTGCCATGCTTAGCCGTGACCTTCTCCGGCTGCCATGCTTGGCCGTGAACAAGGAACCGCATGGAAAACCTCCGTAGTGGCCCGGGGACAAACAAAACACAAACACGCAGAACGCGATGCAAAACCTGCCACGCGTCCAATCCATCACTGCTCCATATCCTCCTCTACATCTTCAGGCTCCTGCTCCGCGGCATCTCCTCCGCCGTCCTCTTCCACATCCACATCCGATGCCGGAGCCGGGGGTAGGGTTCGCTTCACAGTGGCAAGAAACGTCTCAACCTGGTCGCCAGAGAGCCTCTCGTCGCAGTCCTCGATGAGAAGGTGCACCTCCACCTCGCTGCTTGGCCTGCAATTCAAAACCTGCAGCTTCTCCGCCGCGGTGAGCTGCATCGGAGCCGCGGCCGCCAGGAAGCTCTCCACGGCACCCCGGTTCTGCGTGGCCGCGGGAGTCTGCATCAGGTAACCGTACACCTGGAGCTCCGATGTGTGCAGCGAGCTGAGCGGTCCCTTGTCTGCTCCCCGGCATCGCAGCAAGTCCAGCACCTCGAAATTAGACAGCAATCCGGCGCGCGCATCCTGCACCTTCATCGCGCCAGGCATCCGCAGTCCGCAGCTGGATGCGGCGCCGAAGAACAAACTGGCACAAAGCACTGTGGTGAGGACGAGGGCGACTGGCTGCAGCCCGTTTCGGCGGTTAAGGAAGAAACCCTTTCATAGTAGGCTACAGATCTTTACTTATTCAGATGCTCGGTGAGTTTACGAAACCCTAAAATGGCAGCGAGGAGTACTACTGTCTATATATGCCGGCGCTGTGGCTTAGCTCCTTCTATGACGAGCAGTACCTGCATACGTCCCTGAGCTCTACGATCGGCGCCTGCTTCCTTCCCGGAGGTCGGCAACATGGCAGTCGGGAAGAACAAGCGGATCTCCAAGGGCAAGAAGGGAGGCAAGAAAAAAATGTGAGTGTGTTGTTGGTCTGTCTGCTTCCGACACGCAGCTGCTGCTGCTTCGGCCGGTGCGGGATTTAGGTCGTGATGGAAGCTTCATGCCTTAGGCGCTGTGAGCATGGTGTCCTGGCGTGAGGGTTTGTGTTGGTTGGTGCAGTGGGATTTTAGCGGCAGGAGCTGACTGGTTTTGTTGGCAGTGTTGATCCCTTCTCGAAGAAGGACTGGTATGATATCAAGGCGCCCTCTACCTTCACGCAGAGGGCGGTCGGGAAGACGCTCGTGACACGGACGCAGGGAACTAAGGTCAGTGGGGCAAGCCTTGGTTTGTGTGGTGGATTGGAGGGAAGGTTTGGGAGCGGGGTCTCACGGGAGAGGTGCTGGCTTTTGCAGATTGCTTCCGATGGGTTGAAGGGGAGGGTTTTCGAGGTGTCGCTTGCCGACCTCCAAAACGATGAGGATCAGGCGTTCAGGAAGATTAAGCTCCGTGCTGAGGACGTGCAGGGGAAGAACGTGCTGACCAACTTCTGGGTGAGGAAATTGGATTTTGTGGCTTGCGGAGTGGTGTAGGTTAGGTTGGTGAATTTCCAGATAAGGCAGGGGGTGATGCTGTGAGTGCTGTGCAGGGGATGGACTTCACCACGGATAAGTTGAGGTCCCTTGTTCGGAAGTGGCAAAGTTTGATCGAGGCTCATGTTGATGTGAAGACCACGGACAACTACACCTTGAGGATATTCTGCATTGGTTTCACGAAGAAGAGGCCCAACCAGATCAAGAGGACTTGTTATGCCCAGACTGGTCAGATTCGGCAGGTAGGCTTCCACATGCCAGGAATGTATGCTCGCCGCACGCTGTCATTCGACCATTTCTGTACTACTCAACAGCAAGTGGGTGACGAATTTGAACGGTGACATGCAATGATATGCAGATTCGCAAGAAGATGCGGGAGATTATGGTGCGGGAAGCTCAGTCTTGCGATCTGAAGGATCTCGTGGCGAAGTTCATCCCCGAAGTGATCGGGAAGGAGATCGAGAAGGTGACTGCAGGCATCTATCCGCTGCAGAACACCTTCGTCCGCAAAGTGAAGATCCTGAAGGCTCCCAAGTTTGACCTTGGCAAGCTGATGGAGGTACGGCTGCTTCCAACTCAATAGTGACTTTTCACATAACGGGCTTTCTGGGTTTTTCGTGATCCTCACCTTTCTCTCCTTCCTCAGGTACACGGTGACTACAGCGAGGAAGTGGGCACCAAGATTGAAAGGCCTGTCGGAGACGAGGCTGAGACAGAGGCAGAGCCTGCGGCGGAAGTAGTGGGTGCTTAGAATGGGCTTACCATCAAATTTTGTGGTCTCTCCTTTGCAAGGACTGATAGCAGTTGCCTTGCGTGCGGGCTTATTTAGCCCGAGGCTGAGACAGGCAGAGCCTCCGGAAGTAGTGGGTGGTGAACCCCAGAAGGCCTTACCTACTCAAAATGAGTGAACGTCAGGCAGGAAAATTTTGTACTCAATTCTGAAGCTCCCCTTTGAGCAAATGTTCCGGCCTTCTCTACCAGGTGCACAACTTGAATGCATTCCCACGAACACCTCGAAAGGATTCCTTAGATCTCCGTTGTCACAACGGGGCCTCCGCCCTCCTCCGTCCGGCACGGTGCGGGTAGTGTGGTTACTCTGACATATAGTGAATAACTGAGAGGCCGGATTCATTTTCGTAGCCTACCTGAAACAATATGTATGGGATGTGTAGACTCCAACTTTGTCCGGATTCGAGATATCACATAGGGTGTCATGACATGAAATTCCTCGATGTCGTTATGTGCATGTCATGGCATAGACTGACAAGACGCTGTGTATAGCTATGACGGCATGATGGATCATACCAGGGGTGCATGGTATGTGTATGTGCATGTGACCGGTATATATCATGTGGTATGTGGCATGTGGCATGTGGCATGTGGCATGTGGCATGTGGCATGTGGCATGTGGCATGTGGCATGTGGCATGTGGCATGTGGCATGTGGCATGTGGCATGTGGCATGTGGCATGGCATGTGGCATGTGGCATGGCATGTGGCATGGCATATGGCATGTGGCATGTGGCATGTGGCATGTGGCATGTGGCATGGCATGTGGCATGTGGCATGTGGCATGTGGCATGGCATGCATGTGGCATGTGGCATGTATGGCATGTGGCATGTGGCATGTGGCATGTGGCATGTGGCATGTGGCATGTGGCATGTGGCATGGCATGTGGCATGTGGCATGTGGCATGTGGCATGTGGCATGTGGCATGTGGCATGTGGCATGTGCATGTGGCATGGCATGTGGCATGTGGCATGTGGCATGTGGCATGTGGCATGTGGCATGTGGCATGTGGCATGTGGCATGTGGCATGTGGCATGTGGATGGACATTGACATAAGGATTTGTCCATAGATATTAGTTTTAAAATATTAGGAATAATGTAAAAGGGACAAAGAATATTTTCTTGTCGATGATAAAGAAAAATATACTTGTCCCACATCTTGTCCTCTTTCCTTCCATCTTGTTGGTTGCCGCAGGCATCCCAAGTGGCTTGGATCGCTTTTCACTGTTCGTAAGATTAGGATTTTGCCTAGTTCTTTTGCTTTGGTAGTAAGTCGATACGTCTATTTTGCAAGCTTGTTAAATACTTGTTTAAATGATAAGCCTATTCTAAAGGCTTACCCGAACCGTGAGGCTCAGTGCTTCATAGACTCTAACATGAGCCATGACCTAATGTGGCCATGGATAGCTATGCTGCCTTACGGTGCATGCACCAAATGAAAGTTTGAGTACAAATGACTTGAATAGAGACTCCCTCCTTCACGGAGTTTAGGAAATGTGAAAGAAATCACTTGTGTTGGGCTGTAAGCAAGATGTGGAGGACTGTGACAATAAGGTGGCAAGTGATAGTGACTTTAAAGAGAAGTCAAAGAATGAGCTTCACAATGCTATGTTCGCTAAAGTACAGTCGTAGTATGGGAAGTACTTGGTCTCGCTTTCTAAAATAGATGCCAACATAGCAACTTTTTTCACGAAAAAAACAAATCAAATTAGGAAAGGTTGGTACAGAAGCCTTCCGTTTCGAACGGTAGCGGTATCAGCAAAAACCGAAGATCCTACCTATTTATCGAGTTTAGGACAATTCGTCGGTGAGAGTACAGGAACTGGACAGCTCAACGCCAGCCACTAGTGTACCATGATTATCAACGCCATGACCCTCACCATCCTCGTCCTCTCGGTGAGACAGCTATGTAAAGGCCTCCAATGGATGAGGCAAACGTTACTCTAGCCTGCCAACTAGGATCGGAACTATGGTGAAGACAATGTCGAGGTCAATCATCTGTTGAATCTGCTTCAGGGTTTCCTTACCCAGGAGGCCAGGAACATCTCACATCAGCAAGTCCGAATTTGCTATGGAGATGAGCATCGGAGCCTGTGCGATTTTCATGTTAGTGAAGAGCTGGAGAGCAATACGAGCCGCGACTAGAAGACACCGTGTGGATTCTGGGACACACCCAACGGCCAAAGTGTACTCCATGAAGGTCCTATTCCACCACAGATTGGGCAATTGAAGCAACTTGAAACCTGTGAGTACTTCTCCCATCTTTGAAAGGAGCTACAAAGAACAACCAACGACAATACAAAACCTACGTTTTGCAGTAAGGATCTATGAGGCTAAGACCACCCTCATGTTTGGCTAAATTAACTATGCCTAGACTACCCTGTTCCAATTTAGTAGTAGTTTCTTAAGGTGTAGAAATGGGCAAGACGTAAACCAAAATAGTTCCTCCTATGAAGTTAAAAATCCCATTATTTATTCTTCTTGCATATAACTTCTTATAATCGTGTGATGCAAGGTTGTTAAGGTTTGTTCAAAAAGATCGATATTTGCCTTTATAGAGCTGCAAAAAACCTCATGTTACATGACTCTGGAGGCATTGGACTCGAAAGATGATGTAAATACAAGCTATACTTCAAAACCCGATATGTGGAGTGTAGAAGTCGTTGTGTATGAAGTTTTAACCGGAAATCATCCTCATATAGTTTATGAGTTCGATAGTTTTCAATTCTTGTCGGATATTGGGCCACTCATCTAGGTCTAATTGAGATAGCCATCCTCTTTTTTTGGTACAACTCCAAGTTCTAAACCATTCTTATTTCTGCTCGCTATCTTATGTATATATTATAATAATTTTATTACATAAAAATATATTTATATTATATTTTTAATAGAAGAATGTGAAGACTTTATAAATATGCAGAGATGGGAAGTCTCATCTACATTGAGGCGATGCATAACAACCCTCTAGAGGGCCCTAGACCAAGGGGGACTAGGCCCCTCGAACGTCTACTATGAAGGTACCTACCGCTCCTAAGATGTCATAGTATGGAATAAGCAAGGCCCTACTAACCACGCATTCCCCGCATGAAGCTGAAGATGAAGATGCTAAATTCCCCGCATTCAAAGCTGTCTTGAAAATTGCCTTCGCTAACGCTCTTTGCAGAGCAATGGATACTCGTTGCTGGAAGAAAGCCACCACACTGGAAAGATGGAGCCCTACCCCGTTCTTGCGGATGTAGTATGCTTTAGCACAAGCCTTGATAAATCTCGAGAAGTCCTTGCCCATGGCCCCGTGAGTCTAAATAGCAAGGGGAATGAAAGCATGGCCTTCCTGCATGGGGTGTACTTGTGAACCTTGGTTGTAGTGCATCCCTCTGCCCCCAACTTAGAGGGTTGATGGGAAGAAATAGGTCAGCCCCGAGAGAAACGCCGTTAGACAAACTATATGGGCGCTCCATGAAAGAAAAGAATCTGCTCTCCCTAGCAATGGAGAACATGATGTCTCGGACTGCGTCATATGTTACATTGTGCTGCCCAACTATTGAACAGCGAGCTAAGTGATAATGATAGTGATTTTAACCTTATCCAGAATTTCATTAAACAATTGTTCAATGTCACTTTCTTGTGAAAAAGTCTTCAAGCCACGCACGCGGCCGTCATGAAATTGACAATGAACTGAGATTACAGTATATGGCTATGTATTTAGCTAATGACTACTTATTTGGTCACTGTCATGGCATAGCATAATAACATGGTGCCAATCTCTTACTATATACTCAGCAAATTTTAAATACTAAATTGCATATCAGAAGATGGGTTAGTAAACCCTAATTTTGCTTATCCAGATACATGTGGAGGACTATGACAATTGGGTGGTACCTGATAATAGATTGTCAAGATCTTTCTACAGTCGTCATAGAAAACTGTGAAATGTAGATTGTTTGAAAGCCCATTCTAAGGCGTGTGTACTCACAGCAGGAAAGACGTACATGGGGTTGCTGTTAGTCAGGATTTTGCTGGCCAATGTGAAGCAGCGAAACAATGCGAACACCAAGGTAGAGCCAAGCAAAGATTTGCCTAGCTTAGAAAATGATGTGTCTGGGCCGATATCTGGTGGTTTGTGAAGACTTTATAAATATGCGAGATGGGAAGTCTCATCTACATTGAGGCGATGCATAACAACCCTCTAGAGGGCCCTAGACCAAGGGGACTAGGCCCTCGAACGCGTCTACTATGAAGGTACCTACCCTAAGATGTCATAGTATGGAATAAGCAAGGCCCTACTAACCACGCATTCCCGCATGAAGTCAAGATGAAGATGCTAAATTCCCATTCAAAGTTTGAAAATTGCCTTCGCTAACGCTCTTTGCGAGCAATGGATACTCGTTCTTTGGAAGAAAGCCACCACACTGGAAAGATGGAGCCCTACCCCGCTTCTTGCGGATGTAGTATGCTTTAGCACAAGCCTTGATAAATCTCGAGAAGTCCTTGCCCATGGCCCCGTGAGTCTAAATAGCAAGGGAATGAAAGCATGGCCTTCCGCATGGGGTGTACAGAACCTTGGTTGTAGTGCATCCCTCTCGCCCCAACTTAGAGGGTTGATGGGAAGAAATAGGTCACCAGAGAAACGCCTGCTAGACAAACTATATGGGCGCTCCATGAAAGAAAGAATCACTCTCCTAGCAATGGAGAACATGATGTCCTGGATCACATATGTTACATTGCCCAACTATTGAGCAATGACTAAGTGATAATGATAGTGATTTTAACCTTATCCGAATTTCATTAAACAATTGTTCAATGTCACTTTCTTGTGAAAAGTCTTCGCCACGCACGCCGCCATGAAATTGACAATGAACCGAGATTACGATATGGCTATGTATTTAGCTAATGACTACTTATTTGGTCACTGTCATGGCATAGCATAATAACATGGTGCCAATCTCTTACTATATACTCAGCAAATTTTAAATACTAAATTGCATATCGGAAGATGGGTTAGTAAACCTAATTTTGCTTATCCAGATACATGTGGAGGACTATGACAATTGGGTGGTACGATAATAGATTGTCAAGATCTTTCTATCGTCATAAGGTGAAATGTAGATTGTTTGAAAGCCCATTCTAAGGCGTGTACTCACGTAGGAAAGGCGTACATGGGGTTGTTAGTCGATTTTGCTGGCCAATGTGAAGCAACAAACAATGCGAACACCAAGGTAGAGCCAGCAAAGATTTGCCTAGCTTAGAAAATGATGTGTCTGGGCCGATCGGGTGGAGACAATACGGATCAGTTCTTGCTAAGGATTTACGAGCATGAGGAAGCGTCGTTCGCTTAGGAAAGGGGAACAAGGAGGAAAAACTGGGCAATTAGTCTCGCCAATCTTCAAGGCACATGAACGGGCAAATCTAAAGCGCTGTAGCACTCAGGAAGGCTAATGATGAAGTTGAGAAACGAATGCACGAGATCGAATACGAGTATGTCCCCCTCCTCAGCTTGGTAAGGATTCAGCACTTACAATTGTTCTGTTTGCCTTCATGGATGCCGGTGGTTCTCTTATTAAAGAAGTTGGTAGCCTAGGATCGCATGTGTGAAGATCGTGCAAGAGGTAAGCAAGAGGGACAAGAGCAAGTTGGAATCGAAAGATGATACAAATTACACACAAAGAAAGGGTCTTATACAAAAACGGTTATTGACGGTTATTAATTAACAAATAATAAAACTAAACCTAATTTAATTGTAATTGAAATCACCATTATGTTTTAACACATATCTATTCCAAAATAAGCTATATTCCATTACTCCCACTTAGTTGCAATTAAGAGTTAATTGATAAGCTTGAAAATATCTTGAAAATTGACTTCATAATAGAAAGTGTACTCCCACGATATAAGCGGAAAAGAGTTCCAAAGTGACGATCACATAACACAATAAGGCTTCATCCAATCACCAAGCCATGAAAGAGGAAATCAACTAATGAGTGTTCTCGCTTTGCTCACGCAGTATAAATTGTAGCCCAGCCAAAGTATGTTTCTGTAACTTTGGCAAAGACTTTGTCAAAAGGTCAGCCACATTTTCAAGTGGCAACATAGTCCACTATTACCTCTTTACTCGCTTGTCTTATAAAATGATGAGCAATCTCGATATGCTTACTTCTAGCATGAAAACTGGATTCTTCGATAAAGCAATGGCGATCGTTGTCGCACCAAGCCGAGTTGGTCCTTCATGAAGTCGCTTAAGTCCACTTAAGAAAGATCTAATCCAAATAACCTCTCTAGCTTGTGTCATGGCACCATATTCGCCTGTAGAGAGGAAAGACAAATAGTAGTGAGCTTTTACTTGACCAAGAGATAACGATCCACCTAAAATGTACGAGGCTGCAATACATCTAGTGTCCGGGTCACCACAGGCATCACAAAGGACATTAGCGCAAACCATCCGTTGCTTAGAAAACGTAAACCTTTGCGTTGTTCCTTTGAGGTACCTAAAATTCTCTTCATCGCAGCCCAATGTGGCAAGCCGTGGTTCTCTAGAACCGACTTACATTACTAATCGCACGTGTGATGTCTAATCTAGTCCAACTCGATAGATAGATTAAACAACCATGTTTGCAAGGCTTGAGTGCCATCTCGGCCTTTTCTTCTTGTCGGGCATTGTTCCTTAGATAGCTTTTCACCAGTAGACATAGGTGTGCTTACTGGTCGTGCATCCTCCATCTTGAACCTCTTAAGTAGTTGATGTACAAAATGCTCTTGATGAATATCAATAGTGTTATCGCGAGTGTTAAAATGGAATTGAATGCCAAGAGAAAAGATAATCGCCCAAATCACCATATCAAACCTCGCCAAAAGTAACGCTTTCATTCTTGCCATAAGAGTTGGTGAAGTGCTAAATAAAATATTATCATCCACATAAACAGTTAAAATGATAAAATCATTGTCATCCCATAAAATATATACGCTATCGTCAAACATGTGAAACCCAATTCTATGAGCAATGCATGAAACACTTCATTCCATGCACGGAGGATTTAAGACCATAAAGTGTTTTTAAAAGTTGACATACTTTATTAGGGTCTATAATAAAACCTTCCGGTTGAGCCATGTAGATGACCTCATCTAAGGTGCCATTAAGAAAAGCATTTTTTACGTCTAACTGATGTACGAGGAGATTGTAGTGAGCAGCAAGGGCAAGGAGTATTCTTATGGAAGTAGACTTAACAACTGGGGCAAATGTTTCATTGTAGTCTAACCCCGCTACTTGACTATATCCCTTTGCCACGAGGCGAGCCTTATACCTACCAACACTACCATCTGTATTGAGTTTTTTTGAAGACCCACTTACAAGCAACTGGTTTACGACCAGGAGGGAGATCTACAAGAACCCAAGTTTTATTAGAAATGAGAGATTGATATTCAGACTCAATAGCCTTCTGCCAAAAGGAAGCTTCAGGCCCTTCAATAGCTTCTCTATAGGTGGCGGGTTCACCTAATGAGTCTACAACACTAAAAACGTGAGCGTGCGGAAAAAGTGGTTCCTCTACAGCAATACTTGCAACATACGGAGGCTCTTTCCACTCTGACCTTGGAGGACGGTGTCTAGTAGAACGACGTAAGACTTGAGGAGTCTCTTCATTGGGTAACTTCTTCCCGCATGTTCAAGTAATAGAAAAGTCATCCTGGAAGAGCAGTGATCATCACAATGCAACAATGGGAGTTGAGCAAGGTGTTATTGAGCCAAGAGATGGTCACTGTACACTTAAAGTGATCCTCAAGTACTATCCCACGCTCTTGTGTCCCGTCCATCTCTCATAAGGAGTAGTCAAACCAAGCTCCTTAGAAGGTAGTCGGTTGAGAACATAGTTAGACCATCAACGCTCAACCCAATATCCGCGAGAGAGACTAGCAAAAGTGAGAGATGCCAAAGTAGCCTCCTGGAGTGTCCGGTTTTTCCTCTCAAAGAAAAGAGTTCGGCGAGTATACTACCGTGAGTGTGATGGATCCTTCCAAGAGCAAAAGTTCAAAAGCATGATGTACTCGCCACCATTGTCACTGCATAAAATTTTAACCTTGTGACCTGTCTGCTAGGTTGCAAAACGCACATAGGTTTGAAAACACATAAGAGCCTCGCTTTTATGTCTTAACACATAAACAATACAATAGCGGCTCCATTCATCTATGAATGTAATAAAATAAACAGCTCCTCCAAATGAGCTGGTGGACATAGGGCCACAAATGTCACTATGAATAGTATCCAAAAGGGCAGAGGCCCTTGTTGAGTGGAGATCCGTATATGGCTTAGAAAAGGCTTTACTAAGCTGACAGGCGTCACAGAAGGGGTGACTAGAAGGGAGATAGGTAAGTGGATCTCGAAAACTATCACCCTTTGTTAGAGATGCTAGACGTTGAAAATTGACGTGGGCAAGACGACAATGCCAAAGTTGCATTGAAGCTTGTCTTTGAATGGCATTGATAGACTGAGTGGGTTGAGGTTGCACTATCGATTTGACATCTAATAAATACAAATCATGAAAAGGGGTGCCTATGAAAAGGTTGTGACTTGATGGAACATGCATTACAATGCAACCAGATTGATCAAAACAGACTCGGCAAGAGTGTTTTTGTGACAACTTAATCATTGACATCAAATTTTTGGTCATAGAAGGGACAAACAAAACACCAGAAAGTGTAAGTGAAGACCCGTCTGGGAGCTGTATGACCACTGAGCCCAAGCCTTTGATGGAAAGCCCATTGTCATCACCCAAAAGCACAAACTGATTGGCATCATATGTGGGTGAGAAAGTTTTAAATGAGTGTCTCAAAACAAATATGACTAGTGGCTCCGAATCTAAAACCAAGTTTCTACTTGAGAATGGATGATGAAAGACAAACTAAGATTGTGGGTGACTTAGCTTTTGTTGTTGTGACATTTGATTCGTGGAGACTTGTATCTCGTCGAGGCTCACCCCTTTTCTTCCCAATCCTTCTCAATATGGCGGGTATCTTGCACCAATAGTGGTCATATTGCTACTTTGGTGTCAGGATTATATGTGGAACGCTGAAAATTTTGGTTGGGAAGCCACGCCCCGCCACGCCTCGAAAGCCCCTCGCCTCGAGAAGTGAACAAAATTCTTGAGTTTGATTGACCACTTGAGCTGGCCTTCATTTTATTAAGTCCACGAGTCCTCCTCCGCTAGAAGAGCTCCAAACACCTCAAGTGTAATAGCGGAGTTGCACCGCAATCGCTGACTAGCTTTCCAATGGCGCGTGCGCTTACAAAAGATTGATATGCTTGAAGAGTAGCAAGTAGGCGACTGAACTTCACTTAAATCTGCTTCCACAATATGCAAGGTTAGCACGACAAGTGCAAAACTGATATAAGACTCACGCCTCATTGTCTTTCATATGAAGACTAAAAATTCTGGCTTGTACTAGGAGGCCGAGCTCCTATCCTTATAAATCATCTTAAAGTTATTCCACACATCACTTGAAGTGGCGCACCCAAGGTATGTGTCATCATATTCGATCTAGAGAAATAATAATAGTTCTTGCACGATCCTTCCGTTGCCATTCCAAAATGAGATCAGCTCCTGGAGCAGGAGTGTGCAATTCGCTCTACAACCCCCATCAATTCATTTTCTTCTAAAATTTGTGACACCCGCATTGCCCATATAGTGTAATCTGTCCCATTAAATCTATCTCTATCCTTGAATTCTATCCTAAGAGGAGTGAGAAGAGCGGGAGGCAAAGAAGAAGATCCCGACATGTTTAATCTAGATTGTACAGCTTGTGGAGAAAAATCTCATATAGAATACTCTACATGAGTTTCTATCTCTAAAGTTTCAAATAAATTGCCAAATAATGTATTGAATGCTTCACTATCATCATTGAGATCAAAATACATAAAAAGAGTGATTAGTACCAAAGCATATTACAACTAATGAGGATGTAAAGGATTTAAGCTAGTGTATAAAAATTAATTAAAAACAATTGTGAAATAAGAAGCTGCCTTGGTATAGTGGTTAGTGACCGTGTCTATCACCCGAGTCACCCGGGTTCGACGCACCTCCTTACAATGTCCCGTGGTTGCAAGCCGTCGCGGTTCCTTCGGAGGCTGTTGTACCGCTGGGGCCGGACGGGTGCGGCTGCCTGATTGGTATGGGGTTCAATCCTTTCGATTACTTTTGAGGGAAGGATGCCGTGATGAATCTGCTACATTTGTCCAAGAAGTGCGGCTGGGGCGCTCCATATGCTTCCTTTTTTGCTATTTTGCCTCGTTGAAGGCAAGTGGGATGTGTTCCCCTCTTCCATTTTTTTTTTTAACAAAAAATGAAAAGCATAGCTACCCCATGAGGCTTAGCTACATGGGAGATGAGCAGATTCAAGGCTCTGATGCCGTAAAGAAGTTGGTAGCCTAGGATCGCATGTGTGAAGATCGTGCAAGAGGTAAGCAAGAGGGACAAGAGCAAGTTGGAGTCGAAAGATGATACAAATTACACACAAAGAAAGGGTCTTATACAAAAACGGTTATTGACGGTTATTAATTAACAAATAATAAAACTAAACCTAATTTAATTGTAACTGAAACCACCATTATGTTTCAACACATATCTATTCCAAAATAAGCTATATTCCATTACTTATGGGTTTCTTCAGGTTTCGCCATCTCCGTCTTGGAATCGCCACAGTACTGAAGGCGACCCGCTAGGCGTGCTCTCTTCGCTATTGCTCACTATAGGGCCCTGCCTAGGCCGCCTCCGCGCTGACAGGTCTTCCTTCGCTGCACGATTCTCACATCCCTGACCGGGACAAAGTCAAGGAGGCCTTTGAGATATTCTCTTCGAGCTACAGGGCTTGAAGGTCAAGATGTCCAAGTGCTGCCTGGTCCCCGCTGGGATCCCACTACCTGCAGCTCACTGGGAGATTGCTCTTGGTCTCATGGATTCTTGGGGTCCCTTGGTTCCCCGACTTCATTGGGAGCTCGACAAGGCCCTTGCAGAGGACCTCTCCCATATTGAAGACCTCCCTTGCCGGAGGATGCCTGTGGCCTTTGGAACTTTTCCTTCTGCTTTGCTAGGCGCCTGGTACCTCATCTCAGACCGCCTCCTCTCCGGCCCTTTGTCCCGGCCCGGGTTTGATAAGAAGATTATGGATACTCTTGGGGACATCTTGGGCCTGGGGGCTTTTGAGTGCCCCTGGGCGACTGCTCACCGGCAAGCATCCCCGCCTGCAATTTGGAGGCGAGGATCGCTTCCTCATCGAGGTCTCTTCCCGCGGCTTTGGGAGTTGGGCCCTCTCGCCCGCTTGGCTTCCTGCTTCATCCTCCATGACAAGCCCTTTCTCGAGGATCTCGATCAAGTGTGGAGGAGGGAACCTTCTCTCCAATCGCCTTGAGGCGCCAGACATGTTATCGCAGATGCTCTAAGGACTTCCTCCTTTCTACATTTATCACGATGGCTTTAGGGATTGCGCATCTCGCCGAGAAGCCGCCAGCTTTTCCGTCCTCCAGACCCTCCATCTCTGTGTCCACTAGAGCGCTGCCCGCTTTTGTTCTCGAAGGGAGCAGTGCTTGGCTACCGCCCGCCCATGCATACGGGATTTCACATCGCACCAACCACCTTCACCATCGCGATGCGATTCCGTCTCGGCCTACTCCACCGGGCTTCTTCGCCTCACTTGTGAGTGCGGCTCGCCTTGACGCCTCGTGTCCACCTTGCTCGTTGTCCCCACGGGTCATCGATTGCCACCACGACGCCATCCGTGACGCCATGTTTGCCATTGCTCGCGAAAGTGGCTATATGGCCCGGAGGGAGCGGGAGTATACTCTTCTGTGTCGCTCAATCGTATGACTTATACCTTGTCCGTGGCGACTGTTGTGGTGGCGGATGTAGTGGTTACCGACCGCACGTGACGCCACCTCCGCCTGTGTCATCACCAACCGCCCAGCGCCGCCTGCGCGGCCTCAAGGTCCGCAAGTATAGCAGGATGCAAGCGGCCACCTCTTTATCCCGCTTGCTCTAGAAACGTAAATGGTCGAGGACTTTGACAAATTCATCAAGTCTTGTGCCAAAGCTTACCATGCGCGCAGTATAGTGTATCGTCCTCTCAGATTTCACAAAGATACTCCGGGGGTTTCTATTGCTCTTCAACGGCGCCTCAACGGCGATTCTCCATAAGGCGACGGTGGGTGATGCCTTTTCCTCTTCCTCCGTGGTTTGGGTGCCGCTTATTATTCGCATACATATGACATTGTGGTGCATTGGTCACTTTAGGTAGGGAGCTCGATTGCTCCTCTTCACTCCGACCCCCGGGTCCCCATTTGTTGTCCCTTCCTAGATGGTCTCTTTCCATCGTTCTTTCACCTCAATAAATCATCTCATATTTACTTATGCGTTCACCTCCTACTGCAGAACCGAATCAACAGACGCTCTTTACAACTAGTCTTAACTCCCGAGCAAAAAATTTCATTGTTCCTACGGAGGGACGATACGGCTGATAGGAATCAAGTCCCTCGTGATGCCGAAATGATCCAGATCTGGCTTTCTAGGGAAAATCAAAGGGCTTCCAACCTCCTTTACAATGATGTTGATTATGATGAAGACGTCCTTCATAAGAACAATCTATTAGATGTGATTCGAAAGGAACCAACGCCGTCGATGTGAAGGAGAGGCGGCATGAGATGTTAGTTTGAGGATGGTTTATTCAACCAGCCTACTTTTTCTTGCAGTTTCTTGTTGGCTGGTTGTATGAGTTTCATAGCAATCATATTTCATGCGCCTTTGATATCATCAAAAACAGAACTGTAGGCAACATGGTTACAGCCATTCATTTTCTAGTTGTACCTTCCGCTTTGCACCAAATAGCTTGCAGCATAGCTTCTTAAAAAGCCCTCTTCATGGGCTACAAACGCCGGTACTCTATTGGGCCCTACATCATCATTCACAAGTTGTGGATATCTACCGCCATAGGGCCCAACAAGATCATGCCCCGTAAGCACGACAAGGGTAAGGACATGGATGCACATCCAATTGTATCACTGGAAGAACACCCACTATGATGGAAAACCATCAATGTCGCTCAGGTCTAGTTCCTAATGCCTGCAAGTGCCCCCCAAGCTAGCTGAGGAAAGAAGGGGAGAGGAAAAGAGCGGGACAAGAAGAAGAATTATATTTAAGTCCACTGAGGACGGATTTCCGTCATGGGACTTGGTACTTAGCTTGTTGAATATTTAATTATTACTTATAGGGCATTATATATACCTAGAATCGCTTTGATAACCCTAGATGAATGTTAGTTGGTTGTTGTAACTGCTTTCATGTAGCTAGGACATATTCCTTGTTCCCTCAACCTTTTGATATACACACACATCTTTGCCTTCTTGTCGCGGGTTGCTCAATGCTATGAACCTATAACTGAACATGGTATCGAGCCCATGGCCTTTGATCGCTCGGTCTAGTTCCTAATGCACAAGTGCCCCCAAGCTAAGGAGGAAAAGAAGGGAGAGGAAAGAAGGACAAGAAGAAGAATTATATTTAAGTCCACCGAGGACGGATTTCGTCATGGGACTTGGTATACTTGTTGAATATTTAATTATTACTTATAGGGCATTATATATACCTAGAGCCTTTCGCCCTAGATGAATGTTAGTTGGTTGTTGTAACCGCTTTCATGTAGCTAGGACATATTCCTTGTTCCCTCAACCTTTTGATATACACACACATCTTTGCCTTGGTGTCATGGGTTGCTCAATGCTATGAACCTATAAGCGGAACATGGTATCGAGCCACAGCTGATCTTGGATTACACTATGCATAAGGCGGTTTGCTTCTTTGGTGTGTTTGTAAAATTCTTGGTTTTCAAATGGCAATTTGCCACAAACCCTAGCACACAAGGCAAGATGCCTCGCATGACGGTCTGCGGGCAATCTTGGCCGATTTTGATAAGGGAAAAGGAAGGCTATTCGAGCCCCGACTTTGAGAAGCTATATTATAAGAAGCGCGCTGCGAAATCGAAGAAACGAGCCGGTTTCTTGGCGCATTTCTTGACTCTGGCTTGTCTGCGACAAACAACCGTGCATCAAGATCACGGACGATTATTCAACGTTCAACCAAGTTCTCAACATCAGCAGAAATCCAGAACACGTCCAGAAGTTTTTACAAAACATCAGGCTATTCTTAACTCAATCCTGAATATCAAGAGCACTGTTCTGGAATACACATCTCGAATAGATTATGTTCTAACCAGGCAGGAGCAACTTGAAAGGCTGAGAATTTCAGACCTCATGATGATGGCAAAGCAAGAGAGTGACATCAGCAGCCTCAGGGAGCAAATTGCTCGCTTGTCTGCACCAAACTAATTTGTTCTCGAGGTGCATCGTCGTGATCAACTAATCGACTCCTGTGGATCGAACCGGGTTAAGATAAGGACCGGTGACTCGAGTAATTTCGATGCTGGAGCTTGAGTGCGGCATCCTTGAGGAGAAATTGCTAATGGAAGTGGTTGATGGCATTGTTCCTAAGGAGGACGTCACCGATAGAATCAAGTCCTCGTGATGCGAAATGATCCAGATCACGGCTTTCTAGGAAAATCAAAGGGCTTCCAACCTCCTTTACAATGATGTTGATTATGATGAAGACGCCCTTCATAAGAACAATCTATTAGATGTGATTGAAAGACCAGCCGATGTGAAGGAGAGGCGGCATGAGATGTTAGTTTGAGGACTGGTTTATTCAATCACGGGCCTACTTTTTCTTGCTTTCTTGTTGGTCAAGGTTGTATGAGTTTCATAGCAATCATATTTCATGCGCCTTTGATATCATCAAAAGCAGAAGCAACATGGTCTGACCATTCATTTTCTAGTTGTACCTTCCGCTTTGCACCAACACTGCAAATAGCTTTAAAAAGCCCTCTTCATGGGCTACAAGCCTTGATACTCTATTGGGCCCTACATCATCATTCACAAGTTGTGGATATCTACCGCCATAGGGCCCAACAAGATCATGCCCGTAAGCAATAAGGGTAAGGACATGGATGCACATCCAATTGTATCACTGGAAGAACACCCACTATGATGGAAAACCATCAATGTCGCTCAGGTCTAGTTCCTAATGCCTGCAAGTGCCCCCCAAGCTAGCTGAGGAAAGAAGGGGAGAGGAAAAGAGCGGGACAAGAAGAAGAATTATATTTAAGTCCACTGAGGACGGATTTCCGTCATGGGACTTGGTACTTAACTGTTGAATATTTAATTATTACTTATAGGGCATTATATATACCTAGGGCACTGTTCATAACCCTAGATGAATGTTAGTTGGTTGTTGTAACCGTTTTCATGTAGCTAGGACATATTCCTTGTTCCCCTCAACCTTTTTGATATACACACACATCTTTGCCTTCGGTGTCGCGGGTTGCTCAATCTGCTATGAACCTATAAACGGAACATGGTATCAGAGCCCTGTGGCCTGATCGCCTGGTTCTGCTATGCATAGGCAGTTTGCTT
This sequence comes from Anthoceros angustus, assembly GCA_010909165.1. NCBI lineage: Eukaryota > Viridiplantae > Streptophyta > Anthocerotopsida > Anthocerotales > Anthocerotaceae > Anthoceros > Anthoceros angustus. The sequence continues at coordinate 593,355 of MU008157.1, forward strand.
CTTTGGTGTGTTTGTAAAAATTACCGGTTTTTCAAATGGCAATTGCACAAACCCTAGCACACAAGGCAAGATGCCTCTGTGATCTGGGCAATCTTGGCCGATTTTGATAAGGGAAAAGGAAGACGCTTATTCGAGCCCCGACTTTGAGAAGCTATATTATAAGAAGGCAAGATCACAAATCGAAGACAGAGCCTTTCTTGGCGATTTCTTGACTCACAAGCATCCGCAAAGAACAACCGTGCATCAAGATTCGATCCCGGACCGATTATTCAACGCTCAACCAAGTTCTCAACATCGCAGAATCAACACGCCCGTAAGTTTTACAAAACATCTATTCTTAACTCAATCGAATATCAAGAGCACTGCTCGAATACACATCTCGAATAGATTATGTTCTAATTAGCAGAGCAACTTGAAAGGCTGAGAATTTCGACCTCATGACGATGGCAAAGCAAGAGAGCGACATCGCGCCTCGTGAGCAAATTGCTCGCTGTCTCCGCACCAAACTAATTTGTTCTCGAGGTGCATCGTCGTGATCAACTAATCTCGACTCGTGGATCGCACTGCCAAGATAAGGACCGCCGACCCGAGTAATTTCGATGCCTGGAGCTTCAGGGTGCGCTGCATCCTTGAGGAGAAATTGCTAATGGAAGTGGTTGATGGCACTGTTCCCAAGAAGGTGACTGGTCAGCCATCTGGAACGATGACACCCAATAGGGTAAATCAAGTACCCTGGACAAGAAAAGATGAGCTTGAGTGGACATACAAAGACAAGAAGGCACGTACCATCTTGGTGGCCTCTGTCTCGCAGGAAATGATTCCTCATATAAAGTTGACGTAGTCTTCAAACGAGGTCGGTCGCTCGAAACCTGAGTCGAAGGATATGATAAGCGAAAATGCAACCACAATTTCGGACACGCCATTATGAGAGAAACTGATTCTGTTGAGAGTCATGTTGCTAAGTTTAGGGCTGCTAGAGCCAAACTAGCTTCTTGCGGAGTGATCACAGCTGAGTCTAGAGCAGCAGTACAATTATTGCTCTCTCTCCCACCAAGCTTTTGATTCGATTACTAGCATCCAAACATCGCAGCTTGTCACCCACCAACTACTCCTTCCTCATCCAATCTTCTCGAGGTCGTATACAGGTTTGAAGCAAGCGAAAGCATATGAAAGGAGGTAGTTCTTCTCGTCACACATAGGCGGTGACACCGCCTCTTCTCCGGGTAGAGGTAGAGGACGTGGCAGGGGGAGAGGTAGAGGCAGAGGGGGCTTTGGTAGAGGTAGAGGTCAGTTTCAGCCTGCTACCCCTGCTAGTTCACATCCCAATTCCAATTCCTCGTCTACCACCAAATCAGGAAATTGTAACTACTGTGGCAAACCTGGCCATTGGATAAAAGACTGTCGTAAAAGAATTAGAGATGAAGGTGCTAAAGGCAAACATCCTGCTGAGGCTCACACTGCTCGAGCCTCCACTCCGATTTGCGTGCGCCTTACCTCATCTAGAAAGGACTGTCAGAGATGGTATCTGGACAGTGGAGCTTCGAACCATATGTGTTCTAGGAGAAAGTCCTTCATTACATATGAAGCTTTTCCGACCTGTCACCAGACAGCTGTTGTGTTAGGTGACAACTCGACAATTCCAATTAAAGGAACAGGCACAATACAAGTTACCTTACAAGATGGTAGTTTTTTGCTTTTGGAGAATGCTTTACATGTTCCTGCAATTACCAAGAATCTTGTTAGTACAATGGCACTTGGAAAAACGAACAAGTACAGAATCACATTCGAAGGAGTGGAGTGTACCATTTATACAGGCTGACAACACCTTCAGTCATCATTGCTCGTGGGAAACCACAGTTTGATCTGTATCTGCTGGATTTTGTCTCAGACTTGCCGTCGAACGAGTTTTCTGCACCTGCCACCAGTACGAATGTTATCAAGCAACCTTCAAATGCCTTTAAGTGGCATTGTAGACTTGGACACCCGAATATCAAAGCTATGAGGCGACTGTTGAAGGAGAAAATGGTAACAGGTTTTATTGAGAGTGAGTTACCTGATCTTGACCTCGTAGTTGCCTGTCCATGGGCCGCTTTAAGTCACACTTTGGCAAATGAATCCACGAAGCCGTAATCCGGGCTGGACTCCGGTTCATACCGATATTTGTGGACCAACGCCGCTTACTTCATGGGGAGGAGCTTGATTTCGTTGTATTTGAAGATGATGATCCCACTTCATCACACCGAGCTTGCCACAAGAGTGAGGTGTTCTCCTTTTAAGCGTTATCCGCATATGCACGACAAATGTGCTTTAAGCTTAAGTGCATACGTTCGGAAAATGGGAAGGAGTACCTTTCCAATGCTTTTCAAGAGTCGCTGAGAAGGGATTACTGTGCGATTGACAATCCCGTATCATTCTGACATGAATGGGCATGCTGAACGACGGCTGGCTGTGACTATTCAAGATGCCGTAAGGTCACTTTATCAAGGAGGCTGCCAATACGCTCGCGTGGCCTGTAGCCACTTACTTGTAGAATAGGTCACCGCTTCTTCCCTTGCTGGTAGCACACCTTTGAAGGACAGAAGCAAACCCGATTTGTCACATCTTAGAGTCTTTGGCAGCACTGCATATGCACACATTCCTGATCATCTACGTAATAAGTTTTCTTTTAAGTCTAAAAGACACATTGTGGCGGGACTTTCGCTGATGATGGCAGGCGCGCACAATCCGTGTCGTTGTAGTATGGAGTCCGTTCCCAAGGAATGATAGGCTCGTTTACGTTCGGTGATTCCTACCGTCCTTAGCGCTCGTTCGGCCTCAACACACACATACTCCTAACTACTCACAGCGTTCCGTCTGGGCCGGTATGGCCAAGCGTTTGAGACCCGTTCGGCGTCCGTCGTTCATCCGTCCTCACGCATCGATCCTTCCTCTCTCCTCACGCTACACTCTTCGGTCTTAGAAAAAGCGCGGGTTCTGATCCGGACCTCCTCCGTCGTTCCACGGGCCTCTCGTCCGGGCTCTACACGCCTCCCGAGTTCCTCCGGCTCACGTTCGGTCAGATTCGGTCGGACGCGGCTCGGGGCGATCACCGATCACCCTTCCCCGCACACACCACAGCGCGTTAAGTCCGTCACGGGACCTTGATCAATCTCCCGGGCGTGCACCTTTCGGTGACTCGGGACTCACGTTAGCAAGAAGACTCACAAAGGTCTCGCAAGAACGCGCATCAACACCAAGAGAAAGATGCTTTACTAGGCTCGGCCCTCTTATCTGCGCCCAAGGCGTCTTTATTACACCCCTATTACGGTGATAGCCCGGTATACCTAATCGCCACCTACCATCCTATTTTCCCCTATCTCCTTCGCCGGTGAGTGGGAAGGTCACCCCGCCTCGGGAATGGGTGGTCAATCCCGTCACAGCGGTTGTGGCGCACCCAATCGGATGATCCGTGAGGCGGGCCCCTCCTCTCCCGAATCTCGCTGTTGTATGGCGGTTCGACAACCGCCCTACACGACGTCATCCTCCTGGCCTCCCACAGGTCCTTGGCCGGTGGGGCCACCCGCTATCTGCTCCCCTAAGCGTAAGTCGAAGGGGCTCCTCCTTGATCCGGTCCTCGAGGTCTGTCTCGACTCACGAGTCCGGCTTCTGAGTCCGGCCCGGCTAGGTCCGACCTTGTCTGGGTCCGGACCTCGAGTCCGGACTTATTCAGTCCGGACTTGAGTCCGGCCTCCCTCAGGGGTCGGACAAAGTCGGACTCACGCCCACCCGGTTTCCTCCTCCGGACTCCTCCGTGGCTCTCCCCTCGAAGTCCTTCCGCTGTTCCCGATCGCCGGTGACTCCTTCGTTGGCCCCTCCTTCCATGGTGAGGTGCGGGTGCTTACCTCGATCGCATCCGCGCTCCCTCGTTCTCCTCCTGCTCCTCTCCGCCGCTCCGTCATCTCAAGCAGGGGCCACTAGGGTCCCTGTCTTTGTCCCCGTGGCCTTCATCTCCTTGAGCCTTCCGGTCCGTCCATTTTGCGGACGTCGAGGCTTCTCTTGCCGGGGCTCGGTGGTAATAGGCAAAGTCAGATCGACTTGTTGAATTGCCTCTTCCACGTGTGCGGGCACCGATACTCCCTCCGCCATAAGTGTTGGGCGTCTTTGCCCGGCTTGTTGGGCCACCTCTCTGCCCAGTTGTGGTGGGCGGTGTATCGCGAGGCTACAAGGCGGCCTCGGTCACCTCCTGCAGTGCCTGTTGCTCCACTGCTCCGGCTCCGTCGTTTCCTCTCCATTGCCACTTACCGCCATAGCGCCGTTCCCTTCCGCCTTTCTCACCGGACCAGCTTCTTTTACGCTTCCGGTGCTCGCGCTCCTCCGTTCATTACGGCCTTTAGCTCATGACTCCCTCTCCAGGCGGTCGGATACCTCCGTCCAGGCTCGGGACTTCCTCCGGCTCATACCCGGCGTCCAACTCCTTGGATAGTCGCCGATTTTCCTCCGTCTTGAGAGAGGCTGGCACTCTTTCGTGCTCGAGTCGTGGATTCTCGTTGAGAATCACTGCTTTCCGACGCATCTTGGGTTGTAGCTCAGCGTGTCCTTGCTGCCTCCATCTGCGCCTCTCCTCTACTTCCTGCGGTGTACTCGGAGATCTCTATCTCCCGAGTCTTGGCCTCCATCTCCTCCTTGGCCTTGCACGCTCCATAGCCTTTGTCGGCCTTAGCCTCGGCTGCGACTCTCTCCACCGGTTGATCCGTCATGGTATCCGGTCGCTCTTCTTGCGGCTTGACTCCTTCGCCGCCTTACGCCTCGCCCACTTGGCGCTCTGGCCGGCCGCCTCCGCCAGTCCCGAGCTCTCTGCTTGTGCCGGGCCTCTTCCGCCTCTGCTGCGCTTCCCTTCGCTGCAAGGTCCTCCGCCCGCTTGGGCCTCTGAGCTTGCTTGTGACCGGTGAAGAACCTTAACCAGTCTGTGAACGGGCCTCGCTCCGCCACCGGACCTTGATCAATCTCCCGAGCTGCCCGGGCTGACTCAGACTCACGTTAGCAAGAAGACTCACAAAGGTCTCGCAAGAACGCGCATCAACACCAAGAGAAAGATGCTTTACTAGAGCAAATTTCCTCTCTTATATCGCCCAAGGCGGCGTCTTTATTACACCCCTATTTCGAAATGAGCAGCCCAGATACCCTAATCGCCACCTACCATCCTATTTTTCCCCTATCTCCTTCGCCGACTGTTGGAAGGTCCTGGCCTCGGATGGGTGGTCCAACTCGCCCCGACAGCTTGTGGCACCCAATCGGATGATCCGTGAGGCGGGCCCCTCCTCTCCCGAATCCTGTGTTATACCGGCTGGTCCGACAACCGCCCACGACGCCATCCTCCTCGGCCTCGGGTCCTTCGCCGGTGGGGCCACCAATCTGCCTAGGTCGGCGGGGCTCCTCATCCGCACCGGCCTCGAGGTCTGCCTCGACTCGAACTCGTGAGTCCGGCTTATTTCCGGTCCCACGGCCAGGTCCGGACTCGGGTCCGGACTCGTGGTCCGACGACACGGGTCCGGACTTGAGTCCGGCCTCCGGTCCGGACAAAGTCCGACTCACGCCCACCCGGTTTCCTCCTCACGGACCTCCGTGGCTCTCCTCAAGTCCTCCTGCTCCCGATCGCCTCAAGTGACTGCTGGCCCCTCCTTCCATGGTGAGGTGCGGGTGCTTACCGCCGATCCGCCTCCCTCGTTTCCGCCTCCGCCTCCTCTCCGCCTCTCTATCTCAAACAGGCCACTAGGGTCCCTGTGGCGCCCCTGTGGCCTTCATCTCCTTCGAGCCTTCCTGTGGGTCCGTCTTCAGCGGCCGAGAGGCTTCATCGCCAGAGCGTGGTAATAGGCAAAGTCCGAATCGACTTGTTGAATTGCTCTTCCACGGTGCCCGAGCGATACTCCCTCCGCCATAAGTGTTCCGGAGGCGTGGCCGGCTTGTTGGGCCACCTCCGCCAGATTTGACATGAGCTGGTCAGATCACGCGAGGCTACAAGGCGGCCTCGGTCACCTCCTGCACCGCCACTGTTCCACCCGCCCAGCCTCCCGCTGCTTCTCTCCATTGCCACCATTCCGCCATAGCGCAGCTGCTCCTTCCGCCTTTCTCACCGGACCAGCCTTTTCTTCGCCTCAGGCTCGGCCTCCGCTCATTCTCCTTAGCTCCGCCTCCTCTCCAAAGCGGACCTCCGTCCGACCGACTTCCTCCACCTTCAGCCCGGCAACGCCCAACCTCGATAGTCGCCGATTTTCCTCCGCCTTCGACGGAGCCGAGGCACTCTATTTCGTGCTCGAGGTCGTGGATTCTCGCTGAGAATCACCGCCCGACGATCTTGGAGTTGTAGCCCAGGTGTCGCTGCCTCCATCCGCCGCCTCCTCTACTTCCCTCACTGCATTTCGAGATCTCCTATCTCCCGAGTCCGGCCTCCATCTCCTCCTTCCGGGCCGCCTTGCTCGCCCATAGTCGGCCTTTAGCCTCTCACGTCATACGACTTTCCACCGGCCCGATCACCCGTAGTGATCCCGGCCGCTTGCCGCGGCCACCTTCGCCGCTTTACCGGCCCACTTGGCGCCGCCTAGCCGCCTCCGCCAGTCCCGAGCTCTCTCGCCAGTGCCCGGCCTCTTCCGCCTCCCCGCCGGCTTCGCAA